>LWDY01000013.1:1200000-1800000 GCA_001624995.1 Puccinia horiana
ACCACTTCCAAGCCAAGTTCATAAAACTGAGTCAGTCCAGATTAAGAAACCTACAACCTTTTATGTACTACAGCTTTTCTTGATGGAAAAACTTTGATCAAGGATGATGGTTAGATTTTATGTTTGAGAAGCAAATTCACTTCTCATCAAATCACAAAAAAAATTGTGAAATGTTTCAAATTTTGATAGAAGGGTAAGATAAGAAACTGACAATGAATAAACCTCTAAAAAATACTACAAAGTAAAATCTTGCATGATCAACTATTACCACCATAAATAATGAGATGCAGCTCAGTCCAATCAACATTGATCTAGTGTGACTAAATCTTTAGGTATTCAAAAGTCTTTATGTATTAGGTGTTTTTGGTTGTTTGACTGGCTACTGAAGTTAGATTGAACTTACTTATTTATGTAAATCTGAGTAAGATCATTGTAAGAGTGACAATAAGAGCTTCTGCATCTTGTCCCTCAACAAGATCTTGCCATGTTTTCTGTAAAAACTAAAGCTATTCATCACTCTTTTTTTTCTCAAACATAGTTAGAAAGCTTTTTTATCACCCACACAAATACTATCTTCAAAAACATTTTGGTTACACATTCTATTTTCCTGATATTTTACAATTTTTGAAGATGATCTGAATTTCTTACCATTGTTCAGGGAAATCTTCCACTTGGAGAAAAAGCTCATTCCCATAAAACCAAAGTATAATAGAGAGAGAGCCCTGGTTGGCTGTAGGTGATCTAGCTCAACACCAGCCCCTCGATCGGAGGGCCGGTGACCTATGTCTGGCATGTGCCCCTCGCAAAGCGAGCCGCCGAAGAAGGGGCTTGAGACTAATGTCCCAAGTTTGGCCTGAGAGCTGAAGCGAGCTTGCCTCCCCTTTCAAGCTATCTTCCTCCGGGATTTTTGGGCTGCCGTTTGGACCATCAGAAAGGCCTTGATGACGCCTACCCATAGGTCCAAAACAGATCCGTTATTCCCCTCTATCACCTTTGAAAATAAGATGGAAACTTGGGACTTTTGCATCCCGGAAAGCCTGTTCACGGAAAAAACGCCCAAATACAGCTTTTCATGTAGGTAGCTTCCCACCTGAATTGCAGAATCCCCCTTCCTTTGATGGTGGGGAAGGGATATAAATATTGGTCGGCCATTGACGGTGAAGGCAGCACTGGAATAACAGCATTCCAGCCTATTAGGGCCTCTTCACCACATCACTGTAAGTCACCTGGTTGGGCAGGATTAACCTTCTGATTGAAAAAGTGTCATCAAATCGGCCTAAGCCACAAGCTCTCAAGCCAAATTTGGGACATTAGTCCCAAGCCCTCCTTCGGAGGCTCGCTTCGCGAGTGGCGCCCACACCAGCAATAGGTCACCGGCCCTCCAATCGAGGGGCTTGTGATAAGCTAGACTGAACATGTAGTTCCAAATCCCACAACTCGGTGATTGAGTGTTGGCCTCCGCGCTGCGGAACACGTGTCTGCAGTATCGTTGTACAGTAGCAGTGGCTGTGGACATTAGATCGATGTGTAAAACAGGTGCTTATCTTGAGGGCTATTGGAGTGGAAAGTGGGAAGCACTGTGTAGTAGAGATGGGCAAGCTCGGGAATGAAAAGTTAGTGAAGCTGGTCAGAATTAGGGAGTGGGGTTAGGGTTGGAGGATTTAAACCAGAGTTTCAGCCCGGACCGTCCGTCAGACAATAAATACTTTTCCGGTCGATTGAGGTTGTCTGACCTTCCAACTCGACAAGTAATTTGAACTGTCCCTTTTTAAAAAAAAACACACAATAAAACAAACAATATAATCTCAACTTCGAAATTAAAAAAAGGAAACAAAAAAAATTATTAAAATCACAAAAAACAACAAAAAATAAAACAAACAAACTAGTTTTCTTATAAACCCACTCCGAATCAGACTTGACTTTCCTTTTCCTACCTTCGAATTCGAAACTTGTTAGTCTTTTTTTTCTTTTCCTTGAAGTTGGAGACCCAGACCAGCCAAACTGACCTTCTCTCAACAAGCAGAATTCGATCGGAAAATCGTCAGTTCTCTTTCTCTCTCTCTCATTTTCCTCCTTTCGATCGACTTCCCTATCACAGCCGAACAACTCACTGCTCTTCCTTTCCAACTCTCTCCACCAACCACTCGTCTCTTATCGATCTTCTGTCCTCGTAAGTCGATCAACTACCCCTTCTCACTCTACCCTCATTTCCATCCCATCCCATCATCCCCTCATCTCCTCTCTCCCTCCCACTCCCTCCCTCCCTCCCGACTTTCTATCTTTCTGACTTACCTATCGCTCTTCTGTACCTTGTTCTTCGTCTTCCAGAGAAAATCGACTTGATCCGATAGATCTATCAAACCTAACAAAGAAAACACACAAAAAAAGTCGACCTAGAATTTAATTCTCTGTCTCGTGCTACAATGTCTTCCGCCGTTGCTGCCGCTATTGCCCCAACTGAAATGCCCGGCTCCGCAAAGGATACCAATGCTTCAGTTGTTCAAAACAACGAGGCGCAGGTTGCACCCAATGCCCCAGTCGATCCCACTTCAGCCGCTGCTCCCGCTGTCGTGCCGGCTGCTGCCACCCCGGCAGCCCCCCTCCAGAACGCTTCTGTCCCCTCCTCGATCGCCACCACTACTCCTAATGCCAGCCCAGCCAGTCAACCCAATACCTCGCTCTACGTTGGAGAGTTGGACCCAACGGTAACTGAGGCGATGCTCTACGAGATCTTTAGTATGATCGGCCCGGTCGCCAGCATTCGTGTTTGCCGTGATGCAGTGACTCGCCGCTCCTTAGGTTATGCCTATGTCAACTACTTGAATGCACCAGATGGTCAGTCGACCACCCTTCGATCCACTCCACGTCTTTCACTGAACACACACTGATGTTATGTTCCCTTCTCCAGCTGAACGTGCCCTCGAGCAACTGAACTACTCACTGATCAAAAATAAGGCATGCCGAATCATGTGGTCGCAGCGCGATCCATCCTTGCGCAAGACTGGCCAAGGTAACATCTTTATCAAGAACCTTGATGAGACGATCGACAACAAGGCCCTACATGACACCTTTGCAGCTTTCGGTGATATCCTCTCCTGCAAGGTTGCTACCGATGAACATGGTGCTTCCAAGGGGTACGGCTTCGTTCACTACGTGACCGGAGAATCTGCCGAGGCGGCCATCAAGGGTGTCAACGGCATGCAACTCAATGACAAGGTGGTCTTCGTTGGCATCCACGTTCCCAGGCGAGACCGACAAGCCAAGATTGACGAGGTCCGATCGCAATTCACAAACCTCTACATCAAAAACTTGCCCACCGAGACCACTACCGAAGAGCTCAACGAGGTCTTTGGAAAATTCGGTCCGATCACATCGGCCGCAGTCCAATCCGACGAGCACGGTAAGCATCGTGGCTTTGGTTTCGTCAACTACGAAAACCACGAATCTGCCAGCAAGGCCGTCGAAGCGTTGCACGATAAGGACTATAAGGGTAACGTCCTCTATGTCGCAAGGGCTCAAAAGCGGACAGAACGAGACGCCGAGCTCAAGAAAGCACACGAACAGCAGAAGTACGAAACTACTCTAAAATATCAAGGCGTGAATCTTTACGTCAAAAATCTTGATGACGAATATGACGACGAAAAGTTACAGAATGAGTTTACCCCATTCGGTACGATTACATCCTGTAAGGTTATGAAAGACGAAAAGGGTACCTCCAAAGGATTCGGCTTTGTCTGTTTCTCTTCTCCCGACGAAGCTACCAAAGCCGTCGCCGAAATGAACGGAAAAATGTTGGGCTCCAAACCATTGTATGTATCGCTAGCCCAACGGAAAGAAGTCAGGAAACAGCAGTTGGAAGCCCAAATGTCTCAGCGCTCACAGATGCGAAGTCAGCAAATTGTAAGTAATAAGTTCGATTGTTATTCGGTTGTTGCTTGAACGCTAGAAAGGTTCAATGACTTACCCACAGCAATCTTGTTTTTTTTTTTTTCTTTTGATCTCAATCTAGGCTGCTGCAGGCATCCCTGGTGCTCCATATGGTGCACCACCCAACCCAATGTACTTTGGTGGTGCAGCTGCCTATCCTCCCCACGGCGGTCGAGGAATGATGTACCCCCCGAACGGTATGCCAGCGGGCATGCCACCACGACCGCGATACGCACCCCCAGGACAAATGGCACCGATGGGTATGCCAGGCGGAACACCATACCCCCCTCACCCCCAGGACTACTCGGGCTACCCTGTTGGCGGCCCCGTACCTCCTGTCGGAGGTATGAGAGGTATACCCGGCCCTCCCGCCCATCTTGCGGGCCCCAACCCTGCTAACTTCAGAGGAAGTAACGGCGCGCCAATGCCTCCGATGAACGGTCGCGGTGCTCCTGGTGCTAACGGCCCTGGATCGATGCGTGGTGGACCTCAAGGACGTGAAGGCTATCCTCCTTCGTCACTCTCTGGTCGAGCCGTCAGTCATCGGGTATCGGACATGGCACCCGTTAGCTTGAATCTTGCCACTTTGGCCAAGGCCAGCCCAGCCGAGCAAAAGCGTAAGTATATCTTGTGGCTTTTTCGTTGATTGCGTTGAACCTAATCTGCTTGTCGACCAAACCTTTCAGAAATGCTCGGTGAGGCACTTTACCCACAAATCGCCGAAAACCAACCCGATAAGGCCGGAAAAATTACGGGGATGATTCTGGAGATTGAGAATGCGGAGTTGATTCATCTACTCGAGAACCGGCCAGCTTTAGATGCTAAGGTTCAAGAAGCCGTTCAAGTGTTGGATGAGTACGAACGTCAAGATGGTAAAGGCGACTTTTAAATATCACTCGATGATATCAAAAAATACACACAAGAAAAAAGTAATATGGACCTCGGTATTGTCGGTAATATAGAGTGAACTCATCTTCAACTAATTTAGAGAGTCTGGGTGGACCGATGAATCATCGCACGAGTCATCGTCACTTCCAAGTCCTCCTTTTCTCCAACACACAACACTGTCCCCTCACTCACACCTAACCATCTTTTCTCTCTATTATCAGACCCTTTTATCGTCAACAAAAAAGGGAAAACTGAGTTGTTTTTTCTCTTCCCACTAGTCTTTTTTTTTTTTGAGAAAAGTTGATAATTTTTCTTTCTTTGTGTTTTCTTTTGCTGCTGAACTTGTTCTTTTCTTCTTTGTTTTCAAATGACAACGACTTGATTTTTATATTTTAACAATTTAACAATAGATTGAGAACTTAAAAGAAAAGAAAGATAGTTGGGGAGGGGGGGTCTCTTTGAGCCCCTCACTTTTTTCTTTTTTTGGTAAATCTATGTATTGGGGACTTCATAGGATTTACAGCCCCTGTAGATTCTCAACTGGAGCCTGTAAAACTACATTTTGGCAGGGAAGATTGGATTTAGCCCTGCAATTTAGACTTTACAGTCCCTGTAGATGGCCACAGGAAGTCCCCCGCTTCAGTTCTTGTCTACATCTCAAGAGCCCAATCCTAAATTAAGAAAGGTTGCGGATTTTGACCATTGACCAAAAAAACAAAAAGTTGGCACACAAAAAAAAAAAAAAAAAATTGGGTGGGTACATCAAAAAGGTTTGGCTGCATTTCAATTGCCTTGATCAACGCTCTCTATTGTATACCCCCATTCACTCACTAGCCTTTTTTGGTCTGGTGTTATATCATAAATATGTACCTGGACAGGGGTGTGCAGATGTCTGCTGGAATAGTGTAGCTGGGTGGCTTCCTCCCCTAGTTGTTTACACCAATCACTTGGCAAATCCCTTTTGTGTTGAAACTTTATGATTCCGTTTGTGTGTTTGTTTTTGATCTCCACACCAAAGAATCATTCTGACGTTTATTTTTTTTTTTAGATATCTACCAGAGCCATGTATTGCCAGTATGATCAATTTCACTCAAGGTTCTTGTGGTCAAGATGGCCATAAACGGTGCAGCCTTGGACAAAATCAATATCAGATATGCGGCCAAGGTCAGTCCAATCTTTACAGGAGAACTCAAGCAGTTGTCACAAACCTAAAAACCTATGGACCACAAGGTTGACCCTTGGCTTTGGACAAGAAGGATAAGGTGTTTGTCTTGGAGATGGTTACTCACAACCTCACAATTTACCTGGCCATGATTCATAACTACCTCCTCCATCACCATCTTGTTGTGTATAGAAGACTTAACAGGACGCGAAAAACAATGCACAATCTTGGTCCTTGAAAGTTTGGATTGCGGCTCACTTGAATGTGATGGGATTGTGGCCATTACCAAGCCAATTATCTTGTTGCTTTCTGAGTGGCCTTTTTTTGTGGGTTGGAGCTGGTTAGACTAATTTTTGGGGGATTGGGATCTGGGTGGACTGGGGATGGAGGCAAGAAGAAAGTAACATGAATGTTGAATGGGATCACAGCACGTTCTTGGTTGTTTTTTTTTTGCCCTGCATGGTTACCCATGGGTTGATACTTGGCTGAGATTGATTGGGATCTGTAGAACGCTAGTTGGACAGCAAGGGTGATTCTTCTTGGTCTTGAACAGTGTTTTCATGGCCCAACAGACCCATCTGGCCAATGAATGCAGCACAGTGACAGGTGCCATATTTGATGAGAAAAGCTGTCCCATCAAATAAGGTTGGAGTGTGTTGTGTGGATGGAGGGGTTGGCCATTTGTTAATCCGCAGCTCAGAGGGGGATCTTCTGTACTCATTATGGGGTTCAACCATGCTGAAAGATTGGCTTTTTTTTGGAAAAGCAGTGTCTGTACAATATTGATTGAGTGATTCAACTTGGTCAAAATGGATGTCATTGCCAGTTGAGATGGGGTGAGGTAGGGTGAGGTTATGGGAGTTTGGTAGAGCCACAGTTTTTTTTATGGCCAAACTTCTTTTTTTGGCCAGGATTTTTTGTGTCAAAATCCACAACCTCTTTAAGGATTGCGGTACAATGCCCAGAGATAAATTTTTGTTAAAATTTGTAGGGCAGGAGGTGCAGGCTAAATTTAATTAAGCACAACTTGATTTCTCATTACCAGCTTGACATCAAATTCACTTGCCTTTCAAGTTTGGTTACTAGTTGAGTCAGCTGGCCTTTTTCAATACAAGCTTACTTTTTTTCTAAGCTTGAGGATGGTGCAAAACAAAGGGGAAAAAAGAACATCTGACAACAGAAAAGAGAGGTTGGGATGGCAGCAGCTGGATCATTAATATCTCAGGTGTCTTGGCTTCCAAAGATTCCTCAATCAACATTAGATTCCCTCTGAAAAAGCAATTTGGCCCATCAAAACAGTCAAATGGCCAGCCTTGCAAAAAAATGGACCAAGACTTTCCAGAAAGAAAAGCTGCTCTGGAAACCAACTGCAAAACCAAGCTGAGCAAAATCAGCAATGTGGTTTGAGCACTATGAAAACAATTCAACAGTTGTGTGGCCGTCAAGAAGGCATATGTCAATAGTATCCAGAAAGAAAAGTGACACACTTTTTCTTGTGATCAATCACCTGAACTAGACAATAGGCAAGTGGCCAGACAAGTTATTTGGTCAGATGAATTGTCATTTGAGATTGGAAATAAATGCAGGACATTTGTGTTTGGCAAACAGAGAAACAGAAATACAACTCTGATTTTCTGAAACCAACCTTCAAGAGCGGTCACACCTCAACAATGGTTTGGGGTGCATTCTTTGCTACAACCAAGGCCATTCTTATTTTCATCCCTCCAAAGTCCCACAAAGCAGTCAACTTTATTCAACATGTATACAAGCCGGTATTACTCCCCTTCTTACAGAAATAAAACATGGACCTTTCCCAGAACCTTTTGTTGATGGAAGATGGTGCTTCAGTGTATGTACAAAGCAAAGATCTCTGCTGATTTTCTATCCCAATCCAAAATCAAAAAAATGTCCAACTGGCCACATCAACCTAATTTAAAACACCTGGAGGTCCTCAGAAAAATTTCAGGAGTTCTACCTTCCCAAATAAGTCAATAAGATGCATCAAGCGCTGAAGCAGGCCTGGGATGGCTTTTCACAGTAAATACCAGTCAAAATCATAAAATTGATGGCTGAAAGAATTCAGGATGTAATTGATCCACATTGAGGCACAACTCAATTGTGGGATCCACTTTTACTTTTTACTTCTTTACCTTTTTTTTGTAATTAAATCATTCTTTCTGACCCCTCAGTTATACCACCCTTATTTCCCCCCCCCCAAACTCAATGATTTCTTTTTTCAATGATCAAAAAAATAAAATTAGAATATTCTCACATTTTTTCCACTGTAGCAACCCAGCCAGACATGGCTTTTGAAACCAATTTCTTGTTCAAATGTCAAACTAGGCACTGCTTGATACAAATTGCTCACACAACCATGTGAGACTTCATACCCGCATTCACCAGGGATGATTTCATGGCACTAGCATGCAAGTGCCACTGCATGTTTTTTTCCCAGAACCCTGAACAATGTATCCTAGATTTGATGCTCATATTCAAAGTGAAATAATGGTGATGTGACCTAGAAAAGGACCACAAGTTGTGCTGAAGTGCACCACAATTCAACCTGATATTCAATTCATGTTATGATGAATTACTGCACAAACCACATAGAAGTAAGTAGTAAATGAGAGGTAATCTTCACTCTATTATAATTCATAAATTGCTCAATTATCACAGGGCCTCTCTGCTAGAATCTTAACAAAGAGATATGTATGGATTGTAGCATGTAATACATCCTACAATCTGATGAGTATATAATTTTTTTTAAACTACACTTTCTTGTGACTGTATGCATGTTCAGGAAGTTGGAAGCTCTTTCTTTATCTTTCTTTAAAGAGGTGAATATGGCATTTGACAACATAATCCTCAATTCACATGAAAACCAAGGACCAGCTGCAATTCACCAAATCATGTAAACTGAATTTAAGCCAACTATAATCTGTGTTAACTTATTACATGTCCAACAGAATAGAGGAATAATTCCCTCCTCACATCTCCTGTGGATATCAAATTCCATTGAAAGGCAGTTAGTTCCCTTTCCTTTGTCCAGTGGGATGTTTGGGACTAATGCCCATCATAACTTGTTCAATGTTTTTTTTTTCTTATTTTTTTTGGTGAGTGGTGAGATGTCTTTGACAAGTTCAGAACAACTTTGGGGAAAGTCATGGGAAAGTTGTGTGTATGTGTGGTTGTTGGGCATGACTTCCACCAGAGTTCTGCTTGTCCACCCATACATTAGGGTGAACATTGTACTTACATCAGTAAGATTCAAACAAATATCAACACACATTGAGCAGCAAACTTCCACATGTCCATTACCAGTCGCAGTGGGTGGCACTCCATTTTACGGCAGTACAATGGAGGGCCACCCCCCATTTTTCACTAATTCCCCACAACTTCATGAACAGTTTTGGCAAATGCTCTCAAAACAAGGGGAGTAATTTTCTACAAGATTCCACACCCTTACAGAACCAACAAGCAACAGAAAATAACACCAATCAAGTAATCAGAAACAAGCCTCAAGATATTTATTTGTGGTTCATACAGTGGTTCATTTTGAAAAGAGAATGAGATGGTAATCAATCAACATGCATCAACCCAGCAGCCCCACTTGCCCCTGGCTCATCCATCTGATGTGAATTTCAAGGATTGCTGGTTGAACTCTGAAATCATGAATGATTGAAACAGGTTTAGAAACATGCTATCCAAACCATGGCCATCTTATCAGTTGGGGTTAGGGGTTGTATGCTTCATGATTTTTGTATGAGTTCAACATAACTTCAAGTATATATTAAGCAACATATGCTATGTGATTCCGGGTGACTTGGAACTGGATTTCTGTTGAACACACAGTTTGATTGTGATTACATTTTAACACACCTCAAACCACTGTTGAGGTATGAGTTGTGCAATGGCACCCGTTGACGGGTGCCATGAAATCATCCCTGGTGATTGGTAATGAATTGTCACAGCATACATCACCAAATGTACTCAACATTGGGAAATTTTTAAGGATGTAACCCAGGGCTCGGATGGGGTCAGAGGGTTATCCCAAACCCCACACCCTGAAAATGCCCCAGGTCAAGTGTTATTTTTGTTTGGTTGTACATTCCTAATCCATCTGGTATCACTAAATTCCAACATGAAGTAAGAGGAAGAACAGTCGGTCTCAGCCTGACCATGCTGGCCCAAAGGGCTCAAAAATACCTCGCAATCCCAGCAACAAGTGCGGCTTCTGAGAGAGTTTTCTCAAAAGGCCAACAGATTGTATCATGGCATCGATCTTGCCTCAAGCCACAGTCAATCAATTCCTGTGTCTCAAAGGCTGGTATCAAGCCTTTGATGGCCCATCTTAAATGTTTTCTCAGTTTTTTTTTCTGCTTTTTCTTTTTTAAATACAACTGATCAAAAAAATAAAACAATCAATAATGGAACAAAACACACAATTTAGATTCAAAATTGTTGCACATAATTAGACTTTATCATGCATAAAAGTGAGTTAAATGGAAGGAAAACAACACCATTGAGCATTAAAGAAAAGCTTGGATGGCTAAAATCCAAGTTGTCTGTACAGCTTTGCATACCCCGGGGTTTTGGGGTATGCCTGAGGCCTGTCCCAAAGCCCACACCCCGGGGTCATGCCCCGAACTCCGCAAACAGGTTACACCCTTAGCAATGTTTACTTAGCTCAATAGTTAGAGCATCACTCATGAATGATGAGGTTATTGGTTTGATTCCCACAGATGTACACAACCTTTCTTTTCACTCGTTCAATATTTCTTAGTACATTTCTCAAAAAAAACTTTGGTCCACAACTGGAAGTTCCTGAATCATCTTATCAATTACCTTGTGGCAACTAAGGATCAGGTGTTGGATCTCTTCCCCAAAGGTTCTCCCTCAGCTTTAAGCTGATATTATGGTGTTCAAATATCAGATTGGAAAAAATTGCATAAGTTCTCAAATGCAAGATTTGGCAGGGACCGTCAAGAATCATAAGATTTAAGTTTAAGTTTCTTGGCATGTCCCTGCCAAATCTTGCGTTTAAGAACTTATGCAATTTTTTTCAAATTGATATTTTAACACCATGTATGTTGATGCAAACTGGGGGGTGGGTTTTTTTGCTATCCACTTGTGGTTTTATCCTATTCAGCTATAGTTGTCCAGTAGCATGGACCTCAAAGAGATTGGTAACTGTTGTGAGCTCCACCACTCATGCAGAATACATGGTGATGGATTATAGATTTAGGGAAAGCCATAGGAACCTTCTCTGTGATATAATTGGTCATGAGTTTGTTGTGGATGTGTTTTGTGACAACCAAGCCACCATCAAAGTGTCTACTGATGACAGCTCCAACAAAAGAACTTGTCATACAGATTGAGACTTCTACATCAGTAACCAGGCGTACTTCTGCCAGCAAATCAAGTTGATGTGAGTCCCTACCTCCTTTTAGCAAGTCACAATCCAACTAGTGTTTTTTACCGCACCATGTAAGAGGGTGGGACTTTGTTGAGTTAGGCATAGAGACTCTGGGCCAATTGTAATTAATCAGGGCGTATTTTGCCATCAACATATGTGATGATTGGACTATCATTGGAGTCCAAGGTATCATCCATCAAACATCACTATTTTTCAAAAACCTTTGAGGCCAAAAAGAAGTCAGATCACTGTGAAAAAATTTCGCTTAATTGTTGCCAGTTGACATGCAACAGCTGTAGTCATACTAAGGGTCCAACTCGGGTTCAACTTGGTTCCCACTTAGTACCCTGCGGCACCACCACCCCTTGTGATCGGAAGGTCCTGTGCTCAGTGGAGTCTGAGTGCAGTCTGTGCAGGCCTGCACGGCCCCACTCTGATCATCAGCCTTGTCCTTTGATTACATACCCCTTACTCCTTTTTTCTTGAACATCGTGCACCCAATGACTGGTAAGTATACCACCAGCCAGCGGGCTTGGGCAGGCCCAGCCCAATAACTGGTACATGCCAGTCATCGGGCTGGGCCATCCCCAGCTTGGCGACTGGTCAAGGTCAGTCGCCATACTGGAAGAATCCCAGCTGGATGACTGGTACATATGTACCCGTCATCCAGTTGGGTCAAGCTCGATACCTGGTACAAACCAGACATCCAGCTGGGAACAATCTGACTGGATGACTGGTACAGCCTGCCATCGAGCCAGACCGCTCCCAGCTGGATGACTGGTAAACCTCATCTAGCCGGACTGGTCCCAGCTCGATGACTGGTTACTCACCAGTCATCCAGCTGGCAACCGTCTGACTAGATGACTGGCACACATCAGTCATCGAGCCAGACCGGTCCCAGCTCGGCGACTGGTACATACCAGTCATCCAGCTGGGAACAGTCTGACTCGGTGACTGGTACAGCCAGTCATCAAGCCATGCCGCTGCCGGCTGGGTGACTGGAACGTACCAGTCATCGAGTTGGGTCAACCCCCACGCGATGAGATGACTGGTACACACAGGACATCGAGCCGGACCGGTCCCAGGTCGATGACTGGTACATGTACCAGTCATCCAACTACTCTAGCGCATGCATGCCAGCGTCCGAAGGAGCCAATCAGGGACTGGGCAGTGTCCCAGCCGGTGGCTGGTACACACCGGTCATCCAGCTGGGAACAGTCTGTATTGCAGCCTGCCAGCCCGGGGAGCAGTTGGACAAGCTGGTCTACCCTGCTCTCAACTCAACAGGCAGGTCAACCTGCTTGGCAGGCAGGTAAGGGAGTTCCGTACCAACTCAACAAGTAGGCTGCTCGTCGGGAAGAAGAACACCCTGCTTGTCGGTCTGGTACAGTCTCTACCAGCCCGGCAAGGAGGTCATCCTGCTCGTCGGTCTGGTACAGGCTGCACCAGCCCAGGGAGCAGGTCATCCTCCTCGTCGGTCTGTTACAGGCTGTACCAGCCCAGCGAGCAGGTCATCCTGCTCGTCGGTCTGGTACTGGGTGTACCAGCCCATCGAACAGGTCATCCTGCTCGTCGGTCTGGTACAGGGTGTACCAGCCCATCGATCAGGTCATCCTGCTCGTCGGTCTGGTACAGGGTGTACCAGACCGACGAGCAGGATGACCTGCTCGTCGGTCTAGACCAGCCTGTACCAGCTCGACAAGGAGGTCACCCCACTCGTCGGGCTAGTACAGGTCTGTACCAGACCGACAACCAAGGCAACCAGCTTGTCGGTCTGGTACAGTCTGTACCAGCTCGACAAGCAGGATGACGCGCTTGCCGAGCCGGTACAGACGCTCCCTGACCGCCGAGCAGCTTACCTTGCTTGTCCCGGCGAGCAGGATGACCTGCTCGTCGGTCTGGTATAGGCTGGTCTAGACCGACGAGCAGTTCATCTCGTTCGTCGAGCTGGTAAAGACTTGTACTAGACCGGCAAGCAGGTCATTCTGCTAGTCGGTCTGGTACAGCCTGAGGCTGCACCGGCACGGCAAGCAGGGCATCCTGCTCGCCGGTCTGCACATTCTGTACCGGCCCGGCAAGCAGGTCATCCTGCTCGTCGAGCTTGTACTGAATGTACCAGGCCGACGAGCAAGATGACCTGCTTTCTCGGTTGGTACAGTATTTGTACCAGGCCACCAAGCAAGGTGACCTGCTTGTGGGTCTGGTACATGGTTGGTCTTAGAACTCACTTAGGCTCTAATTGCCTTGTTCCTTCCGTGCCACCAACTTAAGATCAGTGAAGGAATTTGACCCTAGAGCCAGTGCTTTAAAATTTGTGACAGGGAGCTTGAAAAAATTGAAAAATATTGATAAGTCCATATAACTCAGTTTACAAATCATTTTGGGGGTAGGGTAACTCGAGGCAAATCCATAAATAAAATGGCCAAGTTTGATACAGTTGACCAGCAGGAGCAAATGGAAAAATATCTGGAGTGATGGCAACAAAATCCAAGACCAGAATCAAAATCAACTGGAATTTGAGTGGCCCTTGAGGGAAAGAGATGAGGACTATGAGGACATCCTCCCAGCACGTCAAAGAGGAGAATCAGGTCTTCAAAATGGTCCAAAGGGCAGCCATTGGGGGTAGTGTAAGGTGTTGGTTTGGGAGGGTTAAATGTCTCCCCTGCCAAATGGAATGAAAGCCACTTGGCCTCTCACCTATGAAAACACCACTTGCCTGTGAGTCAGTCCTTCCTGGTGTTTGGTGGGCTCTTTGGGCCCCTCGGGCAAGGCACAGGGTTGAGAACTTTATTAAGTTGCACAAAGGCCACCCAGGGTTAGTAATCCCTTATTCAGGTATTATCACCAGCCAAGAATTTGTTTGGAGTGTTAAGAATCCTTTACTCAGGGAGTTCCATCATTCCAAACTTGGTTTAGAGTTTTAATAATCCCTTGTTCAGGAATTATTGCCAGGCCAAATGTGACAATAATTGCTTATCCAGGGATTATCACCACCAAAAACTCTGCTTTGAATGGTGATAAACCCTTATCCAGGGATTACCACCACTGAGTGTTGATAATCCCTTATCCAGGGATTACCACCAAGGAGTGGTGAGAACCCCATATGCAGGGATTACACAACACTTTTTGAGTGGTGATAATCCCCTATCCAGGAATTGCAAGACACTGTTTTGAGGATTGATAATCCCTTATTGAGGGATTATCACCACTCAAGACACTTTTTTGAGTGTTGATAATCCCTTATTCAGCAATTATCAGCACTCAAAACAGAGGGTTGAATGGTAGAAATCCCTTATCCAGGAATTATCACCACTCAAACCAGAGTTTTGAGTGGTAGTATCCAGGAAATATCAACACTCAAAACAGAGTTTTGAGTGGTAGTATCCAGGAAATATCACCACCCAAAACAGAGTTTTGAGTGGTGGTAATCCCTTATCCAGGGATTGTTACTACTCAAAACAGAGTTTCGAGTGGTGGAAATCCCTTATGCAGGGATTATCACCACTCAAAAAAGAGTTTTGAGTGTTGGAAATCCCTTATTCATGGATTATCACGACTCAAAACAGAGTTTTGAGTGGTAAAAATCCCTTATTCATGGATTATCACCACTCAAAACAGAGTTTTGAGTGGTGAAAATCCCTTATTCATGGATTATCACCACCAAAAACAGACTTTTGAGTGGTAGAAATCCCTTGACATCCATGGATCATCACCTCTCAAAACAGAGTGTTGAGTGGTGGAAATCCCTTATCCATGGATTATCACCACTCAAATTAGAGTTTTGAGTGGCAGAAATCCCTTATTCATGGATTATCTGTAAGGGTTTACTCCCTTCACTGCATTCTTATGGAGGGAACTGGTGATCTTTGGTGCTGAGGGAGAATTTCTAGAACCTCAGTCAATTTTAATTACTACCTCACCGAAATGGAAGTGGGAGTCTCTCTGTTAGTACAAGATTTAAGATCATAAAAGAATTTGAAAATGGAAAGAGACGAAATAGAGGAGTGGCTTACCTAGCTCAGCAGAAATGGAAGTTGGAGTCTCTGCTGAACTAGAAGGGGCATGGGTAAGTTGCAGCAGTGGGCCACTGCCCTACGCTGTGCTTTTTTCCAAAAAAGCACAGTGTAGCGATCGACTTTTCAGCCTGCAAACGCCGTAGCGTTAGCAGCCTTGTTAGTGCCGCTATGCTGGGTTACGCAGCGCTACAGCCATTTTTAGCGGTTTTTGCTGCTAAAAACAGCTGTAACACAGCGTAGCGACCTGTTTTCTGAGGTCGGGTCGCGTAGCAATAGCGGCGACTCCGCTAACAGCCAACAGAAAACCTGTTACTGTTAGCGGAATTATGCTCACTGCGCTACGCTACCACTACAGTTAGCGTAGCGGGCCCACTGTTGGAAGTTGAGTTGAAGTAGCCGGTGAAAATTAAGCTTATGTAATCATTCAGTGAAACCTGCAAGGAGGGGTTTCTGAGTTCCAAACACAACTTGAAGTGGTGATAAACCCTTATTCAGGGATTAATACCAACGATGGGAATTTACGTTACGGATAACGCTAACGTAACAGAATTGGTGTCGTTATCACTACGATAACGGCACCAGCCAGACCATTATGTTTTTTATTTTTATTTTTGCCTTTTTTTTTGAATAGTTACCTTATCTGCCTCCTGATTTTGCAGATAACAAGTGGTTGTGAGGCCTTTTTGGACCCAAAAATTCATTGAAAAACACAGATAACACAACATCCACGTTACTTTTATCCGTAGCAAAGCAAAATTCAGCTTTGTTACAGTACTCACAGGCATTTAAGGCCCTTTTAACTGGATAATGATAAAGCGTTAGCTGGTAATGCTGGGAAGTTATGTTACAAAAATGCCTCCGGATATTGTAATATAAGTAACTTCCCACCATTGTTAATACCAGTTCAAATGACGCTCTAAACCAAGTTTGGAGTGGGGATAATCCCTTATTCAGGGATTATTAAATGCCACTACAAACCAAGTTGAGAGTGGGAATAATGCCTTATTCAGGGATTATTACCACTCCAAACCAAGTTTGGAGTGGGGATAATCCCTTGTTCAGGGATTATTACCACTCCAAACCAAGTTTGGAGTGGGTATAATCCCTTATTCAGGGATTATTACCACTCCAAACCAAGTTTGGAGTGGGTATAATCCCTTATTCAGGGATTATTACCACTCCAAACCAAGTTTGGAGTGGGTATAATCCCTTATTCAGGGATTATTACCACTGCAAACCAAGTTTGGAGTGGTGATAATCCCTTATTCATGGATTATTACCACTACAAACCAAGTTCAACTCTGGATTGGTGATAATCCCTTAACAGCACTGGGCCGCTGCGCTTTTTTGAAACAAGCACAGCCTGGAGTTTGCTGGTTGAGTTTGCCATGGCAAAATTTTGGTGGTGTTTGCCGTGGCAAACTTTTGGCGGTGTTTGCTGTGGCAAACTCCACCAAAAGTCTGCCGTGGTAAACCTTTGACAGTGTTTGCGGTGCCAAACCTTCAAACTCAACCAGCAAACTCCAGCAAGCTTTTGCCGGAGATTGCCGTTGTTTGACTTTGTCCGCCGGAGAAATTTCTCAGGTGGCGCACACAGATTGAAATGTTTTTATCGGTGGCACCCATCCGATGAAATCAATTTCATTGGTGTGAGCCAGCACCAATGAATTCAAATTCATTGGTGTTGGCGCACACCAATGGAACTGATTTCATCGGATGTGTGCACACCGATGAAAACATTTCCATAGGTGTGAGCCACCCGATTCAGATTTGCCTCGGCTGGTGGCCAGCCAAGATCATTTGCATCGGCTGGCTACCACCGAGGTAATGAAACATTGGTGGCAAGTCCAGCCGAGTCTGCTTTGCTTGGTGGACGCCAGGCGAGTTCATCTTGCCTGCCTACCAACCAATGATTGAAATTTCATTGGTTGGGAAGCCCCCTGAGTTTGCCTTGGGTGCTCTGAAACCAAGTTTAACTCGGGGGGCAAAACCCTCACGTGAGTTCAAACGGAGTTTGACTTGGATGCATATTGCATCGGTTCAAACTCAACCAATTTTAAATTGGTTGAATGTGCCCCAAGTTGCCTGGGTTACACCCAACCAAGGTAATTATTCTGGCGGTGGTGATAATCCCTCATCCAGGGATTATTACCACTCAAGAATCTGTTTTGACTGGTGACAATCCCTTATCCAGCAATATTCATCACTCAAAACTCTTTTTGGACTGGTGATAATCCCTCATCCAGGGATTAGCACTACTGAAATCTCTGTTTTGACTGGTGATAATCCCTTATCCAGGGATTATCACTACTCAAAGCTCTGTTTTGACTGTTGATAATCCCTTATCCAGGGATTATCACCACTCAAAACTATGTTTTGACTGGTGATAATCCCTTATTCCGGGATTATCACCACTCAAAACTATGTTTTGACTGGTGATAATCCCTTATCCAGGGATTATCACTACTCAAAACTATGTTTTGACTGGTGATAATCCCTTATCCAGGGATTATCACCACTCAAAACTATGTTTTGACTGGTGATAATCCCTTATCCAGGGATTATCACTACTCAAAACTATGTTTTGACTGGTGATAATCCCTTATCCAGGGATTATCACCACTCAAAACTATGTTTTGACTGGTGATAATCCCTTATCCAGGGATTATCACCACTCAAAACTATGTTTTGACTGGTGATAATCCCTTATCCAGGGATTATCACCACTCAAAACTATGTTTTGACTGGTGATAATCCCTTATCCAGGGATTATCACCACTCAAAACTATGTTTTGACTGGTGATAATCCCTTATCCAGGGATTATCACCACTCAAAACTATGTTTTGACTGGTGATAATCCCTTATCCAGGGATTATCACCACTCAAAACTATGTTTTGACTGGTGATAATCCCTTATCCAGGGATTATCACCACTCAAAACTATGTTTTGACTGGTGATAATCCCTTATCCAGGGATTATCACCACTCAAAACTATGTTTTGACTGGTGATAATCCCTTATCCAGGGATTATCACCACTCAAAACTATGTTTTGACTGGTGATAATCCCTTATCCAGGGATTATCACCACTCAAAACTATGTTTTGACTGGTGATAATCCCTTATCCAGGGATTATAACCACTCAAAACTCTGTTTAGACTGGTGATCATCCCTGCGTAAGGGGTTATCACCAATCATCATTGTGGTTTGACTGGTGATCATCCCTGGATAAGGGGTTATCACGAAATTAACTAAGTCCCATGCTCCGGGGGGCCTGGAGGGATACCCCACGGGACTTTTCCTCCCTCGCCAGCAGGACTTACAATTTATCCGCACATTTTGGCTTGAGCGGTATGGGAAACTAGCCGCTCTTTGACCTTTGACGCCTCATAACTTCTTCAAAACTCATTGCATTCTCAAAACCTTAGAACCACTAGAAAGCTGAGATGCCAGCAATCATTCTGATGTTTTTTTTTCATAATTTTTACTCATCTCAATTTGAACATTGATAAAACAAATGACAGGTTTGTCATATGTTTTCAGGTATGCACTTAAAGAGCTAGGTGCCTAATCCAAAAAAGAAATATTATGAGGTGAATTTTACAGGGAAGGAGGGGGATATTCTTACCCAAACTTGTACACAATGTAGGCTAGAACTTGGCCTTTACTTTCCTTCTTCTCGTTTTGTGATAGGAAGAGCAATGTAGGAATTATGAAGCCATGAAAAATTTGACAGCCAAATGTGGCATACTGCTCAGGCCAAACTTTTGACATAACTCACAAGTCCCGCTGGCGCAGGAGGTACAGCCCTAGGGCCCTCTAACCGCGGGACTTGGTGTTAAGTTAGGGGTTATCACCAGTCAAAACAGAGTTTTGAGTTGTGATAATCCCTGGATAAGGGATTATCACCAGTCAAAACAGAGTTTTGAGTTGTGATAATCCCTGGATAAGGGATTATCACCAGTCAAAACAGAGTTTTGAGTTGTGATAATCCCTGGATAAGGGATTATCACCAGTCAAAACAGAGTTTTGAGTGGTGATAATCCCTGGATAAGGGATTATCACCAGTCAAAACAGAGTTTTGAGTGGTGATAATCCCTGGATAAGGGATTATCACCAGTCAAAACAGAGTTTTGAGTGGTGATAATCCCTGGATAAGGGATTATCACCAGTCAAAACAGAGTTTTGAGTGGTGATAATCCCTGGATAAGGGATTATCACCAGTCAAAACAGAGTTTTGAGTGGTGATAATCCCTGGATAAGGGATTATCACCAGTCAAAACAGAGTTTTGAGTGGTGATAATCCCTGGATAAGGGATTATCACCAGTCAAAACAGAGTTTTGAGTGGTGATAATCCCTGGATAAGGGATTATCACCAGTCAAAACAGAGTTTTGAGTGGTGATAATCCCTGGATAAGGGATTATCACCAGTCAAAACAGAGTTTTGAGTGGTGATAATCCCTGGATAAGGGATTATCACCAGTCAAAACAGAGTTTTGAGTGGTGATAATCCCTGGATAAGGGATTATCACCAGTCAAAACAGAGTTTTGAGTGGTGATAATCCCTGGATAAGGGATTATCACCAGTCAAAACAGAGTTTTGAGTGGTGATAATCCCTGGATAAGGGATTATCACCAGTCAAAACAGAGTTTTGAGTGGTGATAATCCCTGGATAAGGGATTATCACCAGTCAAAACAGAGTTTTGAGTGGTGATAATCCCTGGATAAGGGATTATCACCAGTCAAAACAGAGTTTTGAGTGGTGATAATCCCTGGATAAGGGATTATCACCAGTCAAAACAGAGTTTTGAGTGGTGATAATCCCTGGATAAGGGATTATCACCAGTCAAAACAGAGTTTTGAGTGGTGATAATCCCTGGATAAGGGATTATCACCAGTCAAAACAGAGTTTTGAGTGGTGATAATCCCTGGATAAGGGATTATCACCAGTCAAAACAGAGTTTTGAGTGGTGATAATCCCTGGATAAGGGATTATCACCAGTCAAAACAGAGTTTTGAGTGGTGATAATCCCTGGATAAGGGATTATCACCAGTCAAAACAGAGTTTTGAGTGGTGATAATCCCTGGATAAGGGATTATCACCAGTCAAAACAGAGTTTTGAGTGGTGATAATCCCTGAATAAGGGATTATAACCAGTTAAAACAGAGTTTTGAGTGGTGATAATCCCTGAATAAGGGATTATAACCAGTCAAAACAGAGTTTTGAGTGGTGATAATCCCTTATTCAGGGATTATCACCACTCCAAACTTGGTTTGGAGTGGTACAGTTCTCCATAGGCAAGCCGCTGTACCACTCCAGCCCCCAGGAAAAAATTAAAATTGGACACAGGCCCTATTCTGGGCGGTGACATGTGAGCTAACCACATTACAACCACATTTTTGGAGGTTTTAGACCTCAAGGGATTAAAAATTAAATTGGCTAAGCTTTTTACCTGGCTGTTCAAAAGTTGAATTTTTTTGACCCTCATGATTTTGGACCGACCCCTCAAACCCAGACCCTAACTACATATTTACATACTTGGAGAATACTTATGCATTAAGAGAAATTTTAAAGCCATAATAATGGCATTTCAAGTCACGGCAATCAATCAATGATTTTGTCAGACTGGGAGGACAGATATAAAAACAAAGCCAAAAGAGAATGCATATTTACATAGATGATTGCAATGTGATGCCTCATTTAGCAAGAATCAAATGAGGAACAAGGTAGACCAAACCAGTACATATATAACAACCCAGTTAAAAAAAGAGATTGAGCAAGAAGAGATCAAAAGAAAAGAGAGACTTGTTTGTGAGATGAAGAAAAGAAAGGAAGATTGATTGATCAAGTGTTGAGATCTTCTCAGAGCGGCTGTTTTTTTTTATATCTTTTGAAGATTTACTGGTTGGAATTGTTGTTGTGATCCTAAAAAAGTGTGGCAAATGAAAATCAATTGAAGTCTCTGAAGCCATAGGATTTCAGATTTCATGTTATTTCTACATACCAGCAAAGATTCAAGGAGCAAATGATAAACTGCTGGGGTGCTTAAGAGGTAATCTGCTGTTTGAACCCCACATGTTTGAGTATCCACACTGCTCAATCCTCCCAAAAGGTTCAGTGCCAAAAAAAGGGGCTTCGAAAAACGACTCCCAAAAATTTGATTGACAACTCCTGTGACCGGGTGGACGTCGATTTTGGGAGTTGTTAGTCAATTTCCGGCCGCGGGCCTGGGAGTCGTCCTCCCAATCCCAAAAAAAATAAAATTATAAAAAATTATAAAAAATTGGGATTTGTTCTCCCAAATCTGCCAATAGACTGGGCGGATTTGGGAGTCGCCCTCATTGACCGGAAGGATTTCCTTCGAGTCAATGAGGTTGTTGTACCTCATCGATCGGAAGGTTTTCTTTCCAATTGATGAGGTAAAACAACCTCACTGACCGGGAGGAAATCCTTCTGGTCAATGAGGAGTTGTACCTCATCGATTGGAAGGAAAACCTTCTGGTCGACGAGGTACAACAGCCTCATTGACCGGAAGGATTTCCTTCCGTTCAGTGAGGCACAGCAACCTCATTGACCGGAAGGAAATCCTTGTGGTCAATGGGGAGTTGTACCTCATCAATCGGAAGGAAAACCTTCCGGTCGACGAGGTACAACAGTTGCCCGGAAGGTTTTAGTGAGGTTGTTTTACCTCATCGATTGGAGGGACAGCCTCATTGACCGGAAGGATTTCCTTCCGGTCAATGAGGTACAATTCCTCACTGACGGGAAGGATTTCCTTCCGGTCAGTGAGGTACAACTCCTCGCTGACGGGAAGGATTTCTATCCGGTCAGTGAGGTACACCTCCTCATTGGCCAGAGATCTCCTCCCGGTCAGTGGGGTTGTTTTACCTCAGTGATCGAAAGGAAAACCTTCCGGTCGATGAGGTACAACAACCCCATTGACAGGAAGGATTTCCTTCCGGTCAATGAGGCACAAAAGCCTCATGGACCGCAAGGAAAGCCTTCCGGTAAATGTGGGCGAATCCCAAATCTGCCCAGTCTATCGGCCGATTTGGGAGAACGACTCCTGATTTTTTATTATTTTATTATTATTATTTTTTTTTTTGGGATTGGGAGGACAACTCCCAGACCCACGGCCGGAATTTGACCAACGACTCCCAAAATTGACGTCAACCCGGTCACAGGAGTTGTCAATCAAATTTTTGGGAGTCGTTTTTCGAAGCCCCCCCCAAAAAAACAGGCTCTCAAATTTTGGACATGGGCAAAAGTGGTACAGTGGAATGACTTGTGCAACTGTAATAATCCCTTATTCCGGGATCATCACCACTACAAACTTGTTTTGGTGCGCTAACAATGCCTTGTTCAGGGATTATCACCACTCTAAACCCGTTTTTGAGTGGTAATAATCCCCTTTTCAGGCATTATCACCACTCCAAACTTGGTTTGGAGTGGTAATGATCCCTTATTCAGGGATTATCACCACTTCAAACTTGCTGTGGAGTGGTAAGAATCCCTTAATCAGAGATTATCACCTCTTCAAACTTGCTTTGGAGTGGTAACAATCCTTTATTCAGGCACTATCACCACTCCAAACTTGCTTTGGAGTGGTAAGAACCCCTTATTTAGGCATTATCACCACTCCAAACTTGCTTTGGAGTGGTAAGAATCCCTTATTCAGGGATTATCATCACTCTAAACTTGCTGTGGAGTGGTAAGAATACCTTATTCAGGAATTATCACCTCTTGAAACTTGCTTTGGAGTGGTAGGAATCCCTTATTCAAGGATTATCACCACTTCAAACTTGTTTTGTCCCTTGTTCAGGGATCATTTGGGTGCTTTGGCAAAAGGGCCTGATGGTCACCCTATTTGCAAAAGCATCCAGTTGGCGCTATTGAAGTGGCCCTTATGAGCTCATTGTATGAAAGTGTCCAATGTGGGGGGGTTTGAGAAACTTGCCCCACGGTGTACCAGCTGGTATAATTGTACCAGACCGACAAGCAGTTTGCCTTGCTTGTCGGTCTCGTCCAGTCTGTACCAGCCCGCCGAGCAGGATGACCTGGTCGTCGGTCTGGCACCCAGCCCGACGAGGAGTGCGACCTCCTCGTCGAGCTGCTACAGGCATGTCTAGACCGACGAGCAAGTCATCCTGCCCCTCGCTTTGGTGCAGACTTTATCAGACCGACAGGGAAGGTAACCCCCTTGTCGGTCTGGTACCGTCAGCAACAGCTTGACGAGCAGGATGTCCCGCTCGGGCCGGTACAGACTTGTACAGACCGACGAGCAGGATGAGTCAGGATGGCCTGCTTGCCGGGCCGATACAGGCTGTACCAGACCGACGAGCAGGATGAGTCAGGATGGCCTGCTTGCCGGGCCGATACAGGCTGTACCAGACCGACGAGCAGGATGAGTCAGGATGGCCTGCTTGCCGGGCCGATACAGGATGTACCAGACCGACGAGCAGGATGACCTTTTCGTCGGTCTCGTACAGTCTGTACCAGCTCCACGAACAGGATGACCTGCTCGTCGGTCTGGTCCAGCCTGAACCAGGTCGGCGGGGAGGTCACCCTACTTGCCGGGCTGGTGCAGTCTGTATCAGACCGACGAGCGGGTTGTGCCAGTCATCGAGCTGGGAACGGTCCGGCTCGATGACTTGTGTGTACCAGTCATCTCGTCGAGGGGGGGTTGACCTAGCCCGATGACTGGTACGTACCAGTGATCCAGCCGGGAACGGTCTGGCTTGATGACTGGCTGTACAGGTCACTGAGTCAGACCCCAGCTGGATGACTGGTATGTGCCTGTCATCGACCTGGGACAGCCTGGGACCGATCCGGTTCGATGACTGTTGCGTGACAGTCATCCAGTCAGACTGGTCCTAGCTGGATGACTGGTAATAAACCAGTCGCTGAGCTGGGACGGTCTGGCTCGGTGACTGATGTGTACCACTCATCGAGCTGGGACTGGTCCGGCTTGATGACTGGTGTGTACCAGTCATCGAGCTGACAACCGTCCGTCTCGATGGCTGGCTGTAACAGTCAACAATCCAGACCGATGGCTGGTATGTACATACCAACCTTTGAGCTGGGCCATCCCCAGTTCGATGACTGTGTAAGTACATACCAATCATCCAGCTGTTTTTCCAGCTCGGCCTCTGGTTTGTGCCAATCATCCGGCTGGGAATGGCCCAGCTCGAAGACTGGTAATATGTACCAGCCATCGGGCTGGGCCTTTCCCAGCCCACTGGCTGCAGTGGTACAAAGCAGTCACTGGTACACTTCAGTACCGTTGGTTAGCTCAGGTAGGTGCTCAAACCCATGGCGGTTGGAGCATTGGCTTGGTTTGGTGTGCAGTGGGGCACTAAGGCACGCACAGGCCTCTAGGTGTACCACCATGTCCATGAAATGGGAGTTGGACCATTGTTGGATTTCAGCTGGGGTGAAAGTTGGCTGCATGTCAACTGGCAGCAGTTTGGCGGGATTTTTTCACAGCGGATAATTCATAAGTCTCCTCCGAGTCCTGCTCTTTGCGCCCATGAGGGCACTTCGTTGAGTCTGGGCACAACTTGGACTGCGTCATGAAGTTCTTTGGGTCACTGATCATGTAGACAAATTAATGGGTGTAAATAAAACTATGATGCCATATATGTATCCCATCCCTGGTGAGCCCCAAGGTACATAACAAAACGAGGCTGCCACTCCAACTCCCTCTCCTTCGACTTCGGATGGGCTGAGCCTCAAACGCCAGGGTCAATAATTGAATGCGTCGTTTGGGTCCTGACTGTCGATGACAAGCTTGTTGCTGATTCTGTTGGTTCTACCGTGTGGGAGTCATCAAGACCAGGCTGGCAACATTGATATCGTCATGGCCCATGGCCGGCTACCAAAGGGTCTTTGTCTATTGTCCGGGTCTTCCACACTTTATCATCGTTGATGATTGATTCCGCATGTGCCCTTGAAGTAGCACACTATCATCATTCCGCGTATAAAAATGACTGCACTTCCGTCAGCTAACTTCACATCACACAGCAGACTCATAAGGACTCTTGAACTCAAAGAAATACCTTTCATCTTCATCTCATCATTCAAGTACAATCACATCATTTCAAGTACATACATGGCTTTGAAACGAGTTCGCCATACATAAAACCTATCCCAAATCCCTCCAATCACCCAATCTATCATCATCATGAACTTTTCCATCTGGCTCTCTCTGGCTCTCCTCTCGGCCATCTACCTACAGAGCTCGTGTGCGGTCGTTCCTCCACAAGAGAAGCCGACGGCGTCGGACAACTCCAAGGTGGCGTCGAACACATTGAAAGCAGTTAGCGATGTGTACGTCAATCCATTGATCCTCCTGCTTACTACTAGATACCACCGACTAATCTTGGTCCGCTCCTCTGGTAAATTATACTTCGTTTTTTTTTTTTTGTTCCTTGGGTATCTAATTTTTGCTTTTACAAAAAACGGTACTCAGCCTTACCAAGAATGGTCTTAGGCTCTCTGGGGATATTGTTAACGCGGTGTTCGCCGGTATTAAAGCTGGCGGACTATGAACTCGAGTTGAATGTTAAGCTTGAGGTTATCCGTTGACGTTGAAAAATGTTATCGAAGAGCCTCAACATCCACCTTGCCCGGAAGCTTGGAGCTTCCTTCTATACTTTTCTCTTCAAGTTCTACCCACACACTTTTGAAAATCCCATTTTGATTTATGTATAAAGAAAAGTCCTTGTATAAATTGTAAATTACATAAATAAACAGTTCTTTTTTACTACCTTCATGTACATACAAAAGAAAAACAAATGCTGCGTCGGTCACAAGTTGCATGCTTATATCAAGAAAACCCTTCCGATGTAGTTGTGCAAAGGATCACTATGTAGAAGAATCATACGCACGTTTTAACTTGAAGTGTGAAACTTTTCAATGGTGCTACATATTTGCATGAGCAGATTTGTATTCAATACAGTTTATGCCAGCCACAACTTCAAGGGAATTATAGCTGAAACTTTGTAGAGCAGGAAATTCACCACACTCCAACCATTCTGCTCATGGGCAGAAATTCAAAATCTTTCGAACCCACACAGCCAGATACGTTTATTCCTGGAAGATTGTTGGATAGAATCAGCAGGGAAAAAACACAATGATGAGGGCAGTTCATGTACAGCTAATTTCACTGTATTTTTGCTAATTTTACACCTGCATCAGTAAACTTCAGCCGAGGTTTAGGCAAGATTATAACATAAAGGTTTTGTGTCTGCGGGCTAAATTCCTCAGCAGTGAGATGTAGGCTGACTCAATAAGCTTTTTAAGGCTATCAGCAAAGTTGGCCAAACCATCTGTCTGAAATCCAGTGTACATGAACTGGCCTATTATTTTCAAAAGAGTTTTCCTGCATGTCATATTTACCATGTTTTTTTTTTAAAAATGTGCTTGCTAGGCTCTCCCATGACCTTCATTGACAATAATTTGGTTATGTCAATGCAGGTGAAAACAAATGCAAGGTATTTTGCTAAGTTGATATAATATGCAGTTTCTTTTGGCTTCAGATTCAGACTGGTATTGATGATCTTGCAAGTTGTAGTACTTGTAAAATTCCAAGTCTCTGACCTGGCACACACCTTTCACCAACCTCAACTTCACTACAGTCAACTATTGCTTACAGCTTTGATCTCAACTCTAATCAATTCTTCAATCAACCTCAAACCTCAAACTCATCAAACTCAACCAACTCTCAATCTCATCTCCACAATCCTTCACCTCAATCACTCTCAACCCTTATTCCATCTTCTTTTTTTCTTACTATTACTTCTTTTCTTCTCTTCATTCTTCATGTGACAGCAACCCCTCAGCTCAACACTGATTTTTCTGTGTGGTGAGATTCAACCCATATGATCCACTGTAATCAATTCAACCCTCATCTTCAATTAACTATTCTTTCTTCATTACCATGTCCTTCCAATCAACCCTCTTTCAAAGTTCATCTCTATGTGTCTTAATGTTTGCTATTTCTTCTTTCCTCATTTCATTTTCATCTCTTGATCATTGTTCTTATTTTCTTTCTTCTTAGTGTGTCGGCTCTATTTAGGCAATAAATCAAATATCAAAAATCTTGAGGGTTCAACACACAAACCACCCTTTTTGAAGGTGCGACCCACCCTTTTGGTCGCTAGACCGTTGGGTGGGTTGCGCCTTCAAAAAACCCCTCGGGGTTGGGGGTCGCGGGTCGAATTCCAAAAAAATTGACCTGGGTGGGTTGCACCTTCAATTCTGTTGGGGAATTTAAGGGTTGCGGATGCAAACACCCACCCCCAAAACAGGGGGTGGGTCGCAGGTTCAAAAAACCCATTGGAATGATGGGTCGGGGCTATAATACCCCCAAAAAAGGGTCAGCCCCCATGCACACCTTTTTTGGTATCCATGGCCATGCACTCCATGATTTTTGGTGTGCATGGCCATGCACTCCATGATTTTTGGTGTGCATGGCTGCGCACACCAAAAAAGGTGTGCATGACTGTGCTCCAAGATTTTTGGTGTGCATGCTGGCACACACCAAATTTGTGGAGTGCACGGCCATGCACACCATCAATTTGGTGTGTATGGCCGTGCACACCAAAGTTTTGCAGTGCACGTCTGTGCACACAAGATTTTGATTCTCTTTTTTTGGAGTGCACTAGCCTACACTCCAAGAATTTTGGAGTGCATTAGCCTGCACTCAAAAACTTCATGGTGTATACACTATTGCCAACGGTGGGCCTGTACACTACAATGTGCTGTCTGCAAAAAAATGCAGCTTAGCAGCCTGAAAACACTGAGTGGCCTAGGATTTGTAGCCTGAAAACACTGTAGTGTGAGCGGCCTTGTAATGCCGCTACACTTAGCCTTTTTTAGCTGGGTTTTCATCTGAAAAGTGCTGTAAAGCAGTGTAAAAGCTGCTTTTTTTAGGCCATTTGCATAGTAATAGTGCCAAATCCACAACCAGCTAACAGAAAACCATTAGCTGTAGCGGAATTACACTATGGGTAGCGTAGCTGGCCCACTGTTGTTATTGCACACCAAGTCATAATCCAAGCACTCCTTTTTTGGAGTAAAATCCCCCCACATCATCACAGCCTAATTGATTCCAAGGACTGAAATCATTTTAGCTACACTTGGAGCAAGGCAGAAATAATAGGGTAACAGGCTTGTTCAGCTCTGTTCAAGAGATGTAAAGTAATAATTGTGTGTGGAGATGTTGAGATAAATAATACTATAAATAAAATTTTTGGAGGGGTGTTTACTTCACTTGTATCACATTTTAGCTGTATTTCATTCATTTTATTTTGGTTGTTCTTTTTTTAAAAAAAAAAACATCATTTCTTGCTCTTCTTCAAAAATTTATTTCAATTTTTCATGTCAATGCATATTAAAAAAAGTGACTCAATATTAATTTAACCATTTCATATTGCACAAATTAATTTTTTGAAGCTTATGTGTAGTGTAAACAAAGTTTTACACCACACATCCAATCTCAATACCCTTCAGAGGCTTGGGTCCTCTATTTCTCTGGGCTCATTTATTCTGAAATAATCATGTTTGATCAGAAGAAATTTCAAGGTTTCAGCTTTTTTTTGATGCAATTTTCATGCATTTATGTTGTGTGATGCCAAAGTTATGCCTTTTTTCAGATAGGTCAAGATTTCAGGCATTTTAGAAAAATTGAACCTGCGACCCCCAATTCTGACAGGAATTTTGAATTTGCGACCCACCCCAACCAACCCATCGACGTCCGATGGGTCGCGCCTTCAAAAGGGGTGGGTCGCGTGTCGAACCCTCAAAATCTTTTAGTACTTTGGCTCATGTGGGATTTTTATAATCTGGAACATTTGTATCAATGCCAAAATTTTGAGCTTTTTCTTTTGTTTGTGTGTCCCCATTGCATTTTCAAGGTGGTTTTGAATAATGGTCTGTTGGAATAAATGTTTATAGCCTGTGTATGCTACAACCATAACACACCAGGGATTTGTTCATGGCATTAGCATACAATTTCCATGAAAACATCCCTGGTGTCACTTAGTCAACCTTGTAAATATAGTCCATACACAATTGTTGAAGGTGCTTATTACTCACTACTAAATCATAACCATCATATTTCTTACATATTCAATGTCACAAGAATATGTGTGAACTTCAGGGAAGTCAACCTGTGTCCCTTTCCACAGTTGAAAGTGGAGTGCTGAATGTTCCATATTTTTGAGAGAGCCAAGATGAATGGGCCTTGGCTGAAAAACTCCCAATAATCAGATATTCAAATCCTGTGACATCAGTGACATTGTTTTTAGGAGTTTCTGATCACATTTCTATTATTTGTTGGAAGTTGTTGACCCAAAAAAGCAAGAAGCAAAAACAAAAAACACCTCTTCATTGAGAAGTGCAATTGGCCTAACAGACCTAATGGGTCCTATTAATGCCAGTCTGGCCATAACCTTAAATTTTAGAGAATTTTCATGCATCAAATTGGATGGAAAAATTGTTCATTTATTTATTTTATTACTTTAATTCCAAAACCCCCACAACTTTTGACTTATCACATTATTGAGTGGTGTAGTGATTGGAAATCCCCTAGAACTCCAGCATCAAACAAGATGTTAATTCTGACAGTCACAGTGGCTATTGAGTGACTTCTTATTGGCCTCAAAGCAGTCAACATAAATTTTAAAAAATTCAAAACAAGCTCTATGAAGACACCAAAAGGCAGGCTAAAAGGTACCAAGAAAATCATTATCTGGGTGATGTGATGCCAATCCTAAACAGAATAATGATTAGATTAAGACCACCCCTTTAAATATCTCACTCTATGACCACACCAACAACAAATGATCTTCCTGCTGGTGCTTTCCAAACATTTTTTTTGGTATATTTCCTGTTCACAAACTTTCATCCCCTAGTTTATTCCTCCAGAAAAAAGGTATCCTGTTTTCTTGCTGGTTGTCACTTTTCCATGGATAATCTCAACAATGCACTTCTGTCATCCTTAGAGATAATCCAGAGTATCCAAAAGACTGATTAAGGATATATTAGAGGAAATCAAGTAACAATTAACTGACATACTTTGTGCACTGCAGATTACACTTTGTGCACACTCCCAGACACTTTGCGCCCTGCCAGTGCAAGTGAAAGAATTGGTTATCTTGAGATTTTTTTTTGATAAATTAATAGACAGGCTGGTTATTGGCCTCTGTGAATATTTTGGGTGTCTGCTGAAGCTCCCTTGCATTCTAAAAAAATACATTGAGAATCCTTAAACCTGTAGTATTTCAGGACCCACAATTCATGTTCTGGGAATAATAAAAATTTAAAACATTCATAGAATCATGATTAATATAAGAAAGGCCACTTCAGATTTTGTTATTGAATTTGTGCAAGAATAAAGCTTTGAAAAATTAGGAAATTTAATATGCAGTCCTACAAAGTGTGCCAGCATGTGGTGAAAAATCTTTGTTTTTCAAAGCTTTTTTCTTGCTCAAAGTATCTAGAAAGCTCTGAAGTGGCTTTTCTTATATGTGAATCATGATTCCATGAATAATTTAGTTTTTTTTGACTTCCAGAACATGCATTGTAAGCCCTGGAATAGATTTGTTGGGTTCTTGATGTATTTTTTCAGAATACAAGGGAGCCTCAACAGACACCCAAAATATTCACAGAGGCCGATAATGAGCCGGTCTATTAAATTATCAAAAAAATCCAACATAATTACTTATTTCACTTGCAGTGCCCAAAGTTTCTGGGAATGTGTGCACTGTGCAGTGGGCAAAGTGTAATCTGTAGTGCGAGGAATACACCTGTAACTTTTGAACTAAAATTAATTAAAAATATCAATAAATCTTTGATTATGAATCTAGAAATGAATTTTTCATGTAATTTTAGGTGGGGTCACTCACTAGACCTAACCCCAAATTCATATTGCCTCTGGTACTTTGGTAATTATTCAAGTACCACAGGAAGTACAATAATAAGGGATATTTACTATTCCTAATCCCCAAAAAGCAACTTTTCAACCCGCTTTTGAGACACCTAAAAAGTTCTTCCAAGGTTCCTGAGAGTGAGAGCTCCAAACTTGATAGAAAGCTGAGAAGAAATCATTTTACTACAATTAGTTGCCAACAGATTTTCAGTATTTTCAGGAGTGGAATCAATCATAGCTTAGTAAGCTATTTTTAAGCTCCAAAACAGTATCCTAAAGCTCCAAATCCCTCTGTGGTAATGGTGGAGCCTCAAAGATGTGTTTGATTACATTGACTAAATAACTACTGAGGAGTTTGTGGCAATGATAACACCAAAATCCATTAGCCAAAGATGATCCAATAAGAGCAAAACTCACTTCTTGCAATAATGGGCCAATATGTAACCATATGATACAAGGCCCTTTTCTGTATCTTATCAGTTCCACATTGGCTGAACCGTGCTGTTATTGTGTATTGAAAAAATGTATTGATAAATTAAAAAAATCCTGTTATTGTTAACAGGTTGCGTACTCTATTTTCTACACTTTGCATCCCGTTACAACACTTCACAGGATGTAATGGGCCAAAAAAAATGTACCAACAGGTTTTTGGCCCAAACTCTATTATCACTATTTTGAAGGGTGTCAGGAATTGATACCAGCTACAATGTTGATACAAGGAAGGTAACAGCCAGGCTGTTATCTGTAACAAGGGACAGGCTTGGTTTTCATGCCAATATGAACACACGTATTGGTATCAAAGAAATACATTGCCAATGCATGTATTGATATTGATCCACCATTGCTTCTTGCCCCCCCCCCCAAACATCCCAATCCTTTAGATGGTACTTTGTACTTTGTTGCACAGTAAAGTATTTACTATTAAGCAAGAATTGTTCAGAGGAAAGCCAACATCTCCTAACTGCCATTTCATGTTGGGTATCTTCAATGTCTTTGAATAGGATACATCCCATAATCATCTATTGTGTGCACTGCCCTCCAAGTCCCATCCAGGCATCACAAAGCTGAACTGCATTTCAAAGTTGCAGACTGAAATTACATTCTGAGATGCACATCCTTTTTGGTTGATTTATTGTTTTTGATAATTAAAATAGACTGGAATGTGACTTCTATCTACTGCTCCAATCCAGTCTTCAAAGTAAATAGATCAATTTTTTGTTCAATTCAATCTCATTGGGTGTCTCCAAGTCCTTGCCAGGTGGCTTTATGAATTCCAGAATAATTTGTTTGTTCTTGGTAACATCTAAGACTAGCTGATTGATTGTGCTGGTAGTCATAGATTAGTGATATCAATCTAACAAGCAAAAAAGGAGAAATAAGACACATACATTAATATTTTTAAAGCAGATTTGTGGAATCTTTGCTTGAGCTTTATATTTGAAAGACCAGTGATTAACTTTTATAGGAAGATACCCAACGTCTTGCTTGCATCCACATGCTTTGATTCAGACTCTTATAGAGTTCCATGGTCTTCAAGGAGTTACTTGAGCACCATGAATGTCCACACTTGCCATTTTTTATAGAAAGGAGCCAGTTTGGGGTTGTGGATCAATTCTTGCATCCAGATTGCACTGGTCAACACTGATATGTGTTTGGGGGGGGTCTTCTCAACGGTGGGTCACTACGGTACACTATGCTACATGGCCAATAACTGTTAGCATAGCGGTGAAATTTTTCACCCATGATTTGGTTAGCGTTAGTTGAAATCCCATCCAACTACACTATCAGGTAGCATAGTGGCTCTTTTTTTTCCAAAATTCTTGTAGTGTTAGTTGTGATTAATCTCATGCTACGCTAACAAGTAGCACCGTAGCTTTTCCACCGCTAACAGGATTTTTTCAAATTTGTAGCGTAGGTTTTTCCCGCTAACAATATTTTCCAAAATTATTAGCATAGCGGGCTTTCAAATAAAATTTAGCATAGCAAATTTCCTCTACAAGTCAGGCTAACATGAGATAACACACCACTATGCAATAAATAGCAAGGGACAATCAAACCATACCACAGAATGAGTAGAAAAATCAAAATAAAACATGGAATCAATGAATCATCCTCCCCGCCAATAAAGCAATAGGAAGTCCTCAAATCATATGTACCACAGAATTAAAAATAAAAATCTAGAATCAATAAATCATCTGGGTCAGAATTAAAAAAAAGAAAAGCAAGCTCAAGATTAAAAATAAAGGAATTCATCAACCATGTCAAAAATGAGACAAAAAGAATCAACTGATGGATGAGTCAACAGGTTTCAAGCTTGTTTTCATGAGTCTTATACTATATCAGGAGTGAAATCTAGAGCTGTCTGAGGTCAAACTTGGTCCAATGCAATCAATAAGACCCTGAATCCAATTCAACCCATTGGACCAAGTTTGACCTCAGACAGCTCTAGATTTCACTCCTGATATAGTATAAGACTCATGAAAACAAGCTTGAAACCTGTTGACTCATCCATCAGTTGATTCTTTTTGTCTCATTTTTGACATGGTTGATGAATTCCTTTATTTTTAATCTTGAGCTTGCTTTTCTTTTTTTTAATTCTGACCCAGATGATTTATTGATTCTAGATTTTTATTTTTAATTCTGTGGTACATATGATTTGAGGACTTCCTATTGCTTTATTGGCGGGGAGGATGATTCATTGATTCCATGTTTTGTTTTGTTTTTTCTTCAAATTCTGTGATATGATTTGATGACCTGCTGCTATTTATTGCATGGTGGTGATTCATTTCTGATAGTGTTAGCTTTTTTCTCCAGAGCTCAGCCAACATGAACAAAATATTATGCTACAGTGTAGCGTAAATTTTTCAACTAACACTGCTACCACATTGCTAACACAAATTTCTGGTAACATTACTTGTTTTTGCCAGACCTCAGCTAACACTACACTACCAACTAACAAAAAAAAATTCAAGTGTAGCATAACGTTTTTAACTGCTAACACAAATTTCAGGTAGCGTTATTTTTTTTGCCTGACCCCAGCTAACACTACACTACCAACTAACAAAAAAAGTGTTGAAAAAAATTTAGCATTAGTTGGCAATATCATGCCGCTAACGTTAGCAGTGTGTTAGCGTAGCTGAAAAAGCTAACACTACGCTATGCTAACAATACATGTAGTGTAGCTGACCCCTTGTTGGTCTTCTTGTTCAGGTACTTACAAAGATGACAAGCTAGCTATAACAGCTTTGCATGTTGTACAACAACAATAGCCCTTTGACTTCTGATCAGAAAGTGCTTGGCTTGGTGATGGGCCAACTGCTGCATCTGATTCTCCATTTCTTTTTAGTTGTTTGTTTGAATGCCAAGAATGATATGAGTGGCTGGTTGGAAGCAAATACAGAAGCTGTTGTGCAGCCAAACACAATTAAAATTAGTACTGGTGTTGTAGGTACAACACCATACAGATACTGTGTCACATTTGGCTGCATAGGTCTTATGCTCTGAGATCCAAATCTGCTCATGGGCATAAAATATCTTGCCAAACCGGTATCTTGAACTCAGTTGTGCCCAAACAGGCCCTAAATCAAGAAACCTTTTCTTTTGGTTACTCAAAGTTATCTCATTCATCAATTGACATAATCTCCATAACTTGTAAAAAACATTTATCATGATCCCAATTACCCTTTAAACAAAAAAATAAAGAGAGTAAAGTTCCAGAAATTATTGTGATGATTTAAAAACACACTCAACCTAATATCTCACACAAAAAAGTTTGCATGTGTAGTCAAGCTTGATTGAGATATTCAGAGAGTAATCTTATCTCTTTAACCAAAACTCACATTTGAGAAACAGGCAGTATGAAGGAAAAGGAAGTCTTATTTTCCTTTTTTTTGGATCTATCTTGTGAAATTCATGGTATGATATAGAGACCTGATTTATAAATTTCATTACATAAAGTCTAAGCTAAGACAAACCATACACATATATATTGATGCAAATTTTGATTGAAAGGGGTTTTTTTTTATTCAAACTAGACAGATTGTAAAAAAAAAAACATCTTTTGGAAAAAAACTTATATCAATCTTCTCATGACCTCTAACCACAAAAAGAGTCCTTTGGAGATAAATATGGACATAATCATATCTGAATTTCAAAAGCACCAGGCTTTTTTATACATGTATACATATCAAGAACAAATCCCAGTCACTATCAATTTCCCTTCTTCTCCCTCTTCATTCATTCAATTTTTTCTTCTTTTGTAGTTATAATATAATCAGCAGTACTTTCAAAAAAACAAAACAAAAAAAAACCATTCTATTTTCTTTTTTTTTTACAGAGCTCTAAGAGATTTGTTTTGTATATGGGTTTATGTGTATGGATGTAATAGTAGAGACAAGTCCACAAATGAAAGACCTCGAAAAAAAAGAAAGGAAAGATGATGATAATTGGAGAGACAAAAGTACAGATGGCGAAAGACTCAAAACAGACCGAAACAGAAGAAGAGATGCCCAAAAAAAGAGGAGCAAATAAGAAAGAAAGAGGATCGCATTCCCAGAACCATGTGTATATTTCAACAGCCAGCGAGTAAGAAGGGTGTTCGATTAATCGGTCGCGGAGAGATATAACTGGCGAATTCGGACTGCCATGTAAGATGATTCGAGACGAGTAAGCGAAGCTTGGTGAGGTCCGGAAAGAGTAGAAACGAGGTACGAAGGGGTATACACAGCTGAAGAAGGTTGTGGAGGTCTATAGACACGTGGATTGGTGGAATGGTTTTGGATATGCACGATGCGTTGACGCGTGTCGCTTGAGTGAGCTCTTGATTGGATATAGTTCCAAACGGCGCGAGTTGTTGAAGTACGATAGAAGGCCCAAAAAGAAATGTAAACATGGAAAATCCCTCTCCCGAGTAACAATAAAAAAAGAGAAAAGTGATTCGCAATGTATGTAGTTGGTATACTTTATTTACGGGTCTATTACGACATGTAGAGCAACATTGGGCATCCAATGCGATGAGATGTTATTTTTTTTTTTCAAGAAAAGGAAAGTGTGATGAAAGACTCCAGAGGATTCTACACCAGCTATCCCAGAGCATATCCTCTTTTTTGCTTTGTTTTGTCTGTGGTAAAACTTCCCAGAGATGGTTGTTGCTTTCCTTTGAAGGGATCTCGAGCTACAGTGTAAGAGCAGAAGGACTTGCAGATTCAAATATTCACAAGAACGTTTTTTTTCTTTTTCTTTTGTTAACAAAGTTAAATGAATAATTAGGTGTTTTCTTTTTTTTTTTTTTGGCTCCATGAAATGTATAAGCCAAGAAGAACGGAGGAAAGGGGGACCAATTTTGTATCAGCTCGAAAACAAGAGATGACTTTGGCATTGGGGATGGGGTATCATAGCATGTTGGTTCTGCCGGGGGAGTTGAGGATCTGGGTTCCCCGTCCCAACCGCCGCGATGGTTGACGCTAGACTGGAGGCAGGGGGGGGGTCTGAGGGACTAATGGGAAGAGAAGGGATAGAGGGCGACGAGAGAGCGGAGGAAGATTTCTTGGGCTTGGAGTCGCCGATTGGGCCGAAGAGACCCGCGCAGGCCGCTTTGGTGAACTCGGCTGGAAGGGCTTGTCCTGGGGATAAAACGCTTGCCAGCTCAGAGGGCGAGCCCGTGAGCTTCGGCACATCCACCGACTTGCTTTCTAGGCTGTCTGTGCTATTGTGCGAACTAAATGCCGTGCGCCTTTCCGCGGTTGCACACTCATCCTCAGGTCCGCTCTGGTCGGCTTGTTGGCTCAACCTCGATCTGCTCGTCTCTCGAGTACTGCTCGGACGAGCTGTAGGTTTACCCGCCGCCGTGGCCTTGAGGCTAACGACCACTGACCACGAGCTACGATGGAATGACTTGCGCAGTTTGGCTTCCTCGGCCGATTCGGCCCTTGGCTCTAGACTTGAGAGTCTCGTGGCGCTGGGGACGGAGGTAGGAACGGTGGAGTGGCTGTACCCGCGGGCTCGTTGCTGGCCGATCGAAGATGTGGGGCAGGGGGGACGAGTGACAGAGGAGAACTTGGCGGGAGAGAAAGTGAACTCTTTGGCGGAAGGGTTCAATGGGGGACTCGGCGCAAGGGGCTTCTGTGTCCGAATAGTCGACGGCCAGGCAGTCTCTGGTGCAACATCAAATATCGAGTTGAGACCGCGGCCTTCAGCTGGAGAACTGCCGCCCAAGCTTGGAGTGCTTGCTTGTTTCCTTAAGCCCAGGGTACCTTCTTCCACGATTGTCCCAGTTGGGAAAATTCCTTCCGCAATCTCACGTCCCGAGAGGCCAACGCTAGGGGTGATAATAGATTTGAACAGCCTCGAACTGGGATATAGGCCCGGTGGTCCACCTGGTGATAGCCCACGGAATCAGATACTGGGGACAAGCGGAGGAAAGAAAGTGTAAATTGACATACTATGAGCAGAATCAATTTCCCCTGTCGTCGACTCATGTAGGGATCTACCAAGGGGGCTACCCTCATTTGCGTCGCTCGCGCTATCCTGAAGCTCATTTAGTCTCCTGTGATTCAGCGGGGCGTGCGTTCCAGTAGGGGCGTATTGTGAGGCTGGAGATGATCGAAGCGAAGAGTGTCCGGGCAATTGAAACAGAGAGCTAGAGCTGCTGGTCCTGGAGAAGTTCTCTTGACTATGGTAGCTTGTGCCGGTCAACAGTCTGCTGCAATTCCAGGGGGACATGGCGGCGGAGGAGTCTGGAAAGCGGAAGATTGATAAGTTGGTCCCGGGTGACGAGTGCGCCGGCCCGCGAGTGGGTGAGCCTTGCTGTCCAATGGCACCGAACGGTGATGAGGGTTGGCTTGGGACGGCTCGAGTCCAATCAGAGGTGAGCCCGGCGCTACAAGGTAGATTGACCTCTTGACGGTAGTTAAAAAACTCGTCCGTGAGTGGGGACGTAGGAAGTGGGGGATGAGGAAGAAAGGTATCCAGTGCTCGAAGAACTGGGAAATGATCCTTTAAGGCACTCCGCTCTAGGTTGGGTAGGCTGATGAAGGTCTCTCGGATATTATTCTGTTGAACTGTTTCTGACCAAGGATCGGGGACCCATGCGTCATCAGGAGGATAATTACTCTGTGTGAAGTTATGAAATAACATCGGGACTGCACAGTTTTCGACTTGATAAGGCGCGAAAGAATGTTGAGGGAGCGGCCAGGCGGAACTGGCATTATGAGTGGCAGCACAACTCCTTGAGAGTTCACTCGCAAGATTTTCGGCTTCATCCGGTAGAATTGGAGATGATGTAGAGCTCTGTGGGGGATGTGGTCGCAAACGCCAGGGTTTCTGGGTCTCCGAGTCTTGGACGATGGGCTGGCGTTCTGCGCAATTGGCATGATTGGCTTTACTCTCTGGCTTGGGCCGCTTGTTCAGCACGCGTTTTTGGTTCAGCTCGGCCCGACGAGTTGCCAGTTTTTCTTTCAGCTCTTTCTTCTTCGACGTTTTCGCTTCGCTAGTTTTGCAGAGCTGGTCAATTTCGGACTTGGATTGTTTGATTGCAGTCTTCAGTCTCTCTCCTTCTTTCTTGAACTGTTGTATATGATTGGTGAACTGGGACTGAATGGAAGCACATTTACTCTTGGTGGCAGCGAGGTCTTCCTGTAGCTTGGCGGATTGCTTGGAGAGTTTGGCGTGAGCCGACTGGGATTGGCTAAGCTTTTCATCTAAGTTCCTTTGCTTAAACTCCTTCAAATCCTTGATCTCATTTAAATGCTTCAGACTCGACTGGTAGTGTATCTTGTTGAGATCCCCCTGGTTACGTTTGTAGTCTAATTCTTTGAGCTGATTTGCCATGTCGTGAGACAGAGAATTGAGGTCCTGTTCAGCTCGCTGTTGAAGACACTCCGACGAGGGTTTCAGTGGTCCAGATATCCTCTTGAGAGATTCCTTTGATGATGAGTTTGACTGTAAGCTCGAAACAAAAGTATCACGTGGAGCAGGGTTTGGTTTGCCAGAGGGTTCAGAGATAAGACTAGTGTTGAGTGTGCGTGATACTAGGGTCTGATCGGGTGTTGTGATATGATCTGGAGTTCTGGGGCTCATCCCTACGTTTCCGGGACATAGATTCACAGGAGGGCCTGATACTTGAGCGGAAGCAAAGGGGGAAGAGGGCTTTGAACCTAGTGGTGGGTGCGAGGTTGGCAAGCGATGAGATGGGCGAGAAAAATCAGGCGATGGTCAGACAAGACCGAAGACAACGACACCGGGTGGATGAGGGAATTAATGAGCTCAAAAGGCTAACCTTGAGTGGTATAGCAATCATGCTCGGATCCTGAGGAGGTCGAGGTGAAGGAGTCTTGAGAAGGTGAACCTGAGGATTGCAAGGTATGCGGTGAGCCCAAATTGATCAGCTGATGGATAGAGGTAAGTATAATAAGGAATAAGTGGCGGACTTACATTCTGTAAAATGATCTGAATGGACAGAGGTTTGACAGCCTAATGAAGCTAATTTTTGATTTCGGTGAGACTTTTTTCTCCTTCCCTTGGATAGAGGAGGTAGGTTTTGGAGAGACAAAAAAAGTTCGTCGGTCGGAGGAGGCGCCCATCGGTTCCAAAACAATTTCAAGGAGTCAAAAGATGAGACGATCGAGAGTGAAAAGATAGCCGTGTGAGGTCGTAGAGAGAACCAGCTATCAAAGCATCCAATAAACCATTCTAGTTGTGGGTAGCCGTCTTCAACAGCCTGGTTGGGGGAAATATTATAGACGGAGTGGAGAGAGTGATCGATCGAGATGAGGGTACAGAGCAGGAGATTATGTCGGTTGTAATTGGACGTGCGAAGTGGAAAGGATAGCTTTGAAAAAGCCAAGGAGGTCCGGTTAGAATTTTTTGAATTCCTCTGGCCAGCGCCTTGTTTTAGAGAGTTTTGTTGGGTCTTGCTCTTGGTTCTGAGTGGGGATGGAGGGTGGTGGTTGAGATGTTTGTCAAACCGATGGAGAGATTTTTGTTGGGCAGAAATTGGGAGCTGATCCAGGAAACGCTTGAAGGATTTTTCTGAAGGGTTGGTATAATACGCTAGAGGGTTCAGACCAAAAACATTTTCATTAATTTGCTGAGCTGGTAAATACTGGGGGAATTAGAGTGTGTGCCTTTCGTCTGGGATCTGGGAAGATGCTGGAAGGCTGAGATTGGGATCTGATCGGGTGACGATCGATCACATTAAGGGAAGTAAAGGAAATGGGAATTTTTTTTGGACTCACCAAGGCCGAAGATAGCAAGGCAGACGAACCAGCCCAAGCAGAGGGAGTCTGAGAGGGGAATGAAAGCTAGTGGGACAGTCAACCGATCAACCATTCTTTACCGTGCCTCTATGGTACGATAAGTTGGCGAATCGAAATACTACAATCTTCAAAAAAAAAGTGTCTTGTTTTGGTATTTTTGCTTGATATGCCTTTTAACGATTGCAGGAGGAAATTGAGACTATGTAGTGCGCTTGAATACATACAAAGAGTCAAGCCAAGTGGATGTGGCACTGACGGGCTGCGGCGGGTAGATCAAATGGAATCGCCGCTTCCAACCGGGAGATACAGTCTAGCCGATATGTGCCGTTGGAGTGGATCGAGGTTACTGGGAGAGGGAGATAGACTGAGAGATGGCTGGAGACGGATGGAAAGTGTGACGGCGGTAGGGATTGTCAAGAGTTTTGATAACTAGACAAGCTGTCCCGAGTGACCAAAAACCAAGATAATGCAAGAACCGACGATTCTCCTACAAGAATACTGCTCAACCATTTTGGGCGTGAAACGGGTCATGAGAAGATGCGATAGCTCGTGGGAAGTCAGTGTACAAATGTTTGAACAGTACCTTTTAGCACTTTTTTCCAACGGATCGCTTAGCCGCCACGTGAGTATGTGTAATGAGAGTGTACACACCAAGTCGGAAAGCAAATGATCTGGATGTTCCAGTGGAAACAAAAGGATGGCGTATGTTAAATAATTGCCCTTGTTTCTAGGTGATGGAAGGCACTCGATCAATGGTTGTGTAGATGGCAAGATGGTGGGGAGAAGTGTCTGACAAGCCAATTCCGAGAAAGAAAGCAAGAGGAAAAATTGGTGTGGGCTCAAGCCATGCTGTCAAGAATTGATCGTTTTTGAATGCCCTCTGGATAGGAGCATACCCGGTATACATCGAATCAATCTGGCCCTATACAACCGCGAATTGTGGTTGAAGGACTTGACTACAAGATGATCGCGATTGGTAGCAGTTACATTCATCAAGCGAGGCGGCGTATTCGGAGTGTAGGCTTGCAGATAGACCTGACCAATTCCCCCGCTGGAAGCTTGGATATAGCGGAGGATGGGGGTGGTGCTCTCACATTAGGATGGAAAGGGACACCTGCAGGCATGTGGGAGACAGCTGAGGCAGGTGAAGAATGATAAAAAGAAAGGATGGATGGATTTATGGAAACATTAGATTTGAATTACTGACCACTGATCCCGCTTAGAGCTGAGTAAGTGACGGTCGGTGTTGGAAGACAAAGAAAGGTGATCGCGGGGGCAGGGATGTGGCCGGCGAGTTGTGTGCAAGAACGACAAGCCCAAATGGGGAGAACACAAGGATGAAACACAAACAAAAAGAAAAAGGAATGATCCGGCTGGTTGCTGAGGCTAGCTGTCTGAGAAGATGATGTCCTTGTAAGCTTATTTCCTAGAAGAGCGCGGTCGAGACAAGCAGGGTTCGGCGTCAAGATAAGCCGGCGGCCGATGCTGGCGAGAGTTCCCGCGTTTGCTGACGGACGGGGCGCCGTTAGACTTGGGTCTAACAAGTAGAAATCTAAGTTACTGGATGGCTTGGATTGGGGTGGATGAAACTGTTGTTTGCAAGGTGTGTGTCTCAGATCCAGGGAGCAGACAAGCGACGAGGTAGATATAACCCAGTCTGCACCACCACCGTCATTGTCCAAGAAGAGTTGGTTACCGTTGCATGTGTTGGCTGAGATGTTTCTCAAGGGTGATGGAGCCTAAAAGAATGTGTACATGATAGTCGGAATACAGCCAAAGGCTCTCCTCTCTGTACTGGCTGTATGCGTCGTGTAGCAACTCCAACTACCAAGCTCAGGACAGCATATGTACACCACCAAAGGCCAGCTCAAGTCAACCCACAAGCCGGGAATCAGATGAGACAAATCTCGAAGCCAACCCTCCGACGCTGATGAGACGCTTTAGTCTACGGAGACGCGATCGAAAACAGGCGAGTGCAATTCAATTGCAGACGCCAGAGGCCTTGAAACGACGATCTAAAGCTGAGACCTCAGACACATCTCTGTCCGATTGCATACCCACTGTGCTGTGATGGAGGTGGAGTGGTCGGCATGGCTCTCTACACATCCGGCTGGCTCATGAGTCATGGATATCCGTCCAGCACTAAGTCGCCGTCTCCGCGCGCCCAAGCAATCCCATCGCGTTCCTTGCCTTTTTTTCTCTTTTTTTGTTGTTGAGAAAAGAAATGCCGTGGCTGACGAGGGCGCGAGGGGATTGGGGCACAGGTCTTCTGAATACCGGCGCTTTTCAAGTTCCAGGAATTCAATTCCAAGCCCCTTGAAATGTGTATTCAGCCCGGGGTAGCGATCTCCACTGGCACTTCAAACAAGCAAATGTGAATGTTGGAATCTCTCTCTCTCTTCCTGGTTTGGCCATCCATACGAACTTGCACCGGTGCGAACCTGCTACAGTCAACCTCGACAGGTCGATATCCTCAAAGCATCCAGGACCATCATACGTGAAACTGGAAAACCGAGAAGGTCTCATGAATCCCCACAATAAACCCGGGTTTATCGGTGTCTCGCCGGGGCCATTGTGGATAACCAAAAACACCTTGGCAGTTGACCATGACAACTTGTGAACGTTCCATAGGCTTCAAAGCGGCTGGCTATACATATTTGTTCATATTCTCTGGTCTCTTTCTAATACGGCTAGCTCTGAAACACGGACGAGTCAGGGTTATCTGAAAGGCGGAGTTGTCTGCCTTTTTTGATAGCCTAAGGAACTCGATCGAAGGTATTTTACCGATTACCCTTTGCAATTTCAGCAGTACAAAATGCAACAAGAGGCTATCTGATGTCTCCCTAGTGGACCTTGGGGTCGGATGACGGGTACAGAGCCGTCAACACCTGAGGAATGGTAGCTGTCCAGCTTGGCTGCCCACTTTGTTACTGGAAGGCGCGTAAACAAATACCTTTGCACTCAGAGCTGCCGCAAGTCTTTAAACTAGTGCGGCAATTGTCAATCACTTCCCTACTATTATCCACTCCAATGTATCCGTCTCTTACATTTTGCCTGATGACAACAGCACAACATCACCAAAAAAGAATTAACCGCCCGATTGTCAGAAATGGTACTAGCTTCCTGACTGTCTTCTTCCGCTGTGTACGATGAGCAGAAAATTTCTTTGGGCCGAAGCGGCTTTCGACCACATCCAGTGTATCCTTATTGCTTGGTATTTCTACGATGTATCCTACCCAACAAGTTTCACTTTTGGATAACTCCATAAGCAGGGATGAAACTTGCCCAGCCAAAAAAAAGGGAGCCTTTTTTTGGGGGGACAAATGCCTCAGGTCTGTAAGGTATGTTCTTACACTCAATTGTATTCTTATTGTTTCAAGTCATTGCAGTAATAAGAAGTAAACTGATCAGAAAACTTAATGACCCACACCATAAAAAATCATCACACACCCCCCCCCCCCCCCATGGTGGGTTCAATCAACTTTTTTTATGGCGAGATCAACACACACAATACCTGCAATGTTACAGGAAGGCTTCCTGCTGAATCTGCAGTCCCTCTAACTTGTTAATTACCAATCTTAAATTGGTACATGCTTTTTTCTAGCTTTAGGAAGTTGCTGGGACTGCAGATACCCAGTACAGGAACTCATCCAATGCCATTTAGCACTATATTAACAACTATGTAATAATGATATATTTTGATTGAAATGATGAAGAAATGTGTTATAAAATGAAGGTAGGTGCAGTTACATTCTGACTACTTATCTGTTACTTTCTGACTAAGCTAGCGGAGAGTGCAACTAGTTGCTACGGAGAATGATAGTTGGCAAACTGGTATTGGCAGTGATTGATAAATGAATAAGCTACAATCTTGATATGAGCCTAGATTCTTGTCCTGATCAAGTAAACACACCATGTAGTCTTACCATGTTAGAGCTATTTAGTACAATTGGAGGGTTTATTTACAGATTTTTTGATATGAAAGGAATTATTTCTATTAGAATAATTGATCTGAGTCAGTGAGTGACACCTTTATTCAACTATTTGTCATGCTAAGTTTCTTACAATATGAGGTTGGATTGATCACTCTTAATGGCTGATGAGCTTTTGGATGATGTTTATGGAGATAAAGATCTGCTGGTTAGTATTTTGTATTTTTAGAAAATTTTCTAATTCATCTTACTTACAAAAAAGGTTGAGTTTCTTCATTCAACATTTGTCTTGATTTTTCTTCTGAAATGATCTTGGGATTTGTTGAGATTAACAGTGATAGTTGCAAGAAAATCATATAGTAAGTTTGAGAAGTGAGAATTGTTTAAGAGGGCAAACAAGAGTTTGATTTGTCTATCACTGGCTACAGCTCAGGTTGGTGTGGCAAAGGAATGATGAGAACTGATGATTTTTATTCCCATGGCTCTGCTATGCTTAAATAGACTAAGTGAAAGGGTTCCAAGTTGTGGTTGAGAAATTGAATAAGAAATGTGTAATGAATAAAAAAAAAGGAATAATATCACTGAGATTTCACATAAAATTTTGTATGTCATGATTGAGACTACTACTCAAGGTTCATAGACTGCATGGTGTGACTTATCAGCTCTAACATGCTTTCTAGTGGAATTCAGGAATGATTCAATATTAAATGATGATTTGAAGAAAAGAGAAAAATATAAAAGGGATAAAGTGAGAACAGAATCCCAACAGGATTCCAAGTTTTATTGATTGAACTGATAAAAATTCGTGATTGATTTTGGTATTCTTTGAGTATTGAACTTTTTTGTTTAAATCTAATTCAATTGGTATACTTACTGATCTGTATTATTTTTCTTGGCAATTTAAGATATTGAGGCCTTCTTTGTCCGCAATATATCCATGTGATATCATCAAAATTGTTGTGACATCTGATCAAGTTTTGGCAGACCTGATCAGATGTTACAAAGGATGTCAGGCAAAAAAACACATCTAGCACCCAATATGTATCAATGACAAGTGTTGAGATAGTTTGACAGTATCTCTTTACTGTGATATGCTTCTAACCTATCCACCCACAACTTGGCCTGTATTGTATCACTACATATCCTAGTTGTTCTCCCTCTGTCTGTTAAAACTGCTGAATGATAATTATATGTTGATCTCAATGTGCTCGGACTTTGTCCTTGCCATCTCATCGGCCTCTCACTTCTCCATCGTGTCACCCCAGTTACCCTCAACAACAAGCAGGGGCTTAGGCTTCCAATCATGAGTTATTTAACTCACTAATTTCTTGTCTCAACTCTGATATTTGGCACCAATGCATGAATGCTGGTATGTCTCTTGCTATACAAGCAACACACCAAAGTACAAAGGGGCTTTTTACCTCAACATTTTGCTTGTATAGCAAGAGTCACATCATTTTTCATGGTGTGGGGTACTGAAATACTATTCCAACAGTAATCATTAAAAATTGCTCCCTTTTATTTTGTAAGAAATGAGAACAATGCACCATTAAATCTATCTGTGAATCTCAATCCTTTTAAGAAAATATTGGCATTGTGGATGGGATTATTAGTGTGGATAGTATGTTGATAAATGATTACTGGCAGCATTAGGCACAGCAGAGGCTGAGTAAATCTTTAAAGCAAACAAAGTAAATTTACACAGAAAAGCATGTGCTTTTGCATGTCAAAAGCGTAGAGAAAGTGTGGGGAAAAGCAGCGGTAGACTTATTGCATATGGGGGGAAAGCAAGGAGGGGGTGCAAAGAGCATTGGACAGATTGGAAATAAATAAGAGGGACCAAATTTAAAAAAATGGACAATGGATGTGTGTGTAAGGCTCAGTGTGGGCTTAGAGAGCTGTGTGAGAGGGGCCTGGGTGTAAGGCTTATTTTAGGCTGAGAGATTTGCATGACACAGCATGGGGAAAAAGGTTTGGAGGCTTGTTGGGGGGTTCCAAATGGTAAGTGTTGAGTGGGTGTTGCCATTGGCATGGGGTTAAACCAAATAATGGGAATAAACTGACATCATGGAGTTTACTGTGTAGCAACAGTGGTCTTGAATTTAATTTACTATAACCAGGCCCTTCCAGTAAAGTAAAGCTGTTTTGATAATCTCATTTACTTTACCAATACTAGGAAAGGAACTTTTCCCCATGGGCTGTTATTGTAGAGAGCCCCATTTAACATCTTTTAACCCTAGTTATTTCAATAACTGGGAGTAAAACTGGCTGTACATTTCCTTTACTCCTAGTTATCAAAATAAAAAGGGGTAAAACTGGGTGTAAATGCTTTAATGTGGTGAAAAATAGCTTTTGGTAAGCTCTCCCCAAGAATGAAAAATAAATTTCTTCCCCTGATACTATAACAGTGAAAAAAGAAAAAAACGAGGAAGTGTGTTATACTAAAGATAAACCCTTTACCAGTCCTGTTACCATCTGTTAAAGTATTTAGCCAAAAAAATCTTCTATATCTTTACTTTACCAATAACTGTAAAGTAAAGACCCACTGTTGTGTGTAGGAGTTGATGGTGTGATGAGTGTGAGAGTGAGATTGGTGGAAAATTTGAGGAAGAGAGAAAGACAAGGTAGAATCATTGAAAATCATGATGATTGGAATTTCCAATCTTATTGCCAACATAGGATTCAGTGTTTTAAAGAGTTTATGTGTGTTGTGTGCACTTGTGTTTGAAGCAGTTACCAGAATTACAAGCTTTTCTTTCTATATAAATTGCAGAGCAGACCTACAATTTGGTATTCATCAATTCCCAGAACCAGCTAAACTAATCTTCAAAGAAGTGTGGAGCACTCAGGGGTGTGGAACTCTTTTTTCTTCATCCTGTCACCCATTTTCCTTCCACATTGAAGAAATGATTGCCAAGAAAGATTTGTTGTGCCTTCATCTTTCCTTCAATACATGCTTGGACCTTTGGCATTCTTTAGTTCTGATTCAGGTTCAAATTTAGTCAACAATTAGAGAGCTTACTGCAGTGGGTCCAGTCAATGCTGAAACAGATACAATATCTTCAATGTATCTGGATTTATCATTTCATGTATCTGCACCTCACTAAAAAAATTGATCTGACCGATGTGATTTTATTGGTAAGAAGATGCAATGCATCTGGTTTTGGCCACAAAACTTAAAGTTGGCAGAATTCCCCATGATACACATAGCATATCATATCTGTTTCAGCATTGGTCCAGTTTGACCATCACTGAGTCTCACCCAATGGAGTACATACACAATTCAGTAGCCCAGGTGGCATCTGGTGTGGATTAAAGTTGTTTTTGGAAAAATTTGCTTCTACCTTTGAAGTTGAATGAGGTTAAGAGTGGGTCAAGGGGGATTTAGCCTGTTTTACTAGCCAACTAATGTGATCACACAAGGGGAGGTTAACTGACCTGACCCAAGTCTGAGGTTTGTTAACCTAAAAAACTAGAGCAACCATTGCAGGAGCTTTTACAACTCACACAAACCATGTAAAAATTGGCCTGAGATTTTTACTCATGATACAAGACCCCAATACTATCTGCCCAATGTCTTTGTACTCACCTGTCCAAGCAGTCAATAGGTGTGACCACCTGCTTGGACATGCAAGTCCGACATCTTGTTTCATATGTTTTTCCAATGAGAGGTTGGATTGACAGGTCCAAATTCTTGTTAGACAGCCTGTCTACCCAAGGTTTGTCAAATTGAATCTTTGGTTCCAAGCCAAAGATAAATTTGGTGTTATCTTGTTTGGAGCCAAAGCCAATGCAACCTAGCTGGGTATGAAAAAAGAATTCAATTTTTTGAGCCATTGGAGCTGCAAACCACTGGGCTAATGAATATTGATGTCAAGGATTTTTTCCCCTCTAACCCAGCTCCCCTGGAGCTGAGCTTAGATTGGCTCAGCCAGCTCTGGCTGATTTATGGTTCCACACCCAAGATAATGGCACCATTATCTTTGGTTTGGAACCAAAGAATTCTTCTGGAACAGGTGGTCTATCCAAACAATCAGCTCAGGCAGGGAAGTGTACTTTTTTGTGTCTTTTCTGTTTTAAGTCTAAATACATGACATAGGGAAATTTGGATGTCCAGTTGCACATCTGGAAGGAAATAAATTCTAGACTTTCAAGCTTAAGTTGGTGGTGAAAATTATTTTCAATTGAGTTTTCACCACCAAGTAAGATTTACAATCTAAATTGGTGATGACAACTTACAAGTTCTCTACTGAAGGACTTTCGTGGGGGTATCTTCAGCCCCTGAAAATCCTTATGTAGTCACAGAGCTCAAAGAAAAACTCCTGTGGGAGTAAGTTTTAGTTTTACAAGGTGTCAACAAGATTCTGTTGTGACATGTACAATAAGTTAGGATCTGTAGGGGCTGCAGATGGTGCAGGGACTGGAGAACTTCCCGTAGGATCTACAGCCCCTGCAGATCCCTAATTAGAGCCTGTAAAGCTTGATTTTGGCAGGGAAGATTGGATTTAGCCTCAGCCTGTTTTTCTCAGGCAATGACAGGACGACCGTTGGAAGTTGTAAGAGCGGCCAGTGTCTGAGTAATGGGCTTGGTCGGGCAGATAAAACCCAAATTAGCAGACTGAAAACTCAGCCCAGAAGGTTCACTCCAAATAATATGTCCCAGTCTGGCAATCCACCAGGCGCCACCCACAACCAACCACCACCATCACTGCCCCTACCACCACAGTACCAGCCATCTGACAAGAACCCTGCTCCTTCGGTCCCATTCGCAATTCGCACCCCACAATTATTCATTCCATCCTCCAAAGTCGAGCCAACCATGAACTCGTCCCGGAGCGCCCTAGCTGAGCTGAAGGACTCCAGCAACCGGATCGATCCCGGTCTCAATAGTAACCCACCCACAAAACACTACATCCATCCATCCCCACCTCCCGAACCTACCATGTCCGAGCTCCTCGCTGCCACCTCCCTCCCGCCAGGCATCCCTTCGCTCGCTAACGATGGAAGCGGCTTCATGAGCGACGTCAGAGGTGACAACGGCCTCGTCAGCTGGCGCAAAGGCCAGGGCTTTCGCGCCTGGGAATCCGCTATCCTCGCCAATCCTGAGGTTCAGCGTAAGGCCAACGTTGCCCAGCTCTATTTCTACGATCACTGTGAGTCTCTTCCCTGAAATCAATCCCACACACCATGCGCGTTTTTCTGCCGAAATTGGCTTCAGTAAATTCACTACCTTAATTGCTATGTGTCGCAGATTTCGACCTGCTGACTTACCTGAACGGACGCAAGAAACGCTTGGCTTTATTCAGAGAGACTTCGACCTTGCCCGAGGTAGATCCAGTCCAAGCGGGGATGGAGTGGCGGTCGTACTGCGGTAGAGAACGGGCCTTACTTCGGAAGCGACGGACGAAGCTCAAGCTGGACTCGTTCCATATCATTGTCCAAGTAGGACAGGGAGGCTATGGGGAGGTATATCTGGCGCGACACAAGCAGTCGAAGGAAGTGGTCGCCTTGAAGAAGATGAAGAAAAAGACGCTATTAAAGATGGACGAGGTTCGACACGTACTGACGGAGCGGGACATCCTGACGGCGACATGCAAGTCGGACTGGCTTGTCAAGCTGCTCTACGCATTCCAAGACCCGGACTGCATCTATCTGGCCATGGAGTTCGTCCCCGGTGGGGATGTGCGCACGTTGCTCAACAACTCGGGGGTACTCAAGGAGGAGCATGCCAAGTTTTACGCGACCGAGATGTTCGTCTCGGTCGACTCACTGCATCGTCTAGGCTACATCCATCGGGATCTCAAACCAGAGAACTTCCTCATCGACCGCACCGGTCACATCAAACTTACCGACTTCGGCCTCGCTGCTGGCTCTATCAACCCCGGTAAGATCCAGTCCCTCAAACATCGTCTCGATGAGGCTAAGGACGAAAACCTCCAACTCTGGAGATCAACTGTGGAAATGAAAACTATCTATAAAACTCAACGACTCCAGGATCCCCGCTACGCTGACTCAATCGTTGGCTCCCCCGATTACATGGCCATCGAAGTCTTGAGGGGTCAAAGTTACAGCTTTTCCGTCGATTAGTTGAGTCCACCTGCCAAGAGATGTCCTACTTTTTACTATCGAAACTATCTGATCGATCATAGGGGATGAAGGCTGATCTTTTTGACAAAAAACAAACAGTTGGTCTTTAGGATGTATTCTATTTGAGTTTCTATCAGGATATGCGCCCTTTGCCGGATCCTCTCCAGAGGAGACATGGGCCAATCTGAAGAACTGGAGCCGAGTTCTCCGTCGGCCGCACTACGACAAGCCGGAGGACCAAATCTTCAATTTATCTGATGAGGCCTGGATGGCGATAGTTGCGCTGATCAACGCAAAAGATAAGCGATGTTCTTCGCTCGAGCATGTCAGGCAGCTGGCGTTCTTCAAAGAGATGGCTTGGGAGCGTATGCGTGAGGTCACGCCGCCGTTCATCCCATCGTTGGACTCGGAGATCGAGTAAGTTCCAATTTTTTGGCGAGTCAGTTAGCAGTAGAACTGCCAGTGAATGTGGGATTGTTATGGCAGTGCGGGATACTTTGACGATTTCGGCAACCCGGAAGAGATGAAGAAGTATGGCGAGGTATTCGAGAAAGCCCGGGCGGTCGAGCTCGTCCAAGAGCGCACAGACACCGACTCAAAGAACAACTGTCGCGGTGTCTGGGTCGGGTTTACGTTCAAGGGTGGCAAGACCGCCGAGCTCCTCCGTGGCGCCGATCCTTCGGTCTCTAATCCCCTCAATCCCACCGCTCGTCCCTTCCTCGAATTCGGCGACGATGACGTGCTCGAATGCATGTTCTGATTCCCCCCTGAACCTCTCAATCCTTTTTTTTGTTTTTTGTTAACGTGTATCTCTCTCTCTCACTCCAGCAATTCTCTTGTTTGGTCGGTTCTTCTGATGGAATCGCAGGAACCTTCTTCTTTTTCCTGAAAGCTACATCTTCCTATCTACTACCGCTATAATTGCCCCTCCTCCTTTTTTTTATGATACATAGAAGAATTGATTGATGCAGACATGATAACATCATCCTTCTCTTTCTTTTTTTTTATATCTCGTTACTACTTACTAAATCTCCTTCTTCTCAGTTCCTACCTTTGAAAGTAAAGCTTACTAATCGTGTTGCGACTTTTTTTCTTCTTCTTGTTGTTGTTGTATATGCATGTATGCATGTATTGCATTTGTCATTTTTTTTTTCTGAATGCCATGTTTTTTTAGTATAGATAAATAGAGTTGGAGTATATAATGGAGGTGGCTGAGCCATATCAAAACGATCGAACTGGATGTGATCGGAAATAATAACATTGTGCGATCGCGACTAACACAGGGAGTGAATTTTGGAAGAAGAAGAAGTTAAGGTTGCCTTTGCCGCCCCTCTTGGCCGATGAGCACACCGCCTCGAAAAAAAAGAGAGCTAAGATGTTTTGGGGAGAACTTGGTCGATACGTAATGCCAATCGAAAGTCTCTTGGGGTCAAAGCGTTTAAGGAATGGGTGAAGAGGGTGAGGGTCAAGTGATTAAAGTTAGAGATGGAGATATCTGGATGGTGCTGCGAGTAAACATGAAGTGTTTTTGTGAAGAGAGAGATCAGTGAAGGGACAAAGAGCAGCCAAAAGATATTGATTTTGGAGATGACCAACGTCGAGTTCGTCTGTGATGGGTCTCAGATCGAGATGGAGCCAGAGGATGATTTCGTTCCACGAGCGGAAGGGCTGGCGGGGAGGGAAGTCTTTCTGGAGGGCGAAGGCGAGACTGAGATGGGGCTGGACGAGCCGCCATCCGGAGCCAGCCAGACCGCTGTACCGCGCGCTGCTGAGGGCCTCTTCGACGCTCTCCCGGGTGGCGAATGTCCGTGGCCGGTTGGACGGCTCGGCCGCGCTGCTGTAGCGTCTGTCGATAGCCCTCGCCGTCCTCTTTCTCGCTAGCTCTCGCTCGGCCGTCCTGACGCTCTCTAGTCTCGGCCTCAGGTACTTCAGCGTGCTCTTCCACACACTGGGCTTGTGCATCTTCCTTCGCCTGTTCGTCCTTGTCGATCGATTCTCAGCTTCTTTGACGTTGTATGTGCCGGGTGTTGTCGCAATCGGCGTCGGATTGGTTGCTGGCTCGACAGAATTTCGATATTGCTGATTTGCATTTTTTTTTCTTTCCTATGCAGTACTGCAGTCGATCGCGTATCTTCTCGCAGTCAAAACTGAGCCAAACTAATAAGTTTGATCAGAGCTCTGTTTGCTGCCATGGCGAAAGGGCTGTCCTCATGTCACCCACTGCCCATCATTAATCCGGCTGAGGATGCTGAACACGACTGAGCGGAGGGGACGCACATCCTACACTCTTCTACGAACCACTATTATGTAGACAAGCAGGGAGTGTATGTACTGGCTCAACCGGTGTCCTTTGTCAAGAAGCTCATCCGCTACCACTTGCATGCACATGGCTGGTTGCCCTGTCACTGGTTTCCTTTCAAGGCTAAAGCGCGTTCTGTTATGTAACAGGCCACGCACACTTGGCGGGCGACGGCGCGTCGCGTGTGTCGCCTCACTTGCTCAGCTAACGCGTCCATCCCTACACGTCCGTGTATTTAAGTCTGCCACTTCCCTCTTTCGCTTCTCATCCGCAACCTCATCTAACTTACACCATAACCTCATTCCAACAAGCGTTCTGTCACCTCTTCCTCCTCACTAAAACTTTCTGTCCTCACCCCACTTCCTTCTTACCCCATCGAACTTCTTTAACAACAATGGCTCGCACTAAACAAACCGCCCGGAAATCTACCGGTGGTAAGGCTCCACGTAAACAGCTTGCAGCTAAAGCTGCCCGCAAGTCGGCCCCTGCCACCGGTGGCGTCAAGAAACCTCACCGTTACCGGTTCGTCTCACACTCTTTCTTCTTTGCATCACCTCATCGTCTCTCTCCTCTGTGCTAACCTCGCTACACCATCCGCTCTCGTCTCGATCGACTCTCCTCTTCCAGTCCTGGTACAGTCGCTCTTCGTGAAATCAGACGATACCAGAAGTCTACCGAACTCTTGATTCGAAAGCTCCCGTACGTACTCTTATCCTTTCCCGTGCCATTCGTCGCCGTCTCTAATCACGATGAACTTTTCGCTTCTCATACAGCTTCCAGAGACTCGTTCGTGAGATCGCCCAGGACTTCAAGACCGACCTCCGGTTCCAGTCTTCTGCCGTCATGGCTCTCCAAGAGTCTGCCGAAGCCTACTTGGTCGGGTCAGCCTTCTTCCTTTCTCCTCACTCACCCTATGTCTTCATCGTCCTCACCTTGTTTTTCTTCGTTTGACAGACTCTTCGAGGACACTAACTTGGCAGCTATCCACGCCAAACGAGTTACCATTCAACCCAAAGACATACAACTCGCTCGTCGTCTACGTGGTGAACGATAAACCATCCTTCTTCCATTCATCTGGGCGCTTCGAGGATTCGCTGTCGTTCCTATTGAATGCATATATGAAAATGGCTTTGTCTTTTCTTTTTTTCGCTAGTTGTTTGGATTGTTCTAGTTGTCCTTGTACTCCTTCACATACTCTTTATCCTTGTGTACGCTCTTATATGAAATGTCATGTTCACTTGAAAACGTGTATGATATATTCTTCCCAATGCTCACATTCCCTAGCGCGACATGGTCCCGCTGATGGGAAGCTCGCTGTGTAGCACTTCCACAAAGTCAAATTATAAGAAATCCCATTTGGCTGGAGCAAAATATTGAGTATCACCCAGCCTGACACTGCCATCATCTCCCCAATCCCAACCATTTTGCAATAAACTAATCTTTTGAGAAAGAAAAAAATCACACTAAAAAATGTAAACCAAGGATCCACAACCATCATGTCTCATGGATCGGATCCGCTTCAACATCACAACCTCTGAAAATCTCTGCATATATGTCAGACAGAATTTGTGTCTTCTCTGATGTATTTAAGTAAGTCTTCAGCTGCTTGCTGGTTGTTGAAATTTGAAATCTTGTGGGGCATGATTAGGATTGTTTTATAGGATTGGCAGAGAACCTCAACCTCTTGAAGATGATTTTTTTTAAACCTGCAAAAATATCTGGAAAATGTGTAGATGGATGGTAGGCAGACAAATTCCCTGCCTGCATTATTAGCTGGTTTGATGGTATCCTGCCAGATTTGACTCGGATACACTCAACCCAGTTAAGCTTGGCTTCATCTCCAATGAAATGTACAAATCCAACCTTGGATTTATATTCTATGGGTCTGGATCACACCCTGTTTAACCGGGTTGAGTGTATCCCAGTTTGACCCAATAGGTAGCCTCAACTCACATAATCATGCTGGCAGTGTGTAATGTGACATCTTCCTGGATTTCTTCGACCTCAAAATGGATTGCTTCAATCAGTTTTGGAGCTTGGGCCTCAAGGATTTAGGGGACGGTGCCCATCTGGTCAGTACTTCCAAAAAAAGTGTCTATTCATATTTGTTTTTGTTATATACTTGTTTTATTGATTTTTTAATAGTTTTTCTTGTGTTTTGGGGGTTGAAAATCCTTCCTGTTTTCTGTGAGCCTGCAGACATTGTTCAGAAGCCCCTCCTACAGAGATCCCTGGGACCCTCTGTTTGAGAGGCTTATTTAAGCTGGCTATATTACCATGTGTTGATCACATGGGATGTTGTGAAGATACAGCTTACACAGCAATTTTTATGTTTTTGGAGCCAAACATTTCAGACCTCACCCAAAGTTGTGTACAGCAGAATGCTACATGCAACTGTAATCTCCCTTCATGGAGGCATTGGTTCTCCAAGAAGTACTCTCCCTTGGACTGAGGACAACTCTCCCTTGGAGGACTTTGGTTCTCCACTCCCTTGGAGGACTTTTGTTCTCCAAGGTCTTCACCTTGGTTCTCCAAGGAGGACTCTTTTTTTGAATTTGAGAAACTAAGGCCCCATTTGGCACCGTCATAAAAATGGGTGTAATGGAGGACTGCCCGTCGACAATCTAGAAGGGGAAATTCTAGATTCCAAACTAAATTTGGTGGTGAAAATTCTTTCAGATTGAATTTTCACCATCAAATAAGGTTTAGAATCTAGAATTCCAAATTCTAATTTGGTCACGGGAAGTCCCCAATATTGAACATTTAATTCAATAAAAGACAAGCCGTTGGCACAAATATAACAAAATTGGTATATAAATAAAGAGTGCTACATGCTTCATCATGTGTGACATCAGAATGGGCATGTGAGGCTGACAATGGCATCAGAATATTAATATTACACTTGAAACAGATATAAAGGGTAATAATGCTATTATGGCACTAGAGACAGTCCAATACATGGACTCTTATCTTTTCAATAAAGAAGCAAGGAGACCTTTTTCATTCTATACCAATTTTGTTACATTTGTGCCAACAGTTTGGAATTTATTGAACTAAATGTCCAATATTACACCCATTTTTATGATGGTGCCAAATGGGGAAGGTTTTATATTAACAAACATGAAACATAAAAGGAAAGACATACAAATGTAAAGATTTAACCAAGGCAAACACGACAAAAATAGGAGCAGGAAAGGAGGAAAGAAGATAGAAGACAGCAAAAACTAAAAGAAGACAATTAATACAAAGATTATTTTGAAATGAAGGAAATAAATGAGAACGTACTGTCACCAAATTGCAAATTGATGATGGTGATTTTACATGAGTTAGAATCAGCGAGCGGAGTAGTGACAACTGCACCAAAGCAAGGGAACAAGATCAATTGATGATTCAGATTTGTTGATGTTTTAAGAAAAGCCGAGAATTGATAACTGTGAATGTGGATGGTTGGTTCCCTGAGGAAAAGAATTTGACAAAGGAGAAGTTGGTGGTTTAAGTATTGGAGAGGAGGATGAGTTCATATGATGTCAAGATTGAGTTCAACTTCAGAATCAAAAACAAAAATAGGTTTCCTTTCAAAGAACCTTGAACAGTTCACTTTTCTTTGAAATAATTGGATTGGTTTTCTCAGTCCTTAAACCAGCACCTTCCTCATTTTCCTTTGAGGAGGGGGCATAGATTATTTAACTCTGCTTATTGCCTTCCAGTGGCACTGGCATTCACTAGAATTTTCATGTAGATAAAATTCTGAAACATCTTTTAATGTATTTGGAAACCTTAATATAGAGCACAAAAATTTTGCTTTGACAAACTTGAGTTATTGTTTATCTACCTTGCCAAGGTCTGTATAATTTCCAATGACCAAGAGCTTGAGTTTCAATCAGCAAGATACAAGCAAAGAGGATTTGATGACAATAAAAGCAATCAAAGAAAATTGAATGGAAAATGAATTCACTTTTCTTTGAAATTCCTGGAAGTTCCTCACAACATTGTCTAGAGTTTTAGCAGATACACCAGACCGAGTTACACTCAGCTCAGCTTAGCTCTACGCCAGAGACCTATTGGGGGAAGTTTGCCAGAGGTGAAATTGGGAGAAGCCAGCCTTTCAAAAGTCAGTTTTAAACACAAACTCTGTCTGGAGTCAAGCATCTGCAAAACTCTAGATAGAGTTGCGAGGAACTTCTGGAAAAATTGGTGAATCTATTCTGCATTCCATTATGGAATGGCTGTAACTAGAACGAATACACTACAAAAATTAGTTGATGTTCTGTCCGGAACATCAAAGAAAAACACAGGACATGCGGAACATTGACCAGGTTTGTTTTACTTGTGCCTGATTTTTGTTTCTTAATTTTTTGGGTTTAATCCTCAGTGCCATGATTTTCAGTTTTTCATAACATCATGCATAATTATAAAATGATAGTAAAACCAATTAGTTATATTACAAAGCTCAAAAAAAAGGACAAGTAAAAAGAAAAAAAAAACTGGTTGATGTTCCGGATGTCCCGTGTTTTTTCTTCAATGTTCCGCATGGAACATCAACTAATGTTTGTAGTGATACTGAGGGATCCCAAAAATAATTGTAACTAAGAGAAGGATCAACGCTGGGTTGCTACGCTACCCGTAGCAGGCAGTGTAGAAAATATTGCTAACAGCTAACGTTTTTACCATAGCTGTTAGCAATATGATTGCTATCACTATGCGTCAACACCCTAAAGAGGGTGTCGCTACACTGCACTACAGCCAATTGTAGCGGTAAAAACCGCTACAATTGGCTGTAGCGTAGCGGCCCCTAGGACCGCTACAGCACTCCCAGCTAAAATCAAGGGCCGCTACGCTACACCATTTTTTCAAATAGCGTAGCATAGCGACCCAGTGCTGGAAGGATGTGCACTTGACTAATTGACTCTGTATGGATTGTAGTCTTGTCTAATATTTCTGGAGAAAAGAGAGGAGAAAACTAACTCTAATGAAAGTTGTTATTTTCTGTTCAACCTTTGAAATTAGCTTTTTATTTGCATTAATACCATATTGAAAGTGAAAATCATTGGATGTCCTTTGGAATGACCAGATGGGAATTGGGGGTCACAGGTTCAATTTAGACAAAAAAAGAAAAAGGAAAGCTTCATAACTTTTAAATTTTAAGTTATTATGCCAAATTGATGGTACTGTGTTGCTCCTTCTGTAAAAAAAATCCCATATCTGGGTTGTAAGGGATCTAAGATGGTTTCCGAAGGGTGAAAACTTTTTGTTACACAATAAATATTCATAAAAATACTCAATTTCAGAAGCTGAAATGAGGGCAAGGCCTGACTCTTTTGGGTGCCAGGTGATGGCCTTTCCTATTTGTAATGCCTTAAAAAGGGGAAACTGGAGCCAATACAGGCTCTGGCACCCAGTGGACTCAGGCAAATTTCTGGCTTTTTCACATAAGCCTCTCTGTGAAACAGAAACCCTGTGGTGCCTCCTCACAAGAGGCTATGTTAAGCTCGTGTGCCGTACATATGGAAGATTTCAGGGGGGAGCTGTGCACCCTAACTAGCAAGTTGAGACGGGTAACTTGTGCTGTGCACCTGCCCCAAGACCAAGCTTCATGGATGTTTGCCATTTTGCATAAGGACCTCTTGCCATTTTTAATTTGTTTCTTCTGAAAGCTACAAGATTTACTTCAATAAAAACAAAAAATGAATTGAATATAAAAAAGAATGAATTGGCACATTTGATTTGGAGAAAATTCAAGTGGCATAAAAGAAGCCTTTAAGCTTCTGAAATACATTGTTTTATTCATACTTCTTGTATAACAAAAAAAAAATACACCACATGTTGCCTTTCACCCTTCAAGACTATCTTATATCCCTTACAGCCCAGCTAGGGGGTGTTTTATTCACTTGTTATTTTTTTTACAGAAGTAGAAATATGGTTTTCTCCATCTTTGAAAAAAATAAACCTGCCAGTGTAACCCCCAATTCCAACACAATAATTAAAGCCACAACCCATCTAGACGTTCCAAATGACGTCCAGTAGTTCACACCTTCAATAAATGTGGGTCGCCTTTTGAAGACCCTTGTTTGGTTGTATTTTGGTACTGGTCCAGTTAGAGTTTCTATTGGGAGATGTTCTTTTTGAACTCTCCACCCATCTCACCCCCCTTGAAGTAATTGAAGCACTGTGGCTGTGTGCTGTAAAAACTTAACAACAAGTCCCCCCTGCGCTTTGCATTGGCCCCAACTGCATTAACAACAAGTCCCCCCTGCGCTGCGCATTGGGGCCAACCACAGGGAGGAACTTGCATGTAAAACTTGTTTTTTTGGCTTGAGTCCCTTCACATAAAAGTGGCATAATTTTTTCATTGTGTTCTCCTTGCCAAAGGGCAACACCATTTTAACCATTGAAATCAACTACATCTCCACTTCAAATTAGCTACTGTCTCAACTAGCAGGTGTAATCCTATCCCCTCCAATTGGAGGATCAAAAAGACCATGTTGGCCGGTCTCAAAAATGTTACTTTCTGTATTTTTGAATGGAGAGCACCTAAGAGTATGTTATTTTCTGTACATCAGAACATGTTCACAACATTAGCCCAGTTCACATAGGTGCTTGACCCCAGTTAAAAAAAGACAAGCAATCACCAGGGATGTTTTCATGGCAAGTGCATGCAATTACTTACCAGGGTACAAATGAGCACCTTTGTACTGTAGTGTGGTAGGCAATTGCATTCAAATGGCATGAAAGTATCCCTGGTGAATGGGCTTCAATTTATTTCTTATAAATTTGCAGGAAATTGATGTCAATTTATGTTAAAACATGATCTCACAAGCATCACCAATTTTAGTGACATGCTTAAAATTGCCCTATTTGAACTGGGCTATTGCATAAAGAGTATTCCACTGTACAGCTCACTTGAGAGCTGCACAGTGCCCAGAAGTAAGTTTTCATTACAACATCTTTCATTGCAGAGGTTCAGGACACAAACCTCAATTCAAGAGATTGGCTACAGGGGTGTAAAATAGGTTCCCAAGAATGAATATGAAATATAAAAAAATATGAGTGTGAAAATTATTTGAATTATTGCAAGATTTTTGAAAATCTTTATTATTGTTCCAACCAAGCCAAGAAAATTGGAGACCATAGTATGGCATGTGATAAGAATGATAAAAAATGAAAATTTTCAAACCCATTTCAAATTATTTTCTTGAGGCCATTTCAAACAAAATTCAGGCACTGCAGGCCAAATCAGCACCAATTTGACCCAATTTGTTTGGTCCAAAAAAAAATAATTTAAAATGGGTTTGGAAATTTTCATTTTTTATCATTCTTATCACATGCCATACTATGGTCTCCAATTTTCTTGGCTTGGTTGGAACAATAATAAAGATTTTCAAAAATCTTGCAATAATTCAAATAATTTTCACACTCATATTTTTTTATATTTCATATTCATTCTTGGGAACCTATTTTACACCCCTGTAGCCAATCTCTTGAATTGAGGTTTGTGTCCTGAACCTCTGCAATGAAAACTTAGAGCATCTCCAGTCGACTCGCTAAACCGGGGCCCGCGACCCCAATTTAGCGAGTCGCGGCGAAATTCGGGGTCCAACGGTCCCGCTACCCGACTCGCCAAACTGATCCAGGGTCATCCAGACTCGCTATATATCCCAGCTTGTGGCGAGTTTCCATCAAACCCGCTACGCAAGATTCGGTCGCAATCCCGTCAACAACCCGCCATCTCGACCGTGTTCCTCCACCACTTTTTCCAATGGCAAATCTCCTGGATCCACTCCTTTTTGGCGCCATAGACGTGGATTCCCTCGACAACCTCCAAGATACTCCGAAAAAAAAAGAAAATGGCCAGGACAACAACATCACACCGGTCCCTCAAAAGAAGACGGCGAAAGAAACAAAAAAGGCCAAAAAAAAACCTCTACTAAAGAACCTAAAGAAAAAATAAAAATAAAAGAAAAGCAAGACAATGAGACAAAAAAACCGGTCGAGAACAACAAAAATGAAAGCAATGGTGATGACGAAGAGGACGAGGAGAAAGATGTAAAACCTAAAAACCCTCCCAATTGGCGCGTGGATGAAGACCAATCGCTTTGCACAAGTTGGCTCAATACATCAAAAGATGCCGTGGTCGGATCATATCAATCAAAAGCAACTTTCTGGGATCCAATACACAAGATGTACGAGGTGGTTGAAAAGAACAAGAAGAAAAAGGGGTTTAAACCCTTCCCAACTCGCTTGCGCTCGGCTTTGGAGAACCAATGGTATCACATCCAGCACCAAGTCAGTAAGTACTGTGGGTGCTACTCTCAGGTTCAAAGACGAATGCGCAGTGGAGCAAACATTGATTATATTGTAAGACTCAACCACCTCAATATTGAGTGTTAACTAGTCTAATAGTTTGTTTTATTTCTTTAAATCAGGTTGTTGAAGCCAAAGTTCTATTCAAAAACGACGCCGGGAAGAACTTCAACTTGGACCACTGCTGGGGTATCCTCCATCATGCACCCAAATGGAAGAATCCAGTGGGAAGGTCAGAAGAGCAAAGCAATCTGGTGATCCCACTGCGAAAATTGAGACCTCATCAACTGTGAATCCAGCTTCAACCGATCCTCCCAGTGCTAGCGATATCAATGTCCCATCTGATACATTGGATCACCCTGAAGGATTAAAAAAAGCAAAAAAGAGAAAGAACGACAAGATCAAGATATCTGACCTTGTCAAAGGGCAAAAAGATCTGCTTGAGATCTCACGTCAGAAGCAGAAGTCGTTTGCTGATGATATGATCATGAGCAAAGATCTAACTGGGATGGACGACGAGACCCAAGAATACTTCCAAGCAAAACGGCGAAAGGCAATTGAACAAATGAGAGCCACCAAGTAATTAAAATCCAACTCTCATCTCCCCTTCCATTTATCTATTTTTGTTTTTGTCTTTCCTTTCTCGCGGTGGTTTCTTTGCATCATAGGAATGGAAAAAAATCAATGAAGGAAAAACAATGACTGAGCAAAAAATGAGAGACCTGAGCAAAAAGAGAGAAGGATAAAACAAGAGAAAATAAATAATGTTATTACTGATTCAGGATTCATCCTCACTCGATGTATCTTCTGAATCGCCTCGCTTGTTCCATAGGTGTTTGACTAAATCTTCTTTTAGCATACGATGAACCGATCGGTTGCGTTCGGCCTGATGCCGAAGCAAGAACAGCTCAAGATCATTCCCTTGAGATTGACCTGGAGTTGAGGGCTCGATTGATGAATGGTAATCAAAAAGATTCTCAACTGAGGAATCACATTCGTCCTCTATTATCATATTGTGTAGGATCACCGCTGCAATCATGATGTTTGAGAGATCCTCGTCATTCCGAAGTCGACCGGGGTTCTTGATAATTCCAAATCGCAATTGAAGCACACCAAATGCACGTTTAACATCTTTCCTGTAGGCTTCTTCGCACTTAGCAAAGTGCTGCATATAAAAATTCAAACATCAGTTCTTCTTGATCGATCATGATCATGAGTTGGAAATGAGTACCTTGTTCTTTTTTCCAACAGGATTGGATATTATTTGTACTAGAGTCGCCCATGGTGGGTAAATGCCATCGGATAGATAATAACCCATCCAGTATTTGTTGCCATTTACTTTGAAATTCACTTCGGGGCTGGTTCCGGCTTCAAAGTTTTGAAAAAGAGGAGATTTGTTGAGCACATTAATGTCGTTCAGAGAGCCAGGCAAGCCAGATCCAAAGATCGTATGAAGCCACTGCTTCTTTTCTTTCCCAGTGTACTGGCCATGGTATGCTATTGGACAATTTTTCCATGTCCAGGGAAACCGTGTTCTTCAGTGACTTTCAAAAGTTGTTTGCTGTCTTTTGTGGTTGGGGATCAAAGATAAACGTCCTTGTATACTGCCACAATTGCTCTACAAAAACGTTTGAGACATTCAAGTGATGTACTCTCGCCTGTAGAATAACTGTCAGCAAATGTATCAATCAGGCTGAAATGTGAGAAATCACATACCCATACGTGTATATTCATCAAGGGAGTCGGCGCTACATCCATATGCCATCATTCTGATGGGGGGAGAAGCCTAATCGCCCGGCTGTGTCTTGTTTTTGAAGAAAATATTGGTCGTAGTCAACCACATCGCCCAGTATCTTGTTGAACAATCCTTTTTGCATTTGAAACCTTCGGCAGAAAATGAAGCTGGGATAAACCGGATTCTCGGCAAAATAATCCATAAAAAGTTGAAGGTCTCCATGAAGCCGATTACAATTGATTGTCATTCGTCCAAAGGTAAAGCTGCCCCATTTTTTTTGATTCTGTAGAAGATGGACGAGGTAAGTGTTGATTTGCATGGCAATAATGAGATCGTCGTCGTCGTCCACAAATTTCAGGATCAATTCATCCATTTTTGGGGGTAGTTGGTGCTGGCCATTCCAATAGATTTTTTGAAAAAAAGTTAAAACAAATTCTGATCGAGGTGTGGTCTGGCGGACCAACTCTGGGTCCAGCATTGTAGCGGGTCGCTATTTGTGGCGAGTCCGCTGCAGCACCCCTGTTGACAGGCCTGTGAAATGTGATCCAGGCCCGCTACCCAGGGACACATCCATGGAGGATCCACTGGAGATGCTCTTACTTCTGGGCACTGTACATACATCTCTTGTGGGAATGCATAATTGCCATCCAGAGGAAATCTTTGAGCATGAAAAGCAATTTTTGGACTCCAAGGCAAGGGAGTTGGAGGGGAACACATTTCACAAAAATTTGATAGAAATGAGCGCAGGACCTGACTCTTTTGGGCCCTAGGTGGCCGGGCCGGGGGATGACCTTTCCTATTTGTAATGCCTTAAAAAGGGGAAACTGGAGCCAATACATACAGGCTGCGGCGCCCAGGGTAATTAGGCAAATTTCTGGCTTTTCACATGAGCCTCTCTGTGAGACAGAGACCCTCTGGGGGCCTCCCACGAGAGGCTATGTTTAAGCTCGTGTGCCGTATGTACAACATATGGAAGATTTCAGGAGGGAGCTGTGCACCCAAACAACATGTCGAGGCGAGGGACTTGCGCTGTGCACCTGCCCGAAGACCGCTAGACCGCTTCATGAGCGTCCGCCATTTTGCATAAGGAGCTCTTGCCATTTTGCATAGCTGATTCTTTCCCGGGTGGAGAGCAACTGGAGAACGGCACACCCCACCACTTCCAAGACGTTGAGCAGGCCACATTTCGACTAGCCGGTTGCGTTCATCAATCAGGAGATGGCTTCAGGTTTCCTTCGTTGAGTAATTTCTTTCCTTTTTTTTTCTCTGACCGGTCCGATTCCGAGATTTTTCCGCCGAAGGAAATGATACTCCACCAAACAGGAATAAGCCCAGTTCGAAAAGCTGACATGGATTCCACCTAACGTAAAATTAACGGACGATTAGCACCATATATCATCCCGGGGCAAGAGCCAGGAACGACGCCGGAGGAGCGACAGGAGATCTACAAGTACCTACATTGGACACGACTAGGTCAGGCGGGCCAAGAATCATGTGTAGCAAAAACAATTTTGTCTGGAGCGATGGGCCTCGGTTTGGGGGCGATGTTCAGTCTGATGTCGAGTTCGTTCGCTTACGAGGATCCACTTCGAAGAGACCCTAACTTCGATACGATGAAGTTCGATAAAAAAGCAAGGGTCATGTTCAAGGAAATGGGAAGGGGGATGTGGTCCACCGGCAAGGGTTTTGGAAAAGTCGGCGCTCTGTATGCTGGATTGGAATGTTGCGTTGAAAGTGTAAATAACTCTTTTTCATTTCCCTTTTGTCACGATCTATCTAAAAAAGTGTTTGGATTCGTTTTGGGTGTGTATAATGATTGATGGTAATGCATGCTTTTTTGTTAAAACAAACATTTTTTGTTTTGTTTTGCTTTACTACGAATGAATCAAATCTCCATCGAACCTTTAGTACCGTGCCAAAAGCGATCTATGGAACTCATTGGCCGGTGGTGGATTAGCTGGTGGAATGCTAGCATGGCAATCAGGCATGAAGGCCATGCTCTTCGGCGCGGCTGGCTTTGCAGCCTTCAGCGGAGCGATTGACGCTTATATGAGAAAAGAACCCCCGGATGACGATTGATATATCCAATGCCAAGACTATACACACCCCTGATACCTCCCTTCTCTGCATAAGCTGGACTGGTAGGTAAATTAGAGACTGCAATTTTAGCTTAAGCGTTTTCTACAACGCTCCTGTCTGAAGCGCCGCGTTTCCCGTGTGATTTTTTGGTAGAACTTCAGAGTCCCCCTGTTAAACTGAGGTGCTCGAGCTTTGTAGCAACGCCTAACCTCTCATGATGATTTCCTGGTCAACGACTATGCTAATTTTGCACAACACACATGTTTTTCGAGTTAGACTCTTGTCGCAAGGGGTCTGATGATGATGTCTTGTTTTCCACACAAGAGAGGTTAGGACTAGCGTGCCAAACCTGATTCCCCAAAGTGGGTTTTTCTATAAAAACAAATATCTATTTATTAACAGGAAGATCTACGTACATACATAGTTGTTATTCCTTTCCCCACATGTCATAGCATAAAAGATGGATCTCCTAGCACCAATTCTCAAGTAGCCCAGGATAGATAACCAAAAATTCTCTGCCATTCTTCTTCTAAATTGTGTTACAGGACAGGAAGAAAAAAAGTCAAGAAAGCTGGGCCAGTACTAGGAATTTCAGTGGATATTCATACATTTATGCCATGTTTGGTGAGTATTTCAAAGCCCATCCATACAAAATATTTTGCAAAAAAAAGCAAAAACTTCATACATGTAGGCTACCCACCTCTTTTGGGGGTTTCCTGGGTCCTAATGTGGTATCAAATCAACCAATTATAAAATTGGTCCTGTTCCACCAATTGAAATGTCAATCCAAAGTAACTAGTCATAGGTTTCAGTGCTGTAAGGCAAATCAGGGTTAAGATTTATGCAGAAGGAATTGTGTTGAAATTTGTTTTAAAGGTTTGTGAAAACAAAAATCCTTTGTACTCCACATTCCCAAAAATTCTACTGATTGTTTCAAGGAAGAGAAAAAATCAGTGAACTCATTTTCCAATTTAAATGACAATAGCACCCTTTTTTGTTGTTGTTGTGGATTAGTTGGCCCATGAAAATTTGGTGCTCACCACAGTCTCAGACAACCTTGATTTTACCTAACAGCCACTCTTTTTTCGAAAAAGTTCAGTTCATTTTTATTATATTCTATGATGTAGTACGGTGCCTTGATAAAATCCAAGGGAACCGTTCTTGGCTTTCCATGATCAGAAGCACAACCCGAAAAAAAAAAAGAGTTTTTAATTCATGACAAAAATCTGGTATAAAAAGAAATGAAAAAATACAAGATAAAAATTGCTCAATTGGGCTTTTCTAGAGTCTTGCTTCTTGTCGGATGATTAGTGATGACCATTTTTTGGCGGTTCGCGAAGATGTCTGGACTACTCTCTTTCTCAAAAAGAGGAGGCAAATCTTCCAGCTTTGAAATTTAAAAAAAAAATAACATCAAGTGAACGATCGAGGAAAGGAATTCGAGAAATACATTGTTAATTGATTTACATAGGATTTTTTTTAGAATCAATTAAGTGGTAGAGAGAAGTAGATCAAAGAGTCGATTCCAAGACGAGATTTGAGCAGAAAAACTGATCAAGGATGAAGCTTCAGTCAAGTTGATCGAGCTATTTAGTTTTTGGTAATCGATTGTATTTTTGAACGGATGTTGGTAATCTGTGAATTGATTGCTGATCATTTCTTTCAGTCTTTCAGCAACTATCCCCGAGACGCTTCTCTCCCCCAGTCTTTCTTCAAGTGTCTTTCTTTGGCTTGCTTTTTCGTCTCCTTCGACATGATCACCTTCTGCTCCAGTCTCTTTTTCATATTCGCAGAGTATGTTAGATCGGGCGACTAGCAACTGTTTTAATCAACCAGTTATCCAGTCAGCGTTCCAATTTTATGTAGATGGAATTTCTGCGTAGTATGTGACTTAAGAAATCGACAGTACGCACACATTCACCAATGATGAGTTGGGTTTCAGAGCGAGACAATCTTGCGAACGAGTCGCGATTTTTCTGGACGGACTTGATGATAGATTCCCGAGTTGTGGTGGTTTGAAAACTGGCGAGATCTTCATCCTCGAGGAGAGAAAAGATGAAGCTAACGATGGTCCGGGCGGTAAGCCGTTGTAAGAGATCCACAGAAATGTTACGCAGTTCAAGATTGTGATGAGTTGGGTCGCTAGATGGAATGAGATCATCACTGGGCGAATCACTCAAGACTGGATTTGTATGTGGGGTTGTCCGAGGGGCTGTTGGTGTTGGTTCGTGCCCAAGGGCGGCCAGGTCGATAGGATACGATTCTTCGATGGTTAGTTGGCCCAGGTCGACTGCTTCATGAGGCATTTCTATTCCGACCATGGCGAAGGTGAGTGCTGCCTGGCCCAATAATATCGAAATTGTTTCTGTGAGCTCTTCGATCGATTGCGTCATGCGCGCGATGACCTGGGCCAGGACCGCGGAAATTCCGCGGGTGCTTTCGTCCGCAGCTTTCGAGGGGCTTCGTCCTTGTGATGTCCCTCACGAACCCTAACCCTAACACCAACTGTAGCCCGGGAACACGGCTTACGAGTCTCACCAATCGGTACTGTTCTCATATCCGTCGGGTGAGTCGTAACTTGCTGTCTGCAGCACCTCAAGACCGACCAACCCAGAAGGTCAGTACCGCCCTTCAGCATCAGCCTACTCGTGAAAAGTATCTTACCCCCAGAAACTTCTTACCAGGACCCGATCGATCACTTCAAGATGTCTCACCGGAAATGGGAACACCCTCGTAGGTTATTTGTCTGCGCAACTAGTTTGCCTACTACTCTTACTAATACCTTCCTTTTCTACAGGACACGGTTCTACTGGATTCTTGCCAAGGAAAAGGGTATGCGCCTCTGTCTCCTTGTGAGAGTATGCGCATCACTCATTCAGCAATTAATCTGACTTCGCTCGACCCAAACCCCTCTTTCATTAGGCTGCCCGACACCGTGGTAAAGTCAAATCTTTCCCTCGAGATGACAAGACCAAGCCCGTCCACCTCACCGCCATGCTTGGATACAAGGCTGGTATGACCCACATTGTAAGTCGAATTGGATTTCAGCCTCCCAGAGATATCACACTTTGCTTAACCAGCCCATATCTTGTACCCCCGCAGCTCCGTGATCTTGACCGACCTGGATCCAAGATGCACAAGCGAGAAGTCGTCGAGGCCGTCACCGTCATTGAGACCCCACCTATGGTCATTGTTGGTGTGGTCGGTTATGTCGAGACTCCTCGAGGTCTCCGATCCCTCACCACAGTATGGGCCGAGCATCTCTCCGACGAGGTCAAACGTCGCTTCTACAAGGTATGACCACCATGACGCTTGTGAGAATAAATCCATCGCTCACCCCAGTTGACCTTCTCTCTACTATCCTCTTATTAGAACTGGTACCGATCGAAGAAGAAAGCCTTCACCAAATATGCCAAGAAGCACGCCGAGTCATCCACTGGCTCAATTGCTCGCGAACTGGAGCGAATTCGCAAGTACTGCACAGTTGTCCGTGTTTTGGCCCACACCCAGATCCGTAAGACTGGTCTGAAACAGAAGAAGGCCCACTTGATGGAGATCCAAGTGAACGGTGGAAGTGTTGCCGACAAGGTCGACTTTGCCAAGTCTCACTTCGAGAAGACATTCGACGTCTCGTCCGTATTCGAACAAAACGAAAACATCGATGTCATTGCCGTCACCAAGGGTAAAGGTTACGAAGGTGTCACCCACCGATGGGGAACCAAGAAGCTGCCCCGAAAGACTCACAAAGGTCTCCGCAAAGTCGCCTGTATCGGAGCATGGCATCCTTCGAAGGTCATGTTCACCGTGGCCCGTGCCGGTCAGGACGGTTACCATCACCGAACTGAGTTCGCAATTGTTCTGCTTCCTAAACTCCACAGTCATTCAACATCCAACTCATGCTCTTCTGTTTCTGATATTTAGACTCAACAAAAAGGTATTCCGAGTTGGTAAAGGTGGCGATGCTGCCAATGCTACCACCGAGTTTGATACCACTCAAAAAGCCATCACACCCATGGGAGGATTTGTCCGTTACGGTGTGGTGACCAACGACTTCCTAATGCTTAAGGTTTGTCTCCGCACATCCTCTTGTTTCGCGAGACGCAACTGGTTGTTGACTCCATTTGTTCACCACACAGGGATCGGTGCCCGGTGTCAAGAAGCGTGTCATAACTTTGCGAAAATCGCTCATGACCCACACTTCTCGACGTGACTTGGAGAAGATCAACTTGAAGTTCATCGACACATCGTCTAAATTCGGACATGGTAGATTCCAAACGGCCGCTGAAAAGTCTGCTTTCATGGGCCAACTCAAGTACGTTACAAAGATACTCTAATCGTAGTGGCAAGGGATACTTCTGCTTCAGTAAACTGACCAATTTTTTTTATCCGTTGTCTCTTTCAACTTTGTCGTACTTTTGTTTCTCTCTCTTGCCCTTTTCCACAGAATCCGATCTTAAATGTTGTAGCTGGATGGGTCTAGGTTGGCTTAATTACTAACCAAAACCTGATCATGAACATCACGCAATCTAAATCTATCCCTTTTTTATTTCTTGCAGCACTTGCTGGTTGATCTTGTTTATACACATGCCTTGTGTCGTCTGTTCATGTGAGTTTGGATGTGTCATATTTTAAGGGCGCGTACATACACACCACGGCGGGCACTTGTCTTGTCTTGGCGGCTTTTTGTTTGCGCTTTTTGGTAAACATACATAGACGGTTTTTGAAAACAGGGTGAGACCCTAACTTAACAAGTCCCTCAATCGGAGGGCCTGGTAACCTGGGCTGGCGCAAGCGCCCCTCGCGGAGCGAGCCTCCGAAGGAGGGACTTGAAAGTAATGTCGCCTTTTTGGCGTGAGAGCATGAGTGGTTTTGGTGGTGAGTTTATGCCTTCCAATTTTCACCCATCTTCCCTCCAAGCCAGCCAGTTGCCCTTTAGACCATTTTAATCGCCTCCGCGGCGCCTATCTTTTGGTGCCCAACTTGAAGTCATGGGGACATCCTTGCTCAGGTTACAACCCTTCAAATTTCAGCTGTGGCCAACCCTACTTACATACCTGCGGCGAGAGGCAGAACGCGGAAATAACTCGCGCTTTACCACTCCGCCCCCGCCTAAAGTTATACATCCCAGGAATCCTGGCATACTCTACCCCCAAAAATCCGTCTAAGTCCCAACCACCACAGCCACCAAACTTAGCACAAGTGCCGCGACGGCGGGAGGCGAAGCCCCCCCCCCCCCCCGGAGGGACTTGCGCCTCAAGTCGTCACCCAGGCCCCACCGTTTTGCCTATTTTGGTGGGGCTGTTTTTGAAATTAGATTTCTTCGAATTGGCTTATTTTTTTTTTTTGGAATCAACAAGTGATACTAGCTCCCCATCATTCCTGAGGATATTGGAGGTCTCACTTCATCCCTTCCCTTAGAATTAGCTGGTAATCAATCTACTTTTTGGTCTTGGGGACCAACACCTGTTTGTCCCAAGTACATACTGTGCCTCGGTGCTGCATGCACCTCTCACTTTCTCATCCTAGTCATTTTGTCATAGTGACAAGGTGTATCTTCCCGTCCTCCTGGTTACCCGACTCTCATTCTTGATTCTTGAGTCTTCCACCTCGCAACCTCCGTGCATTTCTACAATCATTATCATCAATTGTTAATCTCAAGGTCAAATCGCGATGCCGCTGAATTCAAACTCGCAACAATTATCTTCCGAGTATCAAAAAATTCTTCAAATATGCGACACAATAAGTAAATGCGGATGGTACCCCAAATATTTTATGTTAGCATTTCTGACTAATTCGAAGTTGTCAGTCAAGATCAAACAGCGGTTTTTGGGGAGCGCCTTGCGGTAGACGATCAACTCTAGAGCTAATCAAGGCGGCTCGGACCCTGATATGTGCAACACAAGATGGAAAATCCTACTGGGAAGCCTTCATTCTCAGTGAGGTGAGCCATTTCCATCGTGCTTGCCGAACAATCCTGGGCACTTGACTGATCTTGCGCATCAGGCTGAGCAGACTGTGTCAAAAGAAGCCACGCGCAGTGGAGTTTTCCCCCAAGGCGGTTATCACAACTCAAAAGATTGTACCTGCGTTCTTTACACCAAAGAACAAAAGATTGCGCGAAGAATTGATGAGGAATGATATTCCCTTCCTCCATAGTCTGATTCGAAGTAAGCTATCATCAGACTTACCACAAGATACGGCATCCAAAAATTCCGATTCCGACGAGCCTCCGTCTTCAGAAGACGAAGACATAGGTGAATTAGATTCCTCTGGGAATCTTACTGGTACTGTAGCAACATACAGGATTAAAGATCCGGTCCTCAAGAAGACAATTCGCCATGAACAGATTATGAAAAGGCTATACAACAAGAGATCTTGCTCTCACCTTTCAAGTGAGTAGTTTTTGTGTTTTGGTTATTCAAAGCTTTGATCAAGAGCCTTAGGCACTCTTGATCATGATCCGAATTGTTAGAGATCGGCACATCTCTCTAAGCCTTAGGGATCGACCTCAATGATTGGGTGGGTTAGTCACAGGTGCAACAATAAGATTTCAGCTAGTTCAGATGTCCAACCCGAGGACATTTGACGAACTTTAACTGGGCTGGACCCCAGACCTGATTCAGGACCGAATTTTCGGATGTTTCTGGATTCCAAGTAGTGTGTTGATGTACTGGGCTTGAAAAGTTGATAACTTTTCAGCCAAGTATGTTGTACAGACATTGATGTAGAAAAAATTGCACACTTGAATCGATCAAGTGAGGTAGGAGCATTCAAAGAATGGGACCCCAGTTTTGGGCCCAAAATCCAGATTTGTCACGCGAAGGTTGGGACTTGGTGTTAAGTTCGCGCAGCCACCATCATCCAACCCCGGCCACCTATGAACACACCTTTGAGGCATCTCGAAGATGTACTCGCGGCAGTCTGCGAGTTCATTCGCGAGATGCCTTTCCGGGCCATTTGTCCTCAACCCCTCCAATCCGACCAACCCCGCCCCTACTACCTTGCGAGTTGGGCTGAAACTCAAAAGACCTCGCACTGCGCACTCCAAACTGGATTGACCGGTCAGACATTCTGAACGGCCTGTTTGACCTGCCAGACAGGCAGCTCAGCCTGTTTGATCGGTCAGGCAGGCGGGACAGCCTGTTTGACTGGTCAAACAAGCTGCATGGGCGGTTCGACAGGTCAGACAGGCCGTTTAGCCTGTTTGACAGGTCAAACAGGTTGGACTGCCTGTTTGACCAGTCAGACAGGCTGAATCACCTGTTTGACCGTTCAAAAAGGCCGGTAAGCCTGTTCAACCGGTCAAACGGGCTGAAAGGCCTGTCTGACCGGTCGAACAGGCCATTTGGCCTGTCTGACCAGTTGAACAGGTCGTTCGGCCTGTCTGACTGGTTGAACAGGCTTAATGGCCTGTACGACCGGTCGAACAGGTCAATCAGCCTATAAGACTGGTCAAACAGGCAGTCCAACCTGTTTGACCAATCAAACAGGCTGGATGACGGCCCGTCAGACTGGTCAAACAAGCTGATCTGCCCGGCTGACTCGAACTGGCCTTTAAGCCTGTTTGACTGGTCAGACAGGCCGTTCATGAGCCTGTCTGACCGGTCAAACAGGCTGAACTGCCTGCCTGACCGGTCAAACAGGCTGAAATGCCTTCCTGACCGCTCTTACCCCCACCCCTCAAAGAAGCTTTCCTGATAGTGCTATAAAATAGCGTAGCGGCGCTTTTTATAGTGGTAGCGTAGCAGTTTGGCACTACTTTATGGCTACAAAATACAAGAGCTACATGCCAAGGCCGAAAATCTCAAGCTGTAGCCCCAAAAAGCTAAGAGATAGCCCAGCGTAGCCGGGCCAAAAAGCACTGCACTACTTGTAGCAAAAGCCTTTCACTGTTGTCCAGATACTCAAAATACATGCACCCAACTACAACTCAGGACATACTGCACCAAATGGCACATTCCCAACTGTTGAATAGTGTTTTTGATGATTGAAAACACTATCCCAACAGTTGGAACTGTGTCAATTGGTGCAGTATGTCATGAGATGTACTACGTACTTGTGTGCATGTTTCTCCAAACACTCAAAATGTATGCACCCAACTACAACTCAGGATACACAGCACCAAAAGTCCCAACTGTTGGAATAGTGTTTTTGATGATTGAAAACACTATTAAAACAGTTGGAACTGTGTCAATTGGTGAAGTATGTCCTGGGATGTAGTTGGGTGCATATATTTTGAGTATTTGGAGAAACATGCACACAATTACAACTCAGGACATACTTCACCAATTGACAATGTTCCAACTGTTGGAATAGTGTTTTCAATCATCAAAAACACCATTCCAATATTTGGAACTGTGTCATTTGTTTCAGTATGTCCTGAGTTGTAGTTGTGTGCATGTATTTTGAGTGTTTGGAGAAACATGCACACAACTCCAACTCATGACATACTGCAACAATTGACACAGTTCTAACTGTTGGAATCGTGTTTTAAATCATAAAAAACACTATTCCAACATTTGGAAATGTGTCATTTGGTGAAGTATGTCCTGAGTTGTAGTTGGGTGCACGTATTTTGAGTATTTGGAGAAACATGCACACAACTAGAACTCAGGACATACTTAACCAATTGACACAGTTCCAACTATTTTAATAGTGTTTTCAATCATCAAAAGCACTATTCAAACAGTTGGAACTGTGTCATTTGGTGCAGTATGTCTGAATGGTGTCCTACTGTTAGCCTTATGGCCCAAATTCCACAACCCCAATAACTTCTAAAGCATGAGTGTGAACATGGCCAAAAATTCAGTGAAATTTAATAATGCACTTAAATTGGTGACTTCAAATTTTGATGAGCATTCTCCTTCTAAATAAAAAATTACACATGAAGCCGTTTCTCCTACTCTAAGCCTTGTAGCCCAAAATACCAAAAATCAATTGCTTCCAACTCATCAGTGTGAAATTTTTGAAAATTTCAGTGAATCTTCTTGATGATTTTGGTGAATTCAAATTTTGGTCAAGACAGTCCCCCAAATTCAAAAGTGACACACAAATCGTCCTCCCACTCTAAGCCTCATACCACAAAATCCAGAACCTCAATAACTTCCAAAGAAGGAGTTTGAACTTGATCAAAACTTCAGTGAATATTAATAATACACTTAAATTTGTGGACTCAAAGTTTGGTGAAGACACTCCCTTTAAATTTAAATAAAAGGTTAAACACAAATCAGGTTCTCCTACTCTAACTTTAAGCCTTATAGCCCAAACCCACAATCTTACCAACTTTCAATACATGAGTTTGAACTTCCCCATAGCTTCAGGCCCAAATCCCCTTTTTACTACTACCAAAATCTAGAACCTCAATAAATTTCAAAGCATGAGTTTGAACTCCCCCACTATAAGTGTCAGGCTGAAATCTTCTCTCTCCCCAGGCAGAATGGCCTGTTCAACCAGTCAGACAGGCCTTTCAGCCTGTTTGACCGGTTGAACAGGCTTACTGGCCTTTTTGAACGGTCAAACAGGTGATTCAGCCTGTCTGACTGGTCAAACTGGCAGTCCAACCTGTTTGACTTGTCAAACAGGCTAAACGGCCTGTCTGACTGGTCAAACTGCCCATGCATCCTGTTTGACCAGTCAAACAGGCTGTCCCGCCTGTCTGACCGATCAAACAGGCTGAGCTGCCTGTCTGGCAGGTCAAACAGGCCGTTCAGAATGTCTGACCGGTCGATCCAGTTTAGAGTGCAATTTTTTTTTGTTGTGAGGGAAGTCGCCGCTGCGCAGTGCGAGGTCTTTTGAGTTTCAGCCCAACTCACAAGGTAGTAGGGGCGGGGTTGAGGACAAATGGCCCGGAAAGGCATCTCGCAGACTGCCGCAAGAACATCTTCGAGATGCCTTGAAGGTGTGTTCATAGGTGGCCGGGGTTGGATGATGGTGATTGAGACTCAGACGGATTTTTGGGGGTAGAGTATGCCAGGATTCCTGGGATGTATAACTTTAGGTGGGGGCAGAGTGGTGAAGCACGAGTTATTTCTGTGTTCTGCCTCTTGCCCCAGGTATGTAAGTAGGGTTGGCCACAGGTGTCAAATTTCGTCTCCTCTGATCCTCCTTAGGTGTATTTGAACTATCAACTTACACAAGTGATGTGATCTTGTTGTATATTCCATGTTTCCTTGCATGTATGGTTGAAACAACAGTGTTGTAGCATACTGCCACCATCCAATGAAATGTTGGGTTGGCACCAGAAACCAAGCTGTTGGTTTGATGCCTTGACCATTCATCACCGGTGGCTCTAGGATTATGGCGAGTACACCATTGAGAAGCTGTTATGCCAAGCTGCTGGTCATCCAGCCCGCTTTGTAATACACCAAACGGTGTGGTTTTAATAATTTCTCAAAGGCATTAACTACACTGAGGAGCCAGCAAATCAGGAAGCAGTCACGCCAAGCGAAGCCGATAACTTACAAGCCTCTCCTACGGAGAGCCCTCCGGGCGGGGGTCCAGATACCCCGAAGTTTGAGAGGCTTAGTTAGGCTAGGGTGAGACCTGCTTGTAAATCATCACTTGATGTGATGATTTAGGACCCAGGAAACCCCTATAGAGGTGGGTAACCAAAAATCCATGATTTTGTCAAAATTCATACATTGGGGGGCACCAGGGAATGGGTTTTGTTGTCTGATTCATACATTTTTGTGTGTATGCTTGAGGCAAAATCCCCCCAGGGATCCCAAATACCCTGGTGAAAAGCAGGGTTATGCGGGTTTGAGTAGCTTTACACTGAATTTCAGAGGATATTCATACATTTATGCCATGTTTGGTGAGTAACCTTTTAGATTTCAAGGCCCATTCATACAAATTTTGTGCCTAATGTTTTGAAAAAAAAGCAAAAAATTCATACATTTTGGTTACCCACCTCTTTCAGGGTTTCCTGGGTCCTGATGATTTTGCCTTGAGATCAAAATTTATGCATAGGTCTACACTCAAAAGAAAACATGGGTCAGTGCCTAATTGATCAGCTTAAATTTTGTTGATTGGTGTGGTGTGGATGAATGTTTTTGAAAACCACAGGAAATGTGGCAAAAGCTTACCTAATGAAGTCCCTCCACTTTGGAGGGGGGGAGGGGGCTCCAAAGGAGGGACTTATGCCCAATGTTGCTACCCTTGCCTGAGGCAATAACAGTTTTCAGGGCTTTTTCAAAGATCACTTGGCAGAGTCTTTGTTTACAATCTCAGCATCAACATATTGCAGATCAAAATCCTAGCTTAACTAAGCCTCTCCCGGGTTGTCCCTGCAGGGAGATCTCTGTAGGAGAGGCTTATGGGTAATGTCAGATGTTTTGCGTGAGCACTCCACCAAAAGTGCTTCAAAGAAGCCACTGGTTTCAAAAAATAATAATTATAAAATCAACCATTCCATGTACAGACTAGCGGTGAAGACACCCGCATGGCCTGACATCTTGGCCAGTGCTTCATCAACTTAAATTCCAAAATTTGTTGCAGTAACCACTCAGGATCAACACTGGGTAGTTACGATACGCTACGATAACCACCGTTATCTGAGTATCGTAACTCATACTTAAGAAGTTTTTAGGCGAAACTAAAGATGAATTATATTAGAGACAAACAAGAATGAAAATTACCTAAAGGATCGATATGACTGATGAGAGAAGGAGACCTCAAATAACAGGAAAGAAACAAGACAAACAGACAACCACCACACTATACTCTCAGACAAGGAGACTGAACAAGAAATAAATCAGCAAGAAAGAAAAAGGAAACGAAGAAACAAACAAAGGAATGAAAAGCTAAATACCACAACTCCAACGAATGGCAGCGGGGAGACCTCGATGACGACGAAGGAAGAATTCGAGATGTTGCGTTCGTTCAGTTTCGGATTGATTGGTTCCGATCGAGATGAGAAAAACTTCAAGTCGAGTTTGGAGCCACGACTTGAGTTGAGCGCCACAAGTGCAAGTGAGAGCGCGCAGAGCAGAAATCTGACAATACTGTTACTAGTGACACCCGTTAACGCTACTAGTAACAAAGAGTTTTTCTTGTGGAGGGTATTGTAACAGCTACTTGTTTTTTTCCTCTGAAAAAAAAGTATCATAACTTTTTTTGGGGCCGGTTAACGCGTTAACCGCAATCTTGGTAAACATATTGTCCGCCTCCACCGCTCGAACAGGCCATTCTGCCTGTTTGACCGGTAGGACAGGCAGAATAGCCTGTTCGACCAGTTGAACTGGCAGAACCGCCTGTTCGACCAGTTGAATAGGCTGAACAGCCTGTTCGACCGGTCGAACAGGCAGAACGGCCTGCTTGACCGGTCAAACAGGCCAAGCCGCCTATTTGAGCGTTCAAGCAAGCCGTTCAGCCTGTTCAACCGGCTAGACAGGCTGAACTGCTCGTTCAACCGGTCGAACAGGCAGGACAGCCTGTCTGACCAACCAAACAAGTCGTTCAGCCTGTTTGACCGATCAGACAGGCTGAACTGCCTGTTTGACCGGTCGAACAGGCTGGACGGCCTGTTTGATTGGTCAGACAGGCTGCTCTGGCTGTTTGACCGATCAGACAGGCTGCTTTGCCTGTTTGAACGGCCAGAAAGGCTGAACAGCCTGTTCAACCGGTTGAACAGCCTGTTCAACCGGTTGAACAGGGTGAGCTCCCTGCCTGACCGGTCAGCCCCAGTAACATAACTAAAAGCCGTTGGAGTTACTGAGGTTGTTAAGGTTACATGTAGATAGTATATAATAAACTCGAACTACAGTTTGTAATCCCCCGGGGGAATTAGAAATCTTAACTTTAACCATATATTTCTCTCTTACTCGCGTGTCTCGCTCTAGAGGTTATGAGCCTGTGTAAACACTAATCTTTTGCAAAAGATCTTCTTTGATTACTCAAATTCCAACGCTGTTTGGGGGAATTAGAAATCTTAACTTTATCCAGATATTTCTCTCTTACTTGTGTGTCTTGCTCTAGAGGGGTATTGTAACGGAAGAAAAGCCACCATCAGAACACAAAGTGATACCCTAACACTCAAAGCGTTACGGTTATCGTACCAATAACAAACAAATAATAGTTACGGTACCGTTACGTTACCAATAACCGTACCGTAACTAACCACTGTTGTCAGGATGAGGCGGCCAGTTCTTCATTGCAATTCCTTGCCATCTTCCTTTATGTTTCAAGAAAATAGTCTTAAGCATGGTTTTGAATGTGATTCAGAAACCTGTCAATGCAATGTCCAAGCCTGTCAATGCCCAAAATGTATTTTCCTATCTTATGTCATTAGAAAAAAATGACAGGCATCAAAGAGCACCAAGTATTGACTAACAGGGTGACAGATCAATCAAGAGATTTAGCAGTCCACTGATCTTTGGATGGTTGAAAAACAGGAAGTTGGCAAAATTTTGAGGAAGTGACTGGATGGATTGAACCAGAAAAAATAGGGCTATCCATTGGTCAAAAAAGGCAGAGAGAAATGTGAGCAGAGGGGGTAAAAATGATGAGGGGCCAAAATGCACCACCAAACCATGAAAAGTTCTCAGGCCAATATACTGCTATATCTTGCAAGCCCCTCCTTCGGAGGCGGTTGCTTTGCAAGTGGCGCCTTGTGCCAGCCATAGGTCACCAGCCCTCTGAACAAGGGGCTGGTGTTAAGCTAGATCAAAATCTGCACTGGGATCTTTGGGTTTGACTGGTGTGGTTGGATTCATCCTAACCTGCCATGTTTGGCTCACAGTAGAGCTTTTCTAGATACAAGTAAGAGCACCTCCAACGTGGGAGCTAAACCTGGGTTCTAACCCAGATTTAGCTCCCTGAACCCAAAATTACGTGTCCAACGGGGGCGCTAAACCCAGTTCTAAATTAGAAATTGGGCTTGCGGGAGCTACACCATTGCCAAATCTGGCAACGGCATAGCTCCCGAGCAGCCTCCCAAGAACCTGCCTATCACACCAAATTTTGGTGATACATAGGCAGGCTACAAATTTCACCCATACCACCAATATCCAAATCAGATATCCTCAACAATTCTTTACCACCATCAATCCAGTCAAAAATGGTGATAATGATGCGGGGAAACTTAGTTTTTCTTGCTTTTTTATTGTTTCTACAAGACAAACCTGATTTTTTTCTTTGTATGAAGATCCCCCATCCCCTACTTGTGCTGGGGGGTTGGTTTCCTGGCCGCTCTTCTCATGAATACCAGGAAGGGGTATGCCGGTTGCTATGCTTAGCAACCTGCGCTGTGTCAGGCCTTCTTGACGGGGGGGATTGGTGCGCCGCAGTCACCAAGTATCTAAATTTGGAAACCAACCGTACCTCCTGCATAGGAGATGGTCTAATGGAATCACCTATCAGGATGAAACCGGGTCGCAAAACCCTGCCCGAACATGACTCGAGCTCTTCCTTGGGTCGGGGCGGGTCGGGTCAATAATTACAACAGGTTGCCTGAACCCGCCCCGAATAAAAAGGACCCGTGTTCGGGCCGGGTCCCAATTTTTTTGAGCCAATAGGGGTCAGGCGCTTTGAACGCCAGATTAATAGCATTTGAACATCTTGTTGTATGATAATATGTACATATGTAGTAGAAAAAAAAGAATAGTAGTAGAAAAGAAAAAAAAAAACATCCTCGGACCTCAATCAATCTCAATGACCTCTTCATTTTCCATGTCATAGACACCTTCATCAGATCGGATCCAGTCTTGCCCACACACCAGGGCCTCGAGGGTATTCGGATTCAAGCGGCTTCGATAGTCGCTAAGGATCCGGCCACTGGTTGAAATAGCTGACTCCGATGCAATAGAAGTCATCGGACTCACAAAGATCTTCTTAGCAACCATGGCAAGATTCGGAAATTGTAGTTCATTGACCTTCCACCAGCTGAGGACGTCAAAGTTGTCCGATTCGATTCCCAAAGGTGGTTCTTGAAGATACAAATCCAGCTCTCCAGTTGGGGAAGGAGCAAGTCGAGATCGCTTCTTGGATAGGTCATCATTCGTGTCATCTCCAGCTTTTTGAGGTCCATCTTTGGAGGTTTTTTGTTGGGAACGGGTGCAGCGGTTGATGGTCCTTCTGTACAATGATTGGCTTGAGCGCACTCCTCATACAAGCCATATAGATCGGCCTTGTATGAAGCAAGAGCCGCTTCAGTCTCTTGTGGGTCAAGCTCTTGGTTGAGCACAAAATTGACGAGCTCCATCTTGCACCGCGGATCGAATACCGAATTGATTGCAGCAACGGTCAACATTTTGCTCCAATACTTATCAAATTTATCTTGCATTGGCTCAAGGAGTTGGGAGAGATGAATCGATCCGCTTTCAGAGGCTTGCTTGAGCTTCTTGTCGATTTTCTTCATGTTTTTATACAGAAGGTGGGCTGTTGGATATTGGGTACCACCAAGCTTCAATGTGACTGTAAGTAGTGCCAAGATTGTTGCGATCAGTAATGAAGCTTTTTGAATGAAAGGATAGGGATGAGATAAAAGACACACCACTATTGAAGATCTCAAGAAAATGTGCTACTGTCGAAATTTCTTGCCACTCTAGTGTCGTAGGATAGTTATCGTAATTAGAATCTTTCATCGAGAGGTTCTGGAACGCATCCTTGTACGGCAAAGCAGATTTGAGCATCAGGTATGTGGAGTTCCACCGATGGTAGAGCCATTGACTTCATGTTTGCTAGATCAATCGCTTCTTGGAACTGCTGCTTGCGTAAGGGTGTACTTTTGATGTATCGGACACTATCCCGGATCTTAGTGTTTGCAGTCGAAAAGTTCTTGAGGCCATCCTTGACGACGAGGTTGATGATGTGAGCAGCACAGCGCGTGTGAAAGAATTTTATCTTCGGCGTGCGGTCAAGATTCTGTGGTCACCATCTGTGCGGCGTATCGAGAAGTAAATCGAATGGTCTATCAGCCCGGCACACCGTTATCGGATCATATCAAACGGTTCAAGAGTGCTTACGCCGCATTAGTGGAACAAACGGCACAGAACATGCAAGACTTTGGTGCGGTTACATCATTCATGGCCGCTGCCATGTTTCTGGAAAGCTTGGAAAACGACACCGATCTTACTTCTGTAGTACTTTCGTGCTACGATATTCGTCCTTTTAACCTAAAAAATCTGACGGATCGAATCCAAGTTGAAGCTGTCTGAAGAAACAACCGTGCCGATGCACAATCCTCCGCCGTAATGCTAACTACCAGTTCAGGCCCTCAATCTAAACACTTTCAAAAGAAAGGAAAGCAACCAGAAGGCCCACGACCTAAAGCAATTGCTCCCACGATCAATAAACCCAAAACTCCCTCCTCCTCAGGTTTCAAACCTAATAACACCTCCGACTCCGTTGATCAGCGTTTTCAACGTCTAGAAAGTTCTGTTGGTGAACTTACAAATCTCATGAAAAAGTTCGCATCAACCAACATGCTCGGGATCGTTCACGAATCAACTGACGAAACAAAAATTTCTCAAGATCCGTTTGAATATCAATCAGACAGATGAAATTTCTTCATCGGAACAATTCAAAATGCATCCCGAGAATACGTCTCTCAATTTCTAGTTTTCGACTCTGGTGCTACACAATCCTGGGTAATCAACTTAAAGCTACTGCACGATGTACAACTGTTGTCTGGTCACTTTATGGATGCTTTCTCGTCACCCATCGAAGCCACGCACATGGGAACTCTCAAGATTGGCGAATTCTTTATAAGCCCAGTATATTTCGTACCAACCGGATGTGCAAATGTAATATCAGTTACTCAACTTCTTGATCACGGCCTGAAACCAGTCTTCAAAACCGATCAATTTTTACTAAAAAGTGGAGACAAAATAGTAACTACATTCCCACGTATTGGGAAACTATTTCTATCCCCGGTTTCTGATTACATCAACATCGTGAATCAAACAGTACCATCGAAGTTTGATTGGCACTTTGCACTAGGCCATGCCTCTGATAAATACGTTGATTTATTCTCCGACACAATCACATTTCAGATGCAACATTCACCAAAAGTGCAGAGTGTTTAGTATGCACCAAAGCCAAGATTCATCGCTCTCCTCACACCAGACGACTTCCTTCTTCAACCATTCCGTTTCATCGATTACACACCGATGTATTACAAATCACCCCAGTATCTAAACTCGGCTTTCGATACGTGTTGGTCATCATCGATGATGCGTCAAGATTCAATCGAGTTTATTTACTCAAGTCTAAGTCTGAGTCTGAAGGGAGACTACTTGAATTTTTTGCTGAATTGAAGAACAAATTAAATCGCACACCGGCATATCTTCACAGCGACAGAGGGGGCGAGTTCAGTTCGACACCGTTTTTAGCCAAACTGAGACAACTTGGCACAAACGTTGAGCTTGGACCAGCCGATTCTCCTCAGACAAATGGTGTTGCTGAGCGCTTTAATGGAGTTTTGCTTGAGAAAATCAAGTGTATGTTATTACAATCACTTTGGCATGAGGCTGCAAATCATGCTTCTCTCTTGCTGAACATCTTACCACATTCTTCCATTGATTGGCAATCTCCTACTTCAGTTTTAGTCAAACAGCAATCTCTAATTGAGCCTGATCGAACAAATTCACCACTAATTCCATTTGGCGCTCGAGTGGTGGTTCATCGACCGACTTCGCTCAAAGTACAGCCCAAAGGAGTCGACCATCTGTTCTTGGGTTTCGAGGTCTTCTCAGATGCAGCCCGGTTCCTAGATCCATTATCACATAAAGTGATAATCAGCCGAGATTTTGTAGTTCCATCAATTGATTTGACTAAAAATTCAATCATAGCGCAAAAGGATGTCAAAACATTACCGACCGAAGTGATTGATTTGTCTGATGAAACTAGGAAGATTTCTCGCCTCCCGATTCTCAGCACGAGAATTGCTGCTCATTGAGTAACTCCACCGGACATGTCTACAGAAAATTCAAGCGTGCATAATCAGTCGGCTGTATCTCTTGAACATCAATCATCTGAAGAATTACTCAATTCAGAAGACACTCATTTAGACCGCGAAGAGCATCGTCGTTGCATTCAATCTGCTGGAAGTGATCAACAAACTGATAGTCCGGATACTCAAGTAACTCCTCAAAATCTACCGACTGGAAGACACTTTAATCTCCAACAACTACGGCCGTCTTGGGAATGGTCCTCTGATTCTCATCGACCTAGAAATGAAATTCGCGGAGATGTGGATGAATCTCACATAATCCCAACCAGACGACGTCGTCAAATTGCTTTTCCAGGGGGTGTCGATGAACAACCCAACATAGTAAACTTGGTACAATCTATGTCTATGAACGAGGCTATGGCAAGTGAACTAGAACAACGCTTGTGGATTGAGGCGATGACGAAAGAACATGCTTCTCAACTCGCTCACCTAACTGGCGACTTAGTGCTTCCACCAAAAAACGACAAAACGATTGGTGGTATGTGGGTGTTGTCTCGCAAGTTGAACGAAGCAAATGAAGTGATTCGTGATAAAGCTAGGTGGGTTGGTTTTGGAAATCACCAAGAACCGATGAAGCATTATTATCAAACCTATGCTTCGGTTGGCCGAATCGAAACATTTAAAATCCTGTTGTCGGTTGCGGTGACTTATAAGTGGCCGGTTTTTCAATTTGACGTGGAAACCACGTTTTTGCATGGCGAAATGGATGCAGACGTTTACGTTCGTCAAGTATCGGGTTTCGAAGTTCCAGGCAAAGAAAACTGGGTCTGGCGATTGAACAAATCACTGTACGGCATGAAACAAGATCCACGAATGTGGAAGAAGCATCTAACTGCCACCTTACGAAATCTTGGGCTTATGCCATCCATCATGGATGACACTCTCTTCTTCAACTCAGATCGGACCCTCTTCCTGCACATCTATGTGGATGATGGCCTGATTGTAGGTCAAAACAAATCTGTTATCAAATCATTTCTCTCTAAGCTTGAAAAAAGCTATAAAATCAAAATTAAAGAGAAACCTACACAGCATCTTGGCTATGGCATTGAATGGCAAACTGATTCAATTGTTATTCATCACCAGAGCTACGTCGAGAAATTTTTGCAAGAATTCAACATGTCGTCTGTGAATGCCGTCAAAACTCCGCTGCCCACCAATGCTTTGCATTTGGTCGAATCTGAAGCAGAGTCATTCGATGCTGCGGTCATGCAACGCGCGATGGGATATATAAATTATCTCGCGTTGCACACGCGTCCCGATCTAGTATTTGCCTGTAATCGTCTATCTCGGTACTCCGCAAGACCAACAAAAAACCATTGGACTCTCACCAAACATTTACTTAGGTACATCAAGGGCACGAGTCGGTTGGGAATCGAAATTAAGGATCATCAACTTCCTCGCCAACTTATTGGCTATGTCGATGCTGTCGAAGGACAAGAAGTCAACCACTGGCTTTGCGGTGACATTTCAGGGAAATCTCGTCTGCTGGTTGTCAAAGGAACAATCTGTGGTGGCTCAGTCGACAACCGAAGCGGAGTTCATTGCCGTGAATATCTGTGCAAGACTAGTTCGGTGGCTGAAGAATTTGTTGATCGATATGAAAATTCCAGTTGGAGTTCCGTGTATCAGAAACGATAACTCTGGTGCAGTGATCATTAGCAAGGAACTGCGTCTTTTGGATAACTCGAAACACATCGAAATTCGATACCAATATCTCCGTGATGTTGTCGCAAAAGATCAGTTGCAAATAGAAGACATTTCTACTCAAGATATGATTGCGGATATCATGACCAAGCCGTTGGGCTCCATCAAGGTGGCTCGTGTCAAGTAGCAACTCAATCTGGTAAATGCCAATTAAGGAGGAGTGTCGTGGTTGTAATTGGCAAAATGCATATGCATTATTCTGACTAGTTGATACTCAAACCTGCGCGCAATCTAGAAGATTCCTTTTTCTCAAACTCGTCAAGAACTTCATCGGTTACGGGTCATACAGAATTGTCAAACTTCAAGAACTGCTTCAACAAATTCAAGAAATCGAGTCAGATCAACAAGAGTTGTCGAGTTCAGGAGGAGCTTATCATTAAGAACAACAATCTATTGATTATTTTGTTTCACATATCTCATTTCTTTATTTATCTTGTTTGTTTCCGTTCTTCAGTTTCTGATCATTTCTGTTTATTTCTGTTCCCTTGTTTTTGTCTGTTTTTTATTCTTCTTAGTTTACTACTACTGGCTTTATCTAAGGGTTTGCAATAAAGAGAATCTCCGCAACATCACAGGTTGTGCACACCTCATATTGAGGTGTGCCCTCCTGGGCAGGCCCTAATTTGCCCAAGGCAGGGTGTGCATACCTGTGTAGGCCCTGACTTAAGCAAGGCAAGGCGTCCACAGGGGATGTGCGCCTCAACTTGAGGCTTGCATAACCCAAAGCAGGACCCAGTGACGGGTCACTGAGCCCCTTGGGTTCTGTCTGGGGTGTGCATCCCTGAGCAGGCCAAATTTTGGGCTTGCCAGGGTTGCACGCCCCCAAATGGGGTGTGCAGAGGTGTGCACGCCTTGCAGGGTGTCGTTTTAGCAAAAATGGGGTGTGGACCTAGCCGGCCCCTTATTTTGGGGGTCTCACAGATATCACAATATCTCCTGGGCATGTTTGGAATGTCCAGTGATGCCCTGAAGTTCCTCACGATCCAACATATCGCCCAGTGAAACTGATTATTTTGGTTCAGATCAAAATAATCAGTGTGAAGAAAGGAAATGAGGTTTTTAAACCTTATTTGCATCTTCACACAGCACCTCCCAATCCAACATTACACTGTGGGCTGCCAATCAGAGCCTTAGGAGTACAATTCCAGTGGACTGTTTAAATTTCTGTCTGTTCAATTGGTTCACCTTCAAAAGCCATGACCAATTGCGCAAGTAAAATGGTATTGATGTTGGTTGAATGACTTCATTCATACATGATTTTGGCATGACTTGTACAGTTATATGATATATGAATAAGATACATGAGCATGGTGTTGTGTACCTAAAGGCAGTAAAGATTTTGTCTGCACATGAATGTAGGACTTCCCGTGGCCATCTACAGGGGCTGTAGATCCTATGGGAAGTCCTCCAATGACTGAGTGAACTGTAAAAGAGGTTTGATTCAATATTGATTGCCTAAAAGAAAGCCGACACACTTAGAAAAGAAAACAGTTAGAACGAAAAACAAAACAAGTTTGAGAAAGAAAAGGAAAGAAATAAACCAACATTGAAACAAACAAGGATGTGTGGAATAGATGAGCAGGTGTGGAGTAACAGGAAGGAAAGAAAGAACAGAAGCAGTGCTGGGTTGCTACGCTATGCTATTTGCCAAAAATAGCGTAGCATAGCGGATTTTTTTTTTGCCGCCAGCACTGTAGCGGTCTTAGGGGCCGCTATGCTGCACTACAGCCCTCTGTAGCGGGTTTTTACCGCTAAAAAGGGCTGTAGCGCAGCGTAGCAACACCCTTTTAGGGGCTCCAGCGCGTCGCAATAGCACTTGAACCGCTAATAGCTACAGCAAAAGCCGTTAGCTATTAGCGATTATTGCTACGCTACCCGCCGCTGGTAGCGTAGCAACCCACCATTGACAGAAGAGGCTGAGGAAAGAAGTTGTCAGTAGATGAGGTCAAGTGAGTGAGTTGCAGATTGGGTAAGATCTCACCAGACAAGGGAGGACTGAGTATGGTTGTGTGATTTGAGAATGAGGAAGAAGAGAATTGAAAGAAGAAAGAAAAAGGAAATAGAGATTGTTGATGATGAGTTGAGGTGTTTGAGTATTGGTGTGAGACAAGAGAGAGTTGGTGGTTGATGAGTGAATGGAAAGACATGAAAGGAAGATAGAAGAGAAGAAGAGCGCGGGTAGGAAGAGAAGAAGAGATGTCACAAGTGTGACAGGGAAGTGATTTTTACAAACTGATATGAATCCGGTGATGTGTGTGGTTAAAGCGGTGGATTTACAGTTAGAGGTATTTCAGACCCTGATGCACTAGTCCAGAACTGTTGTAACAAACATACATCATCCCATTGATACGTTTCAGGCCTGATTGACATTGACAAAAAGAAGAAACCCATACTTTTTGGTCAGGTCTGCTGCTATGCATGGGCCTACCCACCCCGCCAAGGATCCGAACCCAAAACGTGGCCATCCTGGTACCCTTCTGACGGGGCTGGACCACAAGCTGCAAAAAGAGAGAGGCGTTGAGGGGCCTCAAGAAAGGGCAAGAGGAAGTGTGTGAAGAAGATGGACGAGTTTCCTTACAGCCCAGGCCACCCACATCCGGCACCCTACCCAAGTCCAGCCCAATGAGGACAATGGTCTGGACTGAGTCTGTACCCCGGCCGACAAGACTCTCCCCATCCATCTGGATACAGCAAGCACCCTGAGCCAAAACAAATATCCCTCCTGGTATGGCGGGTACAGACAGAACTCACAAACCAACCAAGGGCGTCCTTTCTGGTCTGGACACAGGCCATGCCTAGGCCTATGAGGATCTCATTGGTGGGGGCACAGGCCGTGTCCCTAGCGATGAGGGCCCGCAAGGCTCACCTCTCAACTATTAAAAGAGTACAATCTTTCTAGGCATTAGCACTAGCACACCTGAAACGGGATCTCCAGAAAGTATACTTTCCTTACAAGCGTATGTACATCTATATGAAGTGTGGGCTACCAAAAAAGGTGTTCAAAAAGCTCCAAAAATAAATTACATGAATTCTTAAACGATCATTTGGTTGGGAACTGTCACACAAAGCTTTATCCATGTTGACTGGTGATCCCTGCCATATCTTGCTTTTTATGTGTTTCTTTAGTTTATGTATGTAGCTTTGAACACCATAGATGAATCTCAAGAAAATCTGAATAGATGGATGAACAAAAGTGTGTATAGATACCTATATATTATCTTAAAACCCTATCAAAAACCTTGTATCTATATACATACTCAATTGACACAACCAAAAAAAAAAAAAAATCCAAACCCTGCATTCATTCATTCATTTTTTAATTCAACAAAAAAAAAGACCAGACCCAAACAACCACCAAGTTTTTTAAACATGTGTGTGGTGTAGTGTGTTATGTAATCTCAAAATTAAATCAAAAGAAAGAAGTTGCCTTAAATATAAAAAAAAGAGAGAAACAAGATGAATGTATAAATTGATATCTAGAAAAAAAGAGATATATCCAAAAAAAGAAAAAATAACTTCAAAATATAATGAATATATAAAGATATATCATCTGTCTGTAAAGTAATGTAATTTTTTTGTTGTTGATGTTGTTATCTAAGAAAAAAAAAGATCCTTCATACAAAAAGCAAAGAAAAACACACATGTAAAAGAAAAGGAGAGGAGAAAAAACAAAAAAAATGTGACTTGGTGGGAGAGTAGTGCTTCTTTAAGAGAATATAAAAAAATAATAATAAAAAGGAGTGTTGTGTGATGATGAAAAAAGTTGTTGTAAGTAGTATGATGTTATGTAGGGCAAACGGCAGAAAAAAAGCAAAATGAAAAATGTATATTGTTCTTCCCTTTTGTCGACTTTCCATCATGAATCATTGGAGTCATCGATCATAGCGCAGTCAGAAAAGCATGCAAGCTTTCAGCCCATGTAAACAAAAAGAAAAAATCAGAGTACGACTCCCAAAGACGAGGAGGTGCATGTGTGTAGTATAAAAGTTCACTGTGGTCGAGAGAGTTGGGACACTCTCAGTCATCAGATTACAACAGAAAAAAAAGGGAATGAGGCTTACGACAAAGAAGTGAGTGTATACCCTTGACGCGTAGTGTACTTCCATCTCTTCCATTTTGAATGCGTTGATCTCCTCCTGAAATCGCGAGAGAAGAGTGGTCAAAGAACGAGCAATGAGAAGAGAGTAAAGAGAAAGTTACCTTGATTCGTTGAGCAAGGGTGGGTGTGAGCCTGTTACAGGTAGCCAATTCGCCCCGACGATCATAGATAGCAGGAGGCCAAGTGGTATGAACCGAGAGATGTTGGGCAAAGGTCGCCCGACGATCCTTGTTCTCAGCGGCGACGATCGTCAGACTGAAGTTGGGCAGCTCGTTCCCAAAGTCAATCATCGACTCTGGCTGCGAGCTTTTGGCTGCGGTTAGTTGGGACAGATTAGGTTGGTGGTGTGTCGGGTCGTCTGGCAAGGCACGCGGCTTGGGCGAATCGGGCGTCGTGGCTGCACTAATCGGCTTGGATTTGAATGAGGCCGGAGATAGGTGGTGTTCTTGAGAAAAGTTTTGGGCGTCTGTCAAAAAAGCCCAAGGGCATTAGCTTGGTAGGAAACTAGCAGGGACGAAAGTCGGCTTACTCTTCAAGATTCCTTTCTTGGGTACTGCTTCCTTCGAAGGACGAGGCTTCAAGCCACCACGACGACTGCTGGAAGAAACTTCAGCTGACGACGAGGGTTTTTCGTAGAGTGACTCCATGTCGTATTCCTCGATAGCTTCGTCTTCATCACTATCCCGTAACTCTTCAACAGACTTGCGAGGCCCACCGACGCACGACTCGATCAGGCCTTCAATGTTGGCTCCTCGGACGGTATTGTCGTCCCACTCTTCGTTCTCTTCGACATCCGATGATGGTTCTGATGGCCGACGGTGATCTTCGACCGCAGTTGAGACCGAAAAGTCTTCCGAGGCGCTGCCACTACCACCAAGAGCAGAGAACCCCCATTTCCTCGATTTTTTACTTTTGATTTTCTCCTTCTCCTTCTCAATCATCTTCTTACGAGCCTCCGAGGCGCTTCCTGGAGTAATCGAGCTTCCATTTGAACCAGCTCGGCCTTTCGATCTCACGCTTTCTGAATTGGGTGGTTGGTTTGACGCTTGGGTAACAGAGGCTACCGCCGCAGCAGCGGCAGCCTCCTGTTGAGCGTATTGCTGCTTCTGCTTGTGAATGAACGCGGCGGCGGGTGTCATTCCTGGAAATTCAGCCGAAAGCGACCTATCGACCTCGGCCTGCACCTGGGCAACGGATGTCGAGGCAAGATTCTTCTGCTGGTTGGTAGCAGAGGCCTTTTTGGGCTTGGTACTAAAGCCCTCGATATTCGACTCTCCAATGGCTGCGTCGTTCTTATCCTTGAAGATTTTGGTCAGACCCATCACCCCCTTGGTGCGAGCAGATTTGCCGAGGTTGCCCAGCTTGCGAATCATGACACTTGCGGAACTGACGGTAGAGGAGATTGACAGGTTGTCGGTCGACGAGTTTGATTTGGAATTGAGGAAGCCAAAGCGTCGACTCGAGCCTGCCGGACGACCTGTCTTGACCTTGGTGGTGAGGCTGGGACTCAGAGGTACGCCGGCGATAGAGGAGGACGAGCTTTGGAGTCTCTCGTGACTGACGGCCGGGTCGAGCTCTGGAATGGATTCATGAATCATGTTGTCATGTAGAGCGTTAATACTAAGAGCACGTCGGAGCTTGTTGCTGAGACTATGTTTTGAATGCTTGTGATGGTTAGGGCTGGGAAGTGCAGCAGTAGATTTGATCGAGGATGGAGGAACGTCTTCAGGTTGAGCAAAGTTGGATGTTGAGCTGTCGACGCTGGTGCCAGGGGTAGATCTGTGACCAGGAGGGCGATGATCAACGTCGGAAGTGGTGTCTGAATCTTCATCAACTTCTTCATCGGGTTGAATGACGGGCACAACGGTAATACTGCCAGGGACGGTGGGTGGGGGGGGGGCTGGGGTAATAGTGACAGTTGATGCAGATGAGTTGCGGTAGGAGGCCGTGGAGGAAGAGGTGGTAGTGGTGGTAGTAGGGGTGGGGGTGGTGATGGTGGTGCTGGCGGTAGTGGTGTTGTTAGCGGCGGCGGAGGCAACAGCAGCATTGGTGGTGGTTGTAGGCTGACGAGCGGTTTGGTCCGTTTGAGGGTGATGATGAGCTGGTAGGGAGTGGTTCGACTGAGCCAGCGGACTGGATCGACGGACCATGTTACCAACGTTCGAGTTGGTTTGGGTAAAAGAATGAGTTGAGGGTGAAGAAGGACGGGCCTGAATGGAACCAGAGTGAGGTATGGATGAGAAGGATAAGTTAGTAGTGTTGGCAGTGGAGCTGCGAGGGGCAGGGGAAGGATTGAAAGTGAATTGAGGTTCGTTGAGTGAGCCCAAAGGTTTTACGACATAGCCGCTCGGACCGTTAGCGAAGCCGTGCGAGGAGGTGGAGTGAAGACTATTTTGAGAGTCAGTCCTCAAACGAGGGAGACTGTTGGAGTTGAGAGAGGAGCAATGATGAGAAGAAAGAGGGCTAGAACGATCACTCTGAGAGCTTTGAGTGCGTGATCTAGGCAAGGGAAGACCACTGGAAGCGGAGAGTGGATTGGGGAATCGAGAAGGCGACGGGGGGTCGTTGTTTTGACGATGGGCGTACATGTTGATGGACTGGTGGGTATTACTGGCTGGTGAGTTTGAGGATGGGGAAGGGTTGAATTGGTTGGTTGAGCTCTGGTTGGCGGAGAGCGAGCGAGATTGAGTGTGATGATGATGATGAAGATGATGAGGAAGGGGAAGATGATTCAGAAGTGAGGCGGAGGGGAGACGAAGAAGATGATGATTGAGAAGAAGATGATGAGAAGAAGAAGCAGAGACAGGGATGAAGTGGTGAGATCGGGTGAGAGGGGGCGGAGGGGGGCCAAGGATGGGGCTTGGAGAGTTGAGGTGTTGGAGAGTTGAAGGTGGTTCTTTGGATGGCTGATAGACAGTACTGGGAATCAAAACCGAATGAGGAATGAGAGAGTGATGGAGGAAAGGATAACCATAACCATAACCAGGCAAGGAAGACTGCTGCAACTGGAATCGGATGAGACTGTCGGTGGGATTCTGATCGGAATTCGAGCGAGGTCGCTGAGTCTGAGTCTGGGCTAACATTCTGTAAACCAGACTCACTTTCAAGTGATCGAAAAGTTGAAAGCAGTTGGTCAAGGACTCAAGAAAGAAGAAGAGCTAATAATAAAAGACAGTAATCATAATAAGGAATCTGGTTTAGGGGGTTATAGGAATCACTGAGCAGAGTACTGTTTGGGCAAATCACCCCTAAAAAACTTACAGAGAGATTTGAAACAAGACAACTGGCCTTTTCTCGAACAACAACAACAGCGAAACCATCACGACTAGTGATCAAACTTTATGTATTACATAAGCCTTACTCTATAAACTTCTTTTCAGATCCCTCGATTTTCCATCAGAAAAACTTACATTGTAAAAGGGCCTTGCAGAAGAAAAAGAGCTTGTTGGCAATCAGCATCAAAAACTTCATTTTAAAAAGGTGATCACCATATGCTTGGGGATACCACCCACGCCCATTATAAAAAAAACCGAAACATTCATCATTTGGTTGTCGGCCATTATACAATCATACTACTCTGGCTGAAATCCCCGGTATGGACAACTGGGTGTGCGCACTCATCCAGAATTTCTTGTCTTACATACTCATCACAAGCTAATCTGCTTCTCTCAATCTACAAAACTGGTTATTTTTATGTTTGAACATTGTAAACTTCGTCATTTCATTTAATACACATGTAACTGCATTTGGCTTGTTGATTTATTTAAATTCAAGACCAGAATATAGTAATATGTAGATCAAGAAGATTTTATCAAACATGTCCATATACAGACAGATCAGTGAAAGAAAATCAAACATTCACTTGTGAGTTTTCTTCAAATTCATTATGTATCCAAAGTTGAACTAAATTTTTTTTTAGATAATTGTAGAAGATAAATGATCTTAACCATGATCACCAATTGTGTGATCAAAATCTGCATAATTATAACTACATTAATATCTTCTGGAGAGAATTGGTGTGACCTGAGGATGAGTTTATGCAATGGGGGGGGTTCATGTTGGAGACTTTGCCCTCAAATTGAGCAATGTTTACATCAAATGTTTATAAACCAAAGTGCACGCAAGTGTCACACGGCATCTTGTACAAGAGATGGCTGGGCACTATTGATGGAAGAAAAGAAATGGAGATAGTTTCAAATAGGGGACTGACTGTTTGAAGATTGTCTTTATTCCAAAGAAGAGTTACTAGGCTCACTAGAAGGACTTAGAGTAAGAGCACTGTAACTTGCATGAATTGTGTCATTTCAAAGGTTGCAAGAGATTTCGGAATCCCAAAGCTCATTCTTTTAGTTTATGTAATGGGAAGATTCTCACCACAATATTTTGATCCTTTGTATTTACATAGACTATATAAACAAGTCTCTGACAAAGGAACACAATCATCAGTTCTTTTTCCTTTTTTCCTTTTTTTTGCATCTGAAACAGCCCAACAAGAGACAATTCTGGAGAGATAGATTGTATTTTGTGGGTTAAGTTCAAACTTCATGGATGGATTGGGGATTGAGAATAAGTTCAAGAATGATCTTGTAAGAGCAACTCCACCGCAGGAGTTAAAAAGTCCTGAATGGCTCCTGGCCGCAGCAACTTGCCATTGGAGTGTGCTGCGGCGTTTACCAGGAGGAGCTATCCCAAGAGGGATGAATTTCACCCGCGAGGAGGGATAGGGTTTCCAGATGTGGTAGCCCTATCCCTCCCGAGCGAGCTCCCGAGGCAACTAGCTGCTCAGTTAGTGCCCCCGGTGGCTGACTGTTTTGGGGATTGGGGTGCTAAACATGTGATAGCAACCTGGGAAAGCTCCCCCGGTGGAGCTGCTCTAAGGACTCTGTTAGTCCTTCAATGGTTCTATCATTTGAGTCTTGGGCACAGAGAGGTTTTTAGAAATTGCAGGGGCTGTATTTCAGTGAATATAGATTCAATTTTGCAACAAACAATTGGTGGGCTGGTTGTGGGAAAAAATGGTTTCTGGATGCTGATTGCGTCAAGAGAGCTTACACATGAGTTGGAGCACATACATACAGTTATCATTCATGTTAACTTCAACCATAGATACAAATCAAATCAAACACACATCAGACCAGATCATGACTGAATTCCAACATGAGTTACACATAAAAGTTCCTGTAAGGAAATTGCTAGCAATTGCCATAGGCAAATCACTGGTGGTAATTTGGGCATATGACTCCAAATACAACTACTTACATTTCTGTCCCTTTTCATTTCTCAAGCCTCTGCTGTGTTGGGTAGTGGGTATGTGGTGGTATCATTGCCTGGACTAGTTTGGATAGTTGTGTCCTTGATTTCTTCATTTGTTTGATGGTAGTGAGGGTAGGCAATTTTTTGTTCATTTGGGCTGATTGAGTTGACCTTTGTGGTAGTACTAGAGAGTAGGAAATACATGCCCCGTATGATTGAATCAAGAAATGAGTGCGGGGAGGTCAGGGGGAAAGCCTTTTCCATTGGTCACAGCTCCTGAATCTTGACAGGAATGTACTAGATAATTAATGAAATCATGCTGTCTCCATTGGTAACTCATTTGGGAAACAAAGTTAAAAATTTCTCTTTAAAAGTTCCTCCCCATTTTATTTTTATTTTTTCATTTAATTTATTCAAATCAGTCTTTGGAAAAAAAACCTCCCAACCCGTGACTTGACAAAGTAGTAGTAAAAAGTTGTACATGTTTTAACCAATACCCTTCTTTGCGATCGTTGAATTCTTGAAAACACTTTGTTATGCTCTAATAACTACATTTAAAACAATTGTGATGTTTTTTGTAGGAATCGGAAGCCCTTAATCTTCCCGAAATTCACGTTTGAAGGCTTTCCTATTTACAGAAAAGAAAAACATCAGGTTGGCTTTCAATTTCCCTGTTGCTCTGTGGGGTTTGTTTTGGCGCGCCCAGTCCTAGAACGCGCTTTTGGTGAAGTGAAGCGAAAATGAATAGACTATCTGGATTACTCCCAATTTTATAAGAGACAAAAATGAATAATTACACAAGCAGTATTATCAAAAATGAAAGGTGGAAAAATTGGCTTGATACGTCTCGAGTAGACGATGTTTAATGTTAGGCTTGTTCAGTGGACCGCGATAGGCGGTTTCCAGGACTTTGTGCGCAGTTGCACCAATGAGCGACACTAGATATGCACCTCTTGGTCTTCCTCTGCATGTGTGACCAGAAGAGGGCGTTAGTACTCTGGTCGGAAAAAAAAAGGAAAAAAACTCGGGGCTCGGGAAAGACTGACCAATGGACTTGACTCGGGGGTCGTTTTCGAAGGTTGTTAATTGCCATGGATTGAACTAGACCGCGAAACCTTTGATGATTGTGTATTCAAATCTGATCTCGGCACCTACGAAAAAAAAACGAAAAAAAGGGGGCAGGGGGATATATACATAGGATGCGTCAGCGAAAATGGTTTTCGGGATAGCCATGAGCATCAATATTTTGTTAATTTCTACCTTGAGCAATCAAATATTCTTTGTAGTCCTGAAATTCTTCTAATGGTTGTTGAGTTGTCGAATTGATGGAGTCTATTAAGGAAGTGAATGGGGACATTATCGTCAGAAAAACTTGTGCTTCTAAGAAAAAAAGACGAGGATGTATTGGACGTACCTTCAGTGGTATCATCATTCAACGTGACTGAGGCCGGGAGATCAAGTGAGGGGGAATGAGTCAGCATAGGGTACAGTGGAGACAGATGGAATATACAACACATCTTTACTCAACTGATGTAATCTTTGTTGGGCTGATCGTCGGCCGATGCCGGATTCTCGGCGTTGTCGGGGGTAGGAAGTGGATCACGTTTGTTGACTGATCACGATTTTTTAAACACGGAAATTAAATGACAGTCGCTTGTAAGCTTCGTTAGCAGTTGTGCTTTGTAGATAAGAAAAGACTCACGTGGGCTGCCTCCCAGGCTTGAGACCGAGTCCACACCTGGGGAAAGGCTGGCGCTGGCCTGGTCGGGAAGAATGAGCCCCAGAAGTGCAATTGAGAAGACGACGAGGAACGCAGCGAAGAATCTGTGGCTAATCATGATTTCTTTTTGGTTTCGTTAAGTTAGATAATAAACGTTATGTCAATGATGCTGGTAGATTGATTGATGTCGGATGTTTTTACTGGGGAAAAGGCTCCTTTGACTGTTGATGCACCCATTATTTATAACTTTTGATGATGTGTGATGAAGCGGGTTCGCTCCAACTTTCCAATGTGCTTTGCAGCAACTTTCCAATGTGTTTTGCTCGAACAAGGGAAATCCATGGATCTCGAGAGAGCTGAGTATGCGAGTGAGCCCAGGTGGCTATGAGCTCCCCGCTTGGTGAAGAATATAGCAAACTGTGTAGCCAGAAGCTTTGTCTGTGCAGTTGATCATAGGACTACTAGAAGAGCATCCCAGTCTGAGTACAAGAGAGTTTAAGAAATCCAGCCAAGCGAAGCCTACAGCTCATCACACAGACACTGCCTCTCTCGGCTCCAGCTCGACTACATATTAACGACAAACCGACTTTTAAAGACGCCAAGAGGTGTCAGCGCGGCTGGTGGGCTTCACCCCGGTCTGCCTGCCCGGAAGTGCACCGGCAGATCCGCGGCTGCGCTCGAGCCCATCGACAGCTATCCATTGGCGAGTCTCTTGAGTTAGAATGTCATTCCCAGTTTAAATATAGGCAAGAAGGAAGACAGCCCTTACAACGGAAAGGTATTTGATTATCAAAGCTAACAAATTCAGAAAATCTGTACTTCTTTGTTCTAGATAGCTGAGATGATCGACCACACTCACAAAAAAAAGCTTGACTCGATCGTCTCTTAATAAACTGTTATACCAATGCAAAACTTCTCAAGTGACAGTTCCTAATTCAGTCCAAGATCAAGAGGCAACGGACCTGATATCAAGGATCATTTCTTACTCAGTGATTCCATGGATCAATTCTCGGAGTCTTGTAATGAGAAACAAAGTTTAGGATGAATAAAGAAATGGGAAATGAAATATATAAAAAAATGCCTAGTTTTGAGAAGCGGGAAAGCAAGTTGAGCTCAAATGAGTGTCACATGCATGAGATGATATCTTCCAACAGCCTTTATGAATCCAGGAAGGGTGAGTTGAAGAAGGTGTGTTTCAGGGTATCAAACAACCACAAACCTATTTTCTTTTTTAACCCTTGGTGTGTCTTCTCTTTTTGAAATAGAAGGCTCTGGAAAAAAAGTAAAACAAACCAAGAAGGTCATAAAACAAGATTGGAAGCGATAGAATTGTCACAATGGCAAGCAGAGTATGTACTACCTTGTGTTATATGACAACAGGCAGTGGTACATAAAGACAAAACCTCTAAGTTACCAGGAAACAAAAACCTCAGTCAGTTGTGCCACTGGTTTTATTCTTTATTCTTGTTAGAAATGTACATTGCTCTTCACCCTATCCCAGAAAAAAACAATCTGGTGTTGTGGACGGCTAATACATCATCAATGTCAAAAAAGAAAATATAATTTAATAATAACAGGACAGAAAACCTCCTGGTACATGGCTTAGCAGGGGCTTCAACGACAAAGAGCTCAACGCTTAATTGGTACTTGCCGACGAGTCTTTCTCTACACGTCTCCCAGACAAAAAAAAAAAACGTCAATAACTTCGTGGGTGTGTGTGAAGTGGAGACAAGCAACTGACCGATCGACTTGACCTGCGGATCTTTTTTGTAAGAGCCCACTTGAGACGGCTTGATGTACACAGCGTATCCATTGATTAGGTCGTATTCATATTTGATTACGACGCCTGATAGGACAGCAGAGCGATCATCGGTCAAATCAGAGTTGGATTTGTTTGAAGGGGGGTTTTATGGGAGTGGCTTAATATAACGAGGGACGTTACCTTTGGAAAGCAGGTACTTCTTGTAATCCGCATATTGTTCTGGTGCGTGTGATTCAATTGAAGAAGTTGAGTGGAAGGAAATAGATACATACATTCATAAACGGCGTTAACATCAGCAAAACTTTTCAATCAAGAGGGAGAAGGGTGTGGGTGGGTAGCTCTTACCTTCAGTGGTACTGTCGACCAAAACGACTATGTTCATAGGCACAGGAGAAAAGGGCGGATGGCGAACGCGTGTGAGCAAAGGGGCTCTCTTCATGGGGGAGAGAAAGGGCACGCTTAACTGATGTAAACGCTCGTTTTTTCCTGCGCGGCTCGCGGCGATTTGTCGGAACGAGGTGAAGCCGGATGCGATTTACGTCTATTGACTGATGAAGCGTAGAAAGAAAAGAAAAAGGGGGATTTCAGACCCTACGGGAGCCATGCACAGCAAGTGCAGGACTACTATGACTCACGTGAGCCTGCTTGTAGAAGGGTAGAGACCGACGACGGGCCTTGTGGGACGATGGCCGCGCTGGTCAAGTCAGGAAGAACAAGTGCCAGAATGGCAATCAAGAGGACGGTGAGCAAGGAAGCAGAAAAGCGGGAGTTAGTCATTGTTGTCGATGGACGGTGGATATATTGCGATGGCTTGTAAAGTGGATGGATGGTTCTGAAGCAAGACGGGCTGATGGTCACTGTCTTGCTGATATATATAGCAGTTCTTCTGCCATTCTGCCACTGCCTCTTAGCGGTTCGCAGGCTCAGGGGCTCAAAAGCGTGTGAGAGCCCAGCAAGTTAGACCAAAAAGACTCGTGATACGGTTGACTATCAAATCAAGGAACGGCGCAGGGTAACGTTAGCAGCCGGCAGGGCCATAGCTTGTGATCTGAGCTGCTCCGCTGAATCCTTTATGAGAACAGCAAACCTTGATGTCAACACAGCTATCTGAACGCAGCAAAGAGGGAAGCTGACTGCAACTGGCCAGCCCACACGGCAATCCATCTTGGACCATCTCCGACACACACAGCTCCAGTTGATGAGCAGAATCCGAAAACACAGCTGGAGACAATTATTGGTCTTGTGAGAAAGCCTCATCTCATTCAATGGTTTCATTATTTTGTCAAGTTCGTGTGCACTCTGCACTCACATCAATATGTGAAATTATACTAGTAATCCCAGCAAGCGTGTTTTCCTCAAAAGATATGTTTACCCAGGGTGCAACTTGATGAAGATAGGGGGGTTCACGTTGGAGACTTTGACCTCAAACTGGGCAATGTTTGCACCAAATTTCCATAAACTAAGTTGCACAATAGAATGAGTCTTTTCAGGCGAACTTAATTAAGTCCCGCGCTCGGGGGCGCCCGGAGTTGCACCCCCCGGGACTGTGCCTCTCGCCAGCGGGACTTGTGAGTTATCTGCATATTTTGGCGTGAGCGGTATGGGCAAACACACAAGTTCTGTTTGCCAATAACATTGTCGATAATCGATCAATTTTAAGTTCGCTTCTCAGGTCCATCTGAGCAAGTTTTATGAAATGAAATTTCAATGTAAACATTGCTTAATTTGGGGTCAAAGTCTCCAATGTGAACCCCCCTATTTTAATCAAGTTGCACCTTGGGATAAGGACATATTGGTTTCACAGGGTTATCACCAGTTATCTTCAAGTCTTTGCTGTTGCTGGCCACTTCCTGGTTCAGTAGAGAACTGATCCCCTTTCTTCTCTCTGAGCCAATTAAGCATTTATTTCCTTTTTTATTCTTTATAATAACCATCCCGCTGTGGTCCTAGAATTCCTCTCTCTGGCTTCTGAGACTTGTACATGTCCTTCCAGAGCAAAAGGTGAAGATTCAAAAGCGGACTCTGACACATCTACTTAAGATCAGGGAAGGGATTTATAACCCTGCCAGGTGATGTCAAAAGGTAGCTCCTTCAACCAAAGCAAATGACATGCAGCCCAGCCAAGTGCCATAAATTTTGTATGGCAGTCACAACAGATGAGAAAATTGAAAAGGGTTTTGATTGAGCTGTGCATTGAACTTGCAAATGCAAGATGCTTTCGGTTCAAGGAAGATCTGCATCCCAGGGCTTTGATGCACCCAAGTACTTGTTGAATTACTAACCAGTGGCCTTTGGTCGGGGATTAAGCAATAAAACCAATGGACTCCAGGGAAGCTTGAATTCAATTTATGGGGCACTTTGATGAAGCAGTGACCGCTGTCAAGATTTGATTTTGATACTTTGAGACTCAAGGACGGGGTCTAACGGAAATTGAGGAGTGACCGGATCAAGGAGCTAGATAAAAGGTGACTCAAGGAAAATGAGGCTCAAACTTGATACTGAATTACTACTGGCACACAAACCAGTTTAAGTAGACTACTGCAAGATGTTCAGACTGTGGTTGAGCTAACAAACAAGTATAAGCATATGCTAATAACTGAATAACATATGGATGATGGCATTGTAACATTACAATGGAAAAACAAGGGCATTGTAAATTAACAATGGATGATAAAAAGGCATTACAGAATGTAATGGAAAGGAAATAAGGCATCATAACTTAATGATGGATGAGGATGGTGCATCACAAATGGTGATGGAATATTTGAATGAGATGAATGAGAAAAGTGGTGAAAAAGATGTGAGCGGAGATGGGACAGAATTCTGACAACCGCACCATCATCATGTATCCATACCAAAATGGCCTTGCCATAATCTTGTATATGACACACAACCAAAAAACTGCATAAGGCTTTCTGGTAGTTGACATGCGCTATTGAACTATTTCAATTCAGTTGTTGCATGTCAACTGCCAGTAAGTGCTCTGATTTTTTTGGTGGTTACAGAAGGAGGCATCATAGAAGCTCACCCTGGAACCCAGGCCTCTCATCACTTGCACAAAGTGCGTCCACCAACACCTTCCCCCTTTATTGGTGCTTTATAAGCCCTTATCCAGCCTCAAATACTTGCTGCAATGTTCTTCCAGTAAAAAAATGCCATAGGGGAAATTAATCCATATCTCTTTTTTCATCTTGCCCCGTGTTTATGTACACCACAGTAGTTTCAAAGGTTTACAGTGCCACCATCAATTAATTTGATGCTGCAACTACAAAATGATAAAATGAGACTTTAAATAAAATAGATTTCAGTAAGAATGAATTGAGAGAGTAAAATTAGAATGGAGAAAAGAAATAACCTTTAAGACTAAGAACAAGCTTAGAATGAGGTGGAAACATAGAAGGAAACCACACTATAACTTGGACTGATAAAAACCGAAAGAAGTGAACATTAGAAAACAGTCAGCAAGACAAAAGTAAAGTAAAATAAATTAGGAACCTATGATTTGAGTTGCCAAGACTGAGGTGACCTTGAAAATGATAATTATCCACTTCAATTTTATTGTTAAGTTGAAGGAGGAGAGAATTGCAACCAAAGAAAAGGAGAGGTAACTGGGTGTTGCACATGTCTCTGGATTTGGTTTGTTGCAGAACTGAAGGCAAAGGCAATAAAGATGAATCAGTGGGAAGATTATGTACCATATTGGTATTGGTAGGGAAGTTGAAATAGAAAATCTGGTGAAGTTTTCTAGACAAAAGATTCAGCAACCAGCAAAAGCAAATCAGGTGAATTTTTATAGACAAAAGAATGGATGTATGTATGGTGTATCAAGCACATTTGGGCACTCTGCCAAGTTAGGCAAGTTTTTTCCCAGGCATGCTTGGCTGACCACAAAGCCAGTGTGGCACCTTCCCAACCCCCACTTGGCACTTGCCCAAGCTGGGGTGGGTCTGAGGCAAGCTCCACTTGGACAAGCCAACCAAATGAGCCATGCCCGCCAGAAAAAAGTTTGGGTGTGTTAATTTTTTTTTTACTTTTTAACTCAAATTTCAAAAAAAAAAACTTTTACAATTGTAAGGTTTGATAATAGTGTTTGGCTTTTATTCTAGTTAATGAGTTAATCAGTTTTCTCCCTGCATTTATATTTCTGTTCTTCAATTTTTTATTTAGAAAGCAAAGCTCGGCCACCAGAAGTCTGGATCACTCTTGATTCGCCTCAAGATTCAATAATTGCAGAGTCGGACATCTACATACAAAAAGGGTCAGACTTTATGTATGTACATACACCCTAACTTTACAAAATGCCAACCAAAAAAGGTGTGCACTTACTGATTTGGTTGCTTTCCCATTGGGAATATCAACCAAAAGTTTTGGGATATTTGGGAAATCAACGAGTTTTTTTTTTCAATTGGTCTCTTTTTTTTTGTATCTCACCTCTCTTTTTTTTTCTTTCAGGAATATCACCCTTGGAAAAAAAAACATATCCTGCTTGAGAAAAAATCAAGGAATATCCCACTTGGAAAAAAAATCCTGTTCATTTTTTTTCAGGGATATTCCCATTAAAAAACGTCTTGGGGATATTGACCCCAAGAAATTTGGAAAAAAAAGAATGCCTGGATGCTGATCTCAATGTTATTTATAGGGGCCAGCTAAATTTCAAACCAACACAAGTCCCATCTCCCTTCTGTATGCAGCTGATGCTGGAGTATGAGTGACCTCACACCACCTAGCGCTGACCTCCGGGAGGGACTTTCAAATTATACAGATTATCTGGCTTGGATCCTGAACGGCTGATTCACATTTTTTGGTGGTAGTCCATTGGGACCCTCAATTTAACCACCTTCTTCTACACTCCCCGGCCCACCCTTTGACTCCAATGAAGCTGCTGATTGGTCCTTGAAGTCTATCAAGTCTGTTTGTTGGCAACTTACCCCATCTCAACTGCAGACCATTTAGTGTAAGGTGTTATGATCAAAAGTCATGATTTCCACTACCTAAGATTTTCCGCTGTTAGTGCTGTACGTACAAACCACATAACATAAATATGCTCCTGTGGCAGTCTATGTCTGTGAACAGATGGGGAAGAATAAATTGCAATACAGAAGCCAATGTTAGAAGAAACAAGAAATGGCTTCTGTATGCATCCTGGTTGCTTGTTTCTAACTGGTACCTTGAGCAGATCAGGTCTCTTTCAGACCCTTCTGCAATTGAACCCTGCGTAGATGGAGGAAATCTGAGCACAGGAGAATGCACTCAAGATGCATGTGTTTGTTTTGGTTCTCTTGCCGGAAAGGGGAAGTGAGCTGATTGCGTGTGAAAAGACCTTGAAAGAAAAAGGTGCTAATTCAGGGGCTAATGGAATTAGGATCCACACCAAAACTCGAGCATTAGATATTACCAGAGCAAAGCGGGAGGTTGCGTAGTCCGTGGCGCAAGGAGATTTGAAGCGTAGAGAAATGAGCGCACCAACAGCCTGGAAGGAAGTATTTCATGCTTACTAAGGTCCTCACCCGGAGCCAAGCCAGATGGGCTGAATTCCTTGGTCAATTCAACTTCATCATCACCTTCCGCCCCGGACGCCCTTCCAGTTCGCCAGACGCGAGGATGTCTACCCTACTGAAGGGAAGACATTTGCTGACAAAACCCAGACAATGTCCAACAAATCTTCAAAGAACAGCCTGACGGATCTGTGACGCTGTTTTCCAACTCTACCGATGAGGTGGGAGACCACGTAGAGACCTTTTGTCTCGCACAGTTGAATGATCCCAAGTCCGAATCCATCATTCTCGACCTTCAGAAAGGCAGAAATCACAAGAAATTCTGCTTGGATGATCAAACCAGCCTTCTTCTCTACGATGAGCAAATGTATGTTCCTGACAACGCCGACATGAAGCTCGAAATCCTTTCTTCTTGCCATGACTCTCCCCTCGCAGGTCATCACGGCCAAGACAAAACTCAACAACTTGTCTCCCGGGATTTCTATTGGCCTGGGATGACCAAAGAGATTCGAGACTACGTCACAGCATGTTACACTTGTCAACAAAACAAAACTCCTGGTCATAAGAAGTTCGGACTTCTCCAACCCCTTGGCCCTGGGACTCCCTCTCAATGGACTTCATTTCGCAGTTGCCTCTCTCAAATGGCTTCGACACAATCTTAGTCATAGTGGACCGCTTTTCAAAGATGCCCTCTTTCTCAAAACTCACACAACAGCCAATCTATTTGTCGAATTTGTGTTTTCCAAACACAACCTGCCTTCAAACATAGTTTTGGATAGAGGATCCCTTTTTGTTTCTGCCTTCTGGACCGGTTTGTGCAATCAACTCAAGATTGTTCGAAATCTTTCCACCACATATCACCCCAAATCAGACGGCCAAACCAAAAGAATCAATCAGATCTTGGAGCAGTATCTTCGAATGGTGGTCAACTACCAGCAGGATGACTGGAGTTCCTGGCTTCCTTTGGCCTAATTCTCTTACAACAATTCGACTCACTTGGCCACAAAGCAATCTCCCTTTTTCACTTTGTATGGACTCCATCCACGTGGACAATTCGAAGCTGGCTGCCGACTACCTTGCCAAAATCACTTCCGCCCAGCAAGACATCAAGAAGAGTCTCGATGCCGCCAATGAACAATACAAGATCGCCGCTGATCGACTTCGACTTGAACCTCTGACTTCATCTGGCTCGACTCCTTGAACATCAGATCAACCCGACCTTCGAAGAAGCTTTCAGAGAAAAAATTCGGCCCCTTTGAAATTGAATCAATTGTTTCAAAGAATGCCTTTTGACTCAAGCTTCCCCCTTCTTGGTCTCGCATCCACCCAGTGTTCCATGTCTCTCTTCTTTCCGCTTCCATTTTGCCTTTCCCTGGTAAATCCCTCCCTCCTCCAGAGCCTGTCAAAATTCAAGATCATCTTGAATGGGAAGTGTCCAAAATTTTTGACTCCCAGAAAAGGTGTGGTAAAATCCAATACCTAGTTGAATGGTCTGGTTATATGGAGGACACTGCTCGCACATTGTGGGAACCAGCTTCAAATCTCACGAACTGTCCTGAACTACTCAAAGCTTTCCACTCCTTTTATCCCCTCAAACCTCAAACATAATCTTCCCTTCTCCTCTCTCCTTTTTTCTTACATTATTTTCTCTTGTTTCTCTCACTTTATCTTCTCTCATAATAATAAAAAATAAAAAATCTAATAAAATTCAAATATTCACAAGAAAAATAAAAAAATAAACAATCTACATTTCTTCTATAATATTTCCCATTTTCTTCGACAATCCTTCAAACTTCTCTTTTAACCCCTCTCCTAATGTTTTTGCCTCCTCCTTTGCCCCTTTTGGCACCACTGTTCCTGCAACCTTGGCCTTGATTTCCGCCATTGCCTTTCACAATTCCTTCTTCCTTTCGCCATTGATGTTGACCTCTTCTTTGCGGTCCGATGACCACTTCACCCCCCCCTTCTCCCTTCTCTTCCTGTGGCACTTCCCCTTCCTTTTCTTTCCCCTTTGACCCGCCGACTTCTTGCTCATGGTTTGGGAATCCTTTGTCGATTTCTAACTCGTCCAGATCTCGCACAATTGAGAATTCTTTGACTTCAGGTGACACCAGAATTTGAATCTTCTGCTTCTTGGTAACAACCTACATGGACTCGGTTTCGTCTTCGCCCGGACTTCGACACCTTTTTTGCGCCGATCCTTCGACGTTTTCACCCCGTTCCGCATTTTTGAGCTCCCTCGCAATTTCCTTGAAATTGACTTCCTCACTTTTGTTGCCTCTTTCCTTGGCCTTGTATCTCTCTTCTTCTATTTCTTCTGATTCTTCCCTTTTAGTTCCTTCTTCTGTCTCAGTTCTCGCATCATCCCCTTAAAAAAAATCAATTCCTTTCTTCTTTCTTCAAACCATCACTCACCTGTTGGATCAATTTTCTCAACCCAGTTTTGAAGCTCCTCAACAACACTTGATGTTTCGATTCCAATCAATTCTTCATCTGGAACCGTCAAAACCGGCGGTGATACGGCCATTCACTGGTGTAGCCAGTCTTTGGGTCAGCCCACACTTGTCTCCCGTATCCCAGATCTTTCTCTTCGGTGTTTCGAACCCAGAACAGACCACACTTCTCTGCTTTTCCCTTCCCATTTGCCTTCATCGACTGTCCGCATACAAAACCTTTCTTCTCGCAGTATGCACACACAGGGAGGAATTGGATAGTTGGGACAAATCCTTTTGAACGGAGTGATTTGATGGATGGGGTAGTAGGACAACTTTGGAGTTGTGGACTGGATGGGGTAGTGTGGTTGGACATTCTTGTTTTGGTAGTAGTAGTAGTAGGAGTGGTTGATGGATATGTGGATTGTAGTAGATGGATGGTGGTTGGGATAGATGATTGTGGATGGTTTTATGGACGATATCACTCTTGGGACCTTTGCTTTTATACCCTGGGCACCTGTCATACGACAAACTCAGCTTCACACTCAGCACTCAGGATCTCGCAGTTGGATCTTCCTTGCATTTGGCTAAGGATGCTTTTCGCCATTAGCAACTTTCAAGCTTTTGGTTAATCCTCGGGTCACATACGATATCACCTATGCACCCTCAGAAATCTTCAGTGATCTCTTGAAGTTACTTTCCAAACCTTCGAAGATTCGATAGCACATTGCTTTCCAGTTATGTGAACAAAAGCAAGACCATTAACCCTCTCACCGGTCTTCCTTTATTTTCAGCATTACTCTTTCATGCGCTTGACTTCCCGGATTCACGCATTCCCTCTTTGAACTTTCGAACTTCAAACTTCACTTCACTCACTCTCGCACTTACCCCTGCTTGGTCCTCCAGTCCTGGACTCTTTGCCTTGGTGTTGCTTGACCTCAGAAGCTATGACCTCCCTTCATTTCTTCTGCTTTGACCCTATGACCTCACATCTTGTTCAAACCTATGTCATACCTTTGTAGTCTCACTTGTATTTACTATATAAGCTGTCTGCTTCCATGCTTTCCATCTTTCCTCATCAAAATAAGATTATAGTTTCAGCATAACTTGATTCAGCCTTCTCATTGCGAACCCTTTCAGTGTTCTACTCTAAGTCTCTCTGAGCCTAAGTAACTCTTCTTCAAAAAAGACCTTCAAACAGTCAGTCCTCTCTTTGAATCTATCTCTTTCCTTTCTTTTCCTTCAAATAGTGCCCACCCGTCTCTTGTACAAGACGCTGTGTGACAAAAACCTAATCTCTCCTATCCCAGAAAATCCACACTCCCTCCACTACCGACATCAAACCGCTCCTCAAGAAACCTTCATATACTCCATTTTTACCCGGGAAATTTTTTTTGCCAACCCTTTAGTTACATACCCATCTACTTCGATTCAGCTCTGAACAGAAAAAGATAAAATGTCGCAAAGAATTCAAGAATTAAGCAACATCCTCCAGAACTCCTCGCAAGGTAATGAAGAGTCAGAAACGGTCGGAGGAGAACAACGGGAAAACCAAGGGCCAGAGAATTTGGCAAATTGGCAAGAAGACGTGGAAAACTGATCCAAGGACTCCAAAGAGTCAGTTCAGAAAGATGAGGAACTTGCCTCGAACAATGGGGATCACCCCATGGGAAATGGAAATAGATTGGCCGATGCCGAAATCCAAATTATTGGAGAGTCGGGAACCCAAATCCAAGTATAATAAAGGCACATTTTCAGGCTTTTTAGGTCCGAGGTTTGGCCTTTTTAGCAGGGGGAGCGCAAATGCTTCCCCCTATTCCAGTTGGTTCAGCCTCAGTCTGTGGACATGAGGGTTCTCCTGAGTTCCCCCTCCCCGGGCGTCAAGCACCCGTTGGATGGAGGGGTAGCTGGGTTGTAGGTGGCAGGTAAACAAGCGCCTTATATAGTAAAATCACAGTTTTCATGTCCTCTATCCAGAGCAATAAGGATCTCCTCATCAATCAGGATACAGGTCGTACCCAGCCCAATGAGAGCCTTGTCAGTTTGGGTACAAGCCATACTCCATCCCAGAACAATGAGAGGCTCCTCATTGGCCTGGGTACGGCTTGGACCCAGACCGATGAGGCTCTGATTGGCCTGTGCCACACTGATGAGGGTCTAATTGGCTTGGGTACAGCCTGTACCACACTGATGAGGGTCTCATCGGCTTGGGTACGGCCTGTACCCAGACCGATGAGGGTCTCATTGGCTTTATTATGGCCTGTATCCAGACCAATGAGGGTCTTCTCATTGGCCTGGGTACAGCTTGTACCCATACCCCAAACTGATGAGGGTCTCCTCATTGGTTTGGGTACTGCATGTATCCTCTCTCTTCTGGACCAACTGGGTTGCAAAGGGAATAGACGAGAGAACTCTCTCCATTCCCTCCAGACCAAACAGTCCCCAAGGGAATGGAAGAGAGTACACTCCTATCCATTCCCTCCAGGACTGACCAGGACCAAGGGGAATGGAAGAGCGTACTGTAAGGACTGGTTATGTCCTTCACTGAGCTGAGTTGGAACGTGGCATGGAATGGGCTGAATGAGCCAAAGATTCTAAGACCAAACATGGAGTGCTTATATTTCTGGCTCAGAGAGAAGTAGGGGAAGTTCTCTCTAACAATCTGAATGGAAAAGGAAACAAGCAGGAAGTAGAAAGAATAGAAATGATGCTCACCTGGCTCAGAGAGAATTAGGGGTCATTTCTCTGCTGAACCAGTGAGGGGACAACAAAAAGGGAAAAGAGGAATGCATGTGACATCTCATTTTAATCTTTGTGAAACCCTGACAGAGGAGGGAGGGGGTCTACAGTCTCCCCTCCTATAAAAGAATTGGAGAAAGGAAGAGAAAAAAAAAGAAAAGGGCAAAGAACAGGGACCACCAATTCTTAGTGACCGGCAATTTTGTTGGCTGATCGGCTTGTTTGGCCTGCTCAATTTTGTTCAGGAGGAGCTGGTTATCAAGATCTTCTAGTGCAGCTACCGCGGCCGGGTCAAGATCTGGGAAACACCCTTTTTCATCAAAGTAGGAATCCCAGCGGTTGTCCTCTCTGATTGCCGTGTCAACAGTCAGGCCAGCGATTTGGACTTCCAGTGGCGTTAATTCCGTAATGGCTACCACACTCACGGCGCGAGCTGGGGCATGGGTTGGTCTCCCTGGAGTGGAAGTTGGGCTATTCCAGGCTCGTGGTGTGGTGTAATCTGTCGGTTTAGGTGGGACTCGGAAGGTAGCTGGTATGTTGATGTGCGCTTGGTTAAGGGGCCGCGTTACCACAGTGCTTTTTGCAGTAGTGACACAAGCCCAAGTAAGAGTTCACTCGCCAGAAGAATTCTTCTTGGGGTAGGGTCTGAGGTGTACTGGAAGATTTGGAGTTACTGGCCGGGTCCTTGGGGTTCTGCAAAGCGAGGAAAGATGCATTGGCTTGTTTTTCAAACAAGCCATACGAGAAGGGTACCACTTCAAGGAGCTGAAGTTCTTTGATCCGATCTTGAACCCCATAGACCAAGAATTGAGCAAGTTGGAGGACCCTACCGCGTCAAAGTTGAATAGGCTCTGTAAGGTACGAGCCTGCATGCTGTATTCCAAGAAGGCCTCGGATGGCGAATTTGGTGTTGAAGGCCAGACCACCAGTTAGAGGGGAGAGCAAAGTCAAACATCTGCGCTTTGAACTCGTCCCAAGACCTAGTGAGAAACCCTGCCGCCTCATTCGCGTAGAAGGACTGTAAATTGGTCTCCGCAATGAGGTTGCCGAGGATCTTGATCTTGTCCGCTGTGTTGGAAACATCCTTTGTCTCAAAGAATATCTGGACCCCTTGGATCCAGCGCAAAAAGGATTCGGTCTCTTGAAATGGACCACGGTAAGTAGGTCCATCGGAAGTCCGGAATTTCTGAAGATCAACTCTGCCCGGGGCCGGTTGGGCTGGTCGAGAGTTGACCTCGTTCTTGACGTTCATCGTCAAGAGCAGGTCCTCTAGGCGACTGATGCAAGCGGCATTGGCCTGATGGGTTGCAAGGAAGACTTGTCAATCTGCGTGATGGTCTTCAAGAGCTTGTTGAAAATCTTCTTGAGCTTGAATGATTGACGAGTGTTGAATCTTCAAAACAGCCTTGAACCATTCATTGGCGGTGGATTTATCAGCAGCGTCTGCTGTGTGTGACGGCTCGGTTGTTCATTCATGTCCGACGGGTGTACTGGCTGTGTCCAAAATCTCGGCGCCTGAGGAGGGGTAGGAGCTGTATTCAAATTAGGGAGTCTTGAAGTGTGGCGGCGTTCTGCATTTCCGGCTCGGATAAAAGCTTCTGGGTCCAAAAGTGGAAGAGGGTTGTCAGCAGCTATTTCACGTCTCGCAGTCATGACCGGTCAAGCATATCATTTGAGTTGGTTGTGAAAGGTAGTGGATGAAAAAATTTCTGGTTCAGTCAGTCAGTCATAATTGTTCAGTAGTTGATGGCGTCACGCAGTTTGGTTTGAGAAAAAATAAGTGTAAGGACTGGGTATGTACTTCACTGAGCTGAGGGGGAACGTGGCATGGAACGGGCTGCATGAGCCAAAGATTCTAAGACCAAACACGGTGCGCTTATATTTCTGGCTCAGAGAGAAGTTGGGGTCAGTTCTCTCTATCAATCTGAATGGAAAAGGAAACAAGAAGGGAGTAGAAAGAATAGAAATGATGTTCACCTGGCTCAGAGAGAATTAGGGGTCAGTTCTCTTCTGAACCAGTGAGGGGACAACAACAAGGGAAAAGAGGAATGCATGTGACATCTCATTGTAATCTTTGTGAAAACCTGATAGAGGAGGGAGGGGGTTTACACGTACACTCTTATCCATTCCCTCCAGGACTGACCAGGCCCAAGGGAAATGGAAGAGCATACACTCTTATCCATTCCCTCCAAGACCGACTGGTCCCAAAGGGAATGGAAGAGAGCATACACTCTTCCATTCCCTTTAGGACCGACTGGTCCCAAAGGGAGTGGAAGAGAGCATACACTCTTCCATTCCCTTTAGGACCGACTGGTCCCAAAGGGAGTGGAAAAGAGTATACTCTCTTTGATTCCCTTTGGAACCCATTGGTCAGCACAGGTCCCAAAGGGAATGGAGGAGAGTATACTCTCTTTGATTCCCTTTGGGACCCACCGGTCCCAAAGGGAATGGAAGAGAGTATACCCTCTTTGATTCCCTTTAGGACCCACCAGTCCCAAAGCGAATCAAATAAAGTGTACTGTCTTCCATGCCCTCTAGGACCAACTTGTCCCAAAGGGAATGGAAGAGGGTATACTTTCTTCGATTCCCTTTGGGTCCAGTTGGTCCTGGGAGGAATGGAAGAGTGTATACTCTCTTCGATACCCTCTAGGACCGACCTGTTTAATTTTTTTGTGTTTTTATTATATTTTTTTGTCAATACATCATCCCAATGTTATTTTTATTAATAGATTTTTGTGACCAATTATGTAATTCCAACCCTTGATTAATGGCTTCATAAATTAATGATAGAAAAAAATTATGTTGTGATTGAATTGTAAATAACTAGAGGAAAGTCAAGCATCCAATTCCCAACTTCTCACCTTTTTCCATCAACACTTATCCCCCCTTTGTCTCAAAAACAGTGCAAATGACAGAGATCATTAATTACAAGCCCAATTGATAGATGCATTGTCATTAAATAGCTGTAATACTGAACATTTGGAGTCTATGTAGTAGCCTTCCACACCTTGTGTTTGATCTTGGTCCAGCTCAGCCCCACTTGGGACCCCATGGTCACTGCTTGTTAAAAATTGAAAAATGTAAGAAATGTTTTGGCATGGTTGGTTCTAATAAAATTTTCTGCTCCTAATCCTAGCCCTGAAACTAACCTAACCCCTAACTGGAGGTGTGGGCTATTGAGGCTGTGGAGTTACTTTTTCATTTTTAAGTACTGTCCACAGGTTGCAGGCAAGATAGAACAAGATGAAACAAGATGTGTTTTGAGCACATTACATAGTATATTGGAATATTCTCTTTTGAGGACATGTACTAATGGCCCAAATTTTATTGACGATGGTGTTGATTGCCCATCCCAACTGGGGATAAATTATGAATTTATTAGCTTGGAGAGCTGTGACAAACAGCTCATAATAGTTTAAGAAGAGCTCCTTCTGAGGTGCTAGTGAGAATTTGAGAATTTTGATGAAAATTGCTGCAGGGGACTTGAAGCTGTTTGAGTGTAGTACATAATAATTGTACAAAGTGGGAAGCATAAGGTGGCCTAACCATGCAGTGGTTGCCATTGAGTAGACTGAACAGGGTCCAGAACTGCATGTTTGAGTGTCCCCAGCCCCTCCAGATAATGATATATACAACTTTGACACTTAAAAATACCTCTCATATCATGATATCTCTTGCTTCTCCCCCCTGTTTTGAATTCTTCAGGCCCTTAATTTCCTCACCAAACTCAGTCAAGCTTTCCTCAAGATATAATATTAGTTTTAACAAGGTGAATATCTCCCAAATTTACCAAATACAATACCACTGCAAAGCTAGGTAAAATTGATCATTTTAAAATTGACAAAAAGTGTAACATTTGTTTTGGAGAAGGCTGGGGATTCAATTTTGCGTTTGGGAAAGAGTTTGAATGAATCTGGGAGTTAAAACCTCAAAGTGGGGGCGGCAAAGCCGCCTTTTCCTCTAGTGAAGCATAAGTTTCAAAAAAAAAAAGGAAGAATCCAAAGAGCTAATACCTCAATTGGTACCACTGTTACACAGATTCAAACCCAGGGAGAGAGGGGAAATCAAACTCGGAGATTGTCTGAAACATCATAACCAAAGCAGTGGAAGCAGAAGTGGCAGGTGATGAGGCACGAGCCAAAATGTTCTTCGACATGACGCAAGATAGCCGGAAAAATCATAAGAAAAGCTTGAGATCTCTGGAAGAAGTGGCTGACGCAAAGAAAGAAACCAAGATTCCCTCCTCACTGAGAGAAAAGAACACGGACTCAGACGATGAACATTCCGAAGTCAGCAAACATAGCTTTGTCTCAGGTGCCCTACCACGCCACGACAAAATGGGCTTCACACCCTACTTTGACAAAAATCTCCGAGACTTGTGAGGTCCCCTTCCTCTGACAATCTTCAAAAGAACCTGGAAGAACACTGCCATCCTGTATCACAGGGAAAAAAGACCGAGAAACGACGAGACAGCTGGCGACAAAAACCGCTACACGGGGTACCCGTACCCAAGCAAATGGACACAGTCTTTCAGTGACTGGACCATGAAATTCCAGGGGTTCTTGTCGACGCTAGGAAATGAATATGGTTATTCTAAATTGGTCAAGTGGTTCAAAGGCCACAAAGAAAACTGTAACACTATAATGGCTGAAGACGGATTCATGGTAGCCTTATGCTATGATGTCCAGGTAAGGACAAATTGTTTTGCCCACCGAGTCACCCTTCCGGATGGCAAGGAATCAGTGACAGACATATTGGTCTACCGGAAGAAAATCGCGGAGGCAACCTACGTGCTACGCCGGAAATACAAGGAACTAGAGTTCACAGACAACCCGTACGCCACAGGAGGAATCAGAGCTTCTTGGGATCTAACTACTGGCAAGCAACCTCCAGACACAAGACAGGCCAATCCACGACCAACCCCACCAACCCCGATCAGTCAAGGGATGACAAACGGGCTGAGAATGGCGCCAAAACCGTTGAAACCAACAGGCTACAAAGGGAACAATTTTGATCTGGACTACAGAGAGCCAAGAAAAATCTCATAGAGAGAGACATGAGATCAGAATCAAAAAAGCAAGAGTCACCCGAGACAGACAGTGATTCAAAACTTAACACACAAGACAAAGAAGAAAGAGATGCCAAAGACAACCCATTCCCTTAGCCAACAGAAGTGAGATGCAAGATGAATATCAGCTCGTGGGAAGAAGCGTTACGCAAGGAATTCAAAGACGTCATTCACGGTTTCAAATCAGGCTTCCACCAAGGAATTCCCCCTCACGAGTTGTTCAATGGAGATAGGTATTACACCCCAGACAACCATAGATCCGCCTGGAAAGCAAAAGAAAAGATTGAAGAGAACTTCAAAGAAGAGATAAAGTCAGGTCAAATGTTCAGCCCTTACTCCCGCGACCAAGTCTTGAAAAAATTCACTTTCTTTTGATCAAACCCGCTTGGGGCAGTAACAAACGGAGACGGGTCTTTTTGACCAATGAACAACCTCTCCTTCCCATATGATGACAATAGAATCCCATCAGTTAACTCATTTGTGGACTCGGATAACTTCAAGACAACTTGGGAAAATTTTAACATCGTCTCAAGCTACATACGAGCTCAGCCCAAATAAGTGATGTTAGCTATCTTTGATTGGGACAAAGCCTACAGACAGATCCCAACCAATGGCCTTACCTAATGGTAAAAACATTCAACAATTGCCTAATTTTAGATACTAGGATAAATTTTGGCGGGGTTGCAGGCTGTGGGTTCTTTGGGAGGCCAGCGGATGCATGGACTAGGATAATGGCAAGAGAGTTTAAACTGCTGAAAGTCTTCAGGTGGGTAGATGAAAATTTGTTCATCAAAACCCTAGATTCAGAGATGACAATGGACAACATAGTCAACCTTTCAAATAAACTGGGCGTGAAAACAAATGAAGGAAAGTTTTCAGACTTCAAAACCCAACAAAAATTCATTGGTTTCCAATGGAAGAGGGAGAAGAAGACAGTGAAACTGTCAGCTGGCGTCTCTTGAGTGACGACTGGTTGATGATTGATCACTTCTTTTCAGAAGGAAAATAACCATGCCTCAACACCTAAAGGTGGAGGGGCTAGCGTCTCGGCTCTTAAAGAGTCAAGTGACTATAAATCCGTTAGGATAAAAGCCTGCTCGTCGTCTTATTCAGACGGTAGAAGTTACTGAAGATAGCTTCTTCTAGCTTATTCTAGATTTACTTGAGTTGAACTAATCAGTTGGATAAGTGGGGAGAGTTAAGAGAAAGAGAAGGATGTTTTGATGGAAGAGAGTTTAGGAACTGGGAAAAAGAGAAGGTTTGAGAAAGGGAGGAGGTGAGAGAATGGGTTGAAGAAGGAAGATGGTTTGGATGGGAGAGGAGAGAAAGGTTAGTTATTATTCTTGTTTAAACCCCAGTTACCTTTTAGTAGTATGTTGCAAATAGGTAAGTCTTTCAGGTTGTATGTACTAGAATTTGATCACGGGTGAGGGAGACATGAGAAAGTCTCCCTCCCTTTTATCCTAGTAATTGAGGTTATTGATGTCTTAAAAGGTAGGGTGAGACATTGTACTTGTGAAATCATGATTTCACAAGTAATCAAGAATAAATATATCATTTAACCTATAGGCTATTTAGCCTATTGGGTAAATAATGAAAGTTTTAACTTTCTGGGATTAGTCACAACTAGTTTGAATCTAGTGTGAATAATCTCCATAAAGTCAAAGCGGAAAATAGTAATAATAAGTAAATAATAAAAATTGTTGAAGAGGTCAAGGATTGAACCCTTGACTTCTTTGTCTAAGTATATCGTCTAACTGGTGAATTACCAACTAGACTAATGTGGTTTCTTGCTGCAGTCATGTGGGTTACTTTATGTGTAACCTCAATGGCTGACAGAAACTGCCAGACGAGAAACTGTTTGCCAGAATAACTCAACTAAAGGCCTTCCTACACCAAGAGTCCTACCATTTCAAAGAAGTAAAAGTGATGACAGGTCGACTCAACCATGTATCATACCTTCTCCCCCAATTAAAGTGCTACTTGTGCAGCCTTTACCGGTGGATGAAATCCTGGAAACGGAAAAACACAATGAGAGCAATCCCCCCAGACGCAAAGGAAGACCTAGAAGAATGGTTATTTGCCTTAGTAACCTTTACCCCGACCAAGCTAATGCCAAACCCAGCTCCAACCAAAATTGGATGGGTGGGAGACGCATCCACAAGCTTTGGAATCAGAATAATTATCAGAAGCCGATGGGCTCAATTTCAGTTAAGAGAAAAGACATCAGAAAATGCCAGCCGCTGTGATGCCAAGAATGGTATTCTTTTAGCTACACCCGGTGATGGAAAGATGTAATAGGGATTGTAGACTGTAAAGTCAAGGTAAAAATAGAGAAAAGAATTAAATAAAGAATAAATCTTTATTTAAAAGAGGGGCCTGATAGCACAGGGGTTGTTGTAGGTGCCCTCTTGATTCAGATTCTTCCAGAACAGGGTGATGCTGAATCACTAGATTGGAGATCCTGATAAAAAGAGGTGGTATCAAACTAGTACAAGCCTTTAATAGGCGCTATTGGAGACTAATTATTGGGAAGGAAATTACTCACTACTAGCAATTACCTTTATAACAATCCAAATAGTCCAGGGAACAGTGCAACCACAAGTAAAGAAGGATTAGGTGACCTTTGGTGGCATGGTTGAGAGTGGTAAAGTAAAAGTAAAGAGAAAACAAGTGATCCAACAACAGGCAAATTAGTTCTAAATAACAGGTATTACAAGTGTAATCTGGTATATACAACGGTGTATGTATGTGGTTTATGCTATGAATGATCATTCTGAATTTTACAGGCAAGCAGTACCCTTTATAAAGGTGTGTAGTACTGGTAGTTACTTCTTTTTAGGTGTGGTATGACTCAATTGGGTGATGAGCCATGATTGTGACGCCTTTCAACCTGTAAAAAAAGTTAATCTGACATGTTTTAGTGGTTATTTAATCCATTTTGGGCTTTATTGTCACTTGTAACTACAGAGTTACAGTAGTAACAATGCTCATCTGGCATTATACCACCCTCTCTGTCTGTGTTTGTTGTGAAAGAGGATTTATTCCCATGTAATTAAGGTCAGTACTGCGCTCTCTATGCTTCAGAACCTTAATTAAGAGATTTAACTTGTAATTTTAGGCACTACACCTTGGGAGTTATTAGTTATTTTCCCATTTGGGCCACAAATCCCAAGGAGTTAATCTTTGACTACCACGACACATGTGTACATGTGATGTAATTAAGGTTTTTAGTTGATAAACCTTAATTTTATACGTGATAGATGATGTCATAATTTTATTACACGTGTGCAAATATTGTAACAGTGGGATTACCACTTTACACGGGGTTGAGCCTAATTCTGAATTGGATGTAGCCGGGGCGCGGGCCTGGAGGAGTCACGTCCAAGTTGGGTCTAGTTTCCAAACTATACACAAAACCTCAATTTTACGTCCAGAAATGGTCTTCTGGAAGTCCACATGTATATGTAAACACTAGAGTTCAAGGCGGCTACGCCGCCGCACTTTTAGGGCCCATCAGCCACCCTTCTCCTAACAGTGACGAGTGTCTAGACGCTCCTCAGAATTGAAACAGCTTACTGTTTGTTGTTAGGTCAGTTACGACAAGCGCGCCAGTCACCCAGCATGGATAAGCTTGTGCGTGGCGCTCTCAACCCCCCAGCAAATTTTTTTGATCGTGAGATTTTTCACCACAGCTTATCCCTTAGGCTTAATACGATTAGACTTCACAAGAACAAACAATAAAAACACTTTTAATTAATGGCAATTGGGTTCATGCTTAAGCTCACACCCAACCATTCCGGTTTGTCAATCAAACCTTCATAGCAAAGGATTGATGAAGAATCGGTTACCCCACTTGACATTTGGAAACAACTCGATCCCAACAGGGAATTTTTACCAAACAGTCATCCACCCAACCTGATAAGGAAAAAATTAAACTCAACAGTCCTAAAATCAAAGCCAAATGTTATGACTCACAAAATGCATTTAACCGGCTTCAATTTGAATATTGATTCATGCACAACATTAATAATGCCATCCCAATTGGAAGGACACACTACCAGTAAGTTGTTTATGTCGCAGACCCTTGAGAGTGCCACATAGAGCTGTCCATGTGCAAATATGCCTGTCTCAAGATTAACACCAACCCGGCCAAGTGTTTGTCCTTGACTTTTGTTCACCGACATCGCAAACACTGGCTTAATTGGGTATTGAAACCGGAAGAAGGACTGGTCTTATTGTGAAGTTTAATCCGTGGAAGGGTCACCCGGTCACCTTTGAATAGCCCACACATGAGTACACCCGCCAAATAGTTATCCCCAACTACCGTCAACAATACCCTTGATCCATTACACAATCCACTATTTATCCAAAGGTTCTGTGTTATGACAATTGGCATGCCTACCTTGACGGTTATTAGGTGATCTGGTAACCCTGGTGGGGAAAGCTTGTTGAGGGATTCTTCAGGAAGGGAGTTGTATCCATCTGGGTCAGGTGAATCAATGGATCTTAGCATTATTGGCTTGCCATTGAGTTTGTCTAGGATTGACACATTAAAATCCTTGACGTCGCGGTTGAGCGGTGCTATAATACAACAATCTTTTAAGTATGCCAATTTTTTGTCTCATGTCTCAAGGTGAAGCTCCCGCAAACAGGGATAAACAAAATCAATGAGTTTCTTTGCCCCGCGGGCGCCTGATTTGCACGTTGTAGTCGGAATGTTATTAAGTTTGACAATTCTGAAATCGTCTTTCTGATACTTTCCTTCACCCAGCTTCAAAAGTGACTTCGCAAAAGTCTTATTCTTTGATGACAAGTTTCCCACCATCGATGCTGTGAGCCTCATGTTCAGGGTAAGTTTAACTTCATGAATGAATTGATGGTCGCTCTATCCGCTTTCAGGTATTCATCAAACTTCACCACTGGCAGAATCTGATGGAAATTACGGGTGAACAAGACCCTCTTCCCTCCAAACGGCACCTTTGTGTCGCACAACGATTTCAATGTCTGATCAACTGCCTCTATACAATTCTTATGAATTGTGACTGCCTCGTCACAAATGATGAACCTTGAATTTTTTATCATTTCTCCCAGCAGAATCCCCGCGTCAATGTCACATTCAGCATCTTTGCCGATGTCGATGGGTATCTTGAAAGCGGAGTGGGCAATTTGGCCATTCCTCAAGAGGAGGGCCGCAACGACTGTTGTAGGCATATGTTTTGCCTCGCAGTAATAAATCCAAGTGTTCAGCAAGAAGGGTTTCCCCGTTCCTCCTGGGCCGTCGAGGTAAAACAAACAACCCACATTCCGATCAATTGAACCTCTGACTTGATTGCTCGCCATTAAGGGCAGCCTTGTTTTTCGATAAGTTTTCTTTGACATCTAACATTCATCTTTCATTTCTGCTAAGATCACCTTGTCCTCTTTTGATACTTTAAAACCACAACATTCCAAGGAACTCATCATGCTTTCCATCATTCCCTCTAGTCTTAACATTGCCAAAACTCTGCTCGTCACACGTCAACTGCCTGCTGTCGCGTTTTGACATGTCAAGTCTAATTGAGTCGTCAGTGAAGTCCTCAAAATGATCTTCAAACAGCCTTGCTGGATCAGATGGGGGTGAATGAACACAAATTATCGCAAACATCTGTGTAAGTTGATAGCCATAACACACCCGCGACACTTCTGATAGAGCGTTTTCGTATAACACATTGTCAATTAACAACCCAAGGGTGTTACACGTTTCCCTGTAGGTCTTAAACCTTGTAGTGTTGACCTTCTGAAGTTTTATGAATGATTGTGCAACAAGAGAACCCTCAAGAAGAACTTTTCACCCGCCAAATACGACATGGCGTGAATCCTTCCTATAGCCTCCGTCTTCGCCTTTCTCGGAAGCCATTCGCGCTTTGATTTGTCCCACCAAAAGTAAGTGGGACTTTCTGAATAGAGGAGGGATCTTGCTCGACAATTATTAGCACCCACTGCGTCGACAGTATTCAACTTCATATAGCCCGTCAACGTAGTCTGAGTTGCCTTTCCAGAATTTATCTGACCTTGAGTGCCTTTGCTTGACTTGAAATAAACTAATTGTTTGTTTTTATTGTGTATACCGAGCTTTGTTACTGACGGGTACCTATCTGAAAGCTGAAACTTTAAGTGTCTCCAACAAGCTGAAAGCACAAGCATAAGTATGTGTAAAACCTCAGGTTGAACAATCAGCTTACCTTCAGGTGGGCTGATATATTGAGCGTCAATGAATGTCTTTGTCTCATCCTCGACCTCAACAGCCATGTAAGCCCTATCATTGCCTTTGGTTATATACTTATAGAGGTACTTCACCGCAGTTGTGTTCACAGGTATTTCAACGTTTATATGGCACTCAAACATGAGTGTCAAGAATTTGTTATAGGGAACAACTGAACCATTGTAAAATGTTGATGAATTCTTGATGAATTTCTGTCTGTCGGCCCTCATCTTATAGGCTGGGTACGCGCCGTTGAGAGTGACTGTCCTCGGTGTGAAAGGTTTTGGAAATCCCAACCAACAGGCCCGCCCCTTACAAGGACCATGAAGCATGAACTTCGAGACAAGAGAATGCAAGTCTGCCTCCTCAACCGGGTCGGGAATTTCAGCCGTTACCAATAAGTCAACATCTTCAGGAGTGCGTGGCCGGTCCTTTTCCTTCAGCGTTAGCATTAAGTGCAGGTGTGGCAAGCCTCTCTTCTGGAACTCAATGGTATAAATGTATGCAACAACTTCTCCCAAACAACGGTTGACGACGAGCTCATTGATCAATGCCTACACTTTCAAGCTGAAGACACGTGCCACGATCATTGGATGGTCGTAAGCCTTTTCATGTGAATTGATCAAGTTGGCAATATCCGACCATCCTGGATTAGCGGTCATTGTAATGAAAAGCGAAGGCGGGCCATACTTATTACATATACCCATCACATCATAATAAAGCTCAGTCATTCCTCGCAGAATTCCAATAAAAGATGATGGGAGTATGACTCGCTTCCCGGTTGGACCCTGGTTATTCTCCAAGCTATCCAAAAGTTGCTTGTATTGTGACGCCTTCATCTTGTCTTGATTGGACAATATTTATTGGAGTCTTTGCCTTTCGACGCATACGTACATGTCCACAATTAACTCCTGAAGAAGCGAGTGTCCGGACAAGATAGGTGAGAACCAACCATGATGCTCAAAGAGAAGGTACAAAAACCACTCGAGTGACCTGACCTTCTGCCCTTTAACTGCGTTTTTGTTAGCATTAGTCATCACGCTTATCAAGTTAACACAACAAACCTTGCTTTGTCCAAGCCTGATATAGGCTGTCCCACTGCTGTTCACCGCGAGGAAAGAAGAGAGGATACCAAAGAGGAAAATAGGAAGAGTGGGTGTCTGAGATCATTTAGAGCGTCCCATCCTTACAGTGGAGGAGCATTTGTCTCTCTTCAACGATATTGCCTTTGCCTTCAACAATAGCTGTTATCTCATTAATGGTTGGTTTGTTGTATCGCTTTGGGTCACTCCCTGGTAGTGGTACACCTTGAAGCTTGAAGGTTTTCACATTCTTCTCCAGTAGAACTTCCCGCACCGATTTGAAGAATTTGGGGTAAGGATTTATCTCCTATAGGACTCTGAGAATTGTCGTGACCTTCCTTGGCATCATCTGACTGCCTTGCCTTGCGCTTTGGCTACCCGTAATTCAGCTTCATCCGTTCCATGGTCGCCAACCACATAAATTTGGGCATAACCAGGATTATCTATCTCAATTGGTTCTATGCTTGAAATCATGTGCGCAAGTCCTCCTCTCATTCGAAAAACGTTTACGCCTTTGGGGCTTTGAACAGAGTAATCAGCCTTTGCCCTCAGCAATGTCAAGGAGACTGCGTTGTTATACATCCGGATGAGATGTTGAAAATTCCTAGAAGCTAATTTGATAGGTCATCTTCATATCGAAGGTGAGATTGGGGAAATGGATGTTTGAAATAACCTAACTCTTATCTCCTTCTTCAAAGAGGCTTTGAAGTCCCGAAGGATAATACTTCGCACTTTTGTCAAAGCCTGGCAAGGTAACTTTGTCCTTTTGGCAACACATGCTGATTTATATTTTTGCCCTTCCCCGGTCAGCAATAGTCGCCTCTTCTGTCCAGTGTAGTGCTCCACAAGAGTCACACAATCAGTTGCATGACCCAGTGTGGTGCGGTAAAGTGAACTCGATTGCGGATTTCAATTCTTTTTTGCATTTGTCGATGGGATTACTAATTGCCTTCCCTTGCAAATATTACGCTAAATGCCTGAATTTTCACCTAAATCGAGCAAGTTATCTAGATCAGCTTCCTCTTAAATTTTTCATTAAATGTGTAAATAGTTGTACTTAGTCTTATGTCAATTCAAGTTCGAATTCAATTTGAACTCAAAATCTTGTGCAAGCTGAAGTAACTTTGTTAATGGTTAGATTGAAGCGATACCCTGATTCGTATAACCAGAAGCTTGCCTAGGTGAACTTACCATTGTTCAACATATAGGGTCAAAGCTCACAGTGAAGGGGTGTTCCACTTCTGACCAATCATTAAATTCACCTATAGTTATTCGGGCAAGTCAACGTCGACAACGATCCACGTTATGCTGTCCTCCACCTCAACTGCCGGTTGTCATTAGATGACAATGTATCACGTTTCACGTAAGTTTTGCATAAACATTAAGATCATTCAGCTTGTGCTCAATTAAGTCACTGAATGGTTAATCCTTTACCCCGCTCTTGATATAAGCCGGGCCCATCATTGTGCAGTCATGATATTACCTGCATATGATGAAAAACATTGCAATCATGCCAGCTCACCTTTTCTTGACAAGCCATGAACTTCATGCTGCTGCAACCTGTCAAAACATTGACCTGAGGATTTCTCCAGTAGACCCAAATAACAATTTTTTTAACCCCATCAGTTGTCAATGAGCCCAAGCTCTCGCGATCAAGTGAGTAGACTTAACCAATAATCCCAAAGCATAAAACCGTGTCACATGTGCGGAATGTTTAATGAAAAGCATCTGACAAGAACGACAAACCGATGGTCAGAATTTCTACATAACACTGCTTTAATTGTGATGACTACTCGTGTCGAAACTGTGACAGCTAGGCATACCATTCAGACAACTGGCTTGTTCTTCCCTTCTTTGTTATTTGTCAGTTCTTGGTGATTGGGGACGTTGTGGTCGTCCGAGTTATTCATATATATAACTTGAGGGTTGAACCATTTACATGACGGTCTTACGTTCAATTAATGACATTATTAATTTGACATTGATGAAGCCATGTCAAGATTAATCAGAGGAGTTACTTTTTGCAACTGCAGCTCAAACGGTGTCAAACTGCTAGGCATTCTTGATTCCAATACAAACCCTTCAGATCTTGAGCTGAAAAGTCATGGTATGGATTAATATTCGAAGGCCCACACTGTGGGATTTGTAAGTGCATTGTTCAAAAGAGTTTAATATTCACAACAGAAGTTGAAGGAAAAGTGGAACTGGTTTTTACAAGAAATGAGGAAGCACGTACGTCAACATCTCATTGAAAGCTCAATACACATTGATTTGGTTGGGCAACTTATGACTGGTTTGCTTAGCGGCAACCAGCCATAATCTAATCAAATATCTTTGAGGTGCTGCGCAACATCTTCCAACACTGCTTTTCTCGGCCTTTCTCTTCCATTTTTCATCGGTGGAGAGGCTTCTTTGACCGACTTGTCTGACTCACTCTCTTTGCTTTCGGGTGAAGATTCATTATCCGATTTGACTGCCTTGTGTTTGCCCTTTTCGCGGGAGGTTGATGCGGTTGGCGAGGAGAAGCTCTCTTTACTTTTCGAAAGTTTGGGGAGGGCATCCGGTGTGATTTTGGTTGAAGGCAAAAACTTAATGCTGAAATCCGGACATCAATTATTAAGTTCAAGTCATAGTACAACTTGATGGTCAAGTCATCTTACTAACACGTTACAACCCTCAGATTTTCCAGTTGGTAAGCTTGAACCACTCGGCTTTGGTTTTCCAATTTGGTGGCCGCTTGTCACACTCACGTCGCTCACCTGTTAATGGGAAATGTCAACAGTGAAATTTGAAGATTAAATTTTGCCCTACTGACCTGAACAACGGCCATATGTGATTCAATCTTGAAACCAACAAGATTCCTGCAAAGCTCGACCTCACGTCCAACCACATACAAAACATGAGTTTTGATGAGATTTTTGGTGCTTAGTATAACATACTTGACCAAAAATGACTTGTGACAGTGATCCTAAAAACAATGATATGGCAAACAGGTTAGTTAAGGGAGAGAAAACAGCAAACCTGAAAACTCACCCCTGATGACCAATCACTGTGCAAGACTGTTACTTCAAGCTTTGTGGGATGATCCGTATTTGATGTAGTCACCATTCCCAAACTGATGATTGTCACCTTATTCGTCAAATCAACTGCGGCGTTTGTGGTTGCGCAAACTTGAATGACCACTTGCTGATTATACATGATTACAGGGGGAGATCCGTTGTTTGCCCGAGAGGTGATAAATTGTATTTGGTTCCAAAACATTTCTCAAGGCTGTGTTAGTAGTCAGAAAGACTTCGAAGTCCTGAGGAGAAGATTTGTCAATGCCCGAACACAAAAAGAAACTTTCTGTGTTGACATTGCTGTACTGGTTAGCTCAAACAGTTTCAGGTATGGACTTTTGAAGGTTCACATCAGCTCTCATCAACCATGACAGAGAAGAAAACCTTACTAACGTGGTTGAGTGGTTCAAAGAGACTGATGAGGTGAACAGGATGGTTTGGGGTACGAACAGCCATTTTATTTCTGCAAGAGGTGTGATTGTTTTGGTGACGAGGGAGATATTCTAGGTCATGTCAGAAATATTTTTTGTCGTGATGAAGCTGTTAAGGTTTAGTGGATGAAAAATAATAAGCTCAGTGCTACTCGGGTTTTATAGTCCAATTGAGGGAGATTTTGGCTCAACAGGAGTTCCGGTAGACTCTCACCTGACATTTGTCCTGATGTTTTGCCTCGGCAATTACACGGTGGCTAAAGGTTTGGCTGGCCTGGTTGAAAGAAAACATTGGGCTTGTTTTGATGGGGCCAACAGTTGTAAATGGATGATGGTCGGAATTTGTGCGGCAGGAATACAATTGGTGACAGGTACAACAGTACATTGAAGGGTCAATGGACAGGAGATTTGGATGACTCTCCTGGTTCAGTGAAATTTGACCTGATTTTGACAACGATTAAGGGACCTTGGTTACACTGACTTCAATGGGATTGGGTTGCGTCCTAGTTTCAAAGTGCAACTGATCAATTGCCTATCAAACTTGCCTTGTTGATGAAAATCCTGAATTAATAATTTCCCACGAGAATTATTTGGAGTTTGAATGTTCTTCGCCTGCAGTGTTGATTACTCCGGGCAGTCAAAATGTAAATTTGAAAAGCGGTCGTGGTGAGTGCGGACTCAAGGGCAACATCGTAAGCCAACTGTGGCATAATACTTTGGTCAGTTACGGCAAAGCTAAGGGATTGTGCTATGTTTTTGCTGATCCACCTGGATACCCTGGATGGGCATCAAGTCGAAGATTGTCATGGCAATAAAGTGTGACAAATTATGTGGATTGTTGTGGAAGGGGGTTCAATGGAGGAATCGCTGTTTGCGTTCAAATTAGTCGGACGGGGCAGGTATATATAGCCTGTGAATTGTTGGTGGGGATCTACAGGTAACCCCCCATTGCGCTTGCATGGGTTGGTGGTCTCATAAACCCAACTTTTGCTTCTCACAATTGTGCCAGGCTTAGCGGGTAAACTATGGCCCCTTTTCACCTCTGGCATGTCAGAGGCTGGGGGGTCAGTAAATGGTTATGTCATGTGTGAAAGAATTTTATTATTATTATGTTTGCGGTCAGATTTGTTTATTATGTGAAAAAAAAAATTGGATAATTTTTTTGACTGCTTGTAGGGGAAACCCTTGGATTTTTTTTTTTGATAATTCTTTGGTTTTCATAAACTTGGATGTTACAACCTTGTGTTCTGCCGTGGTAAATGTAAACACTGTAGTACCTGTAAACACAGGGAAGGAGTAAGAATTCAGGGTTACTATGAGTGAGTAACCCTAGGTTATTTTTAGTTTAGATTAAGAATATACCATAATATTCTAAGTTTTCTTTAAGGTTCAAAATTTACTTATGACTTTTGATATTTGTTGATTATTTTTTATGAAACAACTTAATTTTATGGTTCCAAGTATTGTAAGTGTAAAATAAGGTTTATAGTATTTTCCTCTATTAGGAGCATTTTTTACACATAAAATTATCAATGTAATAATGTCTCTACTTGTAGCTTGGTATTTAAGTAATTAAAAGTATTTCTATTGTAAGATAAGGTTTGTTGTGATTAGAATGATTGGAGTCATTCTTATTACTGTTTGTATGATTTATAGTCACATTAATATGTATTTAAGTGTTTAAAATAAAGTATATGTAATAAAGTCATCATTATTGATGTATTTCTTGTGTTTTCAGTATGTTTATCCATTAATTATTATTGTTATTAAATCAACTATGTATTTAATTAATATGATGTTTGTATATTTGGTTCTGGCTAGTCAGGTTGTCTCTGAACTAGTAGCAAGCTGACAGAGAAAGACAAAGGCAACAAGATAGCATGGCTCGAAACTGTTGCAATACGACTTGGCCTCATAATGTTGAACCAACTAGGCATTAAAAAAGGGAAAAAATTTATTGTCTGGACCAACAACACAACGACTGAGGGAGCAATAAGGAAGAGAAAGTCTGTCAGCTGGCAAGTAAATCTCAGTCACCCCTAGACTGGCCAACTCATCAATTTACTACACCATCTGCAATCTTTCAACTTCTTTTATTTCTTCTTTTCATTTTCCTGTTTCACATTCATTTCACTGATTTCATTATTAACATACTTTAGATATGCTTGTATCTAGTCAACTGTACAAGCCAGATACTTAAAGTTGTACTTACTGAACTCTACTGCTCCCTAGACTTTCAGAAGAAATGAAAATAATAATCACCTTATTTACTAAATTCCTTTTGAGCTTGAAGATACATCAACACATCACTACTTCAAGCTTGCTCGACCCTCTCAAATCAACACATCACTGTCTGGATTCTCAAGCCTGAACTTCTCAAAATCATCACTGGCTGGGCATGAATTCCTCGGATTAGAACTCTTCTACGACTTGGAGCCACTGGTCAATACCAGTCAACTTCCATCGAGCGGACTTTGATCTTACCGGAATAACCCACCGCTGACAAAGTCCAAAGAAAAAATATTAAATGAAGAGTGGAAAACAATACAAAAGATGTTAAATAAACTAGAAGTCAACATAGAGGCAAGAAGAGTGACATCAGCTGAGAACATAGCAGATCAACTTTCAAGAGGAGAAATAGGAGAAATGAAATGAAAACACGTCATGGCAATAGACCTAACCCTTGATCTTGACCAACACATGCTACAAGTCCTGTACTAATCTCAAAACTGTCCTAACGCAAAGGTATGTAAGAGAAAAGGAAACCTCCCTGAATGAGAGACACACTCTGATAGATACCTTTCTTCCCCCCATTTAGAGAAAAAAAAATTCTTTTCAACACTCATCCAACCACCTATGGACCTCTCGAAGATCACCAGTTTCCTCTCTAATGGATCCCGGAAAATAGACCTGAGACCCAAAGACCTCCACTTCTTGAGGGGGTACAAGTGGAATACTTTAACAAGATATAACTCAGCAGTGAAGAAATTTCAGTGTTTTATGAAGGAGAATCTAACCAACAAATTCTCCCTCCCAGTTGAAGCAGATCAAATTTACCCTTTCTGTTGCTGGGCAGGTAGAGACAAAGGAAAGTCGGATAAACAAGAAATTGCCTCGAAAACCTTAGAAAAGCACCTCCACGGCTTGAAGGCATGGCACCTCCTCCACAAAGCCATTTACCCCGTTGTGTCCAAAGCCCAAGTAAAGGTCTTGTTAAGATTATCCACAAAAGCAGATGTGGAAATTCCCCCAAAAGAAAAGAAAGGAGCCGTCCATATCAAACATCTTCTCCATCTAGTCGACGTTCTAGCACAGAAAGGCCCCAAAGAGAAAGTGGTACTTGACGTGGCTATAGTCGCCTTCTGGGGAACCTCTAGACTAGCTGAACTGACGTCTTCCAGCTCTACCGGTGCCCTGGACCCTAGAACCTCCATCTTAACAACTGATGCTATCTGGAGTAAAGGAAAAGGAGTAGACATCGTGATACTACAATTGAAGGACTCTAAGACTAGCAAGCCCGGAGAGATCCAACAAATTGTCCTAAAAGCAATGGTGAATCTCTTATGCCCAGTAGAAGCAGTTCGGAGGAGGTTAAACCAAGGAAAAGGAGCTCCGACTTCACTGTTTGGCTACTATTCTCTGGAAGGGGAAAGGACGCACCTCACGAAAGACACAGTGGTGAAGACTCTGAACAAAGCTTGGAAAGAAGGAGGCTTCGTAGGAATATCCGGGCACTCCTTTCGAGTAGGAGGCACTTCCTTCAGGTTTGCCATGGGTACAGAAGTCCAAGAAATCTGTCGGATCAGAAGATGGGTATCCGATTGCTACCAACTTTACATTTGAGAATACACTCCCCAAGAAAAAGAAGATGCAGTGGCCCTTCTCGAAGAGCTGGACCGGTGTTGGAAGTTAGCTTTGAAGGATTAAAATTGTGCCTCATTCGCTAAACCAATGGGATTTTTTCAGATCACTCGTAGTAATAGAAACACAAAGAAAATCCAAAGTAGGAACTCTTCCCCAAGTAATCTCAGGGAAGAATGGGTTGGAGTTCCTCCCCCCTTGCCTTGATGGCAAGGGGTTTACTTGTTTCTTTTGCGCGTTCAGCCACACCCCCTCCCACATGGTCCTTTACCTCCGCCACACTTCCCAAGAAGCAGCGGTGCTAAGTTCCACAGCGGGGGCATGACTCAACACTCAACCCACACCCTGGACGCTTGGGAGGAGATAAGAGACTGTCTCATCTCCTCCAGGCTCCCTTAGAGGCTTCAAAGAAAAGAAGCCCTAAGAGGTCAATAGAAATGAAAATTGAGAAAGACAAGCAATGAGTCAAGATCCATGAGGCTAGAAGTTGCATAGACTCCTCTTGTGATAAAGAGGAAAGGTTAGAGTTAACCTGGAAAGATCAACTTTCAGAGAACCTGAAAGATACAATCAAAAGAGGAGGAAAGAAATCTCCAACAGAACGGATTACTTGTAAGCCTCTCTGCAAGCAGAGAGGTTTTGTTATGCTTGGCTAAATGTCAGTCCCAGTTTTGCTAAAAGAATACCCCAAAAGGTGTTCCTCATCCCTCCAGGACTGACCCGTCTTTGAGGGATGAGAGTATACACTCTCTCCTGTCCCTCCAGTGCCGACCAGGCTTGGAAGGATGAGAGAGAGTATACACTCTCTCCTGTCCCTCCAAGACCCGTCAATCCCGGAGGAATAACTCTCCTCATCCCTCCATGACTGGTTGGTCCTGGAGGGATGAGGAGAGTGTCTACTCTCTCTGATTCCTCCAAGACCAGTTGTTCCTGGAGGGATAGGGAGGGAGGAAACTCTCTCCTCTCTTCCTTCCCAAGACCAATCGGTCATGGAGGGAATGGAGGAGAGAGTGCACTCACTCCCTCTCCCTCCAGGACTGACCGGTCTTGGATGGAAGGGAAGAGATAATGTATCTCTCCTCCCTTCCTTCCAAGACCGATTAGTCTTAAAGGGAAGGAAGGAGAGTGTTCATCTCTCCTCCCTTCCTTCCAAGACCGATTGGTCTTAGAGGAAAGGAAGGAGAGTGTCAATCTCTCCTCCCTTCCTTCCAATACCAATTGGTATTGGAGGGAAGGGAGGAGAAAGTGTATCTCTCCTGCCTCCCTTCCAAGACCAACCGGTCTTGGAGGGATTAGGGCACCGACCTGCAGGCCCCTTTTCCTGGCCTGCTACCCCCATTCACATCCTCCAAGCTGGACATGGAGGATGTTTGGCATACATCAGCATGCACACCACAGATTGAGGGTGTTCCAAATTTGCCATGCCCTTTGATTGAGGACCCAAAGGTCCTCTGGGGCGTGCATGTGCCTGCACACCCCATGTTGGGGCTGAAAGGGCCATGTATGTCCAGTGAAGGAAGTACAAGGCTGGCATGCCCCATCGAGGGTGTCCTTGCCCCAAACAAAGTTTTCATCTCTAAGGACACCTCCTGTGAGGCATGATTTTATTTTCATTTAGCTGGCCCGCACATATAGGTTGCAAGAACCCAGCCCCTCAGTCCATGCATGAACTGAGGGGCTGGGGTCTATTATACAGGAACAATCAATTAATTATTTCGACTACATATTCAAATAAATTAAATATAAGATGTAAGTCTTGTCAGAGGCCCCTGTCACTTTTAATGATTGGTCCTGGTGTAGTAATGTGTATAGTGTGCCTCATTTACCAGAAGGAGTTCCTTCCAGTCAATGGGGCACTTGCACATAATGTCCTTGACCAGAAGGATTTCCTTTGGGGTACTTGCACATCATTAACCAGAAGGATTTCCTTTGGAGTACTTGCACATCATTAACCAGAAGGAAATTCTTTTGGTCAATAGCAATGGTGAGCACGCTACGCTAACCGTAGCGGTAGTGCAGCATATTTCTTCTAACAGCTATCAGGTTCTCTGTTGGATGTTAGCGGAGTTTGTGCTATTCCTATGCACCCCACCCCCTAAAAGGGGGCCTGCTTCACAGCTGTGTTTAGTAAAAATCCCGCTAGAAATGGTGTAATGCAGTGTAACGCTGCACAGTGGCAATAAAAAGACCTCTGATGCTACAGTGTGTGCGGTCTGAAAAAAACAACCACTATGCTGCATTTTTTTCCAAAATAGCACATCAGCCCATTGTTGGCAATGGGGCGCAGGACATCCTTTTTTTTCAAAGAATTTTTTTAATGGGGATATCCCTGAAAAAAAAATTAACAGGAATTTTTTTAAGTGGGATATTCCTGAATTTTTTCTCAAGTGGGATGTTTGTTTTTTTTAGGGGTGATATTCCCAAAAAAAAAAAAAAAAAAAAAAAAAAAAAAAAAAGAGGAGAGATACAGAAAAAAAAAATACTTGTATATTTCCCGAATATCCTAAAACTTTTGGTTGATATTCCCAATGGGAAATCAACCAAATCAGTAAGTGATGCATGGCCATGCACTACAAGATTTTTGGTGTGCATGGCTGGGCATACCAAAATAGGTGTGCATGGCTGTGCACTCCAAGATTTTTGGTGTGCATGGCTGCACACACCAAAACTGTGGAGTGCATGGCCATGCACATCAAAAATTTGGTGTTTATGGCCATGCAAACCACAATTTTGGAGTGCACTAGGCTGCACTCCAAAAATTGGGCCATGGTTGGGGGCATAGATGGGGTCAAGCCTCTCCCTCTTCCAAACCAGGCAACAACATTTTCTGAAAAAGTGGCTAAATCCTGGCCCACTTACGTACAGAAGAGCCTTGCCCTTTATAACCAATCTCTTTATGATCACTCCAATGGAGGCAAGGATTGATCCTTCTTTCCCCATATAATATGCCGTAGTTGTGTTCTTTTTTCCTGCTTTTTATGTTTTTTTGAGAGAACCTTGCAGCAATCCAAAACTTTTGGGGGTGAATTGGAGTGAAACATATTTCACTCTAAAAAATGTGTGCACCCCAAAAGTTTGGCAGTGCAGGCTAGTGCACTCCAAAAGAAAATCCAAATCTGACCTGTGCAGCTGCAATGGTGGGCCACTGGTACATTTCCAAAAGAAGCCCAACCACCAGGAAATGCAATCACAATCACAGCCACTTTCTAGATTCCTCCGCCCACACAGTCAACCAAAAGCTCACCAACAATCTATAAGAAGAAATGAAGAGACTTGGAAGAGCTGGACTCAGACCCTCAGAAATTCTTGAAGCCTTGAAGAAGAAACACGTTGACAAAAATCTCTTAGCCACTGTCACTACCATTTATACAGCAATAAATAACACTCAAGAGGAAATGCTTCAAGGAATCAGTCTCATTGTTCATCTCAATAAAACTCTACCATGCTCTAATTTCATAACTGCTACAAAAGTAGATCAAGATGGCAAACCCAAAGATTTTTTCTTTCACTACTGCAGCCTCCATTGAACTCCTTTCATTTTATCACTACATTGTTCTAGATTGAACTTAAAAGACAAACAAGTATAAGCTAGATGCCTCTCCTCCACATCACCAGGATTACCGGCTCAAGTAAAACTTTCAGTTTGGATATCTGTTTTCATGCTGAAGAAAATCAGGTGTACTATCAATGGGAACTCAAATCTCTTTTCACTATCTTCAATACCAACAAAATTCCACTTCCAGAAGTCTTTGTCATCAATCACAAACTAGCTCACATCAATTTTCTGTCAACTGTCTTCTCCAACTCCTCACAAATTCTCTGTAATTGGTATATTCAGAGGAACCTGGTCACCATTAGTAAAGTGAAAACCATCCAGTACAACTCTTGAGCAAAATAAATGCCCAAGTATTGCAATAATTTGATAAAACTACCAATTGAATCCAAATTGTGCTCCTTCTTTGAAATATTTGCTTCTGAATATGGGCCCAACTTTCAAGAATACACCATGTCAACTTGGCTTCCTGTTGTAGATAAATATTTTAACTCTTGGCCTGAAAGTATTCCTCACTTTGGACAACAGAAAAACATCTATAATTTAATCAGCACATTCTTTCATGAAGACCCATCTCTTAGGCCCTCAACACTCCTTTACTTCAGTCATCAAGATGATCAAAAATGCCCTTGAAGCTCAGTCCCACAACATCTTAGCTCAGTATCATCAGCAGAATATCAACAGTTTCAAGAAGAATCTACCACATATTGTGATATTTTCACACAAAAATCACTAATTTTGTGCTCTGGCAGGCTCAAAGGAACTTTTTTGAAGTCTCTAAGGTCAAGTGAGACAACATCTGCCACAGTTTCCACCAAATCCGGACAGGAATACCTTGTAAGAACTTCCTTGCAGAGCTTACTTGGCAGGGAAATATGTTGGAGCCATCAGAATTTCATCATCAATGGTGCATCAAGATGAGCTCCCTTTTCTTTGTTTTTTTGTGGGACTGGGAGTTATTTGAATTCTGTGATATTAAATTTAAAACCAGACTTAAAAAGAAATAAGAAATGTTAGAAAATGAACAAGGAATGATAAAGAAAAGAAAATTAAGAAAAGAGAACAAAAGAAATAATAATTACCACAAGTGTTTGACAAGAGTACACAAGGCAAGACAAGTTTTGAAGAGAGAACAAGAGAATGACTAAAAAGAAAAGGGTCTTCGACACACGACCCCCCGGGATTGAAGGTGCGACCCACCCTACATCCTCAGGACGGTTGGGGTGGGTCGCACCTTCAATCCCCCCGTCAAAAGAGGGGGTTGCAGGTCAAATTATTGACCCTCAGCCAAGGAGGAGCCTTGGCAAAGGGTACAGGCCGTACCCACCCGCCAAGGACGTTTCCTCCTTGGCGCAAAGGTACTGTCAGTACCTCCTTGGCGGGTAGATACAGGCTGTACCCTCCGTTGGGGAGGATTTCTCCTCGGTCAACCGGTACAGTCTGTACCAGCCGACCGAGAAGAAATCCTCAAGATGGATGGTACATCCCATACCTACCCGCCAAGGAGGTTTGCTCCTTGGCAGGCAGGTACTGTCTGTACCTTCTTCTGGAAAGGATTTCTCCTAGGTCAGCTGGTACAGACTGTACCGGTTGGCCGAGGAGGAATCTTCCCCGACGAAGGGTACAGTCCATGCTTGCCCGCCAAGGAGGTTGCCTCCTTGGTTGGAGGTACTGACAGTACCTGCCCACCAAGGATCCCTCCTTGGCGGGTAGGTACGGGCTGTACCATCCATCGGGAGGATTTCTCCTTGGTCGGCTGGTACAGACTGTACCGGTTGGCCTAGGAGAAATCCTCCCCAACGGATGGTACAGCCCAAACCTACCCGCCAAGGAGGTTTCCTACTTGGTGGGAGGTACTGACAGTACCTTTGCGCCGAGGAGGAAATGTCCTTGGCAGGTGGGTATGGCCTGTACCCTTTGTTGAAACTCGGATGAATTCTGTCTGTGATACCCGCAAGACACGCGCTGACAAAGACAAAGAATGCGGACATCTTGACAACCTGAAGAACCCTCGCTCAGTCTCTTCACTCCTAAAAACTCTATACCATCCACATCTCCTCTTCCAACTTGACTCAACTTTCTTATTCTATTTTTCTTGTTCTCTTTTCTGTCATCTTCCCTTCTAAAAACTCATCAAACCCTATCCTTAACTCAAAAAACTTTAACTCAAAATCAACTTACTCTTCTGGAATCTCATCCTCAAAAATATCCAACTTGGTGAGAATTGAATCAAACAACTCTCAACAAACCAAATCAACTAATCTTTATTTTTTCTTTCTTTAAGTCTTGTTGTCTTCCCTGTCCTCGTCATCTACTAAACTATCAGTTGTCTGCCGTAGTTCAAATTAACTACTCAGGGTATGCTTTCTGTTTCTTGATTGTTTATCTTTTTCTTTGTTTCTTTATTTCTGACTCTTTTGTTTCTAGTTCTGGTTTTTGTTTCCAATCAAATTCAATTCAAGGTCTTTTACCCTTCGCCAAGGCTCCTCCTTGGTGGAGGATCGATAATTCAACCTGCGACCCCCCATTTTGACAGGGGGATTGAAGGTGTGACCCACCCCGACCGTCCTGAGGACGTAGGGTGGGTCGCACCTTCAATCCCAGGGGGTCACATGTCAAAGACCCAAAGGAAAAAGAATCAGTAAAGAAATAAGGAAGTGAGGACACTTGATTTGTTGGGTTCTTTTCTCACCAAATTGGGAAGTGGTTTTGAGAGATAGATTTAGTGTTGATGAGGTCAAAGGAAGTGTTAAGAAGTTTCTTGAGATTGGGATTCAAGATGAGGAAATGGAGAGTTGAAGATATTGAGTTAAAGAAGGGAAGCAGTAGATAAGAATGGATAAGAAAGAAAGATTTGATTGATGATAGAATTTTTTTGGATCAAAGGATTGATGAGGATTTTTGGAAGGTGGAGGAATTGATAAGGATGACGGGTTCATGGAAGGAGATGTTTTAAGGACATAGAGAAGGAAGAGAGAAAGTTAATTTGATATGGGAATTGAAGGAAGAGAGGAAGTTGATTTGAGATGGGAATTGAGAAAGCGTGTTTGAGAGAAGAATGGAAAGTACTGTAAGAGTTGGTGATGTTGGCAATGAGAGTCGGATGGAATCGGATAGGAATGTATGAGAAAGGGATCAGAGATGAGGTGTCAGGCTCAGTGATGCCAAGGACTAATATCCTTCAAGCTACACTAGCTTCAAAGTGATTTTAATGCCCAAATGTGCGGCAAAAAATGGTATGGGATGAGTTTTTAATGGATAAAAGGTAATGTAATAAAATAATAATATTTTAAAACACAGAGGGGCCTGTTAAAACAGGGGTTTTTACGGTGCCCTCTTAAGAATCAGGATCTGTCAAAGACAGAGGTATTTTTGGGTACCTGACTATCTGGTACTGTAGCAGGAGTACACCCAGATGCTGAAGAAACAGAGGAATAAAACTCACTAGTGCTATTACAAGGCCAAGGGATCTTCAGAGGTGGTCCAACTGGTGTAAAAAGCGCTCAGAAAGGTGGTTAATAGTTGATAAGAGTGCTGGGGACAGTTTTTGTAGGTGGGTTGTGTTGATATTCAAGTATAACAGGGATAACAGGCAAATAACTAGGTTGAATCTGGTTGATTTAGGCGGTTATAACTGTGAAGAATAAATTCAAGATGATTTTCAACTTGGTGGGAGCATGGGGGTTCTTATATACTAATTTTAGAACCCCTGTAGCGCTCATAATGCCTCCCTTGGAGTGGTGTAGCACTTTTCTGGCTGGCCTGGGCCAGTTTGAGAGGTGTAGCCATAGCCCAAGGGGCTTAAGGCACTCACCAGCAGGGTCTGGGGGTCAGTACTTAGTTTGTAACAAACCTTGTTGAGTACTGGACCCCTTGTAACCTTTGGCCTGGGCCAGTTGCAGCACTATGATGCAGTTTGTGGCCCAATTCAGCATGTACAAATTTTTGAACACCACGCTACAAGTGGTGCAATGGGATTTTGGGGATCAGAGGAGTTGTTCCCATATTTTTGGGGCGCTCTGAAACCCCCTGTATTTTTCTTATATTTTTACAACTACTCTAACAGGGGTGTCGTGTATTCTGGGAGGGTCTGTGGCCCAATTCCCAATTTCTGAACTGGGACGCGGGCTTGGATTCCTCACATCACAGTTGGGTCTAACTTTGTCAGTTTACACAACACCTCATTTTTACGTCATTTTCTGGTCATTACCCAGTCAGTATGGATATACGGGATGTGCATGTAATGTGTGCACCACATTGTGACCCGTGATGCTTGAGTGCATGTGAGTAAGTGAGAAGTACATGAAGTAGTAGGATTTAAGGGGTACCCTAGGTTATTTTACATGTAGATTCAGAATATTCAATAATATTCTAAGTTTTCTTTAAGGTTCAGAAGTTATTCATGACTTCTATTTCTATTTTTTTATTATTATTGAACCAACTTATTTTTAAGGTTCCAAATGTTTTTAGTGGTGAACCTTGTAAAAATAAGGTTTTAATATTTGAGTTTTATTATGCTTATGTAATAGTACTAAACCATGTTTATTACACTCTAGTACATGTAATAATGTCTCTTTATTGTATGTACATGTAATAATGTCTCTTTATTGTAGCCTATGTAATAATGTCTCTATCATTATTACATAGTTTTTTTATTTATTTAATGCATATTTTTATAATTTTAATTTTGTTGAGTGTGCTCTATTCAGGTTGTGTCTGAATAGTAGCAGGCTGACATGAGGTCGATGGAGGAAGGATGATGTTCTTTCTTTGAGAGTGGTGCAATAGGGCTGGAGTCGGAATAGAGTTGGAGGAGAGTTGTGGTGATATGGAAGTGAGAAGATTAGTATGTTGGTTAGGTCACTTTTCAACAGGATTCAAGTTGAGATTTTCAATGGGGGTCACTGAAGTTTATCAAAAGTGTTTTTTTTTTGTACATTTGCAACTCCAATCCATGCAATTTGTATTTTTTGTGGGGTGTTCCTGGGAGTTGAAATTCAAATCCGTCAAAATCCTTTTTTTTTTGTGGCGAATTACCTGGAGTTTCAACTTCAAAAGGTCAACATTCATTTTTTCGTGGGGAGTCATTGGGAGTTGCCACTCCAAAACCATTCAGGGAGTTGCAGCTTGAAATCAAATGCAAATCCCATTAATCCTGCCAACACACACAATTATTATATCCCTTTCTGACATCACTTTTCCTCCCCTTTCAGGATTACAGACCATTGTAACTCCAAACAGATTCCAATGCCCAAGAACAAATCAAACAAATCAAGGCAGGCCATGTAATTGGTCTGATGTTGATTGACTAACACAAGTTAGGTATGATTGATTTTTAAAATATTGCATTGGAGACATTTTTTTTGTATTCTACAGTAAATGGATTCAGTTTTAATTATGGCTAAACTTTGCGCACTGTGAAAAACTCTTCATGCACTGTGAAAAACTCTTTGTGCACTGTGAAAAACTCTTTGCGCACTGTGAAAAACTCTTTGCGCACTGTTGCCGACCTATCCACAATGTTGAGCCACAGTGTGCGCCCTCTGACAAACACTTTGTGTACTGCTGATTTACCCAAAAAATTTCCGCGTTTTTTGCCAGATTTTTTTTTGGGGGAATCAGTAGAGCGGACCTTCACTACCCTATAGAAAAGTTTTTCAGATGTTTTGGGCTCTGAATCTAACATGAAAAGTTATGGATTAATTAATCCTAAAAAATCATGAATGCTTGCCCCTCAGGGGCCTGAAAGTCATGAATGCTTTCCCCTTGGGGGGCTGAAAGGCCCCATACAGTACCCCGGTAAACCCAAGGGACTGTGACAGTTTTAACTTCTCCTAACCCGATGGATCACAAGGTCAGTAGCTTTCCTTCCCTCTAGGACTGGTCTACTCCAGAGGAAAGATAAGGTAGTTTACTTCTCAGCTATAGTGCACTATACCTGTGTGACAGGTATGTAGCATACTCAGAAGGGGCTAGAGGACTAGCTCAACACCCCCCCTTGCTGCATACCTGGTAGTAGGATCATTAGAGGAGAGAATAAGAGAAAGAAAAAAAATTAACATAGTAGCCAGTGGGCTATTAGAAAAAGGATTACGGAATAGTAACAGCAGAGAAACTGAGGGAGAAGAAAAAAAAGAAGGGTGTTTGAGAGAAGAGTGACCGAGGACTAGGAGACAATACTGAACATGAGTACACGGTTGAGTGGTTTAGTGAGCATGTCTGCCAGCATGTCGGCGGTTGAGACATGTAGGAGAGAAATTGAGTCGTCCTGAACGCACTCCCGTATGAAATGGTAATGGGCATGTATGTGTTTTGTTCTGGCATTGTGCTTGGGGTTTTTGGCCAGGGCTTCAGCCCCTTTGTTGTCGACGTGGAGGGGGATTGCCTTGCTTGGTCGGAGATGGTGTAGCCAGAGCCCCTCTTTTCAAGAATCAGAAAGAGCTTTATATTCTGCTTCCGTGCTCAAGAGCAAGACGGTTGCTTGTTTTTGGGATTTCCAGGATACAACACCGTCACCCAAACGGTAGGTGTATGCCAAGGTCGACCACCTATCATCTCTGTCCTCCGCCCAGTCGGAGTCGGAGTAGCCGGAGCATTCCAGATTTCCTCCGAGACGGAGTTTGAGTTCAGATGTGGTTACCAGGTAGTTGAGGATGCGGACGGCGGCGTACCAGTGTGAGAGAGAGGGATAGCTTATTGACCGCAAACAAGATATCGGGTCGGGTGCACTGCGAAATCCACAGGAGACATCCGATGATTTGGGGGTAGGGGCCTGGAGAGGCTGGGTCTGAGGTTGTGTGATGAGTGAGATTCTTGAAGTATGAGTCAGTGGGAGTGGAAACCATATGTGAGTTGCCTTCTAGGAAGCGGTTATGTAATGGGATTGATTCAACAAGGCGTGTCAGTTAAGGAGATTGCGGGTGATTTTTATTGAGAGGAAGTGATTCAAATCTTCGTCAGCCCCTATCTTGAAGTGTTTACCTAGTTTGTCGATAAGAGAGTCAACAAAATTTGGTTCACCTACGATTTCCAGATCGTCAACATGGGTCGTGAGTGCTCCAATGAGCTGATTAGATTGAATTTGAAAATAAAGCGTAGGGTCGTAGGCTAAGTTTTTGAGACCTAGATCCAATAGCGCTTTATGGAGCTCAATGTTCCATTGGCACGGGAATTGTTCTAGACCATACAGGGATCGATTCACTTCGCACACCCATTCCGGATGTTGAAGGTCTTTGAATCCGGGTGGCTTTTCCATGAAGATGGGAGAGTTTAGGTGTCCATTCAGGAAGGCAGTCTTGAAGTCAACCTGCCTTCCCTTCCAATTTCGACTGCCTAGAAGACTAAAGATTAAGCGAAGGGTTGGAGAGAATACTTCGTCATAGTCGAGTCCGTGGACTTGAGAGTAACCCATTGCCACCAGACGGGCTTTGAGCTTCTGGATGGATCGAGCTGGCCGGCGTTTGATCTAAAATACCCATTTGGACTTTATGATCTTTCTCTGGACTGGGCGGGGAACAAGCCTCCAAGTTTGCATTCCCAGGAGGGAGGCGTACTCCTCATTGGCATCTTTCAGCCACCGGCGTTTGTTGGGTGATTTGAGGAGTTGCTTCCACATTTTCGGGGTGTCAAGGTCCTCCTCGGAAGTTGTGTTGTTGGTCCATTGACCAAACCTCTCTGGTGGTTTCCGTTGACGGGTAGAGGTTCGGTGAGGAGGAGAGGGGAGCGGAGAAGTGGAGTCAGGGGGGGAAGATCGGGCAGTGATATAAAAGACAGCTCATCAGTTGATACAGGTGAAAGTGATCTTATGGATGCCTTTTTGTTTTCACCCAAGTGGGGAGGGGTGGATTGATCAGGCCAAGGGATTTTGGTTGGGGTGTTAAGGTTTGACCCGTAAGGAAAGGAGGATTCATCGAAAATGACATCCCAAGATTTGATTACCAGTCGCTTTTCGAGGTCCCATAGTCGAAAACCATTTCCATTGCCTAGATAAGAGAGCAGGATTGCCACACGTCCTTTAGGGTCGAGCTTTTTGTGATCAGCTTCTGGTACTTTGTACCACATGAGGCATCCAAAAGGATGAATCTGATTGAGATCGATGAGAGGTTGATTCAAGACTGCAAGAGGAGATGTGAAACTGGATGGAGTGTTGCAGGGGAAGAGGGAGTGGTGTAGTGTGTTGTCCCAGAACGACTTTGGGAGATGGGAAGTGTGGAGAGATGTTCGAACGAAGTTATGAATTGTGTGATTAGTTCGTTCTGCATCGCCTTTGAGTTGGGGGGAATGTGGTGGACCAAGTTCATGTTTGATGCCTGCTGATAGAAGGTAGGAAGAGAATGTTGTCGACAGGTATTCACCACCATTGTCTGTTCGTAGTGATTGGATGGTGTAAGGGCCCAGCTTCTTGAAGAAAGCTCGAAAGATTTTGAAACATTCGAATGAATCGCTTTTTGATTTGAGAGTATAGGCAACTAGGAACTTAGAGTGGTCATCAATGATCGTTATGAAGTATTGGTACCCTTCACAGGAGTTGACTTCATATGAGGCTACGTCAGAGTGAATTAGTTGGCCAGGGAACGATAGGGAGAGCGGGATTTGAAAGGAAGTCAAGGCATTTTCGACTGGATGCAGGTAGGACAATGTTGGACGGCGGGTTTGATGTTGTGGACTTTCAACAAGGATTTGAGGGCTTTAAGTCCCAGGTGAGAGAAGGGATGAGTCAGCTGTAGTTGACGTAGACGATGTTGAGGAGTGGCGGCTTACCGGGTTGGAGGGAAGATAGTATAGGTTTCCTCGACGATAACTGCGTCCAGACAGGGGGCCATTGACTTGAATAGAGGATGAGTGAAAGATATTGCAGGAAGTTTTAGTGAAAACGACACACATGTTTGCGACCGATAACAGTGGCTTGTGTAGGGCTGGAACGACAAGGGTGTTGATGGTTGTGTTTCCATCAATCGGTAGACAGCTGGTTCCCTTGTGAGTCGATTCTACCACAGAGTGGTCTGCTAGATGAACCGGTGTGAGGTTCTTTTTGGGATTGTTGACGGATTCCAGATGAGGTGTCATGGACATTGAACACCCTGAGCTGATGTTCGAATCAGCGGAAGCCACCTGATCAGATTGGATTGAGAGCAACACCACCGCATTGCCCGCGATAACACCGATCTCTGATCCTGAATAATCCAAATTGTCATCATCGTTTTGGTCGGGAGCTGTTGAAGTTTTACCAGTGCGAGCCGCTGGTTTGCTGGTGGGGTTTGGCGGAGGAGTTGGTTAGTTGGCTTCCCACCAAGCCCGTCATTCAGCTTTGTGTGACGCGATAAGGTTCCTTGTGTTCTGGCACAAGTTAAGATCGTGGGTATTGCTATTTCAGAGATAGCAGTGACAAGGTTCCTTGACCGAATCTTCACGAGGTTGTTGTTGTTTGGGATGAGGTGCTTTGGTGGTTTTGGGAGGTTGCTGAGACCAAGATGATGTCGCCATGAGATTCTCTGCGGACAGATTCATTTCTTAGCGCTTGGACGATAGTTTCCTTCTTGACGCCTTCCTGGTTCATTAGAGATGAAACACAGTTTATCCAGTCGGGCGGGATCAAACTCAAAAGAGCCGCTGTATGTACATCATCTGCGGTTAGAGGTTTATCGGGGGTGAGGTGTTCATAGGAGTTGGCAAGGACATTTATGTGAGCTTCAATGTCGTTGCCTTCCATGCGAGTATTTACTAGTTTGAGAATCCAGTATACCCATCCTCCGGTTGAGGAGTCTTGGTGAACTTTCGCAAGAGCATCCCACATTCCCGCTGCATTGTCGGCATGTTCTCTGACGTATCGAAGATTGGAACAATCAATGATCTGAACAAGGATTGCGGGAACCATATTGTTGTCATAGTCCCAAGTAGGTGGTCGAGTGGGTACGGCTACATCAATGAGCACGTACTTGAGCTTTGCTGATTTCAGAACTTGATGGACCACGAGTTTCCAATTGAGGGAGTTCGAGTCAGCTCCAGGGGAACTAAGGACAGGGAGTCTTGCTATTGAGATTTTAGACGACGAGGATGACATGGGAGTTTTTAGGTCAAGAGTGAGATGGGAGGAAGGGTCTTTGATGTCTGTGTGTTGCGTCATTCGGTAGGAAAAGGGAGGAGGATCCGGTTGAGAATCACGTTTACATTTGATTTATCCTGTCTTCGCTTGTTTAAATGAGGCTCATAACCTGATGAGCGAGACTAGGAGACTGAGTAGTATGTTGTAAATGGATCATTTGACTACTGTAGTTAGTACTTGAACAAGACTAAGGAAAGAAAACAAACGGAGAAATGAAGCATACGAGAAAAGAAGAAGAGATGCTTACCTGAGTAGTATGTTGTGAATGGATGAGGAAGGTAATCCTCTCACAACATATTTCTCAGGTATAGTGCACTATGTGTGATACCTGTGTGACAGGTATGTAGCATACTCAGAAGGGGCTAGAGGACTAGCTCAACATCAACACCCGTCCCTTGCCTCTAGGACCGGTCGGTCCAAGAGGGAAGATGAGGGAGTTATCTCCTCCCCTTTCCTCTAGGACCAGTCGGTCCCAGAGAGAAGATAAGGGATTAAAATCCCTTCCCTTCCCTCTAGGACCGGTTGCCGCACAACAACTTAATAACCTTCAAGAGGTCTTCCTAGACAGACAGCCTGTCGAGGTGTGCTCAGCCAGGGGTGGCTGTCTTCAGAGGGAAATGGAAACAATATCAAAAGAAGATAAGACCATCCGTGGTACCTCAACAATTAAAGGGGGTTGGAAAAACTACTCCCAGACATTGGACAAACAACTCCCACAACCAAGTTGACGTTCGTCCAATCCTGCCACCAGGATTGGGAGTTGTTCTCCCAAAGTCAAAAAAATAGAAAAAAATGGGAGTCGGTCTCCCAAATCCGCCATAGACTTGGCAGATTTGGGAGTTGTCCTCACTGGCTAGAAGCATTTCCTTCCGGTCAGTGGACCGGAAGGATTTTCTTCCGGTCAATGAGCATTTGTACCTCACAATCGGAAGGATTCCCTTCTGGTTGATGAGGTATAACGACCTCATCAACCGGAAGGATTTCCTTCCGGCTGATGAGGTACAAAATCTTCATCAGCGGAGAGGAACTCCTTCCTGTTGATGAGGTCATTGTACCTCATCAACCGGAAGGATTTTCTTCCGGTCAATGAGGTACAACACCCTCATCAACCGGAAGGGATTTCCTTCCGGCTGATGAGCCTTTTGTACCTCATCAATTGAAAAGAAATCCTTCTGGTCGATGAGGTACAACAACATCATCAACCGGAAGGATTTCCTTCTGGCTGATGAAGCTTTTGTACCTCGTCAATTGGAAGGAAGTTCTTCCATTCGATGAGGTACAAAAGCCTCGTCAGCCGGAAGGAAATCCCTTCCGGTTGATGAGGGTGTTGTACCTCTTTGATTGGAAGGACTTCCTTCTAATCGATGAGGTACAAAAGCCTCATCAGCTGGAAGGAAATCCCTCCGGTTGATGAGATGAGGTACAATGACCTCATCAACCAGAAGGATTTCCTTCCGGTTGATGAAGTACAACAACCTCATCAACCGGAAGGATTTCCTTCCGGTCAATGACGTATGAGGCTTTTGTACCTCATTGATTGGAAGGAAGTCCTTCCAATCGAGAGGTACAACGCCCTCATCAACCGGAAGGGATTTCCTTCCGGTTGATGAGGCTGTTGTACCTCATCGAGTGCAAAAACTTCCTTCCAATCAATGAGGTACAAAAGCCTCATCAGCCAGAAGGAAATCCTTCCAGTTGATGATGTTGCTGTACCTCTTCGACCGAAAGGATTTTCTTCCAATCAATGAGGTACAAAAGCCTCATCAGCCGGAAGGAAGTCCTTCTGGTTGATGAGATTTTTATACCTCATCAACCGGAAGGAAATCCTTCTGGTTGATGAGGTACAATGACCTCATCAACCAAAAGGAGTTCTTCCCCACTGATGAAGTTCTTGTACCTCATCAGCCAGAAAAAAATCCTTCCGATTGATGAGGTCATTATACCTCATCAACTGGAAGGGAATCCTTCCGATTGTGAGGTACAAATGCTCACTGACTGGAAGAAAATCCTTCCAGCCAGTGAGGACAACTCCCAAATCTGCCAAGTCTATGGCGGATTTGGGAGACCAACTCCCATTTTTTTGACTTTGGGAGAACAACTCCCAATCCTGGTGGCAGGATTGGTTGAACGTCGACTCGGTCATGGGAGTCATTCGTCCAATGTCTGGGAGTTGTTTTTCCAACCCCCCAATTAAAATGTGAGTTTAATTTTGTAATTTTCTATGGGCTCAAGGAGAGCGCAAAACACCTCCATATTTTTTCTACAGGGTGAAATTCAATCTATTTGTCTCAACTCTGCATGTACATAAATACATACTCCCTCTGGATGTAAACAATTTTTGGAATAAAGCATGACTAAGAGAAAGATGCAAATGTTAGCATGTTTACACTTCAAATTTATTTATCTCCTCATGCAACTGTTTAATTGTGGATCTGAAAACAGCATTAAAGAAAGTTTTGAAGCTTTTGTGTACTTTTCTTGTGTTTTTAAAGGCAATTTCTCTCATTGTTAGTGTGCCAGATCTTTTGATCCAATATTCCATTAGATCCCAGATCAAAAATGGGATGACCTCAACATGATTCCTGCACCCACTCTTATTGAATACACTAATTGAAACCTCCTTGAAAGATTCTGTTGCATCTTTGAGCAGAGATGAAATGTGGCTACTCTGTGTTTGAAGGCTACCTGAAAGGGGATTGATTATCAAATCAATCATTTGGACGTAAAAAAGAAACAGTGGAAAGGCTTCTTTAAGATGCCCAGATTGAAATAGTTCATCTTTCATCATTTCTATCTGAAAATTAATGGTGGTCTGTCTTTCCCAAAATAGGAACCATAGGTTTTGGTTCCTGGAAAATTCATCAACCCCTTCTCTTTGTAATTCACGTGATCTTATTTTGTTGAGCATTGTGTCTTCAAGAATAGTGTCTTCATTTTGGATGTGAAAGACCTGTTTGATTTCACCAATCTTTGGAACATCTTCAGCATCTAACATTATACTCCCTGTTGGACCTAACTTGAAATTTTGAAAGATTTCATTAAGCCTTTTCTGAATGGGTTGATTTCTTTCTTTGGAAAAAATTATGTTTTTGTTGAAGTGTATGCTTTTCATCTGGAACTTGACATTTTGCCTCAGATGATTATTTAACTGGTGGAATGAGAATCTGAAAATTGTGTTGAATAAAGTTTTGAAGTACCTCTCTATCTTTGAGTTAGCTCCCAAAGCAATTTTTCTCACTTCATCTCTTGCTGAGTTTTTGATCCAATATTCCAAAGAGCCCTACATCAACCCAGGCATTGATTCAAGCTTTATTCTGGAACCTCGATGATGTGATAGAAAAATTCCAGATTCCTTGAAGCTTTCTATTGCTTTTCTGAAGAGCACTGAATTATTCTCACTTTTATCTTCCTGAAGGCCTCCATTTGAAAATATTATTATATCAATCATTTGAACATAGAATAAGAACAATGGGAATACTTGCTCCATCTTTTCAAGTGAAATCCCATCATTTTAATTTCAAGCTCAATGTTTATATTAGTCAGTCTCTCCCAAAATTTGATCCACAAATTTTCATTCTCCAAAAGTTCCTCAAAGTATTTCCTTTGTATAAGAGAGAGTACTCTTTCCCTTGTGTAAACTCCAGTCTCCAAAATATCATCTGGATTTTTGATGGAATATGCTTTGGCAATTTCTTTAAAAATAGTGGAGGAATTTTCATAATCCAACATAATACTTCCTCCTGGACCCAAGTCAATGCTATTTAATATTTCAGAAATCTTTTTCTGAACCCCATTATGTGGGTCTTCTACAAAAAAGCTACTCTTATTAAAATACAAATCTTTAATTTCTGATTGGGAATGTTGGCCTTTGAGATTCTGGCTTAATGTTTCTTTTAGGATTGAAGATAGCTTAAATTTTTCCCTAGGCAACGTTGACTGATCGTTTTTAGAAACTACACCTTTGAGCTTGCTATCAACAGTGTCTTGACTTTTCTTTGACAGATTCAGAATGGAGTTTGAAGGCTTTCTGTTGATCTTTGGGAACAGTTGTGAGGTCTCTCCTTCATCAGAATCAGCTGGTTTACCTTTCAAATTCACATTTTTTCCATGTAATCCTTTTAAACCTTCTGAGTCTTTAATAGAGGTGTTTTTCATTGAAACCCCAATTTCAGTATCATGGTTCTGGATTTTAGCTTTTGACCCAGATCTCATTCTCTTCTGGCTTGATTTCGTAATGTCAAGTTTTTTTGATATGTTCTGGCTCTTTGCTTGATCTCCCTGACCGTCAGAGTACTTAATTGAGCTCATTTCCCTTTCAAGGTTGTTCAATTTCCTTGAATGAATTCCACTTTTTGGACTTGATCCTTTGGCCTTTATCAATGATTTCTTTACTTGTCCTCCTATTTTGTTTGATATCACAACTGCCATTTTATTATTTGAATTCCGCATTGGGGGTGTTTGACTGCATTTTGAAACTTGCTGGTATTTCTTATTGCTCTTGGATTCTGTGTCTAAGAGCTCATGATCAGCACAAGCTGTTCTAACTTTGCGATTTTTCCAAGTCTTATCAAAGAATATGAGATTCAATATACCTTTGTGAGCTATGTTTGATAACTTTCCCCTTTCTAAATCAATTGATTCACCCGAGGAAATTTGATTATTTCTATTAATTCTTTGGAGGCTGATTGAGCTCCTCATAGCCGTTTTGTGAGCTGGAAATTCATCAGAATACACGGCCTTATAGTGGTTTTGAAATGTGACTTTAGGAAATTGTGACATGGGCTGATTTATTTTGTGCTTCTTGACTGCAGGTTCCTTTGAATAGTTTTCACAAGATTTCCTAATTTTAGAATTCAGCATTGGTCTTGAAATCTCCTTGATGAAGTTAGAATTTACAGTTCTTTTGCCTTCAGCTTTTCCTAAAGAGGAAGAAAGTCCTCGATGCTTTCCAAGGCCTTCGCTGGCTGCACTTTCCATGTATGGTGAGTTCAAGAAGTCGCCCAGAAAGTCAACATCTTTTTTTTGTGTTGTGGTATTAACTGGTTTCTGCATTGATGCTCGAACAACCACTTTCACGTCCAAAATTGAAGTCTTTGATATGTCGAACTTCTGGCATGGATGGAAAACCAGAGCTCGAAAAGTCAGATGCTAGCTTGTGTGCTTGATCTTGAGCTCCAAGCATCAGACTGAGTTTGTCGTTGCGATTGACAGACGGATGTACTGAAAGGTAGGGCTCCTTGTCAACATTTCGGAGCCCTGATTTTGTCGGTATGGTCTTGTCATCATCCACCTGACCCGATGGGCTCTGATCCAACGTGTTCTTTTTCATTTCGAAAATTGTTTCCGATGGCCCACCATTTCGTGGCGCCATTGAGAAGCTCTGATTCGTATCTTGGGACTTTGCAAGTCGGGTCTGCACTTTCCCACTAGGTGAGCAGCTGCTAGGATTTTGAACATGCTCCATTGCGCGACAAGCAAAAAACAACCCCAGGAAAAAGGGTCGATAACTATTTATCCTTGGTATTCTCCTTCTTGCTGAATTGACCTTAGTCGAGTACATAGTGCGGAAGACGAGCTTGGTTTCCAGTGGTTCCCTTCCTATGTTGTTCAACTGTTTGATTAATTGCGACAATGAAGAGTGAGGAAGTTTGCATGCAGGCGAGCATGCAAGTGAGAGTCAGGGTCAAGAGATAATCAAGCGGAATATGCTTCGTCGCGCAGTAGCGAAGGAAAATGGCAGATAAATTTTTGCTGCTTTAAATGCCAGCGGTGAAGAGTCAGGTGAAAGGGTGCGCGCAGTTTTCGGGAGCTCTGTCGCCCGTTCTGTATCCCTGACGATTTTGGATGCAGGACCGGGCGGGCTGTGTTTTGGACGGTTGTGTCTGAGAACATAATGACCGCAGTGCTACTCACGAGCACGTGATGATTCAAAACATGCCCCGTTCTACGGTGCATAGGAGGAGGGAGCTGCGGTGGCATGGGTCAGGCTGCCAGCTGACTTGAAATTTGCCACGTTTCGTTGAAGAGTTTTCCCTGGGCTCGAGCAATGGCTAGCAGTATCTCGCGACCCCGATCTGGCGAGTTCCACCGGAAATTGGGCTCCAATAATTGACTCGCCAACCCACTCGCTGAAGGCATCCACAGTCGCCCCAACTCGCCTCAAAGACCGTCTGTTTTGACCAGTCTACTCGCAACCTGACAAATATCGGACTGATTGCCTCTTCGTCCACACCACCCCACTCCTTGCCGGCAAAACTCTCCGACGCCGGCTGCAAGCCGGAATGTTGGATATTACATCCTCCTCCTCCAATGTCGAGATAGATTCGTTGCTCACTGCACCTCTTCAAGTCAATCCAGGTCCCGATCCCCAAAAAACGCTAACCACAAAATGTGGGATTTTTAGATCAAGGACTTTATTGCAGCTGTTACATAGAGCAAATAGTGGTAAAAACTTGATGGGAAAAAGTTAGAAAATAGAAATAAGAAAGAAACAATGAGAAAGGATATTTAAGGAAATAGAAGAGATAAAAGATACCTTCTTATAGTTCACACTTGGCTAAAACTGAGTCTGGAGGAGACACGGTATGAGACAGGATAAAAGAAACAATGACAAGCCTGAAAAATAATCAAAAGGGAAAAAGATGAACAGTAAATGAGAATAACACAAAGTAGTGCCTGGTTTGAGAAATGAAGAATGTATAAAATAAGATCTCAATGGAGATAAAAAGAAGGTCCAATAGACTTACATCCACTGGATTGAATCAATGCTCCCCCTTATTTGTGTTGCTCTACTTTGAGCGTACATGTGAGGCAGAACATGCAGGTTGGACAGATTGATAGTGGAGTAAGGAATTGGGCCTAGTGTGGAGGGATCAATGAGAAATTGAGTTCTTGAGGTTGAGGAAGAGAATTCCAAGAGTGGAGACATGTGGCTTCTTGAACTGAGATTTGAGTCTTGCATATTCAATATTTCAAATGAGTGTGGGCCTTCAGTATAAGCATCAGAATTATTTATTTCCATGTTACCAGAGGGACATAGGGGAGATAAGAGCTGTTAGTGTAACTCAATGGTAGAGTGAGTAGCTCTTAACTTCTTTGTTACAGGTTCGAATCCTGTCGTTAATAGTAAAATTACGTGTAAAACCCACATCAATATCACTTCCTTAAACCCAGGTAGTTAGGGGACATAGCCTGGCATGTGATGTGTCATTTGCATTACTTTATCCATCAGGGCTAGGCACATTCAATTGCGGCTCATATTTATGGACTGCATGAGTAGATGCTACCCAGGGTACTAAGACAATGTCAATAAGTGTTGGGTACTCCTCTATAGATTATTGTAGATAAGCTGTAAGTCTCTCCCTGCCCCAAATTAAATTATCAACAATGAAATTTCAGTGGCAGCATGTTGTATTTCAGTTCTCCCTTCTGAAATCCAAACCCCACTTAGTTCTGAGCCCATGCTTGCTAGACGGTGACCTGCTCAAAAGGAGACTTCAACAGGTGATCTAAGTACTTGAGCAGTCTCTGCTCTTGATCTTTCCAGCTCCTCATCTCTTCTATCTTTGACCCTTGGCCACAATTCCTTCACTATTCTTATTTTGGATCAGGAAAAGTAGAGAATCTTTTTTTATATGGCTTCGACTTCTGTGACAAGTGAATTTCCATTATTGATTTATTAAGCAGCTCTTATTTGCATGAGTTACCAAGATGTAGGTTGTCTGGAAATGAAGTGTCAATCATGTGCTGATTAAGACTCCAGAAAAAGCAAATTATAATCAATGGAAATGTTGATGATTTCCCAGTCTGAAGAAGTTTTTTGAGGGTATTTACTTTGACAAGAACCATCCTTTCAAGTTTGCCTGTGTTACTGTCACACAAGAGAAGTCTTCCATTGCTGGTTGTTGTTTGAGGGTGTGACCCCAGAAAACCATTTGAGTAGTTTTGGTGGATGTCACAGTGAAAAAAAGAAAGAAAGCCAGCCTGACGTTGACCAACAACTGCTACTTCTCAATCAGAACCATCACCTCGATTACAGAAAGCCAGTGGGACGAATACAAAGGAAATGGGAGATGTGCGTGAGTTCATCTGCAGACTGAATCCAGAAACAGGCTGTCCGAGAGGATAATAGCTCGGCGGAAGAGATTTTCATCAGTTCAGAGGACTTACATTTGTGCCTTTTCTTTTAGATGACCTCGATCACATCAAGCTCGACCTCAACGAACAACCATCCACCTCCAAACCGACCATCCCCCAGGCTCAGCGATCCTGCCAATCGTCCAAAATCAACCATAAGTTGGAATACTTTCTCACCTTGATTGCCGCCTCCAAGGGCGTCGCTCTCCTCAGGTTGATCGAAGACTTACTTGGCTCCAGCGGGATCTACGTTTTTGGTGAAATTTTCGAGACGAAACCCATCCAAGATGTCGCTCTCCTTTTTCTCTCTCCATCCTTGCAAATCGAATCCCTTCTCACTTTTTTTTTTTTTGCTTTTAGCTGGCTACTCATCCAACCGATGCCTCGTACCATCAACTACTCGAAATCTTTGCCTTTGGGACTTGGAAGGACTATCGTAGTGCGTCTTGTGATATCCACCCTCCCTAACCAAATACCCTGTTTCCGGCTTGCTAACTCCTTTCTTCTATCTTCGATTTGGCGGTTTCCTCACCGCACAGAGAGCCAAGACCACTTGCCCAAACTGAATGAACACCAAACCTCAAAACTCAAACTACTTTCGATCATCACCCGCGCCTCGCATTCCAGAGTAAGAAAAACGCGTTGAAACCACGTGAATAGATACCATTTTATGCATTTACTGGATATTCCATCTCTTTCCAGATCATCCCATACAGTGAACTTCTAGAGGAACTAGAGATCGCCGAAACACAGGCCTTAGAAGAGCTAATTATCGATGGGATATACAGTGGTTTATTGGGAGGACGACTGGACCAGAAGTATTCGAGACTGGAGGTGGAGTCGAGTGTGGGTCGGGACGTGAGGGTACGGCCTCTAGAAGAGCCAGGGTCGAGGAGCCAAGGTGTGGACGAAGATGTGCAGATGGATGGGTCCAATGGGCTGGTCGAACCCACCGCCCCGCCAAATACGGTAGCCAAATTACACTCCCAACTCGCCTCTTGGCGCGAGTCTACCGGTAACGTCTTGAAGCAATTGGACGAGAAGATCGAGCTCATTCGTCAGAAAGAGTGAGAGTTGTCTCTTCGCACTCTTTTTTTTTTGAAAAGAATATTTCAGCTAACCTGTCTTTCCCTTCACGCTTTCTTCAACATCTCGCCATCGCAACAAAGCCAAGCGAAACTCGACCAACAAACCCTCCAATCTACCACGATCGAACACCTCTCCCATTCGATCTATGCATCCTTATGTAGCTCCTCATCGACCCATCACAGTAAGAATATCGGCAGTGGCTCGAATCGGAAAGGGAAAGATAATGAAACGATAGAGCCGATGCTCTCAAGTGACCACCAGATGGACATCGATGAACACGATAACCTGTCAGTCGTCTCTCTCTTCCTCCTCTTATCTCTTATCTCTTTGACCCTTTCCCTTCTTTGTTTTTGACTCCGTAAAATTCATCCTCTTTCTAAAATATCTAGCAATCCTCAAAAACAATCCTCCCTCTGATTCTGATATCTGGTTCTTCATATCTAATCTCCGGGTCTTCTGCTTTTTTTTTTGTTAGCAGGCCATCTAGTAAGACTCGAAAACGTGCTCGTCCTTAGCTACTCTCACCTCACCTCATCTTACCAAAAAAAACAAAACCTCTACATCGGTGATGCTACCTTCCCCAGTCACACCACACATCCAAAAACGCCCTCCAAATAAAAAACCTCCTTTGTTTTGGTAGTATGGTGATGATTATCGTGAAGGACTTTTTGTAAGCCCGTTGGATGAAATTCATTCCGTCTCGAACTTCTTGTTACCGTCAACATTTAAAAGGCGTTGACAGAGAGAAAGAGAGAGATGTGATTTTCTTTTTTTTTCAAGGACTAGTTAAGCTATGTACATTGTCCGACATGACTTGATATGAGGTCAACCCTCTCATGCATTCCAGATACCCTGTACCCTTTCACTCTCCCTCACTCTGTTATAACTTTTATTTGTTGTTGCTCTCTCACAAATATATATGCCCTTAATAAAAGATTCTCGGCCCCCATGTTTGGGGAGCCCAGGAGTTCACAATTGAAAGACATATTGGCCTGTGATGAGTGGCATGCACTTGATGTTGCACCATTAAATTGCATGAATTGAGTCAATGCAAAGGCGACAGGGTTAGGTCCCAGAGGTTATATTCTTTTAGTTCAATGGAAGACTTTTATTTTTATTTTTGGGAAAACAGACACCAAGAAAAAAGGAGAAGAAAAAATAGTTGGCATAGTCCCTCTCCAATCCAATCCAAGTCCCTTCTACTAAAAAAAAACCTAAAGGAATGGGCTCTGAGAGCCACACAAAAAGCCTGCAACTTTTGTATTGTTTTTCAGGGTTTCACAATAAAGATTTGTGGGAAATCGTTCTGTTGAAAAAAGGTGAATCCTTGATGGTACATGCTACACCAAGACTGTACACACAATGTTTACAGTTATTTATTGTGTGCTAGACAGACAAGAAACCCAAAGAGGCTCTTGTGGTGATTATTTTTGTTGAGAGTGTCCACATTGGTTTGAGGATTGGTGCAGGATTTATGGTGTTCAGATATCATTTTGGAAAATATTGCATCAGATCTTAAATGCAAGATTTGGCTGGGGTCTGTCAAGAATCATAAAATTTAGGGTCTTCGACACACGACCCCCTGACTTTGAAGGGGCGACCCCCCTGCCAGTTGCAAGGACGTCAGGGGGGTCGCACCTTCAAACCCCCTGTCGAAATGGGGGGTCGCAGGTCGAATTTTCAACCCTCCGCCGATGACGGCTCCTCCTTGGTGGGAGGTACAGAAAGTACCTTTCCACTGAGGAGGGACCCTCCTCTGCCGACAGGTACTTTCTGTACCTTCTGCCGGGGAGGATTTCTCCTTGGATGACAGGTACTTTCTGTGCCTTCTGCCGGGGAAGAGTTCTCCTCGGTCGGCTGGTACAGACTGTACCGGTCGGCCGAGGAGGAATCCTACCCGGAGGATGGTACAGACGGTACCTGTCCCCCAAGGAGGGTCCCTCCTCGGTGGCAAGGTACTGTCTGTACCTCCCACCAAGGAGGAACCTTCTTTGGCGGACAGGTACATGATGTAACTTCCGCCAAGGTTCTCGGCGGTGAGGTACGTACTTCATGTTGTACCTTCCGCCAGGGTTCCTGCTTGGCAGACAGGTACATGCTGTACCTTCCGCCGAGGTTCCTCCTTGGAAGGAGGTACAGAGAGTACCTTGCCACCAGGGAGGGACCGAGGATTTCTGCTCGGCGGACAGATACTGTCGGTACCATCCATCGGGGAGGATTCCTCCTCGGCCGACCGGTACAGTCTGTACCAGCCAACCGAGGAGTAATCCTCCCCGGAAGAAGGTACAGGAAGTACCTGTCGGCCGAGGAGGATCCCTCCTCAGTGGAAAGGTACTTTCTGTACCTCCCACCGAGGAGGAGCCGTCATCGGCGGAGGGTCGAAAATTTGACCTGCGACCCCCCATTTCGACAGGGGGTTTGAAGGTGCGACCCCCCTTGACGTCCTTGCGATGGTCGGGGGGGTCGCACTTTCAAAGTTTGGGGGTTGCGTGTCGAAGACCCAAAATTTAAGTTAAGTTTCTTGACATGTCCCTGCCAGATCTTGCATTTAAGAACTTAAGCATTTTTCTTTTCAAAATGATATTTGAACACCATAATTATGGACAATGTTTCATTACCAAATTATAACTGTGAGAATACATTGGTTGGGATTAAACATGAAATTAAATTTGATCCTCCACGTCAAAACCAAACAACCACATTGGGTTTGAATTATTCTGCCAACCACACTTCATCAACTAACTTTGACCACATGGAGTGACTTATGTCTGCAGTGGCCCTGCCTGCCTGAGAGCACCAACCCAAAAATCATCTAAATTCACCCTTTGAATTTTTATGCATCCAGTTCCAACACTGTCTTTCCCAAGGAAAGAAAATTAGACAGCCTGCTGCCTCCTTGTTTTTTTAACCTTGTGAACTAACAACCTTGACAAACCTATGATTGTTATTTTATTTTCTAAGAAAATCAAGCTTACAAAAAACCTCGTGCCAACACACCTATGTGTATAATCTTCTTTTTTCAACTGCGCTTTGAATCTCTCACTGCCTTGTTTTCAAACATCTCTTTTTTCCCTCTCCATTTCTCTTGATTATATAACTTTTAAGATCCTCATTGCCCAGCTTTGTTATTTCTTGATTCAGCTTTAAAATAATTTCCTTTCATTTTTTCATCATTGTTGTTGTTTCAAAATGTGTGTTGGATGGATTGCCAACCAATAATATCAATGATAAGCCTTCCATCTTTCCTGAATAGAAAAGCTGAGGAGAGGGATCAGCTAGATAAATGGAGGCCAATTTTGCCATTTTCCTTCTCTCAGTGATAAACCAAGCCTTCCTTGAGTGTATGCCCCACTGAGACCAGTGAGGATGGTTGAATTATGTGCCCAATAGTTCAACTGTCTGATTTTCCAAAACTATTTTGAATCTTGCTTGAGAATCACAAAAGGACCCAAAAATACATGTTCATTCACTTCTTGAGAAACCAAAAGCAAAAGATAAAAAACAATGACATGTAAATGAAAGGTAGGATGCAAGTGAATCTTTCCTTCTGCAAAAAGTAATTTGTATCTTTCAAACTGAGAGAGATACAGACCATCAAATATTTCTCTCTTTTTTCTCAGATCCTCTCACCCAAGCAGGGGGACTTTAGGTGTAAGTCCCTCACTAAGGATGAAAATTATCACAGCCCCACTCAGACTGCAGCTGGAGGGACTTTATTAAGTTAGCTTCATCAACAACACCACAACCATGAAAAATCCATTCCCCAATTACAAGGATTCTTCTGCAAGATGCCATGGGGAGTATGGAAGAAAGATAACACAGGAATCACTTGAAAAAGTTGTTGATGTCACCGGATATCTCAATTCCAGTGAATCCAATCAACATCTCTGGCCACAAAAAAAACTTCACATTCCAAATAAGGATTGAAATAATTTGGATTCAACATCATGTCTAACTGATGGCAGATTAATTCAACAAGGATTCAACTTACAAAAGTTGTGATTTCTGCCAAAGATTTTGTATGGAAAAAGGTGTTTTCCTCCACATCCTGGCACTGCAAAAAAATCTGCTTCAACTGTCAGCAGTTGACATGCAGTAGCTTTGATTTTACCCTGGTCTTACTCTGGTTTTACTCAAACTTTAATCAAAAGTTACTTTGGTGCACAGTCACTGTGCATCTCAATCAAAGTTTGAGTAAAGTTTGAAGAAGAGTTGAGTAAAATCAGAGTAAGCTGCATGTCAACTGCTGGCAGTTGAAGCAGATTTTTTTGCAGTGGTGTTAAATTGGTTCTGAAAAGGCACTACAGCCAGCCTGGCTGTTGAGGAGACTGTACGGTACAGCCACTCATGCGTGTCCCTTGCCAGGAAAAATACAATTGGACCTGCATTTTATTATTTCAGGTCCGATTCGTTTATACCTGTACCTCTTTTGAGTCATTTTGGAAACTATTTGGAATTAATAAAAAATAAAGAAACAACAATTTTTCATTTTCAAAGACCAATAGAAAGCGAAACAAAATTTTACTGAATAGTGCTTTATAATTGCTGCCTTAGAGCAGCTCCACCGGGGGAGCTTTCCCAGGTTGCTATCACATCGTTTAGCACCCCGATCCCCAAAACAGTCAGCCACCGGGGGCGCTAACTGAGCAGCTAGTTGCCTCGGGAGGGATAGGGCTGCCACATCTGGCAACCCTATCCCTCCTCCCGGGGGAAATCCATCCCTCTTGGGATAGCTCCTCCCGGTAAACGCCGCAGCACTCTCCGATGGCAAATTGCTGCGGCCGGGAGCCATTCAGGACTTTTTAACTCCCGCGGTGGAGTTGCTCTTAGGGATTTGAAATCCTATTTTTTTTTAATAAGATAGTAATGCGATGAAACACCACTACATCAGTACTAATTTTCATCAATACACACAATTTTGGCTGGCGGGTTCATAATTGGACCACACCTGTAACACTTTTGAAAAATATTTGAATTATTATTGCTTTTATGTAAGTTGAATAGGGCGGCCAATCCAAATAGTTTCTAATTACATTCTAAAATTTTTTGGAATACTCGTTTAAAATTGCTACCTGAATATCGTTCCTGTCCCAGCCAACCGAGCGACACCATCCATAAGCCTCTCCTACGGAAACTCAGAGTGTACCGCGGGGACGCCGGGCTCTGCCCTGCGCCTCGGGACCCTCCGTATCGAGAGGCTTTGCTAGGTGAAAAGGTTGTTGTTTTGGTTTTTATTGAGCTGACTACAATTCCTGGGAGTTGTGCCTGTCTTTGGCTCCCCAAGCCTATGTATTCTTTTGGTATATGTATAGACTAGACATGATATGGTGTGGTGTGGTGTGATATGGTATTTTTGAGTTTGATGACATCATACTTGGGCTGTTTCTACTGAGTTTTTTCAGTTTCTTTTGTCTCAGACAAAAACTCCAACTCTTCTTTCCCTGAAGACTCTTCAACGAACAAACACCTTGAGACGAAGTTCATACCAAAAGAATGACACCAGCTCCCTCGACAACGCCCCATCCTCCGATCCTCTATGCCCTGCCGACGGACCAAGTGGCGCGCTCGCTGGGTGACTTCGTGATTAAGGCTCAGGAAGAAGCTCTTTCGAAGCGCTCCAAATTCACCTTGGCCGTCTCTGGTGGCTCACTGGCCAAAACACTTGTCGAAGGACTGACTGGTCGGGAAGAAGTCAAGTGGGAAAAATGGTACATGATCTCTCTTCCCCCCCAACGAAACCCTGTCTCTCGTTATTCCAAGGTCTCACTTACACCTCCTGGAATATTCTTTGGTCTGGAAGGGTCGCTTTCTTTGCCGACGAAAGAGTCGTCCCTCTCGACCATGAAGACTCCAACTACCGCATCGTCCATGAAGGTCTCTTCAGCAAAGTGCCGATCCCCACTCAAAACATCCATCCCATCTCGACCGATAACCTCGAAGATCCTGAAGAAGTTGCACATGAGTATGAGAAACAGTTGATGAATGAATTTGCAGGCAAGTGTATCAATAAGAAAAAAACCCTAGTTTGTTCGAACTAGGTATACCTTTTCGTTTTGTTTATGGAAGACTGGGGAAGCCGTTCGATCGAAGATGAAACGAATCCCTAACACCAGGATTTCTTTTGGTTTTTGTTGGATGGATGTACACTTACAGGCAAGAATGCGGTAGCCTTTCCAAGATTCGACCTGATTCTATTGGGCACCGGACCGGATGGACACACCTGCTCGCTGTTCCCGGGGCACGAGTTACTGAAGGAAGATTCGACTTGGGTATCGTGGTTGGTCGACTCGCCCAAGCCGCCCTCGACACGGATCACGCTCACCTACCCGGTCCTCAACCATGCCCACAAGGTCGCCTTCGTCGCCGTCGGTGACGGGAAGAAAGACATCATCCAGAAGCTGCTCGATCACCCCGAACTCGGCCTCCCTTCTTCCCTCGTCAAACCGATTCCTCCCGGCCAAGTCTACTGGTGCGTCCTCCTTCCTTCTTTCCCTTTATCTCTTTCTTCTCCTCCTGACTTCTTCTTGTTCCCGTCTGCTCTCTTGTTTTCTCATTAGGTTTGTCGACGAGGCCGCAGCTTCACAGACGCAATACGTCAAGAGTGAATTCAAGCTCTAGACCAAAGATTCCTTTCCCCTTTTTCTTCCCCCTCGCTCGTAAAATCCAGAATAACCAAATCGTTTGAGTATCTCTGTATGTGTGACTTATGTGAGACAAAAAAAATAACTACAGAATAAATTCAAGGACTACTGTAGGAGATGGATGGTAAACCAAAACAAAAAAACCAAGAAATAGATGATTGTTGTTGTTTCTGGGGAAGGAGTCTGTGCCTTTCTGTGCCACTGAGCATCTGTCTTCTGTTCCACTTGATATATGTCCTCTGTGCCACTGGGTGTCTATCTTCTGTGTGTACTTGAAATGGTTTGAGAGAATTGAGAGGTATGGAACAGCTACTCTTGTTTTCTTCAACCAGTCTATGTTTTTTTTTCGGTACAAGTAGGCTTTACCAAAAAAAAACTTTGTTTTTCCTTTTCCTTAAAAAGCAAACTTAAGAGGAGAAAATGAAAAAAGCAGAATGAAAATATGAGGCAGTGAGAAGAAAAGTGGGTTGATTTATTTACAGTTTATGATATTGGGCAATACATGTCAGTGCACTTTTCCTAACTCCATAAAGACTCTCCAATCTATAACAAGATAAAAAAGAAAAACAATGTATGACTCAATAGAGTTTGAAAAAGTTCAAGAACTACAAAGAAATTGAGAAAGACTTGCAAGAGCAAACACGTGTTTTGCAGGGATCTCGGTTTGATTGGATGAGTTAGTATATTATGTTAAGATTAGAGCTCTAGAGGTCAAGATGCAGATGGGGTTTTGGCAGTCTGAATCAAGGAGAAGTAGTGAAAGAGGCTGAAACTTGATGGTTAATATAAAAAATGAAGATTGTCTGTCACAACTTATAGTGACAAGACAACAAACATGACATCCAAATCACTATACAGCACCAGGAAATGAAACCATCTGAGAAAAGGAACTACATTGTCTCCTCTAATCTGGACTGTCTTTATCTGAGATTGGGAACTAGTACATGGTCTCAAAATAAGACTACTACCAACCATACTACTTATGTGTATTTGATATTTTATCATGTAGAGAAGAGTATGAAAATTAGGAAGAGGACTCAGGAGGGATTTGTGGTATTCAAATATTGTTTTGGGAAAAATTACATAAAATCTAAAATGCAAGATTTGGCAGGGAGCTGTCAAGAATCATAAAATTTAAGTTTATGTATCTTGACAGGTAGGTCCCAGCCAAATCTTGTGTTTAACATTTTATGCAATTTTTCCTGGAACACTATTTGAATACCCTCATTGAGGAAGGACTGAGAGCTGAACATTAGACCAGAATTTTGACAAGTTAGGATTTTCAAAACAATATTTATGCCTGCATTCTCATCATACATTCACACATTGACTGGAGTAAGATAAGTCAATAAAAAACAATTTGAATTTCTTTAAGACCATTTCAGTAGATTAACAGGAAAATTGATCAAATTTTCCTCGATCTTCATTAAATTACAAAAGATTTAGGCATGTTTGTCCTGGGGGAAGTAGGGTGTAGAAATACCAATGGTATCCAGATAAAATTCCTTGTGAAAACAATCCTTCCATCACAAAATCAAAAAAAAAAATGGTCACCACAGGACATGTGCACCTCTTTAGTTAGTCTGACTCACTACTGAGAAGTGTTGTACTAGAAGCTCTTTTTGAAATTTACATTTAATAACAAGGTGAAGTTGTCAGGATTTCAGCTCAAAGAGATTATGCATTGAGGTGGAGCTGTTCTTGGGTACAAAGGACAGTACCAAGGAGCAGCCAATGTTGGCACTGAGAAGATAAGGCTCAGACTAAATCTATAATTTCAAACTAGAGGAGCCGGGTAAAGTAGTCACAACTAGAGAGCTGTCAGCCACTGAGGTTACCTATGAGGTAACCCACATCTCTGCAAAAAAGAAAAACACATTAGACTAGTTTAGACTAGGTGCGAGACTAGCAGTCAAGAGTCCAATTGCTCCTCTCCTCATTATTACTTGTTATCTTTATTAATTTATAAACTTTCAAATAATTTTCTGAAAATAATTCACATGTAAGTGTGATTACTAACAGAAGATTAAGATTTGAACTATCTACCCAATAGGCTAAATAGCTTATTGGGCAAATGACTTTCCATTTATTAACTCTCAATCTTGATTTCACATGAAAGAATGTTTTCACATGTGGATTGTCTCACCCCACCGGAGAAGACCTCAAGATTTTTAAGAACTAGAATAAAAGGAGAGGATCTTTATGAGATCCTCCCACACCTGTGATAAATATTCTAGTCTACCTCATGATAAGCTTACTCTTTTAAAATAGTATAAATATTTATAAAGGTAACTGGGGATATTAACCCAAACTCTATTAACAAGAATCTATCCGCCTTCATTCTACCCTCTCCTTTTCTCTCCTCCTTCCACTTACCCTCTTCCTCTCAGCTCTATCCTTGATCTGACTTGACTCAAATTCCTGTATGGATGGGAATAGGCTAAGAACTCTATTTCTCAACAGCAAATAACCGTCTTGAGAGACAAAGAGCTGACACTCCTCTCTTAGAGTCAGCTGTCACTAGACTCCAGTAGTTGAGATGCTAGCCCCTCCACTATACAGCGTCAAGGTGTGTTTAATCTTCCTCCTTAAAAAGAGTGACAAATCATCAACTGGTCATCACTTAAGAGATGTCGGCTGACATGATACGAAGGGGGCTTAGACAATGGACAACCAAACAGGACTGGACTGGACATGAAATGACAAGGAATGACTGGACTGGACAGGATAGGTCAAGTTTAAAAAGGAAGGGGGAAACTGAAAGATGAGAAACTGGCTGTGAGAAGACAAGTTGATATTCCGACAGAGAGCAGATCATTTGTATTATATATATACAGAATACATGCATAGAAGGGATAATATTGTGTTTACTCCATGATCATTTCAGGTTAAGCAAGGTCATTATCAGGATCATATGCTGCTTTGAGCTGGGTCAAACCATGGTGACTATTGTTGAGGTTACAAAAAAAACCAGTCAGCATTGAGTTGTATGAAAAAAGTCATATCAATCAAGATGGATTACTGAAATAGTTGTTATCATATTTATATTTCCATTGCAAAGGAGAAAGATGATGATTGACATAATTGACATACACCCCACATACAAAACAACAGCAACAACAAATTTAAATAGAAGGAGTGGAAGAAGAGTGCTTGAGAAAAAGAAGATTTTCTTCAAGTCACCTGCTGTTCCACCCAGGTGGGTTGTTGCTCACAATGATCTCCACCATCTTTTCCAGTAAATTAGATCCTATGTCTGGATAAGGCAGATCAACATTACTGCAACTTTAAGGGCCATGAAACTAATCAGTTGGAAACAAGATTTTTTGGTTTCCTTTTTAGATGGTATTATGAAATTCCCGACACATCCTTGTTGTTCAATTTCTTCTAATTTTCAAACAGATTGAGTGTTGGTTAGTGGCTACTAAGGATCTAAGATTAGATTTTTTGTTAAAATTCTGATATGTGACCCAAATTGAAAACAGGTTGTTCTTCCATTACTCTCCTCAGATCATGTAGGCCGTGAACTATGGCCCCTTCTTGTTGATGTACCTCAGTCTCTCCTTCTGAAAATCAAACCTCACTTAGTTCTGAGCCTATCCCAGCAAGACTTGCTCTTGTGGGACTTCTTGTCTAGTGATTTAAGTCTCTGATTGTTCTGCACTCTTGAATTTCTCAGCTCATCCTTTTCTCTATATACGGCCTTGAGCCACAATTCCTTTATTGTTTAGGTTTGATGATGAAAAAATGGATTACTTGCCACCAGGGATTTTTTCATGGCAGTTGCATGAGACTTTCCACCAGACTAAAACCAGTCCTCTTGATATCCTGGTAGGCAAATCAATGCAATTTTCATGCAAACATCCCTGGTTTAGGCCCTGTTTGGGAGCGGCATATGACAGCCATAATATTACACTTCATATGTGAAATCCTAGGTGACATCTGCTCAAGTCCACCAAAAATGGACCAGATGTCACCAGCAGCCTCAATATCACACGTGTAATATCCCGCTCCCAAATGGGGCCTTACTGTACTTGATTTGGCTCCTTGGTTGACTAAGACATGTGGAAACAAAATCACACCAGGGATTCTTTCATGGTAGTTACATGCAATTTCCTACCACACTAATGTACTTGATTTGGATTCTTGGTTGACCAAGACATTTGGAAACACAATCACACCAGGCATTTGTATCATGGCAGTTGCGTTCAGATTCCTACCACACTACAATGGGGCCAACCTAGTAGGAATTTCCATCAAAAAATACCTGGTGTGCTGTACTTGATTTGGCTCCTTGGATGACTAAGACATTTGAAAATGCAATCACACCAGGGATGTTTTGATTGCAGTTGCTTGCAATGGCTTACCACACTACAAAGGGGCCCCTTTTTACCCTGGTAGAGGCAGCCATGAAAACATCCCTGGTTTCAGTGATGAGTTTTTCATTGGGGCCCCTTGAGATTATTCTTATCTCAAAATGTATCATGTTTTTGGTATCACCCCGGCAATGCCTTATCATCTGCATCAATTCAATGCACAAGTTGAATCCCAGAAAGCCCAACCCCTTGGATGCTACCACTTCTAACCTTGGACAAATACACACAGCCCCCTTCATTAGTTATCCCTTTGATCAAAAACCTCATCTATCCCTAATCCTCCACTTACAATTTCAACACCTCTGACCCAAATTGGATGTATGTACAACCTGAAATATGGCTGACCCTTGCAGAAAACTTTAATGAAAAGTAATTTTTTGAAATGTTGATAGTCATGCCTAGTTGAGGTGGTAGCTGATAATTGGACATGTGAAATTTTTTAACTTCATCAATGTCTCTACAAAATCTACTTGATTCAATCTCCATTTAAAACCAAAGTTGCACCACAATAAAGAACAATGAACACTTGACCTCAAGGGACATATAACCAGAGTCAAAAGGGCTTTTGAACTCTGATGAGTCAGTTGACGTCAAGTGTTCATTAAAATGTTTTGTGGTGGTGGTTGCCTCCTTTAAGGGTGCTGCTCGAGTTAAGAATTTGATTGTCAACCCACACTTCTCAGGTTTCACAAACCAAACCTCAGATTCCATGGTCAGCCTCAAGACTTCATCCTCTATCTACTCAGCTAGGCAAGCAATCCTTTCCTTTATCTAGGGTGTTCAAAGTTGATTCTTAAAGCTCATTTTACAGAAATTCCAAAAGTTCAAACGGTCCAACTCTTCATTTACATCAAAATTCAATGTTCCCTTCACTTGAAATCTTTCCTGAAAAACTTGCACATTTGATGATTTGATGTAGAATCTTGTCTGAAATTTAACTTTGAACACCCCTATCTTCTTTTCTATTCTCTTTTCATTATCTGATAGTAAGAAGAAAATCACTGCCTCATATCTACTGAGCTAGCTCCTAGAAATTTATAGACCGTTTTGGGTCTAATTAGAAGTTCTCTCCCAGACTACGAAGTCTGTGTCTTCCCGCCGCCCGGTCTCAATCCAAAGAACTAGGGACGAGCATTTCAAGATCTTACACTGATTGCACCTGTAATTTTGCAGCAGGACGCTCCATCAAAAAGGAAAAAAAGATGAAAACACTTGTATGGTGTGCAGGATTGGGAATGGAGGTTTTGTGGGGTGTTACATGGTGCAAAGAAGGTATGAGAATGAATGAAGAAAGATGGATATGCATAAGATGAACTAGATGGTACGACCGGAGCGATCGAAATCCGCAAGAAAAAAAGATGCGACGAACAACGACGATCGAGATCACACGAAGTCTCCACAACGCAACGAGACGGGGCCAAGGACGACGAGTCGAGGGAAGCAGAAACGGAAGCACCAGCGCGAGCACCTCGGCGGGGCCGATACGACTGGCAATCTGCGGCGCAGGTCCGGCGGGCTTTTATGCGGCCAGTCGACTGTTCGCTCTCGACCAACAAACAGGCCGACTTCCGCGCCCGATATCTGTCGATCTCTTCGAGGCCCTTCCTGCCCCCTACGGATTGAGTCGATATGGCGTCGCACCAGATCATCCCGAAGTCAAGGTCGGTTCGGTTTCGCTCTCATTCCCGTCCACCAAACTTTAATTTTCAGATATATTTATATACGAAAAAGCTCTCGGGTTTTTTTTGTCATCCTCCGTTCGACTAGAATTGCGAGCTTAAATTCGCTCAGGTGGCCGGGCATCCTAGGTTTCGATACTTTGGGAATACTACTGTACTTGGAGACGATCAGGACGAGCCCTCATGGGGAAAGGCATCGGTTCGACTGAAGAAGCTACGAGAGGAGTACGATGTCGTGCTGCTATCGTATGGGGCAGGACGTGACCGGAGCTTAGGAGGGCTTGCGGGGGAGGAGAGCTTGGGACATATCCTACCGGCGCGAGCGGCGGTGGAATGGTACAATGGATACCCGAGCACATCGACAGAGGACGAGAAAGAGTTTGTGGATCTTAGCAAGGTCGAGCGAGTGACGATCATCGGGATGGGCAATGTTGCATTGGACATTGCCCGGATCCTCTTGACGGATGTCGACGTGTTAGCCCGGACGGACATCAGCGAGCGGGCGTTGGCCGAGTTGGCACGGAGCAAGGTCCGACACGTCGAGATCGTTGGCCGACGGGGTCCCCTGCAGGCTGCCTTCACCACTCGAGAGCTGCGCGAGCTCGTCGGCCTCAAGGATGTAGAGATGCGGATCGATCGGGAGCTGTTGATGGACGCGGCCTATCGCTTTGCCGAGCCGGGCGCGCTCGGACGGATGGCGAACGGCCGTCTGACCAAGCGATTGCTCGAAGTGATGCTCAAGGCCTCCGAACGTCGGCCGCTCCCTAGTGGGAGTCGGACATGCACCCTCAGCTTCCTTCTCACGCCGGTAGCCTTCCATGGCCGAACTGCCACACCCGAGCGAGTGGGTGGAGTGAAATGGCATCGCAACAAACTCGAGTATCCCTCCGATCCCTCACAGCCTGTCGACTATTCTGCCATCAAGGCGCTGCCCATCCAGCCGTTCATCCATCACTCCTCACCCTCCGACCTCGTTCTCAAGAGTCTCGGCTACCAACCCATCCTCAGCCCTCCACTCACATACGACAACCAAAGGAGTCGTGCCCGAAACGACGAAGGACGGGTGATTGGACCAGATGGTCAAGTGGTTCGTTGTCACGAGCGGATTTCTTGCTGATTGCGAGGCTAGGCTGACTGTCTTTTATTTGAACAGGTTCCTGGTCTTTATGTCACTGGCTGGCTATCACGCGGTCCCAAGGGAGTGATTGGGGACACGATGAACGAGGCGATGGGGACGGCCTCGACGATCGTCTCCGACCTCATCGCCCGTCCTCCTCCGTCCACTGCTGGCCCACATCCCCACCAGCCCAGCTTGCAAGGCAGCCAGTTCCGGGTGGATTGGAAGATGTGGTCGGCTATCAACCGAGTGGAACTTGAACGCGGTCTGGCCGCATCCAAGCCCCGCGTCAAGTCTACGACTGTGCTCGAAATGTTGCAGATTGCTGGGCTTCTCTAATCTTCTTGAATGAGCACTTGCTGTAGTTTTTTAGTTGTTTCTTGTATTTATCTACTTTTGTTTACATATTGTTGGTGGTCCACAGTTTTCGTGGCGGGGTGGCTGTGTTGGCTGTGACTGTAAATACATACATATTAAATCAAACTTGGCTGAGTCATGTGATGAATCACAAGCTGCCTTTCAATAATTACCAAACCGTCATTAATCAAACGGTCCATTGATCAGCCAGCTCACTCTTCCCCACAACGCTCTCACCCTCAGCACCGTCAACACACTGACCATGTCTCGTCAGTCACATCTCTCTCTGTGATAACAGAAATCAGCCAAACTGAAACTCTCATCTCAGTCTCCGTTAGCTCCGATCAGGAACACCAGCCCAGTCAGGAAACTCATCCGTCGATCACCGGCTCACAGAAATCGACATCGGTCGCCGAGATCGACCCGGATGCCCCTTCCCCGTCCGCTCCCGAGCGCGAAAGCCTCTCCGATAAGAAGGCCGAAGAGCTTCCCGACTCCGGTCGCGCTAGTCCCGAACCTCAGGAACCCAAGTCCGACTTCATCAGTTCAGTCTCTCTTCAACCCTAATCCTTCCTTCTCCGCTTGCTCACTTGTTGCTTCTTCTGTCTGTACAGTCACCTTGAAATCTGATACCACTAAAGGTTGCTGTCAATCCCACTTATACATACGTTACCCATCTACCATATTTTTGTGCTGATTTTTTTGTCACATTGTTGAAACCAGAACAATACGAGGTCTACAAGCAACAATTGCTCGACCAAGGTAACACGACCAAAGCAATCCATCACTATAGCACAGCACACACTCACCACCAAAAAAAAACTGATTGGTGGGTTTTGGTTTTTGGGTTGGTTTAGGTGCCGAGATCAAACACGAGTATTTCTCGATCATCCTCAAGGGCTTTGCTCTAGGTCTCAAGCCCTCCAAGTTACAGTCCTTCAAGCAAGACCCATTGGTCAAAGACATCGGTCCGTCTCTTTTTTATTATCTTGCACTTCACATGGTACTCATCATTCTCCTCCTCTCCGACATCCAGAGATCGACCAAAAAGTACACATCTGATCCATTGCCTTACACACACACGCCCTCATCCGTCCGTCTGCTCTCACATGCACGCCCGCCTCCAACTGCTTTTGTCGTTGTGTACCAGTATCTGTCTTATCGTGTTCTGTAATCTATATCGGTGACCGCGCCTTTGTCGGGTCGCTGAAAAAGCGAAGCTGTGTGTGTCGACCAAGTGAGCTCTCCTGACCTTCAAGGTCTGTACACACACATGTCTATCTTGTTGTATGGGTCTGGACGGAGCCAATATGGATTTCTCGGAGCATAGATAAGATGCGGATAAACTGTGATAGATAAACCTCTTTACACATATCATCAGGAATCCTTTTTTTTATGATGACGTACTTACATACGTTTCGAAGCTTTTTTTCTTTTCGGGTCTTTTTTTTGTGGGGGTTTGTATATTGATATATACAAGACCAAGCTTAGAGGATAGTTTCTCCAGGACCCAGGAAACTCCCTACAGATGTGGGTAACCAAAATGTATCAATTTTTGGGAAAAAATCCCAAATGGTAGGCACGAAAAATGTATGAATGACCTTTTTTGGCCCACAGGGTACTCACCAAAAATGTATAGATTTTCCACTGGAAAAGGGAGGGTAGTAACCAGAAAAAGCCAAAAATGTATGAAAAACCTGAGGATCCAAGGCAAAAATAAACAATTGAGCCCCCAGCCACCAATTTTTATAATTTTTTTTTTTTTTTACACCACCCCCCCGGTAGGCACCAAAAATGTATGAATTTTTGGGCAAACCCCAGAGCATAGGCACAAAATGGGTATGAATGGCTCCCAAAAATGTATGAATTTTTGGAAAATTCTTGATTTTTGGTTACCCACATCTATAGGGGGTTTCCTGGGTCCTGTTTTTCCTCCATTGGTTTTATCATATATAACAACGTGTCGATGGACGATCTGGTGAATACACACAGACAGAGGTTAGAGAGACTTACCCTGGGGAGTTTTAGCTGTTGACATGTTTAAAAACTGCTATGACTGATGGATCTGATGATCAGTGGACTAAACTGGAGATTTCTTAGATTAAATGGCCTGTAGTTTTTTTTTTGTGGAAAATCAATAAGTAAGATACACCATTCCACATACAGAACTCCTCTGGGAGGTCAAAAAGAAACTAATAAAAACAGTCAATCTTTTACAGTCCAGCTTCAGTCTTGATCTCTTCAGTGAGTTTTGAGTAAGCAGAAGCCCAAGAAACCTGTGAGAAATGGATGTGAAAGGCCTCTTGCTTGTGTCAACATAAACAAATAATGCTACCAGGGATCCCTCAGTATCTGAAATCTTGGAGAAAAAAAGAATAAAAATGTAAGTCACTCATCCAAGTCCCCTTTTTTATATGAATTTCAAATTAGACATCACTCTTCCAAGAGATATTACAAGTTGAGGTTTTTTTTTTTTCAATCCTCTCAAATGCTGAAAGAAAAAGTTCTAGCCTCCAGTGGTTTTTCAAACAAGGGAGTTATGGCTTATGTGCCACCCTTTGGCTGGAATAATTTCAGGTTTTTGTGGTAATTATTATATAGACAACCACTAAAACCACATCCAAAAAATTTGGGGGGTAGCTTGGTTGACAGTGTGATGACCTCCAGTACGTAAATATGTATCTCTTTGAATCCAGAACTACATCTTTAATAAAGTTCTTCCAAAATCATTGGAAAATACATAATCACATAATCTTTTTCTCCTCAATAATCAATATAATATGTAGCTTGTTTTAAAAAATTCACTTGTTCACTGGTATTTTTTTAATCATATGTAAAAGAGAAAAAAACAAGCTTTAGGATGAAAAAATGGGCAAATCACAATAGTTTATTCTAGAGGACACCGACACCCAAGAAACTTGTCCTGCACTCTTTTCAACACAGGATTAGTGGCCTTATTAAGTTTGGTCTCTACCAACAGCTGAAAAGTATCTCAGACAGAGTGGTCCCTGCTTTGAAATTGGAGGCTCCTCCCTCTGGAAGGTGGGAATTTATTGACATGAGTTCAATAATAACTTCAAGCTCATTTGGGATTGGTCATACCTACAGACCTCTTTTCAAAGTATAATTTTGTGTTGTATTTTCAAAACATAAATATTCCAACAGTTATCCATTATTTCCATGTGAATTTGCCCAGGCTCTCTAACAAAGTGTGTTTGAAAGAGGGGAATGAATGAATGAGGGATTGGTGGTGAATGGTTGCACCACCCACCATCCAGAAAGACGTCCATTGATCATGTACTAATTTTTTCTTTTGGGTTGATGAGTTGGTGTGTTTAGGACACTGATCAACATCCAATCTGTCACAAAAGAAATTCTTCCAGTTCTGTCACTACCAGGTTCCAAAGATTCCTTTGTGTTTTAAGTAATTCATTCCACATTTTGATTTTGAAATTTCCCTGCAAATGTATGTACATACACAACTGGAGCACTTCTTCATGTGGCCACCTCACCTGCAGGGACTTTCAGATCTAAATTTACACATTAAAAAGCCCTCACCATTGGAGGACTTCCCATCACAAATCTAGAGGGGGAAATTCTAGATTCCAAACTTAATTTGGTGGTGAAAATTCTTTCAGATTGAATTTTCACCACCAAATAAGATTTAGAATCTAGAATTCCAAATTCTAATTTGGTCAAGGGAAGTCCTCCATTTTAACTGCAAATTTTTATTACCTTCGGCAATCTGGCTCTGCAGGGGGGGGGGGAGGTGTGTAGATCACCAGGAAGTCCTCCATGAGTGACTTCCAGAACTTGAGTTCACAGCCAAATCTAATCATCGTTCATCCCTAGTAATGACTGTATTAATTTTTGAAGGGAATTTTGTCTTGGATCATCTTTTGATGGATGGTCTCAATTGGGCGTTGGGGTAAGGGACGATCGGGTTGGTTGTTTTTTTCTCTTGAGACGGTTAAGTTATGTATTTATGTAGTGAGTCTGAAGATCTGGTCTCCCAAGCCATAATGAAAAAGTTATTGGCATTGCCGAAGGAAGGGACGAAAGCTTGAGGACGAAAAAAAAAGTGAGCAAGTCCTCCTCGATTGCCCGCGGGTAAAAATAAACAGGTATTTAATTTGATGATGTGGCGGGGAAAAAGGTGTAGTCCGCTCACTTCCCGCTGTTTTAGATTCACATCTGTAAGGGTGTCATACTATTCACTTATTTACATTAGTTCGCTGCACACACTGTTCTACTTTTGCTTCTTCTTTCCCTCTTTCGTCTCCAACGCAACGCGCTACTGCTGCATGTTTACATCTTTATGCGGCGCTCTTATTCCAACCCCTAATCCCGACAACCTGATTTTTTTCTATGTTTCGTCTTCTTGTTCATCGCTTGTTTCCTCCCTTTCCACTGGATTCCCGTTTTTTCAGCAATGCCATATCTTGCAACTATGAAACATGTGTTTATTTATACATAAATTAGATGTCAAGTGATCAGTGCTACGCATGCAGTTGTATGATGTTCAGACGATGGAAAGGAAATCGGTTTTTTTTGTTGTGGATTCGCATATATTGATGTGTGTTGGTCTAGGTGTACAATCTCGCTCGATCTTGTGTGTCGTATATGTGTGTGTATATCTGATAATAATCAAGAAAAAGGATATCTGTGTGTGTGTGGGTGGGTGGAGAGAGCTTAACAGCGAAGAGCGGGAGCGCTCCATCAAAATCCAAGAGAGCGAGATTGGGCTGGGGAATCTTGCTTGGCGTCATCGAGCATCGCTGCCAGTGCCAGCACAACATCTCTCTCTCTTTCAACCCACTGCCTCTCGACCATGCTCGGGTGGCTTCCTCCCTTTCTCCCTCTCTTAACAATCAAGATCAAGTAAACAACTTTAGATACGTTCTTTGCACCGCCAATTTAAATCGATTTTTGTATCTCATTATTTTTTTCCATGTACCGCACCCACCACAACAAATTTTCTTAATTTTGAAAGTTTTTGCTTTCTTGTTGATGGAGTGGTAACCTCTTCGGTTTTTTTTTCGGCTGTTTATATGTACGTAATAAGAAGAAAAACACATGTTTTGAATTGACTGGGTTTTTTTTCTTCTTCCTTTCTCTCCGTGATGTGTATGTATATACATACCTATGCACTAATGTGTGTTATGTGTTATGTGACTGTTATATGTATACGGTTTTTCTTCTCCAAAGTGTAATTTTAGCCTATGGCATTGCGCACTGTGAATCTTTCAGCGAGATAACCCGACTAGTAAAATTTATGGGGGGTGATACTTGTGTTTGACTCAAGTTGACCAAAAATGGTATGGAGTCTTCATTCAAAGGAGTGGCCACTGGCCACGGTGTTCGCGGAATCCTCGTCGCCGGCGCGCTTGATGTGAGGGTCATCTGGGGGTTTGAAGTTTTACCAAGCGACTGAACAGGGGACCGTACCCACACTCGCCAGTTGTCAACACTTGTGGACTCACCTGTTATACTTCCCTACTTCCCTTGTCTCCTCTCCGATCGTTCTGATTGAGTTATTTTGTGTACCATACAAAAATATGTACATACTGCGAGGTTGGTTGTCTCTTCTTGATTGTAGATTTATTTACACGCATAAACTGTCCCACACCCTTTCCACATCTTGTCGCTCGCTCCGGAGACTGGAGGATCTGATTCCCTCCCTATTGTCTGGAATCCTGAAAGGAATAATAGGAACTCAATTCTCAGGCGCAGTGCCCAATCAGAATGACCCCATGACCGAATACATAGAGTTGATCTCAATCAAACTACACTTTACTTTCACCCAAGGTGTTCAAGGGGAGGAAGCTTTGATGAGAAAGATGGAAGAGGGCTGGCTGAGAACATGAAATTGGTGAGAAACGATCGATTTCAAAGAGAGCATCATGATTCTCAATCAAATCAAGAGTCAACAGAATTACGTAGTCCAAAATGGTACGCACGTATTTACATAACACTCTCTCTTCCATGGCCCTGGATTATATGTAATACATAGTATTATCCCGCATGCATGCATCTCAAGCCAATTTTTTTTTCTGTTTTTTTTTTTCTCGCTCTTGAGTTAGCTCTGAGCAGCTCTGAAGCCTCTGCAGCATGACTGTTGTTTTAAGCTTTCAAGAGTTTGTGCAAATCCATAGCATACCCCATACATAGGTTGAGTTGGAAGTGAATAGTACATAATAACGATAGCATAAATTGATATATCGCCCTTTCCTTCACTTGATCACTATCGTCTCCAATTTTCTCATTCAACCAGATTCTCATTCCAACGACAACGACAACTTCTCCAAAAACAAGGCTTGTTGATTGATGTTGGTCTGATGACTGACCCCACCCAGCACCAGCTCTCTTTGACTCTGACTCTCTGCTTAATTCCGTAGAAGCCCCTACAACTAGCTTTCTTCTTCAGTTCTTCGATCGTCCTTTGTTAAATTTTCCTTTTACTTCGGATCCGATCCCCCTAAAACAGATTCTCTCCTTGTTTGAAAGTTTCAAAGGAAAAAAAAAAACGAAAAAAAAAATAGACACAATAAACATCTGTACCACTTGTGATTTTGATTGGCCCAAGTCCGAAAGAATTCAAGTAACCTCACCACTTACTCTTTCCCTCTTCTCGCTCTCCTTCACCACCCGAGCTCAACAACATGTCGGGCCATCCACTCCATCACCACCAGCCTCCCTCGGGACAAGCTAATTATCCCTACTCCCCTTCCACTTCCTCACATCCCCCTGCTCACTTATATCACTCCTCCCATCGCTCCTCCATTTCCGCTTCCCTACCCCCGCCCCCTCATACCAACGGCCATTCCGGCTCTCCTCATGTCTCCGGCCCACCACCACCACCAAACCCTTCATCGGCTGCACGTCACCCTTCAGCCCAGGTACCCCCACCACCACCGCCTCAATCCGCTTCCGTCATCCAGCAAGCTCGTCATCACTCCACATCACAGTCTCATTCCCATCACCCATCTAACGCTAGCAGCAATAACCCACCACACCCACCACCACCACCACCACCACAGCAGCAGCAGCAGCAGCAGCAACAACAACAACAACAACAACAGCAACAACAACAGTCATCCGGCCCTGCTGGCTCCTATCATCCCCAGCCGCCATCTTCCGTTCATCATCCTCAGTCAGCCCATGGTCACCATCTTAATCACTCCCGCGATCATCAACACCACAAAGAATTTCATCCTCATCCTCACCCACATTCCTCTTCCCAGCGAGACCAGCGCTCGGATCCCATCATCCACAGGGAGCGCGATCACCAGCAATCGCGTCCTCATTCTCTCATCATTCCATCACCCTCCGACTCTTCTTCCTCACTCGCCCGCGATCAACAACAACTTCCTCGCGATCCTCAGCAGCATTCCCAGGCCACCCAATCTACTCATCCACCCCCGCTTCCTCTTCACCCGCCTCCGATTAACACCCATCCCACGAGCTCGGCTACCCATCACCCCGCTCACAACTCCAATCACCATCATCACCATCATCACCACCCTTCACCCGCCCCCTCCGCTCATCATTCCCCTCATCCAATCTCAATCGTCTCACAACAGTCCAACCAATCTTCATCATCAGCTCATTTATCCGGTGGCCCACAGCAACCTCCTCCTGCTCAGATACATCACCACCCCAGCTCGAGTGGTCCCAATGGAACAGGCACTGGGTTAGGAACTCATCTCTTGTCTGGTCCATCTGCACAACAACCCGCCCTGCCGCCTGCATTACCAAGCAACCACCCGGGTGGGGGTGCCACCACTCGGCAACTTGCTCAACCACCACCCCATCCGGCTGGTGCTAACGGCGGTCCTCTGACCGAAAATGCTACCGTGTCCGCCATCTTGAGAGACGGAGAAATAGACCTGCAGAAACAGCTGGGAGATTGGCGTCCGCCCACCAACCCCTTGATCGAGGGCTTGGTCAAGGGAACAGAATTAACTTGGATTGCTGCAGGTGAGTAAATATACCTCACCAATCATCTAGTAAAATTTTTACTCACCAGAAAATTCAACCACACCCGGCGGAGGGGTTTTTTAGGCTCTGCGTCTGAATCCCTTGGCGATTATACAAGGGCACTTGAATGTTTTGAGAGGGCTTTGAAATATAACCCTCTTTCCGTCCCGGCCTTGACCAAAGCAGCTGGAATCCATCGACATCAAGAGAATTTTAGAGCTGCATCCAGCTACTTTAGCAGGTTATTGAAGATTCAAGAAGGCAATGGCGAGATTTGGGGCGCGCTAGGTCAGTTGCTATTACGTACAAAGCCCCTCACAAAAAAACCCGCCTCCAACATAACGTAACTTTATTTATTTCTGCTTATGTCAGGTCATTGTTATCTCATGCTTGACGAACTTCCCCGAGCGTATACGTCCTACCAACAGGCCTTACATCACTTTCCAACCCCAAAATCCGAGCCCAAGCTGTGGTATGGCATTGGCATACTTTATGATCGTTATGGAAGTTTAGAACACGCAGAGGAAGCTTTCAGTAGCGTGATCATGATGGATCCCCGTGAGTGAGAAATAGATAGAGTGGCTAGCTAACTGGCAGAAGCATTCTTACTTATCTCTTTACAATTTGGATTAGATTTCGAAAAAGCCAACGAGATCTACTTTAGACTTGGAATCATTTATAAGCAACAACGCAAGGCCGAATTGAGCTTAGAAGTGCGTTTTGTCAAGTCTCAACAATGTTGGCCTTCTTAGATTAATTGACTTTTCATCGAAAAAAAAAACCCACTGTAGTGTTTCCAATGGATTTTAGATAAACCTCCTTCACCATTGACAGAGATCGACATTTGGTTCCAAATTGGACATGTTCATGAGCAACAAGGCAATGTGAGTCGCGCGTCTCATATCCTTGTACAATACATGTTTCCTGATTTAGGTTTTTTTTTTCCAGTTTGATCAAGCCAAGGAAGCCTATGAGCGCGTGCTATCGGAAAATCCAACTCACGCTAAAGTACTCCAGCAATTGGGGGGACTATACTGTCGTGAAGGGAGCAGCTTTTACAATCCTCAAGAGGCCGCCCATATTTTGACTCGTAGTTTGAGTGTCGGTGAGTTCAACAAATTAAAACTGATGAGCTTTCTCAGATTACTCTCTCTGGCCGCCCAAATCTCACATCAATCTTTTCCCGCCAGATCCCGGTGATCCCTTCAGCTGGTACCTGTTGGCCCGAGTGTACATGACCATGCAAGATTACACCAGGGCTTATGAATCTTATCAGCAAGCTGTCTACCGAGACGGGAAAAACCCGGCGTTTTGGTGCTCGATCGGTGTACTATACTATGCGATCTGTCAATATCATGACTCTCTCGACGCATACTCACGTGCGATTCGCATCAATCCTTACCTATCAGAAGTTTGGTTTAATCTTGGCGCCTTGTACGAGTCTTGCAACGATCAAATGCCCGATGCGGTCGATGCCTATCAACGCGCCATCCAGCTTGATAGCAACAACGCTCACATTCGAAGTCGACTTGAGGAAATCCGAATACATACCGAGACTGGTGCCCCGCTAGGGCCCCCGCCATCGCCCCGGGACATGAATCGCTCCTCCCCCAATTGGCCCTTTCCGAATACGCTGAATGCCTCAGCTGAGGCTGGCTTTGGCCACTCGGCATTGGCTCATGAAGAACCAACAAAGCCTCCTCCCGGGTTGCCCTCAGCACGCTCTCCCATAAACACGGGACCGATTTCACCATCCGGGCCCTCAGGCCGTGTGAGCATCCCTCGACCAGGTACTTCAAGCAGTGCAACCGGTTTACGACCTGAATCCGCCGGACCATTTGCTCATGGACCACCGCCATCTTCAGTGAACCTACCGCCTTCCCATCATCCGGCTCACCCTGGCCATGCCCACCCACCAGCTCAGCAGCATCCACCTCCACCTACTTCCCTGAACCGGCGCCAATCTGGCGGTCATGGCCCACTGGCACCCATGGAATTCGAGTCATCTCCTCGACTGGGGAACCGAGGGCCCCCTTCAGCGCAGCACAATCTACCTCACATACGATCGGTTGTTGATTCTCAATCACGCGGTCCATCGCCAGCACCGCCTGCACCTGAGCCCTTGCGTCGACCTGTGTCCATTCCTACTTCTGGCTCTGCTCCTCGTGAAATCATCTCTCCCCGGACTTCGCCCTCTATCCGTTCCAATGTTCCGCCAAGCGATCGTGCTCAGTATCCAGCGGTGCCGAATGGTAGAGGTCCGCCCCATCATGCCCCACCACCAGTTTATTCGCGATACCCCCCAACAGTGATACCAGCAGATGAAACGCTTCCTCCTCAGACGCAACAACCCATTGGAGGAGGAGGACCGATGGGCCGGGATCGTGATCGGGAACGGCCGATGCGTGACTCCATTCGCTTGAGACCACATTCTCCTGAGTACCGTACTAGCTCTATTGATCGTGATAATCGGGCACCTCCAGCATCATCTGCTATGTACGCACATCGTGGGAGTGACTATGTTGGAGCTGGCTACCCTCCTCCACCTCTGCCCCAGCATCAATCGCCATATGACCCTCGCCATCCTTCTCCTGGTATTCGTGCCGGTCCAGGTGGCCATCGATTCTCACCCGATCAGTCTTCTGTCACTTCGCCCTCTTGGCCTGGATCGGATCACCGCACGGCTGGAGTGCCCCCTCCTCCTGGCACTGCTCCACTATCTCCCGAAGATCGGAGACCTGGATCACAGTCTGGTTACCCACAGCATTACCCACCTCCGAACATGCCCCCAAATCAGATGCCATCCACTCAACATGCTCCTGCTGGTCGTCGCTATGACCCCCGGTATGATGAAACAACTATTCCCCCGCACAGGCAAAGTGTTTCACATGAGCCACAAGCTCCCTCGCCACGGCCCAGATCGGCAGTCCAGCGTCCCTACAATGGCGATGTGGAACGTCAGAAAGCATTGACAGCTGTCCGGCAGGGTCAACCTTCTCCAACTCCTTCATTTGCGGCATCCGAATTTTCCGCACCTGGTGCTGGACCTACTGCTCCTCGTCGGACTGCCCGTGCCAAACCGATCAACATCCACAAAGAAGATGATTATCCTCCTGCCAATCAAGCTCGTAGGCGGAAGCTTCCCATCTCTCGGTCTGGTACGGCCGCAAGCACCTCAACTTCGGCTGGTGTGCCAACTCCCAACCCTAAAGTCCCGGCCCCTCAACCAGTGATGCCCCCTGCCCCTACAGTTCCAACTGCAACGGCGGGGGTTCGTGAAGGATCCCAGCCTACTCAAAAGAAAGAGAAGAAGAAGGTCGCCAATACTAAGTTCCGTGCTACGATGAAGACCAAGGTCAATGAGAACTCAAAGAGGCCTTCCCCATCCCCCGCCCCTCACACGAATCCTTCCGATCTTGCTCCTCCAAACCGGACCACTCAACCCACATCCCCCCCTCCAGCCGCCAATCCATCCATGCCAGATCGAAAGGTAGATGAAGAGTTTGAAGAATACGATGAAGTGGCGGATGCACTGCTTAGCTTTGCTGGTCAGCCACCACGTAGGGTGCTTGCGTCTCAACCCTCGCCGACTGCCCACTCCCCTCATTCTGCTCCTGTTTCAAATGGTAGCCGTTCTGGTCCTGCAGCGAAGGTGCTTCACAATGCTCGTGGGACTACTACTCGTGGTACTAATGGTGTATCCCCACGCTCGGACAAGAGCTCCGCCGGTGGAGCAGGACCAACAGCTCTTGGAGGCTCTGGTGAAGCCGGATCTCCTTCGAACTCCCCTCATACCCAACGATCGACGGCTGAATCACCCAACCGAGCTGTCTCGTCACCAGAGTCCTCCCTTGCCCAGTCTAGCAACCACCCTGGACCGCGAATCCTTCAGTCAGGGATTCTCAGTGAGGGGCCTGGTAACCCTCAATCAGTGCCAACTAACACCGCATCCAGTCAGCATCCGAACACGCTCTCGGGCTTCCCACCAGCATTCTCGAAGCGCTCCCGTGCTGAGGCGTCTAGTCCGACTGCCGGCGACGTCAACGCCCCGGAAGCGAAGCGTTCACGGTCATCCGCCGCCGGACACGTCAGCAGTAGCCAGCCCTCGCCTCGCTCACAAGCTAACAGTGATGGCCGATCACCACTCAGCGGCGGTGGCAAAACTAGCATCATGTCCCTTACTGGGGGAAAGAAGGGGATCATGAATGATGATCATGTCCCGGATTCGAGCGTCATCCCGAATCCCGCCTCCCGCCGCACCAAGAAGGCAGTCGGCGGATCTCCTCCTGGATCCAACGCGACCATCTCACCCGAGGATCACAAGCAAACTCCAGACGGACCAACACAAACCGATGAGGCTCCTCAGAATATGGAAGAACGACCAGATCACTCTTCCAGTCTCCCCCCTCCTCCTCCTCCGGGTGAAGCGGCTACCCAACCATCAACCGAGAGACGAACTGACGAGAACGATGATGATCAGCTCCAAGCCTCTACTCAGAAAGCTAATGGTCATCAAACCAGAGATCATGTTGATGTAACTACTGCTGGCGAGGAGGGAGAGGAGGAAGAGCAGGAGGAGGGCGACGAGGGCGAGGCTGATGATGATCAACGGATGGATGTCTCTTGATTTCTTTTCTTTTCTTTCTTTTTCTTTCTTTTTTCTTTTTTTGCTTCTTGATCATTATTTTTTTTCTTATCTCTAAAAAAAAATAAACTGTTTTCTCTTTTTTTTCTTTTTTTCTTATGTTGGTTAGACAGAATATATAATAAAAAAAGAATATCTTTTTTTTGAAAAAAGTCATTGAAATTTTGAAAATTTATGTACTGTTGTTAATTTGGTTGGTTGATGTGAGGTGTCAGGTATAGATACATATTCATGTATTATGTTTTCATAGAACCTTGAAGTTGAACTCTTTTTCTTTTTTGAGGGAAACTGAGGGGGTTTTGGAGGGAGGTTTTTGGCCAAGTGGTCTGGCTGTCAAAATAGCTTGTACATACATATATGTGTGTGTACTTAAGATTGATGGGTCTGCCTCATACCTCCATCATGTTATATTATTAATTTATGAGAGTCTGGAAATCCAAATCTTATGTCACCATGGGGGAGTTATTCATCTCATTCTGGCACCTGCTACAGTAGGTTATATTGAGCCTGCAATGTGGCCAGCTGGGTTTTTAAGATTCATTACTTCATCTGTATAGGCTTTACATTAAAAACTCTCCACAATCTTCTGCCTCACAAGTGGAGAAACCTCACTTGTTCTTCTTGCATGGCCAGCACAAGGTCTGAAAATCCAGGCCTAACAATTCTGGACTTCTCAGACAGAGTACATAACTCTGCCTCATCAAACAAGACCATATCTCTTGTCCTCTCCATTTCTTTGCCTGGATGCTTTGACATCTCCTTTGTTTTTGTTCAAGAAGTTGATTGATCATCATGTCAGGACATCTGCCATCCAACTAAAACACATTCAGCTCATCCTCTAACCCTTCTGACCAGACCAAGATGTTACTGAATCAATCTGTTCCATTCCCACCTTGTATTGATTCCTCTACTAATCTGACTGTCAAAGCCACCCCATTGTCTTGCTCTAATTGTCTTGAATCACTGGTCAAGTTAGAACTCCTAATGAATGTATGATTGATTGATAACCCTTTTGAAGGCGGTTTACTGGTCAACAATTGGGTCAATTCTTGCTTACATAACCTCCATCTCTCATTGATCAACAGTTTGTTGGAGTGGTAATAAGCTAGGAAAGACTTTGGACCCCACTTCTTGCTTGATGGGTCCAACTTCCTTCTCTGGTTGGTTGCTTTTTAGGATACTGTCAACACCTCTCTCTGGCCTGTTTCACATGCTCACCTTGGCTCTAGAGCTTGGCCAGCTTTCAGCTGTCTGTTTTCTGCATTCTGTATGGAGCTGATCAGTGAAGAGAACTTGTCTCTTACAGTATCTGGCTTCCAAGATTACTTTGAGCTCAATCAATACACTCTGTTGGATCCAGCCACCTAGAGCTGTGTGCTTCGAATTATGTGTCACTCCATTGACTTTGCACTGTTCTCATGAGTCATCCCTCAACAGATTGGCTGAGAACATGTTGCCAATGACTCACTGAAAGCCTTGAAAGGGAAACTTGGAAGTTCCTCCTGTTCTCTTCTCCTTATGACATTTGTATGATCTTCTGCAGGCCCCAGACACACCCGACTCAATTCCAGAAGGCTATGGGCTCCTAAAGAGGAGCCTGCTGGACTTGAAGGAGAGACTGGGGGGAAGGACAACAGATAAATTTCTGTCCCTCTCTTTCCATTCTAGTCTCAAGCACTATAATCAGATGGTGGCTGACTCCTTGGATTTCCCAACTGGCTATCAACTTGGACCTCTCCATTCAACTGGCTGACATCCTCAATATTGTAACTTATCTCCTCAAATATCCATTGGTTACACCCTCTTTCATGGCCATCTCTATGCAGTGGTGCTCCCCATTTTCCTGCCAAGGAGCTCAATTAAAAAGCAAGAAGGGCTCCCCCTGGGCAGGTAGGTAAAATATGTGCCTCCCACTGAGGAGAAACTCTCTTTGATGGGCTGGTAAGGGCTGCACCAGCCACCAAGGAGAAATCCTCCTCAGCAGCAGGTACAGACAGTACCTGCCCACAGGCAAGAGTTCCTCCTTGGCAGTTAGGTAAATTCTGTTCCTCCCATAAAGGAGTAACTCTCCTTGGAGGGAGATTGCAGGTGGAACCAGCCTGCCAAGGATGAATACTCATCAGTTCAATATGTTGATTTTGAACATTTAACACACCCTGCTGGGGAGGAAATTGGTGGTGCAACTGCAGGACCCACACACAGTCCATGGCCCATCAATTGACCCCCTGGATATGTTCATTAGAAATCTGCAACAACCAATGGGGTTGGGTTGTGTGCTGATGACCCTTTTCCTGACCCCCAAATTCTAGAGCAATGGTGGAACTGTGCTGTGCCTGAAGATTTAGCTTGTGAGGAAAAATGTTACAGTTTCTTCCAGTTGGATCAAAAGTTTAAAGCTCAGACAAAAATTATTAAAGTCTGAATTTCTTTCTTTTCTCTGATTTTTTGTCAGTTTTGTCTTTCTTTTATTATGAATCCACCCATTTGTAGTGGGGAGGGATCATTACTATGCTTTCTGTGGTTGCACAGGTAGAGCACAAACCCTTCATGGAGTTTTCATGGTGGCCCTGATCTCCTTCCTCCGAAGATATCAAGGGTTCTGTGTATGGGTGTAGTGACTGGAAAACGTGTCTCCATCCCTAAAATAGGGAGGCCAGTTGGCAGGTGCAATTTTTTTTGAAAACCAATAAATTTTGTACTTACAGGGCCTTCTTGAATGGTCAACTTTGGAACAGTTCTCTGCAGTGCTGGGGAACTTCAATGTAGTGGGGTAAACTGGCCAACAGCACAGATGTGGGTCCTGGATGCCTTCCAGCAAGCCCCTTTTGCTACAGTCACTTCATGGAACTTGGCCTCCTCTCTACTGAATCCCTCAGTAAACACACAAAAGATACTTGCTCATTGAATGCTTCACTTTTTTCTATGTATTGATTGTCATTTTTCATTGTTTGATGTGTTTTGAAGTTCACTCATTTCATTCATATGGGCCTAAACCCAATTACCCTAAGAGGTGAATGAGATGAGATGATGAATCAGGAACACATTATTTTCAGGGACTTAACACAGCAGAAAAGTTGAAGTCTCCATAGAAGCAGGGTCAAAGTCTCCAGAGAAGCAAAGTTGAAGTCTCCAAAGAAGCAGGTTTCACTACTATAGGCTGAGAACTAAGCGGAGTTTGTATTTCAGATGGGAACAGAAGAAATACTACAACAAGAAATGGGCATAAGTTGATGGCCTAGCTAGCTACTCAGAGAGTTAAAAAGAAGGAGGAAAATAAGCCCTCTTTGAGGCATGCTAACAGGACCTCATTTCAATTTGGTAAATTTTGTAATGCTGTGAATGCGATTTCTGAGTTATTTACAATGACTAACTCAATCAATCATTTGGAAAATTGAGACAGTATGGGGTATTCAGTCAAGAGTTGTGGGGGTTTTTGCAATGCAGGTTAAGTAGGAACAAAAAAAACAATTTTTATGCATGTAAATTCTTCAAAAAATTAGGTTATTTACAAAACTAGTACTAACAGGACCGAGTACATACTTTACAAGCCCAATTGATCTTATCAATGATGATATGTGATTTTGTTTTATTTTTTTTTGCTTTTTTTGGATCAAAAAATTCCCAAAAAGAATTATGAATTGGATTGGTAACTCCCAAAAAGATTGTGTTCCATATTTTCTTTGGAGCTTTTTGAACAAGGCCCTATATTTTCATGCTCATGATTAGAAAGTGTAAAGTTTAAAATTATAATCTCAAATCACCTGAAAGTGCCCCCCCCCCCCCATTATTCCAACCACATGAAAGTTAACCAAGTAATGAGATTTGAGTGATAAAACAAAAGATCCCATTTGAGATTATGAACTTGTTAGTTTCTTTTGAATTGAATAATTGGATTTGGTTTTTTTTTTTATACTTGAAACATCACTTGTTGATTGGCTTTGAATTAGCTACTTTCCCTTTTATAGATTTGGTGATGTATGTACATACATACAAGCTGTACTCAGTGTAATTTTTTTTCTTGTAGTAAGAAAATATTTAAACCACTCTGAATCAAAGTGAATTAATCCTTTCAAGAATTTAAATGTTAATTACTCTTCACTGGAATAAACAAAAAGCTGATAATTTGAATATCTGCATTTAATCCTGTAAAGCTCTCTCTTTAATCCTGAATCTTAATTAAACAAGTGTGAATCTTCCACATGCTTTCTCCAGGAAAAATTTCTACTGTGTCGGTTTGTAATAGTGATTGATTAACCCATGCACTTGAATTAGGTTAGATTTGGAAGCACCATTGGATTGTAGAATTGGGTATGATCCCCGTTCCAAAACCCCAACTGGCGGATGTTGAAGTGAAAATTCAGCTCGGGGACGAGTCAGATTTGATTGGCTTTGGTTGATCTGAGTGAGATGATCGGATGAGTGGATGAAGTGAAGTGAGTGAGTTGTAGCTAAGCTTGAGTGGATTGCGCTGACCGCAGCAACTGCTCCGAAACAGAGCGAGGCCCCTGAGAAAGTGTACAGTTAAGGTTGTGCCTGAGACGATTACGTAAACACTCAGATATTATTATTATTTATTTTATTTTGTTTTCGGTTTTTCGAATTTAAATTCAGTTTCCAAAAAATTGTCAGTCGTTTCCAAACAAAATAGACTTCGTTCGTTTCTCATTCTTTCCTCAAAAACCGAAAAAAACACTCAAAACTCAACCAAACCGACATGGTCAACAATAACAACCCACCAACTGAACCCGAGCCTGGAAACCAAGACCCATCAGCAGAGGTGCGTTCGAGCCTTTCCCCTTCCCTTTCAGTACAGCCGCTGACTGTCTTCAGTCTGTCTATCTAGCCAATCCCTGCTGTCGACACCGAAAGACTAACTCATGCTCAAGACTCAAACCAGGATAGTACTACTTGCGCAACTAACATCTCTCCTGAGGAACCATCGACTGACAGTCGAGCAGAAACCACTCATACCACTGCTGATCAGACCCTCGTCGACAACAACGAGTCTGCCATCCCAAACACTTCCGATCACCCCAAACCACTCTCTGCTACCCAACCTGACCAGCCCACAACCTCTGACAACGAACCAAAGACGACCACAACAACAACGCCTGTTGACACCACCACGGCTTCCACCACTCACCCCAAAACTTTCAATCCTACATCCCCCATCACACCTGTCCCTCAGCCACCTCTCCCTGTCGCCCCCGAACCCAAATCCACCCCTAATCCCTCTCAACCAGGTCCATCATCCGCAAACCGAGCAGCTAGACAATCGAAGACGCCTACACGAAAGAAACTTTTCCGCTTCCTCTTACCCTGCTTTCACCCCACTCTACATGATGAACCATCCACCGTTGTAACCAAAGTCCCCCGTCGTCCGGCTAGCAACCCTCCGGCCTCCTCACAAGACATGGCTGAGGCCGCCGCACGACCGGATCCACCATTAGGGGCTAGCTCTCTGCAATCCTCCGGAAACTCCCGACGCTCGCCGATGGTGATTGCGAAGCAACACCTCCGCAAGACGAAGGACTCCTCTCCCGCAGGCTACTCCAACCTAACCCGACGGGCGCCTTCCAGTCAATGCCTCCCGACCCCTGTCTCTGACACGGTCACCCCAGCCGGGGCGGCAGCTGCTACATCGGCTGCGAATGCACACGGTGGATGTGGGGTCCAATTGCCTATGGACGAGACCGAGGGCGTGTTGAGTGGGGCTGTCGTCCCGCCTGGTAAGGACGCGATGGCCATCAGGAAATCAGCTTCTGCCCTTCGACTTGTTGCCCGTAATCACTCACACCCGGACGCTCTGGCCGTCGCCGCTGGCGTTCATCAGGCTACCGAGAAGGCTGAGACGGACGAGGCGAGCATCGAACCCGATGACCCTCAAGGCTACCAAGAGCTCGAGGACGACGAGGACGACGAGGAAGACCGAATCGTTGCCATGGGTGGAATGGGTATTCCCCTCGCCCCTGATGGAACCCCCCGGCCTCTCCTTGCGCCTCTCGATTCCACTCTACGTGGACGGAAATGTCTCGTACTCGACCTCGATGAAACCCTGGTCCATTCTAGCTTCAAGGTCAGTCTCTTTCCAAATCTTCTTCCTTTAATCTAGAGAAGGGATAGTTGACTAATGCACTGTTTATGATTCAAACAGGTGATCCCTCAGTCTGACTTTGTTGTGCCGGTGGAGATCGAGAACTCGGTCCATAACGTCCATGTCATCAAGCGTCCTGGGGTGGACGAGTTCATGAAGAAGATGGGAGCGATCTACGAGGTGGTGGTGTTCACGGCCTCGCTGTCGAAGTACGCCGACCCAGTTTTGGACATGCTTGACATTCATCACGTTGTCAAACATCGTCTCTTCCGTGAGAGCTGTTATAACCATAAGGGCAATTACGTTAAGGTTCGTTTGTGCTTCTCACCCTGCTTTCTCAATATGTGGTCTGATGTCTATTGGTGGTGGTCGTTGTAGGACTTGTCCCAGCTCGGAAGACCGATTGCCGATACCATCATCATCGATAACTCGCCTGCATCCTATGTCTTTCATCCTAATAACGCCGTCCCCGTCTCCTCATGGTTCAACGACCCACACGACACCGAGTAAGTCTTCCCCTTTGATTTTTTTTTGGCGGTCGCTCTCTTGACTTACCATGATATTACTTTTTTGATTTAGGTTGACCGACTTGGCCGCTTTCCTGACCGATATCGCTAACGTACCCGACGTTCGTGAAATCCTTGATCCTAGACTCTGATCCCCTTCTGGCTCTCCCTCCCTCTATCTCATTCATTCATTTTCATTTTTCTTCTATGTTTTCTTTCTCCTCGCTTTGAAATATAGTTTTGTTTTGCGATTCGTTATCGGATTGCACCCTTCTCTTTCTTCCTCTTGATAGTCTCATCCTTTTCTCTCTGGTCCTTATCTCCTTCTTGGCCTTCTCTTGATCTCTACAACTTACTTTATATACACAATCATCATCTTTATCCTCATCATCAATCATTCTATCTTCGCTCTCGATTCTCTTCGCGTCTCCTCTTCTGGTATTTCGTGCTCTACTCGACTAATCTATTCTCTTCTTTCCCTTCTTCTTTTTACTCTTGTCTTGTTTTTTCGTCGTTTGGTTTTTTTCTCTTTTTTTTTTTTGAGGTTTTTGTGTGGTTGAAATCTGTTGGTCCTCTTTCTCTTTTTCCTCTTGACTTTTGTTTTGTCGTTGCTCGTCTCTCATTTCATACCTTGTTGATTTTGGTTGATTTTGAATCAATCAATTTATGTTTGTTCACCTTGATGCTTTTTAAATAAATTACCAACTACATAAAAAAATTGAACTTCTTTTTTTCTTGGTTACATATCTAACATGTGGTTACTCATTTCTGTCCAGTTTAATCAAAACTTGAATGACATATTTAGGTACATGTATTTACACACATAAATAACTTCCAATTGATCTCCAATTTTTATTGATCTCTCATACTCTGACATTGTGTTTGGTTTTTAGATAAACCTGACTGTCATTGATAGAGAGAAGATATTAAAAGACAGCTCGATTTTGGGAATAGATTAGACTCGTTTATCTTTTAATGACCATCAATGTCTACATTTTTTTGGGATGGAAAAGTAAGGATGTAAGAACAAAGAGATGCAGTGTACAGGAGAAGGGTGTGTGTAGCTTTTGTTATACTTGAGTGACATGTTGATGTTATGAGACAGACATTCATTGTAAGTAATTTAGGGTATTGCTTGTATGTACAGTTGCGGATGGCAAAAACCTGTAGTGTTTTTTGGCCATGTCCAAAATTTCAAGGCCAAAAACCAGAAAAAAACTCAAATTTTGAGGGTCAAAACCCACCAAACCAGCTGTTGAAGACTGAGATATTGCCTTCAGACCTTGATTTTAGCCCAAATGTACCTCTTTATGCCTCTCCAGAAAGCTTATTTGGTGTTTGGTAAAGTAAAAAACATAAGTTATAATCCCATAAGTACATACTTATAGGTTTAAGTATGCCTTGAAGGAGCCTTGTCCGAAATTGTGGCTGCAAAAAAATAAAAACTACTGGGCCAAATCCTTTGCCCTTTTAATTTTGAACTCTGCACATCTGTGCAAGTCCAAAAATGTAATAAAAATATGTGTGCATAATTGGACTGCCAGGGTCAGGCCCCGCGTCCAAAATATATTTTTGGCCCATGGGCCCCTACAGGTCTATGTCATCCGCAACTGTATAGTAAGATGACATACCTCACACAAATTCATGTTCTGTCACAGGTTTTGCATCTGCTTACTGTGTCATGCATGATTCAGCAGGACAGACAATCCCGCACACAGTGTCCAATAGCTCACCCCCACACCCTCACCTGTGGCAACAAAAAGTTTGAAAGCCTAGTTGGGGTTCTGACTCTTACTCGTAATGCCATCATCATGTATATAGCTTCCAGTAAGTAATAAGGGTAAATGGGGATGATTGTTCCCTCTTTAGGGTGCGGTTGTACCCTTATTAGGGTGAAGGGTTCAATTTTACCCTCATAAGGGTGGTGCTGTACCCTCATAAGGTACAATCTACCCTATAAGGGTACTGAATCTACTCTCATGAGGGTACAATTGTACCCTTATAATGGCACACCTTATGGGGGTATGAGCTATGTAAATACATAGGTGTTTTTGCTGCTGGCTGCTGATGGTGGGAAACCTGCAGTTGCTGAGCTGGACAGGGGGGCCTGTTTGAGTAAGCTTTAAACATGCAGAAAAGTTTTCTTCCCAAGTCAAAGCCTTAGGCACTGCACTTTGCCACCATTAGTGGATGACCTGGGGGGGGGGGGAGGGGGGGCAAGAAAGAGAAGGGGATCCTTGACCTGTACTACAAAAAACAAGAAAGGGTGATAATGAAGCAAGGGAAGCAATGAAGATGTGTTTTTTTTTTTGGAAGGGAGAATCAAGGAACAATATGCTTGAGAATGAGGAGAAATAGACTGGGGTTTCAATCACATTGACCAAAAGATCACCCATAGTTGGCATCAACGTGCATTGAGCTCTTGATCAGGATCCAGTTGATGCTGCCTTTATTCTATTCAAAATTGGTTAAAGTTTGTGGCTAAAAGAATGATCTGGATACAATTGCCCTTGGTTAATGATTTTATGAGGAACAGCCAAGTGTTGATGCCCTGGTCCATGGCAAAAAGACAAAACAAAAATCTACCCAGTGATTTTCTGACTCAACATTTGAGATTTTTTGAATGTGAGGTTGGATTTTTTTGGGGAGGAATTGAATGAATTCAGTAGTGTCAGATGGTGTTTTACTAACAATCAAACAGGTCAAATATTCTTGTTTCTTGGCATCTTTATTGACTGAAGCTGATCTAGTTGATATTATAAGACTAGCTTTATGATCTTCTTTCTGTGGTTTCTCCTCTTCTTCAATCTTTCTATTCTTTTCTCTCTTCTTCCTCCGTGTCTTCTCCAAGATTTCAAACATCAAAGGATCCATAGTAGTTTATTTTTGTTTGTTAAAAGTGTCTACAAGTCTTATTTGTCCATTTTTCATGGGTTTCTTTGCTAGTTTGATTTGAACAATTGCTCCAGAGGCTTCCAAAAGTCAAGCAGTAGGTTGGAATTTCCTGGTGCATTGGGTGGGATTTGTGGATTTGTTCAACTGAGGCTTCTCCTTCTACTTCTGGATGAATCTTTAAAGAATCCTGATTTTAAATTAAAAAGTTTAACCTTAACCAAGCAAGACGTTGGCTCGCCCGGTATGACTTCCACTTACACAACTCCAAAACTTTCTTTTGGCGATGCCACCAAGCAAGTAAGTTTTGGATTGTGTTGGGGGACATACTACTCAAGATTCCCCCCTTTCATCCTTGTCGACAAATTTATTCCATTGCACAAAGACCCGCGCTATTCCTACAACCGTTTCCTTTTCCATTTTCCTGCATGTATTGGAACAAAGCAAAGCCTCACTGTCTGCTTTAGAGACTCAGTTCATAAATTGGGTGGTGCATTGTTGACAAGCCGATTGCATTTCTCCATCTTGCCTTTTGTGAAGCCTGGCTTCCGGCTCCCTAATCCGGCCCACTTATGTCTCAGCTTGTCCTCCACCACTGACCGCTCTCGGTCTTTCTTTCTTCCTTTTTCTAACTTATCAACCCAAGATAGATAACTATCTTGGGGCTCTTTGCCGCTCGCGGCCACCTTGTATGCCGCTCTCGGCAACTCTCTGTTTCTCTCTCTCTAGCGCAATACGCGCACTTGTACTCTAGTTATAATAACTTCCATTACCAGTTGTAATCCGCGAGTTCCATCCAATGGAACTTGACCGGAACCGGCCAGTCATTCTTCCCCTTGTATGTCTCTTATCCCCTCTAGTCTATAAATAGACCTCCTGATAGCTGCAATCAAACCCCAACTCAGTTCACTCGAATATTTCCGCTACCTAAAATTCGTCGAGTATTCACACTTTTGCCAATTGGCGGTGTACTTTCGATAAGCCGCATTGCATTTCTCCCTCTTGCATTCGACCCTAGACAATCCTCACCCATTTGATACTCGATGTGATCCTAGAATTGCCTTTGTTCGACCAATTCCACTATCCAACATCCACCTTTAGCAATAACTCAGAGATGAATTTGGCTACAATCAGATCTTCCATGTCCTATTCCATCCAATACCTTCATCAGATTCATCGGATAACAATTAAACCACTCTATCCAATTGAACAAGGCCGATGCACAGCATTGCCCACAATTAGCCTATTGCAACAAGTCTTTTGTAGTTGATGACATCGAATAGAATCTATGGAAAAAACTTTGTAGACACTTCTCCTACTCAGTATTCACAAACTTTGTGTGGGGGTTGTTTTCCCCTTCGGTCGTTGCAACACAATCACCACTTTCTTTTTTTAAAGCGGCGACTCCAAACTTAAATCACTCCGATTCCCTGGACAATCGTCCATCCAATGGAACAATGACCAAGAGAAGCCTACACTTTGCTGATGCACATCTTTGCCAACCCTTGGCCATAACCCTAGCTGATCTTTAGAATTCCAGTCCTTGTGTGCACCCATTTGAATTGCGATTGGAGCATCCTCCTGATTAGAGTTCAACCCAAAGATCATCCTATTGAAATTGATGAGGGAAAGCGGCAGTTAGGCGAGACAGAAAAAGTTGACTTGTTACTGTTAGGGATTGATAGTGAACTGAACTAACTCATTCAGTTGTTCGACAATGGGAATGGCTTTTATGTATCAGAATATGAATCAAAGGGCAAAAGGCGAACCAACGGCTTACTGGGATTATTTGAGTAATCAGTGTATTTTGACCCCTTTAAATCCAACTGCCAAGAAGATCAACGAGTACATGTTCGATGCGCTGGAGGGCAGAGTCACGTCTCCCTATCACTAGACGAGCCAGACGGCACTGTTCTCGACAGTTTGACGGAGGAATCTTTGAATAAAATTTCCTTTCCCAGACATGAACTGCGTTTGAAGGTCAGTCAACCGGTAATGATTTTGAGAAATCTGAGTATTACTAAAGGATTGTCTAATGGGTTGTGTATGATGGTGAAAGGAATAAGCCAAAGAGCTTTGAATGGAATTATACTTACCAGGCCAAGGAAAGGAAAAAATGAGGTTTGTTCTAAGATTTTAATTTATCATCCAGGTGACCAGATGGTGAAGGTCAATTCCCAGTGGTGCCTTGCTTTGCAATGACGATCAATAAGGCACAAGGACAAACCTTGGCGCGTGTAGCGGTGGTCATTGATTGACAATTATTCGCACACAGACAGATGTTGTGCTTTCTCGTGTTACAGGTATCTCTAACTTGTTAATATTGCAGATCTCATTAGACAATCATGTTATAAATGTTGTGTCTAAGAATGTTATAGATTAGTTGAAGTTGATGGGAGTGTCAAAGGGGTGCTATAGATCTTATCTTTGATATTACAATTTTGAAGTTGCACAAGCCATGTTTAGGTTTTATGTATAAGCCAAGAGTTGGAAAGATTCAATTTCTAGACGTGTTGAGTTGAGTCTATTCATAAATGAATATGCTTATTAGCCCAAAATTAAACAGGACTTGCCATTGAATTTTGAGCCATAGGGAACATTTAGGAATGACTAGGCTGCCGGCGAAGCCGGCAGAAGACTCTAGTGATAAATTAAATGTGGGCATGAGGTTAGCTTTATATTTAAAATCATCTGTAAGTTTGGTTTGGGTCCTGTGTTGGCAACAACTCCCAAAATTTATTTTTTGGCAGCCTGAATTTGTGACAACTCCCAAAGCTACACTTTTTGGATGAGGAAATCCCAAACCCAATCACATCATCATCTGTATTGTTACAGTGAATTCTAGACCTAAGCTTTCCACTTAAATCACATGAAAATTCACCATGAAGGATTTTTTTTCAGTCTGTGCAGATAGAATAAAATTTTCTTCTAGTGTCTTTCCTTAACTGAACTTATATTTCTCTTCTGGGGAGGGAGTGTTTACTTGTCTTATCTTGAAGATTTTCTGAAAATAAAACTCATAATCAAAGTCATGTATTATTTGTTGTATGTACAGCTACTAAACAAAAGTTTTATACACAAAATTTCTCATTGGTTTTTTTTACCTTCATTCTTGGGAACCTATGATACACACCCCTGTTAGCCAACCTCATGAATTGAGGTTTATGAATATGTGCCCTGAACTTCTGAAATCTTTAAGATGTTGTACCAAGTTTTTCTGGGTCTAATCACAGTACACATGATCGACTTGAATATGCTAACCTTATTACCAACCAGGAAATTCTTTACCCCTTTTTTCTTCTTGGTGCAATGTATTTATGTACCTTCCCCATCCTCCTCTTCAAAAGCATTGGTACAGATTTGTACAGGACACTGCAAATCCAATAACAATTTTCAAGACCACTGCACATATATTGCATCATATTTTTTTGTCGTTGGCTGACTGACTGATTGACTTATATCAGGGTGCTAACCCCCCCCCCTCAAAAAAAATATTTTCAGCTGGGATCAAAACAATGAACTAAAGGAAATGAGAATACGATGTAATGCATAAATTTGATGAAGTACAAAAAAAAAGTTGTTTCTTCATGAGAAAAAAAATAACACAAAAAAAACAGGAAAAGACATTCCAAGCTGTAACAAAAGATAATCTGTGTATGTAGAGATAATAAAAAAAATGAATTGGGTGATGAGCTACTCGAAGAGAAATCGGTGGTCAAGATTAATAAAAATCTGTAAAAGAGAAGAAGGATGAATATTTTTAGGGTACATGCAACGCACACACAATCACTTTACCAAGCAGGCACCAAAATATTATCACTCGCCGGGTTGTAGGTAATAATAATAGGAAGCAGAAAGACGGGAGAAATGGGGAACAAGGGTGGGGGGAGAAAAGAAGTCTGAAAATCTTGAAAAAATCGTCGATAGAAAGGTTGGATTCAGTTTGCGCCAGACGAAAAAACAAACGAGATGAATGAAAGGGTAGATAACACAAGTGACTTCAAGTCATCAACACAAACACACACAAAGCCACGCTAGTGGGCCATCCGACTCACCGACCCGCATACTCACTTTCAACACCCACAGCCATAGCTTTGTTGACCCTCGGAATTCAACATGATAGGGTCGGGATAATCGGCAAAGCTGGAGACCGAACACCAACCAACGATCAAAAATAGGGGGTGAAGGGCATAAAATCAGACAGTGGTTGTTAAATTAAGATGAAATAGAGGGCAGTGGTGCTGACCCATCATCCATCGAGTCACCGACACTCAATGCATTTCGACAGGCCGCAATAAATGATAGCTCGACGTTGATCGACTCCTTTGCTGAGGTTTCGAAATATGGTATATTCCCTTTGGATTGGCACCAACTCATCGCTCGTTTTTGCGATACCTATCGCAGGGTTGTCCGGTTTTCAAAATTGGGGAATGATTTTCGTCAGTAAATGGTTGTTTTTGATTTATTGGGTAAGTGATTTTATTGTGTTTTCATATTTTGAACAATTGGCTCACCTGTCTCTTGTTTTCTTCTACATCAATCTTGTTTCCCAAGACGACAAAAGGAAAGTTGTCTGGATCTCGCGGTGAAGCCTGTAAAGATATCCAATTTGATTAAAGAGCTGTGCAGGTTGTCATCTTCTTTCGATTGATGAGTGAATTGAAAGAAAGACCAACCTGAATGAGAAATTCATCCCTCCAGCTATCGAGAGTTTCAAAGCTTTTTGAGCTATTGACATCGAATACCAGCACACAACAATCTGCACCACGATAGAACGCTACTCCAAGCGATTGGAATCTCTCTTGACCTGCGGTATCCCAAAGCTGTGATCCTTGACGAAAATTGTATTGATAGTGGATATCACACACGGAGTACATGTACAATATGTAAAAAAAGTGATGTTTGATAGAACAGTCCATGTCATTTCTTGGATTCATTGTAGTTCAATTTGCATAGAAAGTAAATTTTAGTGAATTAATGTTTACTGACTTGCATGGTTACGACTCGGTCAGAGCCATTATTTGTGTTACTGGCAGCAACGGAGCTGGAGGGTGGTTGTTGAGGGTTGGCAGAAGCGTCATTTGGGTCTGATGAATCGATATACACCTCTTTAGTCAAGAAATCCGCCCCGATGGTAGCCTGTTCAGAAGAAAGCCGCGGAAAGTGGGAGAAGTAGATATGGTTAGCAAAGACTTCAAGGAGGAACCAGTTCGGTTGGAAAGACCTTGTATTGAGTTGAGAATCGTTTGTTGACGTATTGGTTCATTAACGAGGTCTTCCCAACACCAGAGTCACCGAGGATGATAACTTTGAGGAGGACTTTCTTTCGGGATGACATGGTAGTGTTGATGTTGTGGTTTGGTTTTGGTTTTTGGTTTTTGAGCTGAAAGTGTCGACTGAGAATATTAAGTTCGAGCTAAGCTTGCCTACCCCGGGGGAGCCTGGGGATCCCCCCGTTGACATCACTGACTATCCGGCAAAACAAGTCCCCACAAAGAAATTCCAGTGTGAGCAGAAAGTATACATACACTGACCACTTACTAAGCACCAACCAAACAATTCACCACCCAAATATGTACATATTTTATGTATGGAACTTGAACCAAGTATTCACAAAGAATGCCTACCATAATTGTGTGAGAGGTGTCGGCGGAAATTGCAGGTGTCCAGAGAGGTCTACAAAATATGTCTGGTTCTCCTGGTAATAGGTATGGAGAGTTTGCCTAGTCTTCCTGAACGCGAGTAATCGCAGCATAATTTTGTGTGCTCCAAACGTACTTTTTCTGATCAATATGTCTTGCAATCTTGTATGATTTCTTCTATTGCAAGGGTCGATAGCTTTATTACCTTATAGTGATCCTGGGAATTGTGCAGGGGGTTCAGCAACCATTCAAGGCTTGGGCCAAAAAAAGGTGTATCCTGATTTTCAAGAATATTAGCCCAGTTCATAGGTGCTCGACCCAAGTTAAAATCAAAATTGCGAGCAATGCGCTTAAAACAATACCCCTAAATTTGTGGGAAATCGTTGTCATTATATGTTAAAACATATCTCATGAGCATCCAATGTTTTAACAACATGCTTAAAACTGCCCTACGTGGACTGGGCTATTGGCCTAAGGCTTTATAATCCACTCACAGTCTTCTGTTGCTTGTCCTACATATTCTCCGGTATATATGTATGTACAAGCTCCCATGATGTATTTAAGGTTTTTGTTTCACACTAAGTATTTTAGAACCTTATTTATCAGTCATAAACCCATGTCAGATGTGTGGTAGCCATGATATCATTGTATTCTCTGGGGTTCAATCCAACTTTTAAGTTTGTGTAATTGGGACACAGTCTTGGACTCAATATGTCCAAGTTGGGTCTAGCTTCTACAGTGACCCCGCTATGTAAGCATAGGGACAGTCAACACCAATCCTATACTTCTTATCAAAGTAAGCATAAATCAACATATGTGTATTTATGACAGTCCCATATAAGCATCCTTAATAGTAATGGTGAATTATGCTTACATTGGCACAGACTAATTAATGTATTTGGGTGTTCATTTCAAGAAAGAGATAAAAACCTGATATTCAAAATAAGAAGAGGCAGAAACTTATTGAAGGAAGGAGTGGACTCTGAGTGTTGTTTGTTTGAGTACATACCACTTGACTGAGAATCCTTGATTTTGGTTTCCAAGGATCATGTTGTGTGATGAAGTGGTGCCTATGTAGCTGAGATACAAACAACTATGGATTAGTGTCTATGGAAATTACGCATTGAAGAAACACTCACCACACAAAAAATCAGGAAGGAAAACTTTGAAAGTGGTGGAAAGCCAAGGAAAAATGATGATGTTATGGTGAGAGTTGAGTTTACAAGAAGCCAAAAAAAAGTGGTGTAGTGCTGAGGGTTGAGTTTATGTACATAAATTCACCTACATAGGGGAAGTATGCATATACATGTGCTTGTTGGAATATTTTCCCATCCAATGTGAGCTTTTTTTCTTTTTTCCCTCAAGTTTTTATGCTCCATGCATTATGCACAACAAGGCTCAAATTGGTGCCAACCAAAAATGGTTGACAGAAGATGTATTCCTACAGAAAATTATGCTCACATTGTGTATTATTACATTTCAGGGTCACTGTATACACATAACTCCAATCTTAGAACCTTATCTGGTCTTTTTGACATCAGTATGTGTGAGAAAGTGATTCTTTTGGACAATATATGCAGCTAAGGAATCTGGAGAGGGAGCATGAGGGAGGTCAAACCTTTTTGAAAATATGTATTGGTGAGATGTCAGCTAAGGAATCTAGAGAGGGAGAACAAGGGAGGTTGAACCTGAGTGAGAATGAGAAGAGGAGAACAGGATGAGAAAAGAAAGAAAGGAGTCACATGCGCAAGTACAACTAGAAAATCTAAATACAGGATTTCACAGAAGTATCACAGACAGACAAAGAAGATCTTTTTATTTCCCATAGTATGTATATACATCACATAGGTTACCCCTACTTATGTCATGATACTAGTGGTGTTTGTGATTTGTGTGAAAGTACATGAAGGAGTACTTCCATTGAGTGATACTAGGTTATTTTTGGTGTAGATTACTTGTTACCAAAAATTTGCCCAATGCAAATTTTTCTTTAGACCTTACACTGAAGATGGAGGACTTGACTTTCACCAAATTTTTGGAATCTTGAATACCAAAATTCCATACTTTTTTTGGTGGTGTAAAACTGTATTCTCAATGAATTTTTCACCACCAAAAAAGAAAGTTTGGAATCTAGAATCCAAGTTTAACAGCCCTCTATATATATATAGATACATGATATCAGAAGTTACAAGAGTCTGATTTTTAAGCTTGCAGTTTAAGAAGCTCACAGTGGTGACACGAAAGCACTATGGCTCTGTCTGGTAGCCCCGTGCATGAGCGCACATTGTGAGGTCCAGTGTGGGTATGGAAATGAGGCCTTTTAACCTCAGTTGTTCCTTCACACACCTTGATCCATGGGTTTAAGTTAACACTTCACAGGGCTGTTTGGAACATCCCTGTGAGCTGTCATTCCCACACCATGTAAGGCTGTTGTAGAAGCAAATTAATCAATTTTTTCCACAGTGCAGCTTGGTTGAAGTTGTAGGGTTGATTGACAAGGTTTTTTTAGAGGGGGAAGGCTGTGTGGTGGTGTAGGCATGAATACCCCTTGCTTGGGGTTCTTCACACTGATTATTCCCATCAGGACCAAGATAATCAGTTTTACAGGGGAAATTCAGTGATTGTAATTCAGGCATTTCTGGGCATTACCAACTTATCCCAAAAATATTTGTGATATTTGACTGACCCCCAACATAATCACCATGGATTTTCTTCAGGATTTCCGCTCATTCTTGGCCTGAAAAATTGTTCAAATTAATATCAATAAGTTACATGAAAAAACATAAATTCACATTTAGACCTGTCAAATTGAGATTTATGTATGTTGACATGTCCCTACAAATCTTGTGGTTTTATGTTTATTTTATTTTATTTTAGTTTATGTAACTCTTGAACAGCAAAAATAAATGCAAAACAGATTTTCATTCATACTCCCTGTTGTTAATCCATCTTTCTTATAAACATAATATTTGTGGTATTCAATGTTGCATAAATTAAAAAGATACATAGATTGTTAAGCAACACTTTGGCTGGGCTCTGCCAAATAAGGTTTTATGCATGTTGACAGGTCTCTGCCAAATAAGGTTTTATGTATGTTGACAGGTCTCTGCCAAATAAGGTTTTATGTATGTTGACAGGTCCCTGCCAAATCTTGCTTTTTATGCTGTTAAGAATTTATGTTTGTGCAGTTTTGAATATCACAATTTGAGAAGAAATCCACTGAAGTTAATTTTAGAATTTCATTCATCATAGCAATAATCTTACATTTAGATCAACATGTACATACTTAAAAAAACTCTAGAGATATAAACATAGAGATCAATCAATATCCCAATCACCCAAGAACCACAAAAAAAAAAACAAAAAAAAAAAAAGGAAAAATAGAAACTTTTCAGAAAAAAAAAAAAAAAAAGGAAGAGGACAAGTTGAAACAAGCTACACCGAAAATGAATCAAAGATGCTTGAAGACACAAAACCAATAAAAAAAATGAGATATACATATAATAAATTTAATTAGCTTTGACACGGGAAGAATTTTGATGATGCAATGAAACAAGATGATCCTGATGTTGTTGTGGATTATTGCATTGAGGATTATTCGAAGAAGAAGGTAGAGATAAAGCAGTTGGTTTATCGACCGAAGTGACGGTTTTTGTTTTAGAGTTAGAGTTAGAAGTAGGAGTGTGGCTAGATGAGAGAGTTGAAGTGGGTTTGGATGGTGTGATGATAGATTTAGCAGGTTTCGATTTCTTGCTTCTTGGAGGGATGTTGGCTGGAGAGGCAGTGTCAGTTTTTGGTGGCTGATTAGGATTGATCGAGGGAGCTTGATGAGGACCTTTCTTTTCCTTGTGATTTCGTCCGAGATTGCCTCCCCCGGTATTGGCCAGGTTTGGATTAGAGGGACCTGATTTGGACTTTGTAGAATGCGATGATTTTTTAGATCGAGGATGGATGGGAGGAGTTGGTTGTTGCTGGTGTTTAAGACTTTCTTCCTCAAACCACTTCAAGAACTGTTCCTCTTGCTTCTTTTCCAGTAACCTCCTCGTTTCCTCTTCTTGGATCTCCGCCAATTTCGGTTTCTGTTTCCCAGCACCATACAACGCCCAACTTTCCTTAGCTTGAAGTTCTTGAATCATCGAAAAGTTGATCGGTTTGCCATGGCTTGCTGTGTTCTTCGCTGTCGGCGTGGCTCGATCGCTGCTGGACGTGATGTCAATTCCACCACTGGGGTCGTAGGTATCACCTTCAATTTTGCCCTCATCGTGAGAGCCAACAATAATGTTTGGTGTCGAATCAAATGGACTGGAACTGAACCCAGGATGCACAAAGTTGGTCGAGGTGGAGGCATAATTGGTCCATGGCGTGTCTTGACCGGCTAAGTTACGGCGGGAAGAGTTACTAACTCCGATGCCATTGATTGCCCGAGTTGGAGTGATCACGGTGGCGCCAACGGCGGAGGCAGGATCGTTTGGCTCTGGGTTCTTAGCGATCGCTCCCTGAACTCGACTAGAAGATGCAACTGTCGGTTGAACATTTTTAGGCTGTCCAGTAGTTACTTGTGATGAGCTGGGAGAGCAAGAGAGGGATACGTTGCTCATCAGGGTCGACAATACTTGGCTGCCAGGCCCTGCAATATTTCGGTCGCTGCCGTTGCTGATCGACCTCCAAGCAGGCGCCTTGCTCTGGATGTTATGAATAGCTGCAACGGCTGATAACTCTGGTCTTGATTTAGATGCTTCTGCTGACTGGCGCCTCTTATCTCGCTGTGAAAGTTTCTGGTAGGGTGTAAGATCAGCAGGAAATTGAGACGAGTTCGGGAAACTGAGGGTGTCTACCAAGGGTTGAGATGGCCCGGTTGGGCCACGCTGTTTCCCCGGAGATATCACCGTCCTGAGATCGATGGGTATGACTTTCTTGATCGGAGTGGCCCATGCCGAAGAGTCATTAGAGGTGGATGAGGGGTTCAGTCTCATTTTACCGAGTCCCTTGTTCGTCGAGCTGACCGCGCTGTCAAAATCATCCATCACGAAGGGTTCATCGTCGTCAATGGTCTCATTCGCAGAGTCAAGAGGCTTTGGAGAAGTTCTGTTGGCATCCGTGAAAGAGTCTAGGGTGCTTGGATCCGGGTAAGTGGTATGCTTCCTTGACACAGAATCAGATGGTGACGAGAGAAAAGTATAGTTCGGCGGGAATGAACTGCTGTCTGGTTGAGGAGGGCTGATCTCAACCGATCCTCTCGGGACTTTCTTGTCAAGAGACATATCAACGTCTCGAAGAGTTTGACCGCTTTGGTGGGTCAAAGATTTGAGAAGCGATTTCCAATGACGTGTAGTCAAGGCCAATTTGGATTTAGGGAGATCCAGCTCTAGTAAAAATTGAGAATGGTTATCCATTAATTCTTCCATGAATCGTGTTGATCGAGAGACCGGAAATTTGTCAGTCTGAACACGCTTCAAATAAGTCGCGATTGCCAAAAGTAAATCATCGGGGATCTTGATGAGTCCTTTATCCTCGAAAAGGGCTTCTAAGTTGTAAATCATGTAATTAATACACGTTTCCTTCAGCGAATCCGCTCTATAAAAGTCGGCATCAGCGGCAATAGCAGTTACGTTCGACAAGTTCACTATCATATCAAAAAGAAAAGTACACAAAAAATGAGGTTCAGCACACGGAGGTTTTTTTTCCCCTTCGTCACCCAGGAAAACAATGAACGACGACGTGTCAGGTCAAGTGAAACGTACCACAACGTCTGAGCACCACACTGCAGATGTATTTCAGTTTGTCCATCATCAGTTCGTTTGCTACGGCCAGGACCTCAAAGACAAAGTCGATGTAGTCATTCAAGGAAGGAAAATCTATGGAATAGAAAGAAGGCATGTGAACCTAGTCAGTCACAAGAGGGGAAACCATATTTTTTTCCAACATTACATCGATTCACGGAGAGGATTTCACCTTTAGGAATGAATAAATCATCGGCATCGTCGGTGTAAATATGTCGTAAGACAACCTGTAGAACCTTTTTGGTCAAATGGCCCATGTCAATCCTAATATTCGTGTTTCCAGCAGCCTTGGATTGTCTCCGGCCGGTAACCCAGACCTCTTGGTCATACATCAAACGGAAAAAAGGACATTGGGCCCTCATCAAGATTGAGTGACAGTTGATGGTCTCGCCATCTTGGAGGACTAACTCCATGTCAGGACTCAAATTACTGGAGCATTGGGAATTTAGGATGAGATGGTCAGCTTGATTATTCGAGTGGCTTGACGCTAAGTCCAACGTGGGTAAGATCGCCCGAAAGTGATGGGAGAGAAGTGGCTGAGGTGTCGCCTTTCCAAGCCGCGTAAGCGAGAGCTCCAAAGCGGGGAAACTGAGACTTTTTGCCAAGTTTTTGAGACCTTCTTTAGCTTCGTTGACCAGATGGGTGTTAGCGGGTTTATGTTTTCCGGAAGGGTGAGTGTTCGATAGAAACTCTTGGTGCGCATTTTCAATCTGCGGCCAAACCCGACGGTCCCATATCGATGGGAACGTGTCTGTGTATAAATAATGAATGAAGAGCAGAAGTGTCAAGAGCACATGGTGATCAAAGCGCAGAGTGGGTAATCCTTTTTCAATATCATCGCCTTCAGCTTCGCCCGGATGGTAGCTGATGCCATCAACACTGATGAGGTGATTCAGTATTTGGTCTAAGATTGGAGATCTCGAACATAGTATGAACCGATGTGCTAATATTTTTTCTCCAGAGTTAGCTACCAGGAAAATGTCGCCATCGTCCAAAGTGTAGTTGGGTTGATGATCACTCCAGTTGAGAGACAAGCCAAAAAGTGCAGATCCAACTCGCGAATCCCAGGTCAGATCGTCCCTTTCCTTTTCTTCTTCAATAGCATCATCGTCCGCATCTGAGTGTACGTCCGAGGTGGGTGAAGTAGTTCCTGAGCGAATGTGATCGGATATCTTTTTGGATGAGGATGGACCTGAAGGGACCAAGTGGACTTCCGGCACTGAGCTGGCATACTTCTGGAGATGAGGAAGCATACTGGCAAGCATTGACGAAAGTGTGATTTTTTCTGCGGGCAAGACTGGCTGGATATTCCTTAATTCGACATCCATCCGGATCGCCGCATAAGAGCCCGTCGGATTAGCAGCCACATGAGAAACTCCCTGGAGATATCGCACCCTCTGAAACTTGTAGCTCTTTTTAGCATTACTGGTGGTTGGTTCGGTTGAGCGATTATCCAGGACTTTAAGGTTTACATTGACTGCTGGTCGCCTGTAGCTAGTATAGACATGGCCAGACATCGTTGTGATGATCACATCGCCATCAAGGCCAACGGCGACATGTTTAGCGGCGTTGGTCGATTTACTTGAGCACCATATCCGTCGTGGTTTGAATGTAGGACCTGAAGGTATTGTGGAGGTGTTGGGTCGATGGGGACTAGTGGACATTGTAACATAATTGATTGGGTTTTCCAACGGATTAGGATTTTCCAAGTCAACAATGTAGACATCGCCCATGCTGGATACTGCAGCCAAGGTTTGATCGGAGCTATCGAGTTGGAGGATCCGAGTGGCAGTGGTATGTCCTTGGTTGCTGGGCATACCAGAAACTTGGATATCATGTGGAAAACGGTCGAATGGAAGTACAATTCTAATGGTAACTTCTGATTTCAAAACGTACACATCGCTGGAGTTTTCGCAAAGGTAAGCAGTTTCAAAGCTCGTACAGCTTAATTGGATGATTGATGTGTGAGCAATGGCGACCTTCCGGGGCGTTATTTGGATTGAGGCTAGCGAACTATGAGAATGAGGGTTATGGTAGCCCAATTGACCTCGATTAGCTCCCCAGGTGAACAGTGAATCTGAGCTGAAGACGGCAGTATGCCAGCGGGAGGCAGCGGCACCAACGATGTCAACTTTCTTCAGTAAACCAAGTACTCTTTTGGGTTCAACCTGAATCATGTTTTCGATCGAAGCTCCAGCAGAGTCGGGGCCGTATCCAAGTTGCCCAAACCGGTTCATTCCAAAAGTAAAAACCTGACCAAGATTTGTGATTACAACGGTGTGATCTTGACCCAGGGCAACAAATTTGACATTTTGATGAGCTAAGCCACTTCCTTGGACGGGAGCAAAAGTGAATTGAGTCTCGGCCGAAATGCCACCGGTGGATCTATCTGGACCATTACCCCTTGAGTTCGTTGCCAAACCTAATCTTCCGCCAGAGCCAAATCCACAAACGCGCAACTCGCCCTCCGAGGTGATGAGGGCGGTATGGAGTCGGCCGATAGCGACAAAGCTGACAGGATTGGAAATGAATGGATTGACCGGAGGAGCGGTTTGGCTCTGAGAGTTGTTAGAGCGTTTGAGATGAATGCGTTCAGGATGGAGTCGATTTCCATCGTCATGAATACCAAGGACAAAGTTTCGATTGGAGCCCCAAGTGAATAGGTCTGTATGATGACGATGTGCTAGTGGTAATTTTGAGCTAATCGAATTGATGGGCCCATCGATTGTGGAGTGGTACAAGTCAAATGCTGACAAGCCTGTAGGTAGACAGCGGGATTAGCACCTCGCCTGGTTGAAAGCTCAAGATGAATTGAAACAGATGAGTTTACCTTCATGATCTTTCATGTTGAGGTCAGATTCTAAGCGATCTATCATAAATCTTGCGAATCTCAAGTTGCCATGGTAGAGGGCTCGATGGAGTGGAGTCCAGCCGCTTTCGAGATCGGGGATATTAAGTTGAAGGAAATGATTTTGAGCAAGTAGTTCTAACCAGTTGATTGCTTCTGATTCGTTTTCTGAGGAGGCAAGCTTGTGGATGATCGTCCTGCCTGATTGATCTCTTCTGTTGATGGCCGAGGCGATGAGCGAGGATTTCTTGGTAGCCTGGATAGTATTCAAGAACTTTCGCAGACAGTTGATATCGGCAGAAAGGTAGACATCATGGATGTTGATATCGGAGATGGTGAGAAGGTTGTTGGTTTGGTTTGGTTTCATAAAAGGAAGTGCTTGAAGTTGAACTTGGTGGTTGGTCTTGAAGCTGGTGATGCGCATACACACATGGCAGAAACCCAGCCAAAGCTCAAGAAGCGAAGGCAAAAACCAGACAAAACCCAAAATGGCAGAGGCAGAAACCACCAACCCAAGAGAGTGCATTCTCAACAACAACCACTCAACAGAAAACGAGAAATGGCTTCGATCGACTGTAAGTCATTCACCCAACAACCACAGCATATCACTAACTCATTGTAATAACAAATAACAGTAATCTGCATCGTCAACGAGGAACGCAAGAAGTTTGGTCTCAGGGACTCAGATTTCCATCGATATCGGTCAGTTATTTGCTTCTCCTCAAGGACCCATCAAATCCTGATTTACAGTTCTCTTCTCAGGATACATTGTACCCAAAAACTAAAAGCTCTGAGAAAAGCGGCCGGATTGCAACAGACTTATAATCACAAAACAAAACAGTTTACTGCTAAACGCTCAGTAGACAGTCTGGATGGGATAAAGGATCAAAATCTAAAGTCAGTCAAATTCTTCATCAAATTCATAAAGAATCATTCAAATAATAACTCGTACCACTTTCATATGATCATCCAGATATTTCTTGATCAATATATTCCAAGTTGAACACGCCTGGGCATCGTCGAGAGAATTGAAGGAAGAGGTCCAATCGATCTTAAAAAATTCTAACCGATCCACGAAATCGAACCAGTCTAGCTCTAAAACCAGAACAGGTGCAACCAGAGTTCGACATCATTCCAACAATCGATTAATTAAAGCTATCCAACATTCTGGGCGATTCCTTACCTTATGCCACCATTCATCCGATTCGCTAACCATCAGAACTCTGGCTCAAGTACACGTTCACAGACTTTGTATGAAAGGATTATTACATTTCGAGCTCGCTCAATGGGAATCCGCCCTCGATCATTTCGCGATCTCCTCCGTCATCCTCAAAGCTTTAGGGAGCTCATCCGACCAAGCCGATCACAAAAAACGGGCAATCTTTGACGAGTCGATCGATGAATTGGCCCCCATGATTCGATACTGCGCCTACAAAACTGGATCAAATGCGCTCGAAATTGAGCAATTTTCTCAAGAAAGACTCGATCAAAATCAGATCGGTGATAAATTGGTTGAAAAGGATTGGCCAGAGATCAAGAACTTGATCGAATCATCTAAAAAAATCGTTCAACTGACTATTGAATTAAAATGGATAGATAAACTGATCCCTATTCGACATCCTGAACTAGTCGACTTGATTACTAGTCTTCAAAAGGCCGACCAAGTCCTATTGTCCAATCTCAGAGGCCCTCTTCTTGAGCCACCTATCTCACCCGATCAAACGCCGTCTGATAATCTCACCAAGAAGCAAAAAAGGCAAAAATTCTTGGAAGCCAAAAATCCGAAAATGAGCCAAAAAAAATTGCTGAGTCCAACGGCCGCATTTGATCTAGCCTTATCGACATATGTTGATGTTGAGACCCATTTACAGGCTCTCATGGAGTCTAATAATCGAGCGCTGGAATTGAATTCTACCATTCAACGATTCGATCAACAGTCGACAATCCTGGCCACGATCCACAGTATTGTAGGATTTCGATTACTCTCGACCAGAGTGAATCGTGATGTAGAACTGGTCCATAAACTCGAAAAGAAGTTGATCAAACAAGAGACAAGAGTAGACGATCGCATCGGGAAAAATCTCAAGAATTATCAACAGATTAATCGATTCGTCTTGGTCTCTTCTCACAACAACCAACAATCATCTTCGAAAACTGACTCAAACGTCAACCAGCGATCATCCAATAATAAGCACGCTTATGAAACCGATCATATCAAGGCCTTGCTCATCAAACGTCGTCAAGCAAAAGTCTTCCCTTCTTTACTCAAATTATTCGATGATATTTTGTTCAATTTTGAGCGGATCAAACAATTAAAGCTGATCGAAGATGATCATACACTTTCGGTGAAGATCGAATGCAAAGTATCTTTCTTTAAAGCTTACAGGTATGTTGGTCATGAGGTCCTTCTTTTCCGAGTGCAGGAAGGACTAATAGTTTTTTATTTCTACAGGAGCCTGATCCAATCCAAATGTTATTTGTTGATTGAAAAGTATTTAGAAAGTTACGTTTTACAGCAAAAGTCGAATTTCTATCTTCGACACACCAAGATGAATTTAGAAGAGATCGAAGAACGAGATGATGATGATGATGTTGATGATGTTGATAAGCCGAAAGAAGGGGAGATAAAAGATTTAAACGAGGAGTTTTTGAAGTTTAAACGAGGTGATTTGATTGCGGTTAGTGAAGAAGTACAAGAACGATTAAGGCAGCAAATCGTGGACGAATGGTGGACGAGTGATCGATCGAAAGAGAATCGAGGTGTTGAAGAGAAGACGATGGACAGCTTGACACGAAGGACGTTAGAGCAGCTTTCGTTAAGCGACGACGATGCGAATGGAGGACAAGGTGGGAAGACGAATCCACAAGTGTTTGATCTAGCGTTCAACTATGTGACGCAGTTCGATTGGGACCGACTCGAGCCTCCCGCCTCTCACCATCCCTCCCACCGCACCTCTAAAATCCAACAGACTTCTACACCCCTTCCTCCTCCGCACTCCGTCACCCCTTCTTCTCTCATTCCCACTGACCACTCTCTTCCTCAAAGCCAGGACCCCGCTCCCACCCCTCCTAAAAAATCTGGCGGGATCTGGGGATTTTTTAGTCGTGGTTGAACACACTCTCCCTACGCTCCATCATCAGCTTACAACAAAAAATGAACAGTCTCCATATTTATCTTGAAAGAAACCGATTGTTTTGTCTAGTCTTTGTTTCTCTTCTTTGTTTTAAGAATCCTTAACAAGCAGCAATGATAAAGTGAAGTCACTCTTTCAATATGCAAAATTACATTTCCTCCAAATCCTCTTAGCGCACCACTTTGCACAAAGATCATGATCGAATGCCGTATTTCCAAGCCTATGTTACACTGAAGCGGGGGTATCTTGGGCAGATTAGTTGGACTCCCTCGATGCGTCAAGTTCCGCGGGAATACAGGAGTACTTTTCTGGGCAAAACGTTCAAGTAACAAAAGTTGGTTGGGTCTCGAGATCTGCATAAATACCTAATATTTCACCTCTGTCAAGTTCAACAAAGACTTGAAGTGGCAGAAAATATTAGATTTATAATACCAATCGGCGGAAATTTTGAAAGAACAAGTTTTGAAATGTTTGGGGGTTGTTGTATGCCAGAACAATCAAGACATAAGAAATAGAGTTGAGTTCAAAAAATCAAGGCAACAAAAACGCGTGATTGGGCAAAATGATTGGAGAAGATAAACAGATGATGATGGATCCGAAAAACAGCCAAGTAGATATCGGTTGTGGTTTGGATCCAGCATCTGAGGCTGCAGGCGGAGGAGCTTTGCAGGATTGAGAAAAGCCGTCGAATGTGACTTCGGTAGATTGTCCGGGTTGGAGGGGCTGTAAACCAAGATAAATTAGAATGTAGTCAGCTTCTGATACGCATCATTAAGTCTTCAAGAATTTTTCAAGCTCATTCGGATTTTGATTGATGTGGATTTGGGAATCTTATAACATACTTTTAACTTGTAGTCTGTAAAACAACATTGGTTGGTTAGAGTACCCTGGTCCGACGGGCAGTTGAAAAGCTGGCCTGCTTGAGAACTAGGCTTCACCACTACCAAATCGTAGAGAAATAAAAACCGATTTGTAAAGGTCACCAAAGGTTTTGAGCAAGTCAAACTCGATAGAAAAGGCACTCTAGTTTGAGTGGCAAGAATACGCACAGATGATGTGATCTTTGTCTGGAGGATTCGTCTTGGGCTTCGAACACATGCCCTGGGCTACGTCGGGATTGAGACAGTTGAAAGAGAAATTGGCAGTCACAGGCTGGCCGATGACCATGAGGACTAAGACGATTGAGGCAGAGTAGAGGAGATGCATCTTGTTCAGTTCAAGATATTTTTTCTGTTTACGGTGGCAGGAGGAAACAAATTAGGTATTGGATGGTGGAAGTAAACGAGAAGGGCCACTACATCCCACTACATACATCCAGAACTTCTCATACAGCCATTCCCAAAAAGCTTCAGTTGGGGTCGGCCGGATGATTGATTTTTGATTTTATTTTGGCGCCTCGGACTGTATAACAGGTTTCAGAAAACCAGGCCAGAGGCCATTCGGCAGTTCAACTGGTGAGGCTGGGAGGGTACATGTCGTGTGGCCTGCCGGTTGACTTGACATGCTACCGTCGCGTGGCGGATCAGCTAAGTTTGACCGTAGGAATTCATTGGTCAAGGTCCTATCTCTCCATTTTAAAAAATGAAGAAAATGAGTTGTTTGGGAGGCGTTACATATAACCGACACATGCATGGCCCAGCTTGCACGCAAAAAGTCGGTTGGCTGTTGTACTGGTACAGCCGAGCCCAAAAAGCTTGCGGTTCCGAATGATTAGGCTGTATTCCTCCAAATAGCTCCAAATTCTTCCAACTTGTTCTTTTTAACAGCAAATGCCAATTAAAACCTTGTGGTTCAGAACAGGGCACCTGTTTTGTTTATACTGTAAAGACGCGGGGGAGGAAGAAAAGGTACCACCCGACTATGTACACTATCGTAGCGGGCATCTGCACTCCCCCGTGCAGGTATAACACCAGGCCATAATACTCCCCCGCAAGCCAATATCACTGACAACAGAGGTGATATTGGATTGGACACCAAATAGACTGGTGAGAAACTATGTACATACATCTACTAGTGTTACTCCCCGGCAGACTTGCTAACTGTCAACTTTGACACATACTGGCTACTTTTAACTAATACTATGGTTTTTTTTAAAGACAATACTATGGTTATTATATGATGGGATTTAAGGCACCCATGAACTGTGGAACTATTTATGGTGTTCAAAGTTGCTTAAGTAAGAAATTATATGAGCAATTAAGTTCCTAAGCGCACAATCCCCAGTAAAAACTTATGCTGACCCCCAAGATAGCTCGAAAAGTACTTAAGAAAAATTCAATCAGGATTCAGAAGTGCCTGTCACCTCAAGCATGTCCCAACAGCAACAATGAACCACATCACAACCACCACCACCCCCATCCACTGTGCCATCATCCCAAACAGCCCTGCCACCAACTAGAGCAAATGGACCAGCTTCTAACCGTGGCCGTCCACATAAACAAGCAGGATTGACTCAAGAATCTTCTGATTTGACCGCAAGAGCCAAAGCTCACAGGTTATGGACACACAATCAGAACTCTGATGGCAAGACGGAACTCGACTTGATTGTTGAATGGCTTATGGTAGAGGGTAACTACCAGCTCTGGCGCCGCCCTGAGGAAATGAGCAAACGTGATGTTTGCGAGTTAGTTCTAATTTATCTCGCACAACATGGGTTTGAGGGCCGAGGTCGGGATTGGAAAGGAATTGAACAGCAGATGGGATTGCTTTTTCCTTTCCTGAGTCTTTAATTTGCTGAGTTTTTTTGTTCCTCTTGCCCCCTAGATTTCTCGATTGGAGAAGAAATTTCGTGAGGCACTGGCTTACAAAGACCAAACAGGCCAGGGGATCATGGACGAGGCTGAGGAGCTGGAACGTAGGCAGGGAGATGAGGCAATGGAATCTGATGCCAAAGATTATGTTGCAAATGCCAGAAATCAAACGGAGGGTAAGCTTCTTCTGGCATCTGGGGTGGCGCATGGATCTAAACTGACTCAGATCTCAGGAGTAATCCGCAAGAAGTGGGCTTACTTCTTTGTACTGGAAGAGGTGATGGGTAATCGCCCCTCAGCGGCCCCAATGGCCACTGCAGAACAAGGCCATGGGTGTCTTGTGGATGCAATGGCTATAGATAGTGATCACAACAACCATAATCCACACAATGATGATGAAGTCCAATCTGAATGGACCGATGATAGTGAGGAGAATAATCACACCCAAAATGCTAAGGATTGCCGAGTCCAGGACCCACAACCTACCCAACCTTAGTCAGCCTTATCTCAATCTCAATATCTCTTAAGAAGTTTTTTTCTCAATTACGGCAATAAATGGCCACCGATTTCAATTTTTATTGCATCAATTTGAATACAAATCTTTAAACTTGACAAAAAGACCATCGCGTCTTCGCAAGTCTTCTACAGTCCCAGTGAGGCCAGGATCCAACTCCTCATGGGCACCTGCAGCTGGCAATCTAGAGACCAAAAGAGCCCAATCGTATTGATCCTCTAGGAGGAAGTTGTGTAAGATAACACAAACTCTGAGCCAGAGGATTGCACACTTGGTTGATCTTAAGCCGCAAGAGTTTAAGTGACTGCCATTGGTTTTTGAGCATGCCAATGCAATGCTCAACCTCAACACATAGTTGAAGAGCTGCTTATCTGCTGGCAGACTTTGTCTGGGCAATCGTTTGAATGCCAGGACCACCGTCTTTGAAGCCGTGTACCCAGAATCGGCCAACAGGTACTTGTTTGTTGAAAAAAACTCGCTGGGTGCCTTGTACAGCTTGAATGAAAGGGTTGTAAGTTACAAGAAATCAGGGGGAATGAGTATATATACAAGGTGAAACTAACTGAGCAGTTCTTGTACACACTTTGGTCATGGGCACTGCCACACCACCTGTGAACATCCCATAAAATGTGTCGCTGAAAATTGCATATAATCATCGAGTTGAGTGCGTACACACTCTTGCGCATCCAGTAATCTTCTTTATTTTTTGAGGGAGCTGAAGCCAGAGGTACAATAGTTCCATCCACAAGCCCAACAGCTTCAGTGAAGAAATCGTGAGGTGAATTGAGACAGTAGTTTGCATGTTCCAATGGCAAAGGCCACTTGACAAATGTAGCTTCAAGCAAAGAGATTGCACATAGACATTGCCAGGTGTATTTCTTGATAGTACCAGCTGTCAGTTTGGTTCAATCATTATAAACAAGACGACTAAAGCCCAAAAGCCATACCTGCAAAGTTGAACATATGGGCTAGAATGTGGGGTGATCCTCCGTTTCCGCTGAGCCCCAGATGAGCTAAGGCCACAAGAAATTGCCAATGACATGGCGCGTGGGGATTATTTGAGTTGTTTGAGAACACTGGGTGATTTTTGATCTTTGCCAAGAGGAGATAGAAGCTTTTGGGTGTCATCCAAGCCTGAAACAGATGTGTCAAAGTGTCAACAACACAGTATTTTAAGGTGGCCTGTTATTTACAAAATCACCAACCCATCTCTGAAATACCAATGGATTTTCCAGGAATACTTGGACAGTCCGACCAGGGTATGCAATACAAGGCCGCAGAATCCTAGGATGTAAGTACCTTGCCTTGCAAACAACGCGAATGATATTGAGCAACCCATGTTGTGCAAGCGTCCATGAGCAGCATTGAATTTCGTGCGACTGAATGCCTGCACTTAGCTTGGAACTGCAGTAAGCAGAGCCCAGATTGTAGAAGAAGGAGGTTGGAGGGAAAGTTGAGGGCCTTGAGGAGTCCGACCGTCATGGGCCAGAAAAGTGTGAATTGTCGCTTTGTTTGGTGGATCAGATGGTGGCACTTGTCAATTTCGGATTTTGTGAAAAGGGTGATTAGCAAGAATTGTAAGTCCCGTATAAGAGATTTACAATCTGAGTGGCAAGGCATCGGGGGGATTGCTTGAGGGTGTGTTCAAAGCTGCGTAAGCACATAAGTTCCTATCACCCACAAAAATGTGAGGATTAGGATCTTATGCATTTATGCAATTTCTTACTTAAGCAACTTTGAACACCATAATTTTAAGGCAGCCACACTCCTAAATCAATAATCAATAATATGCTTATATGCAAGACTAGGAGTAGCTATTCAGTGATGATGTGAGATGTTACAAGCTGGGGAGGTGTGACATTGAGCAAGATGTTGGCAATGGGAATTGGACACGCAACTGTGGCAATGCTGGGCTCATAATCTATAAAGACCCGGGGGAGGAAGAAAAGGTACCACCCAACTACACTATTGTAGCGGGCATCTGCACTCCCCATGCAGGTATAACACCAGGCCATAACAGTATAAACGGCCTGTTTTTCCCTGGCCACAAGGGGTCTCCTGCCCAGATTTCCCAAACTCTGGACTCTCCAGAAAGCCTGAAAAATCCGAGGTACTTCTGCACCTGCTGGGTGTTAATCTATGTATTTACACAACTATGCCACTGAGCTCAGATGGGTCACCGGACAAAATACGACCCGGGGCCTCTCCTTCCTCTTCCTTCCGAGGCTGACCGGTCCCAGCGGCCCAGCGGGGAGGTATGGGAGTGCACCCTCCCATCCTTCCAGGGCCGACTGGTCCTAGTGGAAAGTGTAGCCGGGCTAGTGATACTCACTAGCCCCTGCTACATGTCTCACAACCCAAGCCCTCGACTCCAGCCGAAGGACTTGGCATTACAGGATTACTCTGACTGCACCCGATAGACCTCCAGGCCAACGGTCTTCCTTTCTTTCTCTGTACCTTTGTCTGTATGCTGTTTGGGGCTAAAGCACCCCTTACCTTCTTCTAGAAACTAGCCGGGATAACATATATCCCGGCTGTACTCTCTATATTATGTTCTCCTTGCCTGGCAGAGCCTTCCTCCGACAGGCAACATCTGCTGTCTATGATATTCTCTCTCTTAGGGCAGCTCCAGCAGGGAAGCTAAACCGAGGAGTTATCCCATGTTTAGCACCCCAAACCCAAAAAACACCATGCAGCGGGGGAGCCAGTTGAGGCACTATTTGCCTCGGGAGGAAGAGGGGTGCCAGGCCTGGCACCTCTCTCCCTCCCCGTGAAGCTCATCGAGTCCGCTACTACACAACAATCTATCCTTCAATCCCAAACCCGTTCCACCAGCAAAATCCACTCCTATCAACCCTATCACAAGTATGGTTCCCAATCCTTTATCTGAATCCATTGATCTCGATTTCTCCCAACTGGAAAGCAATGTCGAAGAAGGTAATATTTTCAAATCCTGTATTCTTTTAATTCAAAGTCATTGATTTCAATGTTTTTCAGATACATCAATAACTCCAGTGTGGTCCAAAGAATCTGCAAAGAAACGGAATTTTGAGCCAAAGGCCCCTCACCAGAGAAACTACTCCAAAGCCAAAGATGTCCAGCTTTGCACTTTGTGGCTGGAGATAACTCAAGATCCAATCATTGGCGTTAATCAAACCGGTGACGGATTCTGGGTCTGTGTCACCAAGAAATACATCAATCAAATACTGGATCTGATTTGAACTCCTGTGGGTCTCAAGAGCCCCTGGTGCACCCTTCAAGCAGCAATCAACAAGTTTGCTGGGTGTGTCAGACAGGTGACCAATGCCAATCAAAGTGGCACTACCAACGAAGACAAATTAACTTATGTGCTTTGATTGTACTCTGAGCTTCACAAGAAAGTTTTTTCTCATCTTACCTGCGGCACCCAAGTGGAACGAGTACTTCTCCAGCCTGGAGCAGAAGCAAAAATCTGATACCAACAAGAGGAAAAATCCTCTGAGTACTACCAGCGAAGTTGCATCCTCAACTCAGTCAAGCAGAGCCGTCTCTTTGGACCCAGTAGAATCAAGCAAGCCTCAAAGTGAACCTGCCACTGATACCAACACCTCCACCAGTAATTTCGAGCGCCCAATTGGGAACAAACAAGCCAAACTCAAGCACCAAGAAACCACCTGGCAACACAGCCTAGCCAAAGCTCAGCAGCTAATGGCCAAACAAACAAAAATGCAGAATGAGATGCTCAAATCTCAGACCGATTTGATGAAATCCCTTGCTGAGGATTCCCAATCAATGGTCAAAGGAACCTTTATGAGCAAAGACATCTCAGGTATGGACGATTGCGTGAAGAGGTACTATGAGTCCAAAAGGAACAAGTTCCTTGACAATCACAACATCAACTGATTATGGCTTGCTAGTTTTTTCACTCTCACTCTTGTATTTGTCTTTGCTGCTCCATTTTCACTTTCTTGCTTCTACTGTTTGTCATTCATCTTTGTGTGTGATCAATCGATAAAAGAAAATAACAACAGAAATTAATATGATTGATAAAAAAAAGAAAAAAAGGAAACAAGCGAGCTAAAAAAAGTGTGAGACAGATAAACTGGAAGACTCATGAATCAGATGCTCCTTTCAATGCCCACAGATGAGCTACAAGATTGTTCCGGAGTTGAAAGTGAGAATCGGAGTTGTGTAGATTGTGGAGCTGAACGATCAAGTTGGAAAAACCACCTGATTGTCTTGGTTCTGGTGTGATCACAACAGCTGAAGAAGAGTTGTAATGAAATTCTTCATTCATTCCCCTCTCGTTTTCAATGATCATGTTGTGCAGGATCACACAACATGTCATTATTTTTTTCAAATTGTGGTGATTCCATCCACGTGCTGGCCTGGCCACAATTGTAAAGCGTGCTTGCAACACTTCGAAAGCTTCTTCAACGTCTTTTCGCGCTGCTTGCATCTTTGCAAAGTGCTTTTTTGAAGAAAAAGAATCAGAATGTCTTTTATGAATCAATTAAGGGGCACAACATACTTTTATATCAAGTCCTTGTGGTTCCGAGATTGTTTTAACCAGGGTTGACCAATCGGGATAGATCCCATCTGCTAAGTAATATCCTTGATTGTATTGGTGGCCGTTTATCGTGTATTCGCAAGTCGGTGCAATCCCATTCAAGAGATTGCTGAACAGAGGTGACCAACCCAACACATTGATGTCATTATGTGAGCCAGGGAGTCCGAAAAATGAGTGCCATATCCACAAGTCGTGTGAGGCTACTGCTTTGAGTACAATGGTTGGAGTCTGAAATGTAAAATCAATCATTGAATCAGTATCGAACCCATCCAGCATAAAAGAAAGGAAGATATCAAATAACCTTCTCTTTCCCTGTATACTGCCCAGCCCATGCTTTTGGTCAGTTCTTCCACTCCTAGTGCATGCAGTCAAGTGAAACAAGCATGCCCGGAAACCCTCTTGTTTCTCCAACCACTAAAAGTCTCTCAAGATCTATTTTTGTTGGATATCACAGGTATTCTTTGCTGTAGAGGTGAATAACCACGTCGCAGAACCGATCAAGACTTTCGAGTGATGTGCTTTCGGATATTTGGAGGTACTAGTCATTTGCATTGGCCGCTCCTCCATAAGCCAACATTCGTATTGCGGATGTCACCTTTTGAATCGAATACAAGCCCAGTTGACCAACTGCATTTCTCTTCCGGATAAAGTACTTTTCGTAGTTGGTGACATCTTCGGTAATCATCAAAAAAAAGCTCGCGGTGCATACAAAATTGCTGTCAAAACACATGTGGTGGATGGAGTGGAGTGTCATAAACCAAAATAGATGTGCACTACGGGAATTGAACTTGTGACCCCAAGCTTCATGAGTGATGCTTTAACCACTTAGATAAGTGCGCTGATTCTTGCTGGGCTCATTTCATCTAGACATGATCTGCCGTTATGCTTGTATTTCCTGGGATGATAAGTCTTACTGACATTGCTTATCACTATATCAGGGTCAAGTCTTAAAAAGAGCGGGTGTCAGACTGCTTAGAGTAGAATGTAATATAACATGGAGTTGGCAAGAAGTAGCTGGTATCCTGATTCAAAGTCACGAGGGATGTTAGCCTTACGCCCAGAGCTTGATCCACCGTGTCTTTGTCTTCGTTTTTTTTGTTTTTGTTCTTCATCAAGGAGAACCATAATAGCCGCTATCATCATTATTTGTCGAGTTTGGGTGGCATTCACGATGGCCATACTCTGATTTCGAAATAAATTGTGCATCAAATTGCTTTTCAGCATGTTTGAATTTGAGGTGGTGGTGGATTTAAAAAGGAAAGGAGAGAATGAGATTTTTTGTGTTGACTTGTGTGACAATGGATGATGAAACCCAGCCGTCAAAGCTATCTTGACGGCTGGATGCCACGGTAGTTGCGGGAGCAAACTTTCTGCGGACAAGTGCTATCCAGAAGATTTAACTCCTGTGTTTTCCCTCCCCCGCTGGAGGTGCTCTTAGTTATGCTATCTCTCTCTGTTATCATAAATATGCGTGCATCTTTGTTGTAGACAATAAATAGCCACCTGATTTTCTATGTTGTCCTTTTTTGGTACACAATAATCATCTTGCGCTTTTTAGCCAAATACCCTTGCTCCTTAACTTTCACCAGTTATGCCTGTCCAGAGAACTCCTCCCCCCGCTTCTGGGAAAGAGGCCAATGTGAAAACTCCTTTTGGGATGGGATGGCAGTTATGTGAGGGGGAAAGAACAGAAGGAAATATTCCGGGTATGTATGAAACTATTGCAACTGATACAGGTGGTTTGAAATACCTGCCCCTCTATGTACTACACAAGAGCTAACACAACAAATTGTTTATTTATTGTGGTAGACTAATGATAGAGAAAACTATGTGTAGCAGTCTCTAATCAGGCTTAGATCGACGTTCATGTATGGATCTTACAGCCAACCCTATGAAAAGGATTAGTGGAAACAGTATGAGTTGATGATGAGAGACAGAGTTGAATGAGACTTGTTTTATGAGAAGATAATGGAACTAAGAGTACAGATTTTGTTCCCCAAGGTATATATGTAAATGCTATATACCTCAGGGAACAAAATATCTGAGATAATATAAAGTAACTAATAGATTGAGGATTGGATGAATGGTGGATGACTGGATGAATGGTGAATGAATGTCTGGATGGGGAATGGATGGGGGAATGTTGAGAGGGGAAAGAGGCCCTCCTTTTATAGTAAAATATGAGGCATTTTTTCTGGTGTAAAGATATTTGAGGCATTTTTGCTGGTGTGAATTGAACCGTGATTTCTGATTGGCCAGGATGTGATGGCTGAACCATGCATGCTGATTGGTCAGAACCTGATGATTATATTTGTAAACTGAACTGTGAATTGTTATTGGTCAGAAACTGATGACTAAAATATGAGTTGTGATTGGTCAGAACTTGATGGCTGAATCCTACAAGCTGATTGGTCATGACATCATTGCTGAATCCTGTATCCTGATTGGTTGAAGCTACTTATGTACTTCTATTTACTATTTACTATGTACTTAGAATACATATTATCTATTTGGAATATGATTGATGTAATTAAACTATGTGATATGATATAATATATGATTTAAATCTAACTAAATGATGATAGCCAAGTGATTCCCCAAGTAACTATGAGTTAAAGCAATTTTATAACTAAAATATGCAATAATAAACCTAAATCTATGGATATTTGAATGGATTGATTGATTATTTACCACATTTGATACTTGAAACCAATTTGGCACACCACACCGACCTCAGAAGGCCCGCTCCTCCACACAATGGGGTAACGTACACGCCTGAAGAACTGGAGAAGATGACGTCTGTTAAAGTTTTGGCAGACTAAAGTTGAATTTTCAGAAACAAAGAACAAGAGAAATGAAAAGAGAATGAGAAATACCTAAAGGACTGTGTTGGTATTCTGAACATCTTAGGATGAAACAAACAAACAAACAACTCCACCACACTATGCAGAAACTGAGCCTGAGAAAAGAAAATCAGTTCAAGAAAGGAAACAAATGAGGAGACTGTACCAGGAATCAAGTGACTAGGTTCTGGGGTGATCTCAATGATGATATATGATCTTCAGCTTGAGTGATGCCGGATTGATTGGTTCCGGTTCAGGGTGAACATGTGGAGCAAACTTGAGTTCAAGACTGCGACTCGTCCGCCAGTCCCTGGAATCTGACACACCCCCATGCTCATCACCGAGTAGGGGATGGGCACCATAAGTTGAGTTCTTTCAGGGCTCGGCAGATTTGAAGCTTGCCAACTGACTTGGTTAGAAAGTCAGCCAACATTTCAGACATTGGAACGGACTTGATTTCTATGGCTTTGAGTTTGACTTCGCATCAAATGAAGTGATGTTGCAAGTCCATTTGTTTGGTCTTGAAGTTACTGTGGTTTGATTCATTCATTGCCAGAGCAATGGCTCCCTGGTTTTCCTTGTAGATTGGAGTTGGAATCTTGAGCTTAATGTTGAAGACTTTCTTGAGGATCGTCTTAATCCACGTGATTTCTTTAGTAATGTCACCAAGGGACTTATACTTGGCTTCCGTAGAGGAGAGAGAGAGTGTTGGTTGTTTTCGAGATTTCCATGAGATCACATTGCCGTTCTAAAGAATGAGATTCCCCAACACAGATCACCTTGATTCAGGACATGAGGCCTAGTTGGCATCTGTGTAGCCTTCCAGATCATCATGGCCAGAGACTTTTCTGAGTGTGATGCCGACTTTGCATGACCCTTTTAGATATTGGACAACTTGAATCCCAGCGTCCCAGTGACAACTACAAGGATCATTGAGAAATTGAGATAATGAACTCATGGCGAACGTGATGTCGGGCCGAGTTGTCATACTGAGGTAGTTCAAGGCTCTAACCAGTTCTCTGTAGTTATTGAAGGAGTTTTTGTGAGCTTAATGTTCTTCTGAAGATGTCCTTTGGGTTTGATGCTGGATAGAGGTGTTCACAGTTGAACTCCTTAACGAGAAGATCGAAATAGTGTCCTTGATTGAGTTTGACACGATCTTGCTCTTGGACCACATTCATTCCAAGAAGGAGATTTGACTCGCCTAAGTGTTTGATGTTGAACTGGGTTTTCACTTCTTCTTTGAATTTCTCCGGTTCCTTTCTGAAAATTGCAAGGTCGTCCACATGGAGATACAAGAAGGTACCTTTGCGCCAGAAAAGACATGGCTCTGCTTCACATCTTTGAAAACCCACCCTGAACAGCCATTCCGTGACCGCTCGATGCTTGTTGTAGACCATACATGGCCTTCTTCAGTTTGAGGATGTTGAATCCTGGAGGGGGATTGATGAATATGTCCTCATCAAGAGGCGCATTTAGAAATGCACTCTTGATGTCGATTTGATGAAATTTCAGTTCATTTCGGAGCGCAAAACTGATGAGCATGCGCAACGAGACTAGTTTGCCAGTAGGTGCATACATGCTTGTGTAATCTCTTCCTTGAATTTGCTGGAATCCTTTTGCACAAAGCCTAGCTTTATACTAGATTAAAATATTCAGTTGATCACGCTTGATATTGAATACCCAGGTACAGTTTAGACCCTTGACATCATTAGACTTATTGACGATTTCCCACACATCATGGTTTTCCATGTTACTGATTTCCTTCTCAATGGCCTTCTTCCAAAATGATGATTGCTTCTATGTAGGATTTTGGATTTCAGTGAGTAACACCACAACCGTGTTTCCTCGCCTGTCTACGGTCAGTATGTTGTCGGACAAGATTTCACTACTAATGTTCTTGGGAGCGAGTATTGGTTCCGAGGTTCTAGCACCGGCTGAACTTGATTCTTGGCATTCTCTTTCCACATTTGACAAGGGTAACTGAGCAGGCGAGCTAGATTCTTGAGAGGATGGTGTCTTTGACAGCGCGCCGAATAGATCTTCTGAGATTTCCTGTTCAGTATTCTTGAGTCCAGGGAAGACCTTTTTGTCAAACTTGACATCTCTTGCTTTGACAGCTTGCATGTTGGACAGTTTCAGGATTTTGTAGGAGGAAAAATCATTTTCATATCTGATCAATATTCCTTTCTCCGCCGTTAGAAAGAGTTTGAATGTGTGTCAATGCTTGGGAATTAAGGAGTACACCAGGCAGCCAAAGGGTCTGAGCTTTTTGACATTTAGTTTTTGTCCATGCCACAACTCATATGGAATGCTCATTTTCCTTGACTTGGACGGCATGAGATTTGAAAGATCTGTTGCTGTGTTCACGGCTTCCGCCCAGTATCGCCTTGGAAGATTTGATTGGTACATTAGACAACGAGCTTTCTCCACTAGTGTTTGGTTTGACCACTCCGCAACTCCATTGTTTTGAGGGGTAAAGGCCGGTGGGACTTGATGAATTATCCCTTCTTTGTCACAGAAGCTTTTGAATTTGTCATTCAAAAACTCACCCCCACTGTCAGAGACAATTTTGCACAGGACCTGACCAGTTTGACGCTTGGCTTCCACCTTGAAGGAGATTAGATTAGGTAAGGTATATGGTTTGTTCCTGAGGAACTTCACTGAATTGGCCGGTTATTGACAGGAAAAACTGGCATCTGGACTGAGATTTGGTTGGGATAGGTCCAACTAGATCGAGATGAATCACTTTGAGTGGTGTCAAGACTTCCTTGAAATTGCCGGAGAAGGGAAATGTCTTCATCTTACATAGCTTACACACCTCACACTCATGAATCTCTGTGTTGGGAAACAGAAATTTTTGGTATTCTTGACTTGGGTGTCCAAGCCAGCTGTGCCAGTCTATATTGACTGGACTTGAGTGGTAGCATTGAGAAGTGGTTTGCATTGCAAGGAAGGTACATTGAGACAATTCTAATAGATTATTGTTGACTCGACCCATTAGGATGAACTTGTTGTCTATCCCGATGACGACTCTTCCACGCCCAGTCTTCGTGAGAACAATGGTTTCTTCAAACAACCGAGGGAGTGACAACAGGGATTGGTTGAGAGTTGGAACGAGCAGGGCGCTCTTGAGGAAAAGGGTTTCACCCTTGTGATTGCAGATGGTAGCTGAGCCTGTGGCTGTGGCCCTGAGGAAGTTGGCATGACCTCTGGTCGCGATTTTTTGATCGTGAAGACAGAGGGGTCGTTGATCATATGATGGGTTGCGCCCGGGTCCAGAATGGTGGATTTTGTTTCTTGTTCAACCAAGAGGAGAGTGGCTTCCCCCGTTCCATTTTCTCCATCAACTTTGACCAACTGGGTGTTTGCGCAGATCTCATTGCTCGATTCGAAGTTGGGTCTCAACTCCGGATGGAGTTGCCAGCAGTGCGCTGCTGTATTGTGTTGGCCCAGTGCACAGTAGTTTTTGTTCCGGGTGAACTTTTTCTTTCCTTTTCCATGGCGAGATTCATGAAAAAGAGCAGCGGCTGCGTCGGATTGTTTGTCAGAGCCTTTCGAGGATTCCTTGGCAGCAACTTCTGGCTTGCGAGATTCCTAGAGATACATGATTTCTCTGAGCTCTCCAAGTGTTGCCTACAGGTTTTTGATTAGCACCTCGTTCATGATGATGTTATCAACAATGTTGTGCATGTTCTCAGACAGCTTGGCGAGAATCAAGTAACACATCACATCTTCAGGTACATCCATTTTGACCATCATGATTTCATTTAGCATATTCACGATGTCGTCAATAAAGGTCCGGAGGTTGCCTTGGAATTTGTAACACATGAATTTCAACCAGATTCGACCTTTGTTGTTCACAGACGTTGAGGCGTATCGGGTCTGAATCTTGGTCCAGATGGTGTGAGGGTCTTCCTCATTGGCTGGCCTGATTATGGCATTGAACACCGTTGTACTCATGTAATTGATGAGGATGTCGACCCTTTCGGCTAACTTCTTATTGATGGCATCGGCCGCAGCACCATTTAGAGGGACGGCTGGATCCAGAACATACTTGACAAGACCTTTGTGGCAAAGGTGCACCCTGATTCACATCAAGCACAATGGATAGTTTGTGTTGTCCAGTCTCCGTATGTTCCGGGCCGAATTTCCTTCATTGTTATTGGCCATCACAATCCTTTAGTTTTGTTGCCGGTGAGCAGTACGAGACTGTAAATCTGTTAAGTTTTGGCAGACTAAAGTTGAATTGTCAGAAACAAAGAACAAGAAAAGAAAGAAAGAAAAACAAACAAGAGAAATACCTAAAGGACCGTGTTGGTATGCTGAACAACTTAGGATGAAAGAAACAAACAAACAACTCCACCACACTACACAGAAACTGAGACTGAGAAAAGAAACAAATGAGAAAGAGACTGTACCAGGACTCGAGTGACTGGGTTCTGGGGTGATATTGACGGTCAAGGATGATTCGATAATGATATTAGATCTTGAGCTTGAGCGATGCCGGATTAATTGGTTCCGGTCCGAGATGAGGAAGGTTCAGGGTGAACACGTGGAGCAAACTTGAGTTTGAGACTGCGACTCGTCCACCAGTCCCTGGAATCTGACAACATCATCCCAGCGGGTCTACGTCCGTGCGAATCCAACTTTTTGGCTTCCCAGGAATCAGGTCAAGGAGTCGGAGTTGAGTGAAACCGACGACTTCGAGGCTGGGATCCTGTCCGGCGAGGACAGAGAATTCAAACCTCAAATGCCGGCCAAGACAGACTATGATCAAGCCACTGATGCTACAGCCAAGCGGATCAGGCGCCTCTGAATGGAACAAGACACCATGGATGTGGATCCTCCAGCGCTGAAGGAGGAGTCCACCGGGCCTGTGGGGAAACCCAGATCCAGGCCAACAACCCTCCACCTGGAAACCGACGTGGGAAAAATCTTCGGTTGTTGGTCCTATTTTAACTGTCCTTACTTCAAAGGCAACGTCGGAGCCGACATCAAACAATGGTTGAACTTGTTGGCTATCAACTTGAAGACGCGACAAGCCCACCCAGATGGGTGACATATGGCTGGCATTTGCCTTTTTCAAGGGAAGGCAAACAACGACTACAAAGACTCTATGGTGTTGGAAATGGACCCGGTGACTTGGGACAAATTCTGCTCTTGGATGCAAGACCTAAACCCCCTCACTGTGTCAAAGCAGGTCATTGCTGATGAGTATGGCGACTTGAAGCAAGGTCCAAAGGAGTCTTGTCAGGCGTTCACTGACTGGTTCCGGGACTGGCAGCTCAGGGAAAAACAATACAATTTCGCCTATGAACAGATCACCGGCTACGTGGTGTGGCTCAATAGGCCCCTCAACCATAAGTTGCTCCAGCTGATGAACCAGGAGACCAGGCGGGGCACCCCTATCAGCGTGGGCAGATACGTTATCCATTAATCTGCCAATTTTTTGTTCAAATTTGAATTGTCCACTCAACACTTCAATTCATGAACACAATTAAGTCAAAATGGCTTTGCATATGTTGTTTCTTGAAATTTTCCAAACAAAATCCCATTTTTAAAAAACGGATTGTGTGAATTTTTTTCATGATCTGTAACTAGTTACTTGGGTAACTTATTTTGGTTACCAAATGAAGGATTAAAAATCAATTACTTTACAAATATATAATTTTTTTTGTTAAATTTCAAGAATAACCAGTGACAAATTCATAGTTTCTTAATCTTGATGATAAGTTGAAGTGTTTAGTGCAAAAATCAAATTTACAAATAAACTTGAAGGATTTATGGATAAAGTATCTGCCCACCGTTTCCGGGGCCCTATTTCCTTCTCCCAGGCCCTCTTGGCCATGTTGGACAAGGACCGGATGTATGGGAAGACCTTGGAAAACGATGCCGCAATGGCCTCTGGCTCGACTTTGACCAAGTGACCCTCTGATGGGGCCAATTCAAAGGCAAGAAAGCGCCCAACAACGACACTGATGCCGACTGGTTTCAATTGCGGCAGGGAGGGCCATTTCAGTGCAAAATACACTTAACCAAAAACTGTGAAATATTTTGGAACTTAAAGATTGAATTGAAAATCAGAAAAAAGGACAAAGCAAAAAATGCAAAAAGAAAGAATGTAAAAAGAAATGAAAAGTACCTTAAAGGCAAACAAAAAAATTATAACAGATGACAGATCAAGAGGAGCAGGAAAGAAATAGGAACAAAACTGAAGAAAAAAGAATCAATACAAAGAGTTTTTTTATGAAAGAAAAAGAAATATAAAGAAAGACATACGACCAAAGGAAGTCTGAATTTGAGGAGTTGATGTTTGAGAGATTTGAGGAGAATCTATGTTCAATGAGAGAAGATTTTTCGATTTGAGGGAACACAATCAGGACGGACTTTGATTGAGATGAAGAAGATTTTCGAGACTGATCGGAGCAAAGTGATTTGAGCTACTGAGGTTACTTGGAGTTGTTGAGAGGGAAGAGAGGTGTTGTATTTATATTGGAGAGAGGAAGAAAGGGAAGAAGGAATATCGGATTTAAGAGAAGGAAAGTCAGAGTTAGGCGAATGGCAGCGGAGACTCGAATAAATGAAATGTCAGCGGAGACTCAGGGATCAGACCGTAAGGTGATCCGCGGATGCTGCGGAATAGATCAAAAGAAAGAGACTAGAGGAAGAAAAAGAGCTCAATCAGGGATGAGCTTCAACAAAAACTGATAAGCAGAAAGCTTATGAATCGAAGGAAAAATTGCCTTTAAATTTATGGTGGGTGGAGAAAAGTCTCCTTCACTGAAATTGTTGTCATCCATCGTATCTCTCTCTTCCCCTCTCCCAGAAATTCCATCCCCTGATACAACCTATGATTATGAGCGCACATTGCCCAGAGCTTTTAAGCTGGGCAAATATATTACTGGACCTGATGCTGTAAGCAGAGGTCCAGTTGAGTCAGCTGATTACCCAGTCATGGGAACAACCAAGCCTCTTTGGCTGTTAAGTGAGCCGCTTGAGGTATTAAATGATGTTATGAGTCTTGAGCGACGGGATGATATACTCACCATTGTCGAAGACAAAAAACTTTGTGTAGACTTCCTAAACCCAGTGGCAGGATGCCCAGCCAGGCTTCTTTTAGACACCGGCGCTGGTTTTTCCTATGTGTCAGCCACCCTTGTTTCTGATTGGGCGTTCCCCATCAGAAAATCTATTTTTTTTTTCCAAGTCTCCAGCGCTTTTGGAGACATTGTCCAAAATAACAAAACAGCTACAGTGCCTTTTTGTTTCAAAGGCATTTGCATGACTATGACTTTTAGAGTCGCCCCCTTGTCTAACTTCGACCTCATCTTGGGAAGAGATTGGATAGCGGATAATGTTTACTCAACAGACTGGGGGACCAATGAATGGGTCCTCCGGTCATCTATCAACCAACTTGTTTCTTTCTTTCCGCAGCCTTTGAACTCTCCTCCAGTGTCCGTCCAAACACAGTTATCTATAACAGCGTCTGATGGACCCCGCATCTCCAAGGCGGGTAACAGCTATCTTAACCTGATTTTGGATGGTATGGTATTAGGGCCTCGGGACGATGTTTCTCCCTCCCTACCCTCATGTTTTCCCGTTCCTGGCCTTTTTAGGCACCGACTGATTGAACTGTTTGACGAGCTGGTAAGAGCCTCTGACCAAGAACAAGTGATTAAGCACTTGGTTGATACCGGAAATGCACAGCCAATCCATCAACCAGTACGTCAGATGTCTCCAGTGCTACTTAGAAAACTAAAAACCCGCCTGGAAAAACTCCAAAAGGCCTGATTTATCCAGCCATCGACGTCCTTTTGGTCTTCACCCATTCTCTTTGTGAAGAACCCAAACAGTGGTAAGTTCTGCCTGTGTGTAGACTAATGCCGTCACCAAAAAGGACAGACATCCAAGAGTGCTTTGACTCTTTGAAAGGTGCGCACTATTTTACAAAAACTGATCTTCAGCAGGGTTTCCACCAGATGAAGATAGCAGAGCAGGACATACCTTGTACAGTGTTTGGTACAAAGTACGGCCACTATGAATAGCTAGTTATGCCTTTTGGGTTGGTCAACACCCCGAGCACGTCCCAGCGCATGATGACACATGTGCTAAAGGAGTCCATCAATGACTTTGTGCAAGTGTACCTCAATGATATCCTGATCTACTTGGCGACAGAGGAGGAGCACTTGATGCATGTTGAGAAAGTATTGCAAGTACTTCAAAAAGAAGAACTGAAATGTAGTGACACTAAATCCTCATTTGGAAAAACTGAAATTCAGTTCGTAAGGCACATTGTTTTGTACAACTCCATCAAAGCAATGCAGGATAAACTGGAGACAATTTACAAGTGGCCTCGGCCACAAAACGTTCATGACATACAGTCTTTCCTGGGTCTCTGCGGCTACTACCGCAGGTAAGTCAAGAACTTTTCCAAGATGGCCTTGTCGTTGCATGACTTAAACGCAGGTAAAGTCACAAAATGACAGGCCGTGAACTGGTTGCCGGTTCAAGAGACAGCTTTCTTACTGCCAAAATAAGCAATGACAACAGTGTTACTAATGCCGGATCTGACAAAACCTTTCGTAGTAGAGACTGACGTCTTGGACTATGCTGTTGTAGCTGTGTTGATCCCGAATGGGGAGGATGCCAAACTGTATCCTATAAGCTCAACCCCGCTCAAGAGGGCAAGCTACTGGCAATTTCGCATGCTTGGCATAAATGGAAAGTATATTTAGATGGCGCAGTGGAGACGGTGGTGGTTCAAACCAATCACTCCTCTTTGTAGTACCTTGCAACACAGAAATTGCTATCCCCAAGACTCTGTTGTTGGATCGACAAATTCTCAGAGATGGACATCAGTGTTAAGTACAAGAAGGGCTTGGAAAACGTTGTTCCGGACGCCCTGTCTCGGCATAGTGACCTGATGGTGATCGATGAGATTGGGCAGTAGTTCCATTAGACTGACTGGCCCTTGATCATACCATATCTCAAAGACGGTCAGCCTGTAGACATATCAGAAGAGGCCATTATGAGGGCCTCTGACAACAAAAAATTGTTTGAATACAACACCAGGGCAGATACACTTCTGTACCTTGGGTGACCCGGATTGGAGGAACGGTCACCATTTATCTCTTTGGCTCACTGGTACACCCTGTTTCAGCGGCTGCACAATGAAGCCGGTCACCGAGGCAGAGACTGTACCTTGCAGCTGATAAGAGACAGGGGTTGGTGGCTGCAATGATATGATGATGTAAAACAATACATCAAAACGTGTTCTCAATGCCAGGTCCATGAGCAAGCTCATGTGAACCAAGAGACGGGTGTGCAGGTTCTTTTACCAGCAGTGGGCCCTTTTGAACGATGGTCCACCGACTTCATCTCCATTCCGCAGAGCTACAAGTCCCGGTACAAATGGATCCTCACGGTTATTGATCACTGCACCTCTTGGCCAGTGGCAGTGCCAATGAAGGAGGCAACGGCATCCGTCATTGCCGACGCTCTCTTGGACCACGTGATTACCCCTTTTGGCTTACCAAAGGAGTTATTAACAGATCGAGGATCAAAATTTCTGTCAAAAGGCCTCATGCGGTTTCTGAAGGCTGGGAAAATAAGAAAAATAAACACCTCGGTTATCACCCAAGGACAAATGGAAAAAATGAGAGGTACAATTGTATCCTCGAAAAAGCTTTGTTCAAGCTGAACGTTTCTGGTGTCCCCTCCAAATGGGAGTACTACTTGCCCGCTGCTTTGTTTTCAACCTGGGTACATGTCAGTGACAGCACCGGATACTCACCATTCAAGCTGACTTACGGTGTCAAACCCAGGCTGCCTTTCGACCCAGCTAGCATGGTAGCGCCTGACCCAGTTGGCCCCACGGAGGCAGAACACATCAACACTGGCCGACTCAAAGCCTTGGATAACTTGTCGACTCGTGCTAATTGAAACAAGACATGGTTTGACAAACCTGCATGTCTTGAACGGGACCTCCAACCTCTGGCTGTCGGCCAGTCGGTGAAACTAAGAAACAAATCCTACACCAAGGGCATGCCCCAGTGGTTCGGACCTTTTAAAATCAAGAAATTCCTTGATAATAACGTGTACATCTTGGTTGACCAGGAAGGTGAGGAATACTCCCGGCCTGTCAACGGCAACGCCTTGCGCCCCGTGTCACTACAATATTTGATCAGAAATGACATGTGGGCTGCACCACCGGTGATCATTCAAAAGATCAAACAGCAGCAGCTAAAGTGGAAAGTTACACCATCAAGAAAGCCAAAGCTATCAATTTGGTCCCGCCTCCGCCCAGCTCCTGGTTTTGGGTCAAATTTGATGGTCAGTTCCTGCGACCGCCAACTTCGAGGTCGGGGGCAGACCCTTCATGAGGGGGGGGGGGGATGGTGTAGCCGGGCTAGTGATACTCACTAGCCCCTGCTACATTTCTCACAACCCAAGCCCTCATCTCCGGCCAAAGGACTTGGCATTACAGGATTACTCCAACTGCGCCCGATGGACCTCCAGGCCAATGGTCTTCCTTTCTTTCTCTGTACCTTTTTCTGTATGCTGTTTGGGGATAAAGCACCCCTTACCTTCTTCTAGAAACCAGCCAGGATAAAATATCTCCCAGCCTTACTCTCTATATTATGTTCTCGTTGCCTGGCGGAGCCTTCCTCCAACAGGCAACATCTGCTGTCTATGATATTCTCTCTCTTAGTTATGCTATCTCTCTCTGTTATCATAACTATGCGTGCATCTTGGTTGTAGGCTATAAATAGCCACCTGATTGTCTATTTTGTCCCTTTTTGGTACACAATAATCATCTTACTCTTTTTAGCCAAATACCCTTGCGCCTTACCTTTCACCAGTGCTTACTAAGCCTTAAATCTGACCTGTAACAAGCCCGGTTACAGAAGAGATGGGGGTAAACTCCCTCCCCTTCCCTCCAGGACTGATCGGTCCCAGGGACATGGAAAGAGTGTGATTCTCTTTGCTTCCCTCAAGGACTAACCGGTCCCAGAGGGAGGGCAAGAGAGTGTGTTATCTTTGCTTCCCTCCAGGACCAACCGGTCCCATAGGGAATGCAAGAGATTCCACTCTTTTTGCTTCCCTCCAGGACCAACTGGTCCCAGAGGCAAGTCAAGAGAGCTCCCTTTGATTCCCTGCAAGACCTACTGGTCCCAGAGGTGAAGGGAGAAAGTGCACTTTCTTTCCTTCCCTCCAGGCCAAACAGTGTGAAGGGAAAATATCAGGGTCTTGTTGAGATCTTTTGAAAACTAATGATGGATTTTCATATATGAAGAATGGGGCATTCAACTGGAATAATTAATTAGGAAAATGGTACAAGTAGAAATCCAATAAAAAGTTATACCTATTAGAATACTGTGCACAGTGCCACCAACCTTAAGTTTTACAGAGTCTTCTTGTGATGGATCAATTTTTTTGTTTTTGTTTTAATCTTGGTTATGAAGATTGAGAAATGAAAAGGATGTGGTACAAATTACAAGATTCTGTGGAAAGTGGAAACAGTAGGAGAAGAGAAATCAAATGTAACATCTTTTGGAAACCTGGTAACAATTCCACCCATTTGTAAAAGAGCTATTTTGGGTAGAATAGTGGATTTATTGTGAAATAGAATCTTCAAACCATGAGAGATGGAAGAGATATGACACTTGAATTATTCCTGGAATTATTTGAGAAAAAAGGTGTAAAAGTAGGAAAAAAGTCCCTGCAATCATTTTGGAAATGATCTACATGCACAAAGATCAGAATTTGAATCAGTTTTTTTGAGCTGTTTTCAGAATTTATCATGAATTATTCTGCATGAAGTTTGAGACATGCAAAACACCTAGGACTTGGAAAATTTTATGAAGAGTGGTAAAAGTAGGAAAACAGCATCTGTAATTATTTTGTAAACACCATACACAGTACCACTCAATATTGGGAATCAACTCTCCCAGGAGAGAAAAAATAATCAACACATCTTGAACCATCATATTTGGCTCTTTACATCCCAATTTATACTGGTGCATCCACATGGTGTGTGTCCCTCATAAAATGAGCACAGCCACAAGATCAGAAGTGATACCATGGGATGAAAGTTCCCTGGGACAGCGGATTGAAGATGTGGAAGGATGATAAATATTATGGGAAAAAGGAAATAAGCTTTAGTTAGTGGGGATTAAAAGAGAACAAAGGAAAAAGGAAAAGAAGAACGGAAAAAGGAAGATAGATGATCATGGTGTACCTGGAAAAGAATATTGAAGATGTGGAATAATGAGGAAATCATACTTCCACAAGTGCTGCTCCAGGTATACTTCTATCTGTGTCATATGTATAATGTATGTGACAGGTTTTCAGAACACACATTGAATAGAAAATTTGGGATACACCTAAACACATAACATACTTAAAAATGTGGGAGTAAACTTTCCCATGTTAAAAAATAATAATGCTACAATTGAATTTGGAGCCACTTGATTATTTTGGGTTCATCCCATCTTATACATGTGCTCATTTTGTGTGGAACACATTGGGTGTGCTTGTATAACTGTTGGTTTAATTTCACATTTGAAAGAATATTAATCACACCACTGAAGTCATTTGATTTGGTTGGCTACATCCCATCTTTTACTTGTGCTCTGTTTTTGTAATACAGGCAACATGTGTGTTCACCAGGATAACTGGGGATGTAAACAACCAAATTTCATGGTTCAAATATGATAGTTTTCTCTTATACCTTGTTCAAGTTGATTCCCAATATTGAGTGGGGCTTTGAATAGTTATGATGTTGAAAGCTTATACATAAACTAAAAAATTGCATAAATTTTTAACAACATAGAAAGTAAGCTTTGGAAGGGACCTATCATCATGCATAAAACTTTTTTTGGCAAGTCCCAGCCAAACCTTTTTTTAAGAATTTATGTTGTTCGTTGATTTGTGTAGATTTGAACACCATAAGTATTTCCACAGCAATTACAGTTTTTGTTTTCCTAATTTTACCACTTTTACCAAAAACTTCCAAGCACATATCTTTTGCATCACTCAAAATTCCTCTACATTTTCTTGTTAAATTATGAACAGTATTTCCAAAAAAATCACAGTTTCTTTTTTCTGTCTTACTTTTTTTACTAATTAATAACTCCAAGTGTCAATTGTTTTCATCTCTCATTGTGTGGATAAAAACTCAACTTCAATTTGAAATTTTACTCACAAAGACTCTGTTATAGCTTTGTGGAACTGTCCACAATTTTACAAAAGATATTACAGTTTATCTTTTTCTCTCCTACTCTTACTATTTTTCCTAAATTATTGCAAGTGCCCAATTTTTTGCATCCCTCATTCTTCATAAATAGAAACTCACGATCAACTTTCCATCTAAATCAAAAAGGCACTGTTAAGATTTGGTGGCACTGTGCACAGTTTTCCAATAGATATAACATTTTATCGTTTTTCTGCCTTTACCATTTTCCTAATTAGTTATTTGAGTTGTAGGTCCCATTCTTCATGTATGAAAATTCATCATTAGCTTTCAAAAGATCTCAAGAAGACCCTTCTGTCTTCTCTTTACACTTGTGGTCCTGGAGGGAAGGAAAGAAAGTGCACTTTCTCCCCTCCCCTCTGGGACCAGTGGGTCTTGCAGGGAATCAAAGAGAGCTCTCTTGCATTCCCTCTGGGACCTGTTGGTCCTGGAGGGAAGCAAAGATAATTTATTCTCTTGCCTTCCCTCTGAGACCGGTCGGACATGGAGGGAAACAAAGATAATGTACTCTCTTGCCTTCCCTCCTGGACCGGTCGGTCATGGAGGGAGTTTACCCCCATCTCTTCCCACTAGGACCGATCGGCCCTGGAAGGATGAGGATGCACTCCCATACCTCCCTGCTGGGCCGCTGGGACCGGTCGACCTCGGAAGGAAGGGGAAGGAGAGGCCCCGGGTCGTATTTTGTCCCCTGACCCATCTGAGCTCAGTGGCATAGTTGTGTAAATACATAGATTAACACCCAGAAGGTGCAGAAGTACCTCGAATTTTCCAGGCTTTCTGGAGAGTCCAGAGTTTGGGAAATCTGGGAAGGAGACCCCCTTTGGCCAGGGAAAAATAGGCTGTTTATAACATGCTATAGTATAAACAAAACAGGTGCCCATAGGTGGGGTATTGGGCCTGTTTGATGGGTGGGACAGGCCGTCTGGCCTTTTTTTTGGGTCAGACAGGCCGTCCAGCCTGTCTGACCAGCTTGGCCTCAGAAGCCATGAGGGCCCATCATGGATCTCTGAAGTGGCTGAGATCAATTGTCAGCTGCACGAGGGGTTGGTCAACAAAACGCTTGTCAAACAACCCGACTTCAATTGAACTCAGTAGTGGGTACAGCTAGAGGTTGGTCGACCAAGGTGCCCCGGGTGGGTGTTGGTGTAGGTGTGACTTCAAATGGGCTGGCGTGGTGTGGGGGGGTGATCTGATGTGTTTCTCTGGCCATGGAGTGTCTCAGCCGCTGTGCTGGAGTAAAACTGGAAGTTATCAGAAGGATTTGGGTGGAGATTGGCTGCATTGGCGGCTCAGGACCATGTATGGCGGGAAGGAGCAATTTTGGTCATGGCAATGTGGCAGGTGGGGAGTGTAAAAAGGGCAATTTTGGCGGAAAATTGCCTTTAGGGTCGTGAAACAGTGTTTTGTGGCATGTTTGGCACCTCAGTGCCTCCATAGGTACAGGCCCTTATTCCACTTATTTCTGATTTTTTGAAACCTGTAATATTGTTTAAACAAAAATGGAAAAATCAGAGAGTGCAGCCTGGCATGTGGAAAGAATGATAATAAGTGAAAAAAATTATATGACTGACTTTAAATGTTATGGAATGAGGTATCCATGAGGCTCAACATGCATTCTGGCACCGGAACCCAATTTAATTTCAATTTTAACCCATTTTTCTGGCCACTGAAAATTTTGTTGTTCAGGGTTAATTTTTTTATATATTTCTTATCATTCTTTCCACATGCCAGGCTACACTCTCTGATTTTTCCACTTGTTTTTGGAACAATATTTTAAAGGTTTTGAAAAATCAGAAATGAAAGGAATAGTTTTGTCAACTTTCAGGCTGTGTTTGGGGCAGAATATGATGCCCGTAAAATTGTGCTTTGTGTGTGACATCCTTGGTGAAATCTGCTCACGTCCAGCAAAATTGGACCAAATTTTACAAGTGTGCTCAACATTACACGCGTGATATGCTGCTCCCAAGTGCGGCCTCAGTTTTTCATTTTCATTTTCATTTTCATTTTTCTTTCATGTTCATTCTTGGGACCCCTTTTTGTATCATTGATCCAAGACTTGTGAAATGGAGTCTATCTGTTGAGCTCCTCGGAAGCCACAAACTATGCCCACAACTCTCATACTTTTTTCACTTTTGATAAGGTTTAGATTGAGCTCTCTTGACATCCTAGAAATCCCGGAGTGTTGTCAGAACTCACTGCTGTGGTAACGACTTACCAAAACTTGAACTGTGCATCCTTTCGCACTTGCTTGGAATCCCTCAATCTCAGCACGCACATCCAAACGCTTGAAGGAAGAAATAAATAGGTCGAGAAATATTCTTTCAAATCATCCGAGTTCAACTTTTGGTGTATTCTACACGGAAAAGTGTAGTTACGCAAGATTATTGAAGTAGACACACAGATGATGATGATTATCAATCCAAAAAAAAAACAGCCTTGGTGGTAGTGTACCCATTGTGATTTGGATGCAACATCTTACGCTTGAGCGCAGGAAAATAAAAAGCCTGTGTGGTTGGCATAGACATAGTCTTTGTTGTCATAGTACTGCAAACCAGGATAATGGTCACCTTGTGATAACAAGCCTCGAAGGATGAAAGTGTCTTTCGAATTTGACTGAATGGGAATTGAACATAAACTTGTAATCTCGAAAACAGCATCGGTTTGCGAGAGCACCGTGACCCGTTGGGCAAGTATAATTAGCCGGGTGTTTGCTATTTGCGGTATCCTGGCTTGCCGGTGGCTGAGGCTTCCACACTGAAAAGACGGAATAAAAAACAACAAAAAAGATACACCGAGGTCAGTAGGGCTTCAATCGAAGTTCATTACACAACAACGAAAGTATAGGTTGTGAATGTCTGAGGACAAGGCAAATTACTCACAGGTGATCTTTCCATCTTTGACAGACTGAAGTGCCGCACACGTGGGCTGAGATGAGTCGATGTTGGGACATCGGAAAGATGGATTCACAGTCCCAGTCACAGGCTGGCCGATGAGAATGAGTGGCAGGACGATTGAGGAAACGGAGAGTAGCTGTATTCTTTATCAGTCAAAAGATGTTTTTGTCAAGACTCAAGGGCAAGGCAAAGGTGAACGAGTTGAGTGGTCGAAGTGGTTTCTTGACGTCCCCTTTGAAGGAAAACTGTGAGACTCAATTCATAACAAATTATGTATTTATGTTGTACAGACTTGCACAAAGGCTAACGCCACCTGAAGTGGTCCTCATGCGGAAGACAGTCTTGGACCTTGGTACATACTGCACAGCCTTGGCCCTTCATAATCATCATCGGTACATTTGAGGCTACTACATAGCCGTGTACTGGAGATATGGGCTTTCCAAGGCCTCAAGCATCTTGTTTCATCTCTTTACATCTCACCCGCAACCCCAGATACAGTCAATCCTAAAAAGCTGGGCTTTCGGGGAGGACCTGGGAGGGCGGAAATTGCGCACCGCAAAAAGATTTTTTCCTATTGTCTATACTTATAGAGTTCTACAACCTCCTTTGAAATTCTCTAATGACCTAGCGACCTCGATCAACTCCCAAGTCAATATGATATCATTTTCTGACCGACATAATTCCCTTTGCTGGTCCCTCGTGCAATCAAGTAAGAGGCCGATACAGATTGTTGGCTACGATATTCTAACTGTTTGGCTTCACCTCAACTGAAAGCCCCAAGTCTTTCAACTTTGTTTTAGGAAATTCTTCGGTTGATCATGAGCATCGTTTTCTCGGAATTGCCATCAGTGAAACTGTGGTGCAATGTAGGAACTCTAGGGGCGCAGAGGAGAGTCCATAGGGAAAGCGGTAACGGAAACAGAGATCTGGGATATCGGAACCTTATGCACGAGCTGAGTTGCAGCGGACGAAGCCCACCGACAGCCGACTACTTATGTTGGCAGTCGGAAGTGGGGGCCGGCGACTCGGCTGCCGGAGACACGCAGAAAGTGAGGCTGAGGGCCAATCTGGTATTGGCAGAGCCGTAGTCATGATGCCAATGATCAAACGATTGGTGAGAGTGACCCATATAAAGTAACCTCAACGGGACTCTCCTCGGCGACTTCTTGCGCCTGGATGGAAATGTGCTCCACCTCTCTCGATCCCTCGAACATTCCCAATACTCATAGTTGGTGGCAAGGCAAGATTTAGAGTTATCCCGCCTTCTCTTCCTTCCAGGATTCATGTATCCTAAAAGGGAAAGTCAAGGCTATTCCAGCTGCTCTTCTGTCTTGGATCAACTCGTCACAAATGGAGGGAGAAGAAAGAATGACTCATATCCTATTGCCCTATTATACCAATCGCCCTACTATACCAATCAGACCATGACTGTGAAGACTAGTCTGGGCATAATCAATATATACCAGCTCTGATGAATAATGTCAGATGGAGGTCCGTCACACTTTAATAACATTGCAGAGTGGTGACAATGGCTGGGTAGCTTGGAGTAGAAGCGAGTCAGATCCGAAGCCAAATCTTTTGAGTGGCTTGGTCGTCTTGCTCCGCAAGATGCATTGATGGCTCACTGCTGATAGTTTATCAAGCAATCTATGCCAGGGCAGGATCGGTGAGAATGCACCAGATCTTTTCTCGTTTGAGAAGTGGGCAACATTCTATGAAGGCCTGTTACAAAATGTATCACATTGAAGAAACAATGATTTTGATTTCTGTGACGGGAATATTGAGGTGATTTAAGGTTAGGAAAAACAAAGCAAGAATGAGTTTGAGGTGTTTCTGAGTGATGGGTGTTAAGTGAGAGTGGGATCAGTAGAAGACGAGGCGATTTTTTGACGCCAAGGGATGACGGATGGGTGGCGATGGGTGAGCGGTAAGGGGGTATGCGAGGGTAATTTGACTCGGGCTGAGTATGGTTTTGGTTCTTTGCCGTACCGGGGTTCAGGGATTTCTGAAAGACAAATGAAAAAAGGATGATTTAATATCTTCCAATCTCATCCAGCTGAGGAGGAAAGAAGACTCACGTAATTCGTCCCGATAAATCGAGCTAATAGCCTCGGCATCACGCTCATGCCATTGACTAATCCATGCCATCACACCGGCCGGCTTCAGGTCAAGTTGACTGCTGAACCGTCTCAATGAGAAACCAACTCGCTCGAGTAGGTCTTGGTGGCTACTCAACCCAATCGGCCCGGTCTGCTCAAATATCATGATCGTGTATCGGTGGGTCCCAGAGCCTTTCGCCGGATAGGGTGGGACGTATTTTAGCACTTCGTCTTCCTCCTTCTCCGAACTCAGATTTATCTCGCCATTGGTTGTTGCCGAAAGCGAAATATTCGTCCTAATATTTTTCGATCAATGTTCATTTTGAGATAGAGGGCAGCAGTCATTGAGTTGTTGCCAAACGAACTTCTCCCAATAATCCTCTTTGTGCACTGAAGGAATAAAAATTGTAATGACTTACCTGATCCAATGAAGGAAAGTAGTGAACGAATGGTTTTGAGGGTCGGGCACATCTACATGGGTGTGTGTGGTGTGCGTAGGAAAATAGTCAGTAGTCTTTCTACACCACCATGAATCCACGATATTCAGAAAAACACAAATGTGATGGGCTATACTAACCTGGATCAACCATAACGAGCGTATAAAGTTTGGGGTCTGGATGGAACACTTGGGCTTGAATACCTGGTGGCTTGATGGACTAGAAAAAAAGAAACAGATCCAAAGTAAAACGAATTGGTTTAGAAAAAATAAAACCTTTTTTATGCTTTTGCTGGTTCACGTTTTGAAATTGGGTTTACTTTTGAACTTGGGACAAAGTTACCAATGTTGATCGACCGACTGGTATTTGGTAGATAGTTGTCTTCGAATTTGACTTTTAGGTCGACGGTCGGGTTGATCGATGGGAACAGATCTGGAAAGATCCTCAACCGATGAATTGTTTCCATCTTTAATCCAACATACGAAAGAAAAAAAGTCAGGATGAGTTGAATTGTTTTCAATCCACTAAGGGAGAAAGCCATCTCACGAGACGTCCTAATTGCCCGCCTTCCTTCCATCGTTGCTGTTCTAAGAATCGGTAGATCGGCTTTGACATATCAACCTGATGGCCTAGATGGTGATTCTTTCGGACTTGGACATCATTAACTTCACTCAATATTTCAAGCCTTTCGATTTCTTGTGGTGATTGCGAATTTTTGAGTTCTTTTAGCTTGCTCTGAAGTCGTTCAGCATCTTGTTTGAGATATTTCATTGATTCCTGGAACGCTTTTTCGACGGAAGGTTTGAGAGGAATCGTTTTTGAGGATTCAATAGATTTGGTCTCATTTACTTCGGCAGTCGTTGTTGTTGAAGTAGACAGGCTCTGTAGATGTTGATGGTGGACCCTGACGAGGGTGGTCGATTGGATCTGTGAGATCGGGATAATCGATTTGGTGAGTCTTGAGGGTCGATTAATCATTGCGAATGTTATGGTGATTGAGAAGATTTTCCTGTTAGATGAACAAAAGCAAAGGAAAGATTAGGATTTGTGAAACTTGATTAATGGTAAAGAAGAGGAGATCGAGACTCACACTGTTCTTGTTCGTCGAGGGAGACGATAGATTTTTACGAAACAAAAACTGCGATTTTGAATCGAAACAATTCAACTACCAACAACACTTGGCATTTTTCTGGCTCACAACCTACCACTTTTCTTAAACCCAATCTTCCCTCAGATTGCCTCAGCTTCAAGAACACTTCACGCTTGAACTGGGCACACTAACAATCAAGTTTCATTGAGAGCTTCACTCTCCCAATCTTCTTGAATGTTTCACCCAAACACACAAAAATGGGTCGGATTGTGTTGACAAAATTGAACTTCAAGTGCTGCACAGATGCATATCTACTTACAACCAGCTCCATGACATTTCAAGTCCGTCTCTGGCACTGTCTGCCCTGAAGGTAGATTTGTTTTGGCAATTTCCTCTTCAGGTAGCAAACTAACTCCTGTACTGAGTGATACCCCACACGCTCAAGTCATGATGACAGAGCTTTCACATACACGTTTGCGAAGAAATGGAATGGAAACATCATTATTCCCCCCAAAAAATCATTACCGATAATAGACCCTTTTGTAAAACTGAAGTTATCTGGTTTGAAAGCTACCAAATTGTCAATACTAAACCTCAGGGGTCGTACTGAAAGATGATATCAACTTGCTTTGAGGGTAGTGTCACTATTTTTTCTGCATACACCTTACTCCCAGCCAGGGTAAGTATCAATGAGGCTTCTTGAAGGGCCACCTCAGAGCGGTCAGAATAAAATATTTCCGCTCAAACTTAACGGCCTCACAAGGCAGATGATTGTGGAGCTCTTACTGAGGACTATGTTCTGGGCGAGGTAAATTTACTTTAGAGGCTATGGCTTGTCCATTCATAGTCTGTTTTTTTTTTCTCAAGATTTCGTGGGGAAAAAATACATAATTGTCTTCAGGGAAGCATGAATAAATGATGGGGTGAGACTGCATCAGGTATTCAGCCGCATTGAAATTTGAAAGAGAAAAAAAAGCCAACAACAGGCACATCACAAATCCTCAACTTATCACTTAGGTGGACTACAAGTAGTGGAAAAGTTTGCACTGGAAATTGGGAGGAACTCGCCAGAATGAGCGTTCTACATAACCAAGCTGAAGTCAGCGGTGTAAACACAGCATTGCGGAACAATTTCCACTGGTTAATTGGTCGGGTGCTCAAGACGTACCCCTAATTAGTATTCAGTGAGACAACAGACGTTGAGGATTTTGCCTTGGCCATTAGTCTCCAACTCGCGACATGTAAATTGAATCTGGTCAGCCGATGGTCTAGTAACTGCCGGATATTAGCCGGCATTGACAGAAGAACCATCGTCCAGATTGACCAGAGATTAATTATTGAGCAGTTCGACTCAACGTCAGGAATGATGGGGGGGAGAAAGTACTTACGAGCGACCTGTGAGGTAGAGCTATTAGAATCACAGCCGGGAGTGACCCAGGCACACAAGCCCTGTGCCTTATCGAGATCATGGCATTGAAACGGTAATGGATCGCCGCGAATACCAGGTCCATGGATCGCGAACGCCACCGAAACCGCGAACCCCCTCAATAACTGCATCGTAAGGATGTTGACCTTGATGGCCGAGATTTTCTTTCAGGTAGTGTCAATATCTAGCTTAACAAACCCTCTCCCAACGGAGGGTCTCCGCGGGACGCTCTGCGAAGAAGAGGCTTATATCTTATGTCCCAATTTTGGCGGGAGCAGGAAGGATTTTCAAGCCAAAGTTCATTCTTTTATTTTTTAAAATTATACTAGCAAACAAATCCAAAAACTGATTAGGCAGTTTTGTAGGCCTTCTTGTTGCGCAGAATTTGGTCTACCAGGCTTCCCTCAAAGTAAGAATTGGCGTCAAAAAGCCAAAAAGAAAAGAGAAAGACTAAAAGTTCATTTTGAGGAACTGCCGCCAAAAACATACATTGCAGATAGTTTGGAAAATCCATGCCTGGATTTGAAAACTTGAAGCGGTAATCACATGAGCTTGAAGTCGCAGCATCCACAAGAAAATCACCCTTGCAGATACTTGGGAGATCGTTGCAAATCGATTGATGAATTTTTTTTTTTTTGAAAAATTATTAAAAAATAATGGAGGGCCACATGGTTATGTGAAGTAGGCCAAATTGAAGGGAAGATCATCAAGTTTCAGAAAGCGGTGGCTTGGAGCTTGGGGGTGAGAAACACTTGAGCTATTAAAAAGCAAAAATTGCCACGGGCCAATGGGTGGTTTCTGCTCCCGCCAAAAAAACGAGATAGTTTGCAAGTCCCTCCCTGCGGGAGGTGCGGGCTTCGCCCGCAAGCGACTAGCATCAGCCTCCCACCAGGTGGGGGACTTGTGATAGCGTCAGCCTCCCACCAGGTGGGGGACTTGTGATAGTGTCAGCCTCCCACCAGGTGGGGGACTTGTGATAGCGTCAGCCTCCCACCAGGTGGGGGACTTGTGATATTGTCAGCCTCCCACCAGGGGGACTTGTGATAGCGTCAGCCTCCCACCAGGTGGGGGACTTGTGATAGCATCAGCCTCACACCAGGTGGGGGACTTGTGATAAGTTCGTGTCAATATATGCAATAGGGGGGCACATCAAGGAGCAAGTGGACCTTTTGATGATGTTGACGGCCATTACCCACCCTCTCTTCGAGATCTCAATGGGTGTATCTATAGCTCCTCTTTGCTTGTTGTAACTTGTACATATCTGACACACCAAATTTCATGTCTGCAGTTTATTTTTATGAGGAAGCTTGTCTTACCGTGCCAAGTTATGTAAACTCTGACATGTTTCTTCTGGGCATGTCACACCAATATCGCTTCTGAGCATTGCAAGTTACGCTGCAGTGGATTTAACACAGTGATAAAAGCGTAACCGTATGGCATGAAGATCCGGTCAACTCTCATCATCTGTGGGGGGTTCATCTCACATGATTCCTATGAGTCATGTTGACAACTTGACGCATCTTCATACATATTCATGGAATTGAAACAATTTATTTGGAGTATGGATTGTGTTGCTCTTGCTACAAAGCAAAACACAGGGAGATGGGACAAGGAGTGTTGCATCCCATCCAATTCAAAGGATCCACATTTCCATTGTCTCCACTTGAATCCACTGGTGTTGGTAGTTGTGCCGAAATGTGATTGACATCATCAACTTGGATCCCCTGGAGGGGAAACAGGTTCTTGTTTCAAGGAAGAAAAAAAATTCCTGAATACAAAGCCACTCAATCTCACTCAATATTGTTTTGATTGATGTGATTTTATAAAGGTGTTAAGTAGCTCTTTGGAAGTGTACAAATATATGTTGCTAAAGTTCAAGGAATAATTCAGCTAACTTTTCATAAGGCTTGATTATGTAAAACAGTTTTGCCTGTTTGGTCAAAATTTAGTGGTTCAACAACTGACATGATTGGGAAAACTTCAGGATTGATAGCTGGTGCCAGGTAAGATACAGAAACATATATTTTTTTGACATGTTTTGGATCTATTACTCATTCATGTATCTTTCAAGTTTCAAAGAGATATTTGCTCTGGCATACACTGGACTTCTGAAGAGAAAAAATGGAAAAAGAGGAATTTCCTATTACTTTATCATTAAATTGGTTTAGAAAGGGAATAAGATACTACAAGATGAGATGGGAAAAGCTGAAGAGGTGAGATGGAGAAAACTGTGAATCCCAAGTTGATCTTTATATTCAATCAAACAGATAAATTGGAAGATACAGGAATTTGATGATAAGGTCACAATCACTGCTAGTTGTTGGTCTTGATGGTATGTAGTACCATTGCAGGGCTTGGTTTTTGAGATCTGGGCTTCTTTATGAATGGTCTATGAAACACCAGTAAGCAGCTGTGAACTATTGAGGAGAGAAACAACAAGAATTAAAGCAAATAATAATATATGTACCTAAATAAGGTAGATATATAAGAGACACAGGATGATGAGCATGTAGAGAAAAAGAAAAGGAAAATACAAAAGATGATGAGTTCTTATAGTCTACTCATGAAACCTAATTGGTCAACATTAACTGAGTTTGAACCATAAACCTAACCAAGCTGATTATCTTGTGATGTCACAGGCACCACAAGAAAAAGGGTGGCACCTCCATGAGGGTGCCTCTCCAAAGTACAAAGGGCCCTTTGTACTTTAGGGAGGCACCCACCATTATTTTTGTGGTGAGGAATACCAGCTTGTTTATTATTTTCTTCTCTCACATCTGTTTCATTATTTTGCTACAGTCAAACTTGTCTAAACTGTTGGATGAAACCCATTGTAAATCTTCAATGTCCAGTGGATTGTTCCAGGGAATCAGCTGACAATCCATGGACCATCTGTGGTGCCAGGGGTTATAACTTTCCCCTGGGGGGGTCTCATATGTTCAAAAGAAATCCATTCAGAAGATTTCTCCTTGGCAAGCTGGTACAGACCACACAAACCCTCTGAGAGGAGCTCCTTCTTGGTAGGACCCATAGACTGTACCTACTTGCCAAGGAGGAACTTTTCCTGGTGGTAAGGTACTGTATGTAAATTTTGGAAAAATGGTTTTCTATTTGGCAGGTTGGTACTTCCCAAATCAACCCACCAGAGAGGATTGTATGTAAACACCAAGGAGAAACCCCTCTGGGCTGGCTGTATTTGTCTGTACCAGCACCCAAGGAGAGATTATCCTTGGATGGATGGCCCGGTTTATAACAGCTGGTCAAGGAGAAAACATCTTTGGTGAGAGGTACAGCAATTACTCCTCTTTGGAAGGTAGAAAAATTGATTCCTCCCACCATGGAGAAACAATCCTTGGTAGATTGGTACAATCTGTATCAGCTGGCCAACTAGAAAGCCACCTTGGCAGGAGGTAACAAGGCCACTTACCTGACAGGAAGAGTTCCTATATTTCAGGTAGGTAGAACATGTGTCTCGCTCCAAGAAGAAACTCCCCAAGGTGGTTTTTTACAGGCTGTATCAGCCATCAAGGAGAAAGCATCCCCAGAAGCAGGTACAGACAGTACCTCTACCCACTGGGAGGACTTCCTCTGGGGATCGTAGGTACAGTCCATGCATGCCACCAAGGAGCATCTCTTTCAAGGCTTAGTAAAGGCTGTACCAGCTTCCCAAGGAGAAATCCTCCTTGGTAGGATAGGTTGATGTTGAGTATGCAAACCATCCCTCTGGGGAGGTTTTTGAAGGTGAAACTCCTGTACCCAAAAATGGTCCAAAGACCATTGGCTGATGTCCTGGCAGAGTCCCCTGGATGTTGCAGAATTCCAATGGGGGTGGGTTGCATGTTGAAGACCCTTAGGAAGATTGTGTGCTGATACCATAGTCATGTCATTCACTTCAAATCCAGGCTTTTTACTTCATCTAATCTTGAGTTTGGAATTTAAGAAAATAACTCACAATGGAAGTCAGATGGTCAGAATTTTTTTAACTGGGATAGGAACCAAAAAAACATATTGTAATTGTCTGTATTATCTCAAGCTTAACATAGCCTCTTGTGAGAGGCCCCTAGGGGGTTTCTGTCTCAAAGAGATACTCATGGGGGATGCACAAATTTTGAGCTAAGTCCCCCAGGCACTGGAGCCTGTATAATCTACAATTTCCCTTCATTATTATTCATCACATTTCAAAGTGCTTAGTCAATAACCTGGACAAATTGCTTGGTACCTGGTAGACTGAAGTCTCACAGATCCTCCTATCAACACTTTATGAGACAAGTCTTTCTGTCCAATGCCAATCCTGCCTCCAATCATCAAAAATCTCGTGTAAAGATCTTGATTTGAATGTATGCACTGTTAGACTCAATTGGGTATACAGATTTACCATGCTCTGAGCTGACTAACTGTCAATTTTGCCACCCCTCTGAGAGGGACTTGGCTCACATTGGCTAATTATGATGGCAGCCAAAATGAAGACAAGATGAATGTAATTCCAATTGATACAAGGGTGTGTCCATTGGTAAGGAGGAACTAAAAAAAATCATGGCCTAACTTGAAGTATAAACACCTGTATTTTGCCCGTTTGATGCCCTGGAACTCACACAGAAATAAAAAAATATTTTGGATCTAAGCCCCTCCCTGCAGTTGGCATAATGCAACAGAGGCTTTACCTCTTGATGGACTGCAGGGTAGGGACTTGTGTTAACTTTGCTATCATCTCTCTTTTTTCCCTACTTTCAATCTTTGTTTGTTTCTAAATTGTAATCAAGTTCAAATTCAAAAAATCCAAATGCAAATGAGTAATTGAAGAGCAAACCTCAGTCCTATTTGAACCAGGACAATACATGATGCTTTGTGCTTGATATCCTATGTGACATCTGTTTAAGTCCACCAAAAGCAATCTCAATATTATGTGTGTAATATGCTGCTCCCAAACAGGCACTAAAAAGAATTGGCTTGGGGAGCCAAACAATCAGATCAGCATTGGCCTGAGTCACTCTTGTTTGTTTTCTCCTCACATTTGTCTCAACACCAACCAATGTTGTGTTTTTCATTGTGAACTCCCAGGCTCCCCAAATCTGGGGGCAGATGATCTGGTTTCATTAGGTATCGTACTTGCTGCGTCCTCATGACTGATCTGACTCTCACATCACAGAATCAGAATGTATGTAGAGCAAGGGATTGATTAGATGTTAAAAATAATAATTCCTTCAAGCAAAAGAGCATAGTATCACAAGTTTTGAAGCATGTGAACTAACATAGACACAAAAAGCCTACTGTCTTTTTTGGAGGGGTTTTGAGTGAGTATCTACGCACACCACTTCATGAAAGTGCAGTTTTTTGCTTATTTGGTTTAGTGTAATAACGAGATTGATGTGTAGCTTGCGTGTCTGATTTTACAAGATTTGTGAGGATGGGGGTTTGTATGGTTCAATCAACATCTTCGAAAAACTAGATAAGGTCAATCCACAGAGAAACAACACATCATTAGTCTTCAATCATCACTCATTGATCAGGAGATAGTTTGTGATTGGCATATCGTTAACCTTTTAATTTTTTCTCCGCCTCGAACTTCTTCAGTTAATAAGGGCATCTTGACAATGTGAAAGTCTTCAATGTAAAGGTCGTTGATCTCCCTCAAATACTTCCTTTCTGTATACACATAGATAAAAAAGCAGACGCAAGGTGTTAGTCGAAAACAGCTCTAGTAGATCTCTCAGCTCAGGTCGGATGGTTGTAGGATAACTAGAAAATGAAAAAAACAACGCGAGTACGAACGCATTTTGTATCGAGTGGTGCATTGATCGCAGTCGCTGTTGGCTTTAGGGAATAGTAGTTGGTTGACAACAATGCAGTGAGTATCGATCTCGTACGAAGTCAATTCTTGGATCAATCTTTCGGTCTCGTAAAGTGACAAGAACTCGGATATGCAAACGCAAATGAAAGTTGTCAGGTCCTTAAAAACATACAGTCGCATAAGGAAATAGACGTCAGTTATCATACTGTCCACTTTTTATGAAGCAGTAGACACTAGTCCGTTGCAAGATTGAAAACACGCACAGGATCTTTGAATTGGTTGTTAACTTCAGTTATCACCGCTCTCATGTCTTCCAGCTTGCCAAACATATCTTCCGTATTTGTATTGACGCCCATCATCGAGCCAAATTGTTGCATCATCGGCCCAAATCGGCCACCCAAAGTGGATAGCTTTCCAAGGGCCTTTTCGAGCACGGCTGGGAAGGATAAGAAGCGGAGGGTGTGGCCTGTGGGTGCTGTGTCGAATACGATGACCGAGTACTTCATCGATTTCACGTGTCTAAAAAATCGATCGGTTAGTTGCCCCATGCTCACATTCTTGAACTGTCGGGGAAAGAAAACATCCAAGATGAATTTCTTTCAGCTTACTTCATAATTTCGGCAAATCCCATGGCTTCATCCACACCAGGAATGGCAAAGGCTAAGTCTTGCATCATACCCCCCATACCGCCTCCACCTTGCGACTCAGCTATCAAATCGACAAAAAAGAATAAGGTTGTTGGTGGTCAATTTGCCAATTTTCAAAATTCTTTCTATAATTAACACATAGGAAATTTGAAAGAGTCTTTGCATACACTGTTCAACCATCTCTTGTAAGCTTGAATTTGGATCGATTTCCATTGCATACAAGTTCTCAAAACCGTTGACGAGAGTCGCATCTTTGCCAAACTTTTGACAGAACGCATCCGATAGATTGTGTGCTGGATCGGTGGAGATCAGTAGTACTGATTCACGACAGGAGGCTAGTTGGACTGCTAATGAACACGATGTTGTCGTTTTACCTATGTGATTTTCATATCGGTTTGTGAGCATTCTTTCCCCATGGTCATTCAAAGTGAAATTGTGACTAACCTACACCACCCTTTCCACCTTTCTCCCAGAGAGTTGATAAAAATCCAAGCCGGCAATTGGGTGGCTGAGTAAGAGTGTCTATTTTTTTAGAAGATGAGGAGAAGCTTACCACAAAAGATCCATTTTAAGGCTGATGTGAGAAGGTAGACAAAAGTCCAAGTCAGAAATCATGATCCGAATCGGTTGGGGATGGGCAGTGCTTACATTTCTGATCGAGAATGGTTTGGAGGGAGGGTTCGAGACTAGGGACTTCGTCGGTCATCTGGATTAATTGCTTGGGTTGAGTCTAGTTGGTGGTGGTGGTTCCCGTTTTGTTTGTGGGTTGACTGATACGTCGATTGGCATCGGTCTTCAAAGGTTATCCACGCCACCTGTCTGACTGCGACGTACATAGCTCAAACGGACGAGCTGCCATCTCTGACGACCTACGTACCACCCAGCATCCCAAACATGCCGCCCGCTTCTTCGCGATACAGCCTGACGTCCGACGTTCGAGTTGCACGCCGCATCACTCCCCGGCCCTCCGCTTCGTCACCCACCGCCCATGTGATCATGCAACGCTTCGCTTTGTTCTTGGCCACCTTGTTACTCTGCACCATGCCCTTGCTCATGGTCATGGCAGCCTTCACCTCCTCTCAGTGTCCTACTTGCCTCACACCATCAAAGTTGGTGCCTGAAATATTCCACTGCCCTGCTGAGATCATATGTGTCAAGGGCGGCAGCCATGGAAAATGCTCTGGCACCAAGTTTCGGGAATGGAGAACGTGCACAACTTGTGCTTGGGCAAAGCTGCGGTTGCCCTATAAGTGCAAGCATGTACACACTATCCAGTCATGCTCAGGTGTGCACCAAAAGAAGAGGAGGATTGCAATATAGCCAGGACCCCCATTTACTTCTATGTACTACATGCAACACCCCATTCAGCCCAGTTCCAGTTCAATCAAACCCTTAACTAATAGGGCATTTCATCACTTCTCTTCCATATTCCACTACTTCATTGTTCTGCCCAATCACACAATTCCACAGATGTAGCTTACAACATTTCAAATGACCAGCCTAAAAACCTAGACAACTTATTTCCTTCTCAATTTGCCACGTCATTTTGGATAAGGGACTGATTGAATAAATGACTTTGGTCATCCTAGTTTACTATATGTTCCACTTGACCTCCAATATACTCCAATGTTTCAAGATCTTCTGTCAGGTATTCTACATATTCATGTTGTTCATTTAGTATTTGTACTCATTACTATCTTATTCACATGATTAATAGCTAAATTCAGGCTCCATTTGGATGGTCCTCATTGCAATGGCAGATTGTGAGGATCTCCAAGTGTTTCATTTAGGAGTATCACCAGTTATTAATATGAAAATTGGATATCTTTTGCCAACCTAAGATTGTCATGAGGTTCACGGCAGACAAAATACCAGTGTTGACTGACTCACAGCCAAAATAACTATTTTGGTCAGGAGAAATATGATGAATTGCAACATGCCAAATAAAGTTCAAAAACTTTATGAGCCCTATGTCACAAATCCTTGAAGTCTCACCATGAGCTTGGAACATCCAAACAGAGCTTCATTTTTTGAAAATCTTATACAGATAACATATGTAGGTGTGTCCTTTCAACCAGAGGTTTAGTTGTAATTTCAGAAGAATAGTAGTCTTGTGACATGATCTCAGTGTATGTAGTAGCTCATTTTAATGTTTGCTTTCCTGTCACAAGTTGTGGAAGATGAAACTAGCTTGTGAATCTGTGTCCTCTGTTTTAAAAAAACATTGAGTTAGAGCCTCATTTGTCATTTATCATCTCCTGGTTGCTCATCCAAAGTATCACCACAATACCCCCACAATCTTGTGTTCAAATTCTCCCTCACTACGAATTGATTCCAATTCTCAAAGCCAAAAGTCTTGAACCTGATTGGTCCTCATCTATTAAGCTCTGCACTTCTTGATAATGACAAGAGGGGGGAGATGGCATCCTCCTTGTTTCTACCTTCATCAGTAATCTGTTTTTATAATCACAACAAATACATGATCACTTGAAAACAAGTGACATACCTGAGTACAAAGTCCCCTTCTTACTTTGCTTTGCCACTTGTTGTCAAGTGATTGTAACTTCTTTTGTGGTGGTGATGTTGATCTACATTGGATACAAATGATTTAGTTTTCTGTTTTCTATGGCTCACGCACTTCTTTGGTGGTGTGTCTGTGAGTAGTTTATGCAGTGATTTTCCCTTCCAAGGAACAACAGATATTTTGCAGATGCAGAAGCGCAACAAGCGTTGCCAGAAAAGATGACTGGTTCGGGGCTCCTTCCCGAACCCGACAAGGGCTTTATTCCCAGACTTCGTCATGAGGTTTTGGCTGTCGACAGTTGACCAAAAATCAAACCAAACCAAACCAACCAGCAGAATCAGGTTGGTGACCATCCTTTCCCCTCCCCTACATCGACGTCTTGATTCCACGTGATGAAAAACCCTCCAATTTGTCATCCTTGTTCTTCGAACTATCGAGAAACAGTATGTCCGGATGGGTCTCGTGGTATATTTACGATTCTTTATCAGTCTGCTGTCTTCATCGTAGTGCTGACGAGAAACGCTGGCCTAAATAATTTTCTGAATCATGAATCTCTCTTTGTTTTTTTCTAAACTCTTCAACCCACGAGAAAGATTAACTAATGCATCTTGAGAGAATCTTTGTCGGTAGTGTCGCCTTTGACGGGTCTCTTCCATTGATCGTTGGTGATAGTTCGAACTAGTAAGCACGATGGTGGTAGGGAAGCTACGCATGAAGAATACGGCCGATGATCATCAACCTAGCCAGATTTACAAACAAAATAAACGCCGACAGCGGACTCGCTCGCCTTCGATCAATCCTCCCCCTGAGCCCTACGGCCCCGAGAATGTGATAGATGAATTTCCCTCGGGTTCCTCATCCGCCTCACGGGCTTCTAAAGCCGACAAAGGCAAAGCCAGGCAGCAGCCGGGCGGACCGGCCGACGAGTTAGTGATTCAATGGACCACCACCTCCTCCAGGCTCGCTAATCAACTCCTGTCCATACCCTCAACGAGCTCCAGAGACTTCCAAGCAAAACTTCGGGACGCCTTGGAAGCTGACAACGAGGATCTGCGTCTGGAGTCTCTCCTCGAGGACGAGGTTGTGCTCCCGCGTCGCTGGCAAGACCATCAAAGTCGGGCTCATGCTCATTCTGACCTCGATGGTCACCAATTGGCTCGGTTGGAACCGGCGGAATACGAGGAATACATACGAAAACGAATGTGGAGCCAATCTAACCGGAAAGATTATCTCTACATGAAAGGTCGAGAAGATCAGAAACGACAAGCGCGCGAAGAAGCTCGCCAAGCCCGCAAGAAGCACCGAGCCGATGCTAAACTCCGTGCCGAGCGAGAATCACTGAAGAAGGCGACCCAGAAACTCAAGAACGAACAGCGTTGTCGAGATTCCTACTTTCAACGTTGGGAGCTGCTCAACTGTCTCCTGAACTCCGACGGATCGAAAACTGAGGCTCGTGGAGAAGAGACAACAGGATCACGTCAAAAGCTAAAGGAAGAAATGGGTCAGGTGATCGAGTTCGGGAAAATCCCTTGGCCCGTCTACCCAAGCGGGCCAGAGGAAAGTCTATCAGGTCTAGATCGATTGAACGTCAGCTCGATTCAAGAATTCTTAGTCGGACATCTGGCCGATGATCCATCGAGTGCTACTGGGAGGAAGAAGATTATTAGGGCTGCCTTACTCTCCTACCATCCTGATCATTTCGACAGATTGGTCCATCGCGTTAAGGATCTTGATAACGCCCGAGAGAAAGCAAAAGAGTGGGGACTGAGAATCTCTCAAGTGCTGAATGAATTAAATCAAGCAATCGACTGAGCTTGATCGTTTACTCTGTTGCTCCCATTTTAAATGTATTAAATTCTTCAAATGGCGTTATTTATTATTAAGGTCCAAGCTAATTGGACATGTAGTATTATGCAATATCAGAACCATCAAGTCCAGAGGCCAAACAACCAAATCTTACTCATTACACCATGGGACCCGGCGGACGACCAATGGGCGCTCATTCGGACGGTCAGACTGACCGTCCAATCCTGGTGGGGCAGAACCGTCCGATGGACGCCACTCTGTTGGACAAGTCTTGGATGTTTCTGCCAAACTGTCCAAGAATCACCCATCGGATGGTTCATAAACCGTCCAAAAAGGGACCAAAGAATACACGGTTGTGGCGGTGGTCTGAGGCATGCAGGGCCCGCTGGCCTGAAAAAATGAATCAGGTGTGGCTTGAACATCCGTCAGTGCTGCCACTGGATGCTTGCTGGGTGTCCACCGGACGCTTTTGCTAAAGCACCCAGGGGACACTTTTTGAGAAAAGTGACCAATGGAGACTTCTGCAAAAAAGCGTCCACCGGACGCTTTTGCAACAAAGCGTCCAATTGGCGCTTCGGCAAAAGCGTTCAGTGGACGCTTTTCTCAAAAAGCGTCAATTGGTTGCTCTTGGGATTCTTCCCAAAGTGTCCCTTGGACGCAGGTTGGAGAACAGCGTCCATTGGACGCTTTTTGTGAGAAAGCCTCCAAGGGACGCAGGGGGTTTTGAGAAACTCGCCCCATGGTGTAGTTAGAGCATGTCCAACACTTAGCTCCCCGAACCCAAAATCGTGCGTCCAACGAGGGCGCTAAACCTGGCTCTAATTACAAATCGGGCTCGCGGGAGCTACACCATGCCAAATCTGGCAACACCATAGCTCCCGAGAAGCCTCCCAAGAACCTGCCTATCACCAAATTTTGGTGATAGGCAGGCTACAAATTTCACCCATACCCCCAATATCCAAATCGGATATCCTCAACAACTCCTTATGCACCACCATAGCAACACTGGGTAGTTAAGATATGCTATGATAACCATGGTTATCTGTGTATCATAACTCATACCGTTACTAGTGGCCCCCTGTAATGCTACTAGTAACAGTGAGTTTTTCTTGTGGAGGATATTGTAACAGTTACTTTTTTTTCCTCTGAAAAAAAAGTATTGTAACTTTTTTGGGGCCAGTTAACGCGTTTACCGCAATACCGGTGAACGTAATAACCGCCTCCACCATTCGAACTGGCCATTCTGCCTGTTTGACCGGCCGGAGGCAGAACAGTCTGTTTGACTGGTTGGACAGGTAGAACAGCTCGTTTGACCAGTTGAACAGGCAGTCCAGCCTGTCTGACCGGTTGACCAGGCTGAACAGCCTGCTTGACCAGTCAAACAGGCCAAGCCGCCCATTTGACCGTTCAAATGGGCCATTCAGCCTGTTCAACTTGCCAGACAGGCTGAACTGCTTGTTCAACCAGTCAAACATGCAGAACAGCCTGTCCAACCTGTCTGACTGGTCAAACGGGCTGTTAAGCCTGTCTGACCGGTCGAACAGGCTGAAGGCCCTGCTTGACCGGTTGATCAGTCTGAACTGCCTGCTTGACTGGTCAAACAGGCTGAACTGCCTGTTTGACCAGTCAAACAGGCTGAACAACCTGTTTGATTGGTCAGACAGGCTGTTCTGCCTGTTCGACCGGTTAAAAAGGCTTAATGGCCTATTTGACCAGTCAAACAGGCTGGGCGGTCTGTTTGATTGGCCAAAAAGGCCGTTCAGCCTGTTCAACCGGCCAGATAGGCTGAACTGCTTGTTCAACCTGTTGAACAGGCTGAACAGCCTGTTCAACCTGTTGAACAGGCTGAACAGCCTGTTCAACCTGTTGAACAGGCTGAACAGCCTGTTCAACCTGTTGAACAGGCTGAACAGCCTGTTCAACCATTTGAACAAGCTGAACAGCCTGTTCAACCGTTCGAACAGGCTGATCACTCCCTGTCTAACCGGTCAGCCCCAGTAGCATAAATTAAAGCCGTTGGAGCTACTGGGGTATTGTAACAAAAAAAACTCCCATCAGAACAAAAGTGGTACTGTAACGCGCAAAGCGTTAAGGTTATTGTACCGATAACGGATAAAAAGTTGTTACAGTATTGTTACGTTACCAATAACCATAACGTAACTACCCACTGTTGACCATAGATCCAGCTAAAAATGGTGATTTCAATGTGGGTCTTAGTTTTTCTTGCTTTTTTATTGTTTCTACAAGACCAACCTGATTTTTTTTCTTTGTATGAAGATTCCCCATCCCCTACTAGTGATGGGGGGCTTGTTTCCAGGCTGCTCCTCTCATGAATACCAGGAAGGTGGATTCTGGTTACAGCACAGGTTGCTATGTTTAGCAACCTGTGCTGTGTCAGGCCTTCTTTGCGGGGAGATATCGGTGTGCCGCAGTCTCCAAGTGTCTAAATTTGGCAACCAACCGTACCTCCCGCTTTGGAGATGGTCTTAGAAGGAGCATGCACACCACCCTTAAATTGGAGGCAATGTGTGCACATTTTTTTTTCTGATGCTGATGCAAAGCCTTGCTTACTGACAGATAATTTGGGTGGGAATATGACTAAGGCCCTGTTTGGCACAGTCATAAAAATTGGTGTAATATTGAACATTTAAATCAATAAAAACCAAACTCTTGGCACAAGAGTATACCACAGAATTTGGTTGACTGAGTGCCAACGGAAGCTTTTCCATCATTCCGACACCCCTGACCCCATCAGTATTTTTTGGTGTCTGACCTGATGTCTTGTAGTGGGAGGTATCAGAGGTTTGCGCCGACTTTCCTCCCAATGCCAGGCCGCCATTGGAGCATGTCGTTGGTGTATCTTTTGACAGCATGCCTACAAAATGACAGGTGTTGGCATAGCTCCCAACGGCGGCTGCCGGTGAATCTTCTGACAGGGGCCTAAGTTGGAGGTGCAGTAAAAAAGATCCACAGAGGGGGATCAAACTTCAGGCCTCTAGTGCACGAGCAGTCAATTGGACAGCCAGCAACAATCACATGAGCCATGGTAATCTTGAAAGTGACTTTCTTAAAGTTGATTTAGCCCATTTCTTGGCTTGCTTGATGGTTTTTTTTTTTTTCTTTTTGGACAAGTGCTCTCACTCATTATTTTTTTTTGTATAAAAATATTCAGTGTTATAACTTCTTTCTTGCTTTGAAAGAGGTGTAGGTGGGCACATCAAAAAAAAAAAAAAGTCCCATGGCCATGTGCTGATGTGGGCTTGACCAACCGATGGTGTCGGTTTACTCTTTGTGGCAAGCGTTGGTTGGCTGGATGAGCCGGACCGACCTTTTCCTGAATGGTTGGTCAAGCCAACATAGCCATACAGATGTGTTCAACGCATCAACACTGTTGGCCTGCTTGTCAGAAATGTTTGGCATGGCACTAAATCAATCCAGCTGTCATGCCAACAAGGTGAACGGGCAATGCTGGCATGACTTTGGGGTCAGATGGGTCAGACTTATAACGTTGGTCTCACCCATCTCTGGTGCCAACCTGTCCCTGCTATAGAATACAGGATAGACAGGTCAAGCCTGACCTGTTTCGGACCCCACGGCCGAGCCCACGCGAGTTCATGAAAAATATTGCTTGGTGGTGTACTACCTGATGAATCATTTGTGAAATTAGAATGGGAATGTGAGGCTTTCATAATTAGAATCTCAATATTAATAGGGGCTTCAAAAAACGACTCCCCATTTTTCAACCAACAACTCCCAGGACCAGGTCGAAATCAATTTTGGTAGTTGTCGGTTGAATTCTGGCCAGGGGCCTGGGAGTCATCCTCACAATCCCAAAAAATTAAAAAAACGGGAGTTGTTCTCCCAAATCTGCCAGTAGACTGGGCAGATTTGGATTCTCCCTCATTGACTGGAAGGTTCCAGTCAATGAGGCTGTTGTACCTTGTTGACCAGAAGGTTTTCCTTCCAGTAAATGAGGTTGTTGTGCCTCATTGACCAGAAGGGTTTCCTTCTGGTCAAGACTCCCAAATCCGCCCAGTCTATCGGCAGATTTGGAAGAATGACTCTTTTTTTTTAATTTTTTCATTTTTTAGATTTCGGAGGACGACTCCTAGGCCCGCGGCCGGAATTTGACCGACGACTCCCAAAATCCATGTCGACCCGGTCACGGGAGTTGTTGGTCAAAAAATGGGGAGTCGTTTTTTGAAGCCCCTATTAACATTACACTTGAGACATATATAAAGGGTAATATTTCTGTTTTGGTTCTAGAGATGGTATGATGCACAGATTCTTGTCTTGCCAATGATGGAGCAGGTAGCCTTCTTTCATTATATACCAATTTTGTTACATCTTGAGGGACAGTTTGGTTTTTATTGATTTAAATGTCCAATATTACTCTAATCTTTATGGCTGTGCCAAACAGGGCCTAAGGCTGTGTTTGGGAGCAGAATATTACATGCAAAATATTGAGCACGCTTGTGAAATCTGGTCCAATTTTGGTGGACTTGAGCAGATTTCACACACAAAGTTTAATATGATGGCCGTCATATATTGCTCCCCAACACAGAATAAATTATATGTATGCACTCTGCTGATCATAGTTAAGTTTTTACTGACCAAAGACCTACGTGAACCTCCCTATTCCCATGCCTAAAACATTGATATTGTTGTGTTTTTAAGAAAAGTTGGACATTTTCACAATTTCTTGTCTGCTGAAAAAACACCATTTTATGCTTCCTTTATTTAGAAATCATGGGTTTCACCAATTGATTCTCCTCAAATCAATATTTTTTTGCTTCCCAGGACTCAAAAGCATAGCTTTAATGCTGCACACTAGGGCAGCATTTTTGGAAAAGTGTCCAAGCTTTCTTCAAAACACAATATGTAGAAATTAATCATGTAATACCCTTTAGTTACAATGCTATGATTACATTGCAATTCTGGTCTTTCATTCAGTCAAGCTTAACAAAAACCCTGGGTGACAAAGTCACCGCAGGGGCTTATGAGTTCTACCGGATTTCTTGCTTGAGAGAATTTGATAATTTAGCAACTTTTTGACCACTTCATTTTTTAAAAATCAACATGACCATGGCTTCCCCTAACCTCGTATGTAGACCAACCATTGCTAGGAATCTGTGCACAAAATGATGCCCTCCACAGCAGTGCATCATCAGAACTGTTATTCTTGTATTTTTTTTTTTTGAAAGAAATTGAACCACCCCCCTTGTGCTATTTTTTTACCCTTGGCTTCCAGATTCATCCATCAAAACACCCAAAAGGGTACTACAGACTCAGGAATTTTCTGGGGCAAAGAAAACTTTGGAGTAGTGGAAAATTCTTTGTTTGAGGTCAAAAAAAAAGTTGATCAGTAGGCCATTTTTGGCCCAAGAAAGGTGCCTGAAATGGTTCCACTTGGCGGCAATTTCTCTTTTGTGAGAAAAATGATGCAAATCCAAGTATAATCAACCCACAGATTTGTATCTTAAAAATAGCATGGCTTTGCCAAGAACAATTTAAACACAAAGGGGGGCTTGATTTGACCCCCGGTGGCATAAAATCTGCCTAATAATGGGGGTCTCATGCCTACCCTCAAGTGCTATTCCACTGTCTTTATATACCCAACACAGTTGGTTTTTTTATCAAGGTATAAGTGTATTGTATCCCTTGGGGTTTGAAAATTTATTGCCTTGACCAGTTGGTGTGGTTGCAATTGGTATGACTGCATGTATAATGGCCCTGACCAGTCACTGTGGTACTATGCTTCCCAGGGGCAACTGATCCCCAGGGGAATATGAGACATGCTCTCCTCTCCCTGTCATTGACCAACCAGGACGGTCCCAGAGGAAAGGGGAGAGTAATCCCCTTTTCCTCTGGGACTGCCCAGTCCTTGGAAGACAAGAAAAGGTATACTCCCCTTTCCTTGAGGACCAAAAGGCACCGGCCAAAAATCCCAAAGGAAAGAGGAGATATACTCTCCCCTTTCCTCCAGGACCAAACGTTCTGAAATGCAAGAGGTGATATACACTCCCCCTTCCTCCAGGACCAAACGGTCCCAGAGGAAAGTGGAGAGATACACTCCCCTCTCCTCCTCAAAAAAACAGTCCTAGGGAAAGTGGAGTTCTACTCTCCCCTTTCCTCCTGGACCGAAAGGTCCTAGAGGAAAGAGGAGAGCTACTCTCCCTCTTCCTCCTGAACTGAACGGTCCTAGAGGAAAGAGGAGAACTATTCTCCCTTCTGTAAGAAACTGGGTTCAGCTCCCGCAGCCCAGCGCACCCTCAAAGAGAGTGGGCAAGGTTCAAACCTAGTTGTGCGGAAACGTAAGTTTCGTCTCCTGCAGCCCTAGACATCCAAACTGAGAACTAAACTTTGATCCTCATTTGGTTGTAGACACCCAAACAAACTCGACAAGAGAAGAAGGCATAAAAAGGAAAAGAAACATTACAAAGACAACATCTGATCTTGCTTATAGAATCATCAAACTAGGGCCAAAGGATCTCGCAGAACTGCTGAGCAGAATCACTGAGAAAAATGACCTGGAGTTCAAAGAACAAGGCCACATTCCTTACCTTGTGGAAGGTGTGCAGCTAGAAGAGACAGACTGTAAACCCCATCCTCCACTGGGTTTTACAAGTTATGTCAGATGATTATATAAGCTATTCTTGTACTTAATCTGACCCTCCTCCTTTACCTAGATGGCAGAGATCCTCTCTCTCCCATCTAGGTAAGTACCTTCATTGATTGTTCTCATTTCACTCATTCTCTTCTAGATCTAGTTGTACTGAAGAGAGATCCTCTCTCTCCCACCTAGACTTGCAATTCAGCCCACCTTGGTTCTAGAATTCCACCGCGTGCCCCTTTCTATCAATTTATCTTAAGCGCCAGTGAAGAACAAAAGCGGTTCTTACACAGACACTGTTGTAGGAGAAGTAGTCAAAGAATAGACTTGACGGTTGCTGAAGGATAACATACCTGCTTTTAACAGCTAGAGTGAGCTATCCTCTGAACAACTTAGATGAAAAAGATGAAAGCTGACTGAGAGATCAGAATCAATTTAATAATAGACTCGATCTCTTAATTACTCTTGCTCTCTCTCTATGAACTAGAACCTTTTTCATCTTTTCTCATAGCGCATCAGCTGGCAGAAGTGTCTCTGCTTTTAGGTAACAACTTATTTCATTATATGTTTTCATTTATCTCTAAGCTTTAGCTATCAGATTAGTAATGAACAACAAATTTTAGTTGCTGCAAACTTTTTAGATTTACAGTCTTGGTACACTTGCCTTCGATCTCAGTACAAGCAACTAGAAGCAGAGCACGGTGGTGCCACCCGCTGCATCTACCAGATCAACTAGTAGACCGCAAGATGAATTCAGTCCTGACAAAGACACTGCTGGCCTTCCCATCTTTAACGGGGACAATTTTCCAATTTGGGAGAGAAAGCTTCAAATGCATCTTGATGTTTGGGACCTACTCGAATAAATAGAGGCTCAGCTAGCTCACAATGTGGACACAAGTTAGAAGAGTCAAGCGAAGCGGACTTAGGAAAATTCTGTTAGTGCCCCTACGCCATCTGGGAAGCTATTCGAAAACAATACGCATCTGACACGCTTCTAGCCGTCTTTTGAATCTGGAACCGCTGGGAAGACATTCAGTTCAATCAAAATCTGAATCAGTACATTCATGACATGGAGGTTAGTCTCTCTGAGTTCAGCTCTATTGGAATCAGAATCCCAGATCACATCATTGGCCGCATAAAGAAGAAACAACCAGCTTTGATGCAATCCTTGTTCGCAGATATGGCTGCTCTTTGCAAGCCTAAGCTTATCATCGGTCATCTGTTCCACCTCCCTTCCCTGCTTCCAGAGGCTCCTTAGTGCGGGTTTCTCAAGGGAGGAGTTTCTTCTCTTGTATCTCAAGTGTTCTCTTGAAGGACATCTTCCCATCTGGGGTCCCAGGTGCTTCTACTTTCCAGTGATGTCTCTATTGACCTTTTCAGGGCCTGTCTTAACTTTCAGGCCCCTAGGCCTAGCCCAGAGGCAAGTCTAAAATCAATATACCTCCCCTTGCGAATCAAAGTTGCTCCTCCTGAGTTACTTGAGTCTTTGGTTATGAGAGATCTGGTTGGTCCACAACTTGAAGTTAGGTTGAAAATGACAGGAAATTAAGGGTTTGGTGAAGTATGTTTTTCAGGGTAATGTAAGAGCTTTGAATGCTCTTCACTAATGGATGGACGGACGGAACAAGACTAGTATTCTTGGAGAGAATTTCTAGAACCGTTGAGTGTTTTGATTTCAATTATCTAGCTAGCTAGCTTGATAAAGAAGAAGGTTAGATTCTCTCTGTACATGCAAGGATAAAGTGAAGATAGTAGAGGAAAGGAAGAAAGATAAGAAGGGAACAGAAATAAAAAAATAAGGAAGGAAGAATGAATGAATGAAGGAAATGATTTGTGCTTAGCTAGCTTGATAAAGAAGAAGGTTAGATTCTCTACCAAACTAGGGATGCAGGAGGGAGGAGCCTAAATGATGGTGTGATTATTTAATCAGCTTTGTGACAGTTGATGTGAACTGGAGGGGACAAGGGTTTACAATTTCCCCTCCTATAAAAAGGTTGAAAGGTCAATGGCGATGTGAGAAGACAATTGAGGGGGGGTGAGGGGGTAGAAGTGAATGGAACAGGAGAAATGGAGATTGAAACTGAGAAGGAAAAAAAAGGAAACAAAAGAAGGAAAAGGAAACAGAATGGAAGTAAGAAGGAAAAGAGGAAGAAGGGAAAAGGAAGGATGATTTTTGGAGAACCAGGGAAAACCTTGATGACTGTCGGCAATGGGCCCTGTTAGGCTGGATCTGTGGGAGCGACAAAGTTTGTTTGGTGCTCACAACATGGCCAAGGTAAAGTCTTGAAAAGGTTACGACGTATCTACGCCTGGAGGTGCACATTGGGAGGAACTTACTTTTGAGTCCTCCAAACGTGCATGGTCAGTTTGCACCATGAATGGTTTCACCTATGAAACGTGGAAGGAAGGGTGTTGGTGGTCCCCTTCCGGGAGAGTCAGCGTGACATTTTTACCGGAGTTGAAAACTTGGGAGATTTGATATGGCCCCTCGTAGCACTGCAAAAAATCTGCTTCAACTGCCAGCAGTTGACATGAAGCTTACTCTGATTTTACTCAACTCTTATTCAAACTTTACTCCAAATTTAATTGAGATGCACAGTGACTGTGTACCAAAGTAAAGTTTGATTAAATTTTGAGTAAAACCAGAGTAAAATCATAGCTACTGCATGTCAACTGCTGGCAGTTGAAGCAGATTTTTTTGCAGTGTAGCATTCTTTCAATTTGTTGGTGCCGCCTTGATGACAACCATTTTGAAACGGAGGCTGGGCTGTTGTCTGTGATGGCGCCACTGGGGAAGTTGGATGTTCTCCCGCCAAAAACAAGTTCGAAAGAGCAGAACCCTGTTGCAACATTGATCGCCAAATTGATGGCAAACTCGACACACGGTAGGGCCTCTATCCAGCGGGATTGACGTTTAGCGGTGAAGGATTGCAGGATTTGGCCTACTGTCTTATTTGTCTGCTTGCTTTGCCTGTCGGCTTGGGGTGGAATGCTGAAGACATGTGGAAGTTGATTGACATCTTCTCCATGAGGGACTTCCAAAACTTGGATGTCCAGGCCTTGTCTCGGTTGCTGATGATTGAATCAGGGGGGCCAAAGACCGTGGTCCAGCCATTTAACAGACAGGACACTGTCTTCTCCGCTGAGTCTGACTGTAGTTCCGGGATAATTTTTTTGACCCCTGCAGCAGGCATGTGCATGTCAGGATCATGTTATAACTTCCTGAGCTTGTGAGTGGATCCACAAAGTTGATGGAGATCAAGAAACGGATGGGGTGAGCATCTTCCCTGTGTGTGCTGTTGTTGGGGATTTTTTATTCTGACTGGTCTCACAAGCTTGGATCCACAATGTAACTTTCTCGGCCATCAGAGGCCAGAAGAAGTCCCGGCAAAGTTCCATGATTGTCTTCAAGTAGCCCAAATGCCCCAGTCAAATGTGAGCTTCCCGGATGAGGTTGGCTTGTAGTGAGGGGATGTTTGGTTCTACTAGGCAGCCGTCCACAAACATTAGGCCATCTTTGATGATGCTGTCTTCACGAAGTGGCAGGAACTTTTGCAAGGAAATCCAAAAGGGGTCGTCTGCGTAGCCTGAAAGGATTGCACTTCGTACTGCGGTGGAAAAAGCTGAGCCGAGTTCAGTGAGGGCCGTGACAAAAGCAACATCTTTCGGCTTGATCGTAGGGGGGTTGTTGTTGGAATCTTTGCATGACAGAATTTTCTTCTCCTCAGACATACTCAAAGTTCAAATCAAAGTTGGATAGGATTTCCGTCCAGCATGCTTTTCGATGACTGAGGTTGCGTTGTTTCAACAAGTATGTGAGTGAATGATGGTTGCTCATGACATTGACCTTCATTCCCAACAGGAGCATCTTCCATTTCTGAAGAGCATGAATTACCGCCAAGAGCTCCTGTTCATGTACTGGGTAATTGCGTTCAGTAGGGGTCATTTGGTGAGAGTCATAGGCAACGGGAGAGGTGTGAGCCTGAGCCTGTTATGTGGCGGCATGACACAAGAAAATTTGAGCTTTGTTGAAGCAGACTCGAATAAACTAAGTTGATGAGTTAGTTAATCACAAAGATTAACCTCCAACCTGAGAATTCAGGTCGGCAAGCATGCTGTTTAAGGGTAAAGTATAGAGATATTATGAACCAGGAGGATAGATTTTAAGCGGAGATTATAAAGTAGTAGAGAAACAAGAGTTTTAGATAGACTATAAGGTTCTTAGGCTTGTAGGTTTCTTAATCAAGTGATGCTAATCTGGTGGAGGGAGTAGACTTGAGGAGAAACCTTTCCAAGGAAAAAGCTGGATAGTTTAAATAATAATAATTTTTCTTTCTTATCCTTCTCTAGCACTTATATATTTCTTTAGCCATCTGGTGTCAAACATGTATTGTCTCAACCTCCTAGTTGACAATCATGTGATGAGGCTTTTAATATTCTTAGAGCACCTGACCTATTTGAATTACTCAATTCAAATCTTTCTTCTCTCTTTGATTAATAGAGAGGTACCTTTTCTCTCTTCGTAAAGTATGGAGAGAAAAGATTTTCTTTCATTTCAAGAAAAGATCATGCAACTTGTGGTTGCTTATTCAGTTTTAGTTAGTCTTTGGGCAAGAATCCTACTTGTTATATCTTAATCTGAGTAGTGATTCTTGCCTCTAGGCTGACAAGAGGCCACTTTCCATTCTTTTCCTTGGAACAAGGCTGCACCTAAGCCGGAGCCGCTTGTGTCAGTGAAAAGCCACAATGGATCTGGGGAGTCGTAGTTGATGTTCTTTAGACAGGGTCATGATCTTCTTGATGTTATCAAATGCTTGGTCCTCCACCACTCCCCATTTGAAATTCTTTGGATCTAACTTTGAGCTTGTCAACGGGGTAAGCGTTCCGACATACTTTTGGAGTCCCCAGATGAATTTTTTCATCCATTGGACCATGCTGAGGAATTTCTTCACTCCTTTTGCCAATTGAGAATTTTGTTCACTTTTTCAATGTCCGACCGGATTCCCTCTGCCGAGATGTAGTGTCCTAGGAATTTGATTTCCCGATGGAAAAGGTTGGTCTTCTTGGGGCTACAATAAAGGTTGGCAGCGCTTAAATGCTGTAAAACGAGTCTGAAGTGTTCTTCATGTTCGCAGAAGGAGTTGGAGTAAACCACAATGTCATCGAGGTAGACCACACAGATCTAGTTGATGAGATCACCAAGCGCTTCTTCCAACTGGGCTTGATGTGTGGCGGGGGCATTGGTGAGTCCCATGTGTTGCAGTGAACTAGATCAGATGAGCAGATAGTGTGGAAGGATCAGTTTATTGCATAAACAAGAAGAAACAGAAAAGGAAAAGAGAAAGGAAAGAAACAAAGAGAAGTGTTTGGCTTACCTAGATCAGATGAGCAGATAGTGTGGAAGGATTAAGAAAATGCCTTCCACGTCTGAACTTCTGATCCAGGTGATTGCCATTTCAGATGTCACAGAATGTGACATTTACATGAAAGGAAGGAAGCACAAAAACAACACTCCAACACCATGGGCATCACTACCCACTCCACTAGTCCCCAGGGGGTTTTCACTGCTGTAAGGGGGATGTCAGCTTCTCTTATTCTTGTCTGAAAGAACCCGTTCGTTTGGTCAAGAATGGAGAAGACTTTCCCTGAGTCCACCAGTCGAACTTACTTGTCCACGTTCGGCAGGGGGGATTGGTCTCTGATGGTGAAACTGTTCAGTGTGTGGTAATTTCATACCCAAAGAGGAAGGTCCGTCAGGTCTTTTTTTGGGATGATCAAGCTCTGGGAGGCGTATTGGCTTGTCGAGTTTTGAATTCTCCCAGCTGTCATGTGTTGGTCCAGCAGTGTGCGCCAAGCTGTGAGGTGCTTTTGAGGGTAGGGGTATTGTTTTTCATTGATGACCGCATCTGGGTTGGTCAGGATGATCTTGTGCCTCACAGCCAAGCTCTCACTCTGCATTTTCTCTGGGAAAGAGCCCAACAACTTGTTGTTGCTGCTCTCCCCGTCGTTGCTAACAGCTGGGATATTGGCTGGGAATAGGTCCTGAAACTCCAATAGAACTCGTTGTTCTGACTCCTCACAGGGGTAGTCTAGGTTTTGACTCTGGTATAATGCACACACAGGGACAGGAGGATGTATTTCAGATGGGTGGAGGTAATCAAAAAAATTTTAGTCCGATGGATGACAGCATAGACAAGAATCATGTATGGAAACACACAAGCGAGAAGAATAGAGGAATGGGGTTCCCAAGATGAGCTAATAATCCCCATTCATTGGTCTGATCGCCAGTCCGACATTCTTGAACTGTTGGACCGACTGTGGATCTGTGAGTTGGATTTCCAAAAAATGGGTCAGGAGTAAAGGTTTTGGTGTGTTGATTTTCAAAGCCAATTTGACAGATACCGGTTTGACCAGAGGAATGAGAGGTAATCCTGCCAGTGACATGGCTTACGTCAAGATCAGGTTAAGCTCTGCACCTGTGTCAACCAAACCTTGTAAGCACTTCCCTAAGCATACTAGCTTGATGATGACTTGGGTTGGTTGTTGTACATACTTATATTCAGCTGCTAGCCTCAGTTCTTTGTCCACTTCTGCGAAGGCGTCAATGAAAGCCAAGTAAAGCAATGGGAAAACGGTGGGGTCTTCCTCTATGGCCGCTACCATGCTGATCTCACTGCCGGTCTTCCCACTGGGGCCTGTGTGGGTCTGCTGGCTGAGTGTTGTGCGCCGCATGCTCTTGGTGCGGTGTAATTGGCCGGTTTAGGAGGGGCCTTGAATGACAAAGGGAAGTCCACAAAAGAATGGTCGAGTGGAGCCAAATAAGTGCTGTTTGCACTGCCACAGGTTTTCTTGCACCAGTGACACCGCCCTTGAGAGTCGAGGAATGCATGTATCCGCCAGACTGTTTCTTCTTTGCTAGGGAAACTCTGGGAGGCCGTTGATGATGACCCGGATTTTTGGCCCACCGGTCAATGCTTTAGAACTAGGCGTTTGGGGAGTCCATCTTAGAAAAGCCCTGCTCGCCTTTTGAATGTGTGGTATTCAAAGGGGGAGGGTAGTAGGAGTTCAAAGTTGTTGACTAGGGCTTTGAGTTCTGGGGAGAGTCCGAACACGACGTATTCAGCTAACTGGAAATAATCAAGAGACTTTGTGTCAAAGTTTAGCATACTCTGGAGGGTACGAGCGCGTGTGCTGTAATCCATAAAGGATTCAGAGTTGACCATTTTCAAGCAGATGATCTGTTGGCACAGGTTGGTCCGCCAGAGCGGTGGGAGGGTGAAGTTGAAGAGGTCGCGCTTGAATTTGTCCCAAGAGTAGTCAGCAAAACTTGGTGTGCAGCTTGTGTAGAAGGCGAGAGTGTTCATCTCTCGAATGAGCCCTCCGACAACAAGTAGTTTGTCCATGTTGTGGGTGACTCCCTTTGTAGTAAAAAAATCTGGATACTCTGAATCCAGTTCACGAAAGGTTTGATGGAGTGAGGTGTTCCTGTTTACAGAAGTCCATCGGCCGTCCAGAATTGTTGCAGATCAATACGGTCAGTGGCAGTACAGCCTGGGGTTGGTGTTGGTTCCGGCTCCTGTTTAACGCTCATGAGCAGAAACACTTCCTCTAATCGTGCCATTCTGGCCGCATTGATCTCACAATCTGCTTGAGCTTGGGTCTCTGCTGCTTTGGCTTCTGCTAAGGCATGCTGTCTGTTGAGTTGGGCTTGTTGAATAGCCATCAATTGGAGGAGGTACTCTTCCGTTGATTGGGCAGGTGAGGCAGGCACAAGTACAGTCGGTGGGTTCAACATGGGTAGCGGTTCATTGTTGTCCAAAGAAATGGGCTGGGGAGGTTGGATTGATCGTAGATGAGAGCTGGTCGCTCTGTCAGTCTAACAGAAGCTGAGGCTGTTGGGTAACTAGACTCTGGAGCTTCTAGTGGTTCAGGTTTGGGTTGGGTCGACAGTGTTGGCGACAAGGGGATAGGTATGGAGATGGCAAGTTGGTTGTTTTCCGTACAGGTTGCGAGCCAAGCTAATCTGCGATGTTTGGCGTTTGCAGCACAGATGATTGCTTCTGGATCGGAAACAGGGACTTTTATTTCTTGGTTGGAGTGTTGCCAAGTATTCATAAACGTGGCTTGACTTCCCGGAATGGTATTTCAAGAAAAAAAAAAGTGTAAGAGCTTTGAATGCTCTTCACTGATGGACAGACTGACGGAACAAGACTAGTAGTCTTGGAGAGAATTTCTAGAACTGTCAAGTGTTTTGATTTCAATTATCTATCTAGCTAGCTCGATAAAGAAGAAGGTTAAATTCTCTCTGTCATACAAGGATAAAGTGAAGATAGAAGAGGAAAGGAAGAAAGATAAGAAGGAAACAGAAATAAAGAAATAAGGAAGGAAGAATGAATAAATGAAGGAAATGATTTGTGCTTACCTAGCTCAATAAAGAAGAAGGTTAGATTCTCTACCAAACTAAGGATGCAGGAGGGAGGAGCATAAATGATAGTTTGTTTATGTAATCAGCTTTGTGACAGTTTGTGTGAACCTGAGGGGACAAGGGTTTACAAGTAAGTGTGAAATGAAGCATTGAGGTTGATAATCAGAACTTTTTGTCTTGGAGCAAGGGGCTGAGTTGACTTGAAGTTTTGATTTTGAATATCCATTACACACGCGCAGGTCCAAGTTATACTTTAACAGAATCACTGAGAACAACAACCTGGAGTTCAAAGAGCAAGGCCACATTCCTTACCTCGTGGAAGGTGTGCAGCTAGAAGAGACAGAAACTGTCGTAGGAGAAGTATTTGAAGAATAGACTCGACCGTTGCTGAAGGATAAAGTACCTGCTGTTAACAGCTAGAGTAAGTAATCCTCCAAACAACTTAGATGAAAAAGATGAGAGCTGACTTAGAGATCAGAATCAATTTTATAATAGACTCAATCTCTTTATTACTCTCTCTCTCTCTCTCTTTAAACTAGAACCTTTTTCATCTTTTCTCATAGCACATCAGCTGGCAGAAGTTTCTTTGCTTTTAGGTAACAACTTGTTTAATTAGATGTTTTCATTTATTTCTAAGCTTTAGCTATCAGATTAGTAATGAACAACACATTTTAGTTTCTCCAAACTTTTTACCTTCTCCTCCTGGACCAAACAGTCCTAGAGGAAAGTGGAGAGCTCCCCCTTCCTCCTGGACTGAACAGTCCTTGAGGAAAGTGGAGAGCTACTCTCCCTTTTCCTTTAGGACCAAACGGTCCAAAAAGAAAGATGAGAGCGACTCTCCCCTTTCCTTCTGGACTGCACGGCCCTAGAGGAAAGTGGAAAGCTACTAGCTCTCCAATTTTCCCCCAGACCAAACGGTCCTAGAGAAAAGAGGAGAGCTACTAGCTCTCCACTTTCCCCCCAGACCAAACGGTCCCACAAGAAAGATGAGAGCAACTCTCCCCTTTTCTCCTGGACCAAATGGTCCTAGAGGAAAAAGGAAAGCTACTACATAGCTCTCCCATTTGCTCCTAGACCAAAAGGTCCTACAGGAAAGCAGAGAGCTATTCCCCCTTCCTCCTGGACCAAAACGTTCCAAAGGAAAGTGGAGAGCTATTCTCCCCTTATTTCCATCCAGGACCAACCAATCCCAGGGCAAAGTGGAGAGATGCTCTCCCCATCCCTCCAGGACCAACCGGTCCCAGAGGGAAACAGAGAAATGGTCTCCCCCTCCCTCTGAGACCCAGTTTTAAAGATCAAGGGAGAGATACTCACCCCTTCCCTCTGGGACCGACCAGTCTTTAAGAGAAAGGGAGGTAAAGATCCTCTCCAGTTCCCTCTGGGACCAAACTGTCTTGCATAAAAGGGGAGAGTAACTCTCCCCTTCCCTGAAGTATCAACTAGTCCCAGAGAGAAGGGGAGATATTCTTCCCTCCCCCCCACCTTGAGGATCTACCAGTCCAAAATGGAAACAAAGATACTCTTTTATCCTTGAGGATCAACTGGTCCCAAATCAAAGTGGATCAATGATACCCTCCTCATCTCTCCTGGACCAGCTTGTTCCAGGGGTGATAGGAGAGATAATACCCCCCCCCCCCCCCCTCTGTGATTTAAAATTACAGGCAAACAAGTAATACTTGTCTGTCATTTGTGCTCCCCAAAACCAGCCAAGGCTTCAAAAATCATATGAATAATTTTGAGATATTGAACTCATTGGAAATGGATTTATATGAGGCTGAATAGAAAACTTGACAAATGCAAGTGCAGTGGCGTAGCGGTCGTAAACTCTAGTAAGATAAGAAAATCCCAGGGGAGCTCTCAGGCCAGAAAATCTGATAACTTGCAAGTCCCTCTCAATTTGCAAGAGGGACTTGGTCAAGGTCAGCATTCAGTATACTTTGGAGGTACATGTAAGGAGTTGAATCTCCTTCACTGTTGAAGTGGCTTGAGAGGGGCAAAAGGCACATTTTCTATGACCAGGGACTGTATTTCAAATATGAGCGGGAACTAGCTCAGAGAGATGTGTCAGTCTACAGGGATCTCTCCTCATACAACTGGAAAGAAGAGAGAAAGGGGGATTGGCTTACCTAGCTCAGAGATATGTGTCAGTCTACATGAAACAGAGGGCCTGCTACGCTAACAGTAGCAGTAGTGCAGCACAGCGCAGCATAATTTTGCTAACAGCTAACAGGTTTTCTGTTGGCTGTTAGCGGAGTTGCCGCTATTGCTACACACCCGACCTCAAGAAAGAAGGTCTTACTCTGTGTTACAGCCGTTTTTAGTGGCAAAAACCGCTAAAAATGGCTGCAGCGCTGCGTAACTCAGCGTAGCGGCGCTAACAAGGCCGCTAACGCTACGGTGTTTGCAGGCTGAAAAGTCAATCGCTACGCTGCACTTTTTTCCAAAAAAAAGTGCAGTGTAGCACAGCTGCCCAGTGCTGCTACAGGGATCTCTGCTGAGCTAGGGAAGGGACAGGCTGAGACTAAGTAATGGGTGGATTATGTAATCTAGTGATAACTCTGTGACATCTTTGTGAGACCCCAAAGGAGGGGGCTCACCGTAAAGTCACTTGCCAAAAGTTTTTGTCACAATATTTTTCATTGCAGAAGCTCAGGGCACAAACCTCAACTCATGAGATTGATTACAGGGGTGTAAAATAGGTTCCCATAAATGAATAAGAAATAAAGAAAATGAGAAAATAAAAGAAAGTGTTGAATTATCACATTTTTAAAAAAATATTTACTATTGTTCAAACCAAGCCAAGAAAAATTGGAGATGGCAGTATGGCATGTGGTAAGAATGATCAGAAGTGAGAATTTTTGGAACCATTTGAAATTATCTTCTTGAGGAGTGGGCCATCCACCAATTTCCCAAAAATATCAGGCACAGCAGGATGAATCAGCACCAATTTGACCCAATTCATTTTATTCAATAAAAATAATTTACAAGGTGTTTAAATTTTTTCACTTATTATCATTCTTATCACATGCCATACTATTATTGAGACCGTGAAAAGTAAGATGTGTCTGGTGGGACTCAAACCCACGACCTCAGAAATGCTGAGACACATACTAGAGTGCTGCCTTTACAAACACTACAGACAAATCGTTGTTGCAACATCCCGCTGCGACGTCCTGTTGCAGCAAAATGTTGCGACAAGGCTGACGCAACAAAATGCTGAGGCAGCCAGATGGCCTGCTGGGCTGTCGCAACATTTTTTGTGACAGCGATGTTGCAGTAAAATGCTGCGACAGGATGTCACAGCGGCCTATTGCCACACCAAATTGGCCGTAGTGAAACTAGGCTACAGATGCTTGGGGATGCCAGGGTAGTTGGGTGGTAGTGGATATGGTTTAACTCAGAAGTTAGAGAGATACATCATGATAGCACACTAACAGACACCTCAACAACTATGATCTTCAATTTTCTTGGCTTGGTTGGAACAATATGAATGATTTTTTTAGCAGGTTGGAAAAACAACTCACAGGGATTGGACAGATGACTGCAACAAAAAAGTCAACATCCAATCTGGGAGTTTTTTGTCCAATCCCACAGGTATTGGGAGTTGTTTGCCTAAAGTGAAAAAATAATAAAAAAAGGGAGTCAGTCTCCCAAATCCGCTGTAGCCTCGGTGGATTTGGGAGTCCTCCTCACTGGCCGGAAGGATTTCCTTCCAGTCCACTGACTGGAAGGATTTTCCTCCGGTCAGTGAGCATTTTTACCTCACAATCGGAAGGATTCCCTTCCAGTTAATAAGGTACAATGACCTCATCAACCAGAAGGATTTCATCCCCACTGATGAGGTTGGAAGGATTTCCTTCCAGTAGATGAGGTACAACAACCTCATCAACCGGAAGGAAGTCATTCCAATGGAAGGGGTACAACACCCTCATCAACCGGCAGGAACTTCCTCCCGGTTGATGAGGTACATACAAAAACCTGATCAATTGGAATGAAATCTTTCCAGTTGACAAGGCTGTTGTACCTCATCAACTGGAAGGAAATCCTTCCAGTTGACAAGGCTGTTGTACCTCATCAACTGAAATGATTTCCTTCCAGTTGATAAGGCTGTTGTACCTCATCGAGTGCAAGAACTTCCTTCCAATCAATGAGGTATGAAAAACCCCATCAGCCAGAAGGAAATACTTCTGGTTGATGAGGTTTTTGTACCTCATCAACCAAAAGGGAATCCTTCTGGTTGATGAGGTTGTTGTACCTCATCAACCAGAGGGATTTCCTTCCAGCTGAAGAGGTAAATAAACCTCATCAGCCGGAAGGAAATCCTTCCGGTTGATGAGGTTTTTGTACCTCATTGATTGCAAGGAAGCTCTTCCATTCAATGATGTTTTTGCACCTCATCAATTGGATGGAAGTTCTTCCATTTGATGAGGTACAAAAACATCATCAGCCAGAAGTAAATCCTTCCGGTTGATGAGGTTTTTGTACCTCATTGATTGCAAGGAAGCTCTTCCATTCAATGAGGTTTTTGCACCTCATCAATTGGAAGGAAGTTCTTCCATTTGATGAGGTACAAAAACATCATCAGCCAGAAGGAAATCCTTCCAGTTGATGAGGTTGTCTTACCTCATCAACCAGAAGGAAATTCTCCCCGTTGATGAAGCTGTTGTACCTCATCAACCAGTAGGAAATCCTTCTGGTTGATGAGGTTGTTGTACCTCATCAACCAGTAGGAAATCCTTCCGGTTAATGATGTTGTTTTATCTCATCAACTGGAAGGGAATCCTTCAGATGGATTAGGAGGTACAAATGCTCACTGACATGAAGGAAATCCTTTCAGTCAGTGGAATGGAAGGAAATACTGCCAGCCAGTGAGGAGGACTTCAAAATCTGCTGAGTCTACAGCGGATTTGGGAGACTGGCTCCCTTTTTTCACTTTATGAGAACAACTCCCAATGCCTGTGGTGGGGTTGGACAAATGACCCCCAGATTGGATGTTGACTTGGGCATGGGGGTTGTTTTTCCAATCTCTGGGAGTTGTTTTTCAAACCCCACTGTTTGTTTTCTTATTCCTCAATACCTTTTTGCTGAAGAAAAAAAAAAGATGTGAATGATGAGGGGGAATAAAATGTCACCAATTTTTTGAGAGATAAAAATCAATGCAAACCAAGTAGATTGCATGCTCAGCTGAAGGCAGAAGATAGGTTCCAAAGTTTCTTCATATGGGCTGTCATCAATGTCAGCAACATTTTTCCTGCCACATCAATCCTAGAAGCTTTGGGTGATTTTGCCATATTTGGCAAATATGTAAATATAAATAAAATCAATATATACAATTTGAATGTATACATACATGCTGATTTGGGGGTTTGGCCTTTGTGAATATTTGTCCACAAGTCATGAAATTTGCAGACCTGCGTTTATACAAAACTGTAGACATGGGTCCTTTGTGCTGTTGGTCTTGCTTTCACCACCCTGAAAATGGAGGCAATGTGTGCATATTGCCATGCTTAAAACATTGATATTATGTAGAAATTAGTCATATAATAATAGCCTTGAGTTATACAGTGGCGGAAGGCATCTTACTGTACACGGTTTTTAGGTGTTTGGAATGTTGAACAAAAAAATAAGTAAATTTTTTTTGGGGGCGGGCAGCACGGGAAGCACTGATGGCCCAGAAAAAGTGCTCTGTGGGGCTTAGAAAATGATCTACCCAAGGGGAGTTGATCTATCCACTTTTGCTTGTACATGATCACCCAAAATGGCTGTCAACAAGGTCCTCACTGCACAAAGGAAAAGAAGACATGCCAAGTCCCTTGAAAAACTCAATCCATTGATCAGCCCAAAGAAGACTGCTTCCTAGAATAAATCAAAAGAATCAGCTCCAAAACAAACAACTCAAGCCACTACAAATCCAATTCTGATCAATGATACTTGTGAAACAACTGAAAAACCAATAGTTATCTGTGATAAAGAAATATCTGACTTTCAAGATCTTGAGATTGAAGAGAGGAATCAAGCAAACAATATTATTCAGCTTCTGAGTGCTTTTGCCAATGACAATCAATCTGATTCTTCAGAAATTGATGAAGATGACAATGAGACCAAAGATGGTGACGGGGACAATAGTGATTCTCTCTGGATGCTTTTATGCAAGAAAAAGGAGAAAACCTCTGTCAAAAATTGGGTCTTACTTTCCGGTCGAATAGGTTATCAAAAACCTTTTGAGAATCCAAACTCCTCATCAAAAAAAACTCATCCCTCAACCTCTGCCATGATCAACCAAGAGTGACTACAAGAAGCTGGCGGAAAAATCTGTTGGAAAGAATAACACAATGATGGCCAACTGGCTAGTGAAGACCACTCCAGCCGCCAGCATCTCACCAGTCTTGATGGTTTCCAACATCGTTGAGACTCCTGCCATCTTACCTAGCTGCAAACCTCTGCAAGCTCATGTCTCAACTGAGGCACTTGAATGCCGTCTAGCTGAACAAATCAGAAAGTATCAATCCTCACCCAGAAAGACCAGCCCCGAGAGCCACAGAATTAAAGCTGCCAACACTCAATGGTCGGAGCTCAACTTAGCCATTAACATTGCAACATCGTGAGCTCAAGAGACACTGAAGAAAAATCCCAAATATCAGTACCCGAGTGCAATCATTGCAGACCTCTTTGAGTTCAACAATCTCCAACACCAATACACTTTGTCTGGAAATTCAAAGCCTAGCTTGACTGCATCACTGGAAACTGCCATCTCTTCCATACGACGAGCTCCTCCACCGATCCCCAGGAGTGGTATTTATCAAGCTTGTAAAATTGAACAGCAAGCAAGATATGTTCTCAACTGTAAAGAGATCAAAAGCCCAAAAGATGGAAATAGAAAAAATCACAAGTCAATCCTTGATGACATTGAGATTCGTGGTGAACTTTTCAAATGGGCTTTGACTCAAGCAGTTGGTGCAGTGAGCAATTAACTTCTAATCTCTCCCAAAGATCAATTCACATTATTGACTTATGTATTTTCAGGTGACTCTGATCTCTTTTTGCAACCATGTATTAAACCACACATTTCCTGCTTTTGAAGTTACGAATACTATCAGCCGGAAGACAGCAACCTCCTGGATGTACACAAGCTTGGCTTCAGCCCTCAGGATTACCATAAATCAATATACTTCGATGGTCATGAGTGGGACAATGTTGTGAAAGACAGAATGGAATACATCAAACGGTACAAAGAACTTCAAAAGTTCTCTCAAATTTATGAGGGCACTGTTCTAGAAACTCCAGCACTCATGGATCCTGAAATCCTGGGCGACAACAAAGAAACAGTGTTCATCTATCACAATGAGTCCACAGTACACACAAAATAACGGCCAAGGGTTGCTTGGCTGCTACCTGGAACCAGCAAGATACACTCAAAAAATAAAGGCCAACTGATCCACACATCTGATTTTATTCTTGAAACAACTGGTCAATTAACAATCCCCACTAGTGATCCAGCACAACAGTCAAACAACCACCAAACCCCAACAGATGCTGCCACAATTATTTACCCGGGCTCAAAAGTGGTGGGACATGCAGCAGTTATGTGATCAAGTAACAAAGAAAGCCATCCCAATCTTCAACCAAACACACCCTGATCGCATTTCTGTTTTCATTTTCGATTGTTCTTCAGCTCATGAGGCATATTCACCAACCGCCTTGAGGGCTCAGAAAATGAATCTTAACTTTGGTGGGAAACAAGCCCGACTGAGGGACTCGATGATCCTTGCATACCTCTTCATCTCCACGGAACGGTACAGACTTTTGTTTACAGTGACAATCACCCAGATCCTGAACAAGCAGGAAAACCCAAGGGGCCGAGAGTCATCTTAGAGGAGTGTGGTCTCTGGAAGTACTACACTGAGAAAATGTGAGAACAAGCTCGACCAGCTTTATAATTCAAATGTAAAAGCTGTACAACTTCAGGATTGCAAGAAGATGCAAGAAACCAATCTGGCAGATTGATCAGAGAGGCCAAAGCGAACGGCTATTATCTTCCACATGATCAGTGTGTCCAAGAAATCCTCAAATCTGAACAATCTCATCTCTTGAATAACACCAAACCCAATCAAAACTCATCAACAGCAGCTGAAGCTAGATTGCCCTGCTGTTGGTTTAGAGTTATTCAACTTCGATCCAACTTCCAAAACAAACGACCATTGCTACAAATGATCATCAAAGAAGCTGTGAACATCTGTCTTTTCCTTCCCAAATTCCACTGCAAGTTGTTTTGGTCATATATCAAACAAGCCTTTACCTGTTCAGTTTTATCTACTTTGGCAAACCCTCAATTTACATTCTCGTACATTCTCAGCATATTGGCAAAAGTCAAACCTTTGCAAAACATTTTCAGACTACAAGGCATTGTTTGAAAAGACTCAAAAAACCTGTCGGCAGCGCTGGGTCACTACGCTATTTGCCAAAAATAGCTTAGCATAGCAATTTTTTTTTTCGCCGCCAGCGCTGTCGCGTTAGCGCTTTGTTAGTGGTCCTAGGGGCCCCTAAGCTGCACTACAGCCCTTAGTAGCAGTTTTTACCGCTAAAAAGGGCTGTATCCCAGTGTAGCGATAGCGCTTAAACTGCTAACAGCTACGGCAAAAGCTGTTAGTGATTATTGCTACGCTACCCACTACGGGTTGCGTAGTGACCCACCGTTGCTGTGGGTTGCCAACCATTCGCAAGTATTTCCAGCATATCAGCATATGAAAAGGGATATAATGGTCCTCAGTCTGTTGCACTGATGAAAAAGTACAAATATCATCGTTGCATTCCTTGCCAGGCAGCAATGAACATTGATATGCTCACCATGTAGTTTTCTTTACTTGCCCATTCTGGAATTGAGATCTGTTACTGATAGATCAGTCCCTTCATCTCTTGAAGTGAAGATTTGCTTTATATTTCATTGCTACATATCAAAAGTGATCAGAGGTTCCTTTCCACTGATTGGAAACCAATAGCAACACTTTCAACTGAGTGAGCAATGGTGTTTGATTGTGTAACCCCATGAAATGATCGCTCTGGTTGCCTATTTCCATAATTATGGGTATGAAATAACATAAATATGGGTTTATGGGGGCTAAGTACATATCTATGGGCTTACAGACCACTCATAACCCCATGTGTTTGATATTCCAGGTCCCCAAAAAATCTGAATGGCTGGAGCAGAGCCTTAGTGATCATATACATAGAATGTACGACCCCAGACAAGCCCAAATCTATCATCATACTTGTTGTATGACCCCCGGTGTCAGCAAACATTGGGCCCGCGAACCAGAACTGATTTTGATGGTGAGTGTGTACAGTAAGTTGCCTTCCGCCACTGTAATGATATGACTAACTTGCATTTCTTATACTTTGGAGGTATAATCCACAACCATGTTTTTTACTTGAATCCAAGTTTCTTTTGTGATTATTAATTGTTAAATACTATTTATTTACTTATTTTTTTTCTTGCCCCTTTCTTCAATCTGTGAATTGATGAAAATTTTGTACGGAAGGCCGATGTGCCCATAGATTTAAATACCACCCACCCATCACTAGTTTTTTGTCAATTTGTAATTAATTCAGTGTAAAATTACATGAAATAATTTGTATTTAATTCAGTGTAAAATTACAACATGATACAAAAAGAAATAAAAATGTTATGATTCCAAAATAAATATGTGTCAAGGCATGATGAAGCCTCAATTTCCTGTTGGATTTAAATCAAGATGAAATACTTTTTGCCTGTTGTATTTTAATAAATATGAAATGCATTCCAGGACTTTAGAGTATAGTCCTATTTTAATGTGTGCTCAAGAAGGCAGGCAGGCAAATATGTCTTCAAGTTGGAAGTAGAACTTGTGAAGTTTCAAACCAACTTATATAAGTACATGAACTTCTCAAGGAAGCAAAATGTACAACTTAATCCAGCTAATGATGTATAGGGAGGATTGGTATCACCTTTCAGATTGAGTGATTTTCCAACATCAGAGTATGCACTTGGGTGGCTTGATGACTTCTTCTTTCATTTTTTTATTCTTTCATTTTTTTATTTTTTATTTTTTAGGTTAATTCGGCTGATGGCATTGCACTTCTTGCTTTGGGACATGAGTTGCTGACTTCAACTGTTGCTTACAAATTACAAGCACAAACATGTTGAATACATATCCACCTCCAACCCAGAAAAACTCAGCGGCTTTGGGACCAACCAACAAGCTTTCAGCCAAAACTTTCTACACAATCTGAGTCATCCACTCAGTCAACCAAAGCTTAGCACACAGGTCACCCGAGATGACCGTTTTCATTGGAGATATTTCCTCCGTTTTTCTCCTCTCCTCTACCTATCTATCCATTATTTTTTCTAAAACTGACTCTTCACTTTCTTCCGATACAAAATGAACCCACTTGCAGAGCAAAATATTGAACACAAAAACCCAGAAAACCTTGAATATCTTGGAACAATTTCTTGTAACTGCATCATGGTCAAGAGCCTTCAAGGATCCATCAAATAGCCAAGCCAAACGCAAGCACTTTCATGTTGCCAAACCCCTCTCTGGTGTTTTGCGAAAGTTGCTTGTGGGGCCCATTGGCATGGTTTCCACAGAGCTGAATACATTTATAGCTCTCAAGACAAATGGTCCAACCTCTCCCAAGACATCACTGCCAACGGTTATTATGGATGCCACCCTCGTCACTTCCCCCGCACCAACACCTACTCTGAAGGTAATCTTAATTCTGTTTGCAGCTTCTAGAAACTCTGCCGAGGTACTTGAAATATTTTAACAAGGCAGTCTGAAAGTTGGAATCATTGAAAGCTACTGTCTAGAATACTTTGGGGGGATTCCCCATTCTTTGCTCCTCGAGGTTGGGCAACAGTCAGCCCCTGCTAAACCAATTCGTGGCTGCAAAACAACCTTCTTTAAGAACCAGCAACAAGCCCTTGAGTTCATTCTGAAGTTACAATCCCCAGAATCAACTGCACTTTCCGCCTTCTGGAATTCATCAACCTGCGTGTGGCTGAAGAGATTGTTTGATCATTCAGCAAATACTGGTAAGATCAACAAGAAAATTAATCATAAAAATCAAGGGTCTATCCTGGCTGACAATATGGGGCTCAGAAAGACCTTAACATCCCAAGCGCTGATTGTGACTTCGAAGGATGCGGCTGAAGTGTTTGCTAATACACACGAGCAAAATGCAAAGGCAACATTGGGCATATGCCCCTTGTTGACTTTGGCAAATTGGGAGGCCAAGATCCATAAGCACCTGGACCCAAGCCTCACAAAATATGCTGTGTATCATGGAGAAGAACAAAAAAAGTGGATGGCACCATTGCTCAGGGCAAACGATATTGTTCATGTTACTTGTAATGACACTGTAGCCAATCAATATGAGTCCAGGTGTGATGCACTGTTTGGAGCCATCTGGTTTTGTGTCAGGGTCAGTGATGCCAAGGTCTGATAACCTGCTAGCTACACTGTCTGCAACTAAAGTAACAGGAGATAATCAGGCGTGATAATGCACTGAAATGGGGTGGAACTTGATAAAAAAGTAACAAAAGAAATGACAATAACAAATATTACTATTTTTTATAACAGAGGAGCCTGCAATCAGGGGTGTTTTTACTGTTCCCTCTGTAATCAGGACCTGGGTTTCAGGTTGGCTTTTAAAACCTGATTGAATCTGGTCTCTCAATAAAGAAAGAGTATGCCTAGAAGTGGTGTCTGCTGCTGAAGAAGGATAAAAAGTACTCACTAGTGCTTATGGTTATACAGGGATGTTCAGAGGGACTGGGACTGTCTTGAAGCGCTCAGATGGGTGGTTGTTTGATGGTATTTGGAGGCTGAAGGCAGGTGTTGAGGTTGGTTGGTTGATATTCAATGAAAAACAGCAGTAATAAAGCTAAAGTAACTAGTTTTATAGGCTGGTTAAGGGCAGTAAAAATGCTGTGATGTGTAATGAAGATTATTTTTACATTGAGGGGAACTCTGGGGCCTTATATAGTAATCTTATAGCCTCAGAAGCGCCCACAATCTCTCAAATTGGTGGAGTAGTACAATTTTGGCTGGTCTGGGCCAAATGTAGCTATGTACACATGGCCCAGGAGGCTGGAGGTGCTCACCAAGGGGTCTTGGGGTTTGTTAATTGGTTGGTAACAAGACTTGTTGGGTCCTGGACCCCTTGTAAACTTTGGCCTGGGCCAGATGCAGAACTATGATGCAGTTTGTGGCCCAATTCAGCCTGTTCAAACCTTTGAGTACCACAATTCAAGTGATTCAACAAGATTTTGGGGGTCTGGGGAGTTGTTCCCATGTTTTTGGGGCGCTCTGAACCCCCCTGTGTTTTTCTCATAATTTTAAAACCCTTCTAACTTAGGTTTTGTGTATTCTGGGAGGGTCTGTGGCCCAATTCCCAATTTCTGAACTGGGGCACAGGCTTGGAGGCATCATGTCACAGTTGGTTCTAACTTGGCCAGTTTACACAACACCTCAATGGGACGTGTATTTTTGATCATCTACCAGTCAGTATTGATATACTTGATGGTTCATGTACTTGTGTAATATGGAAATGTGCCGTGATAACTGGGCACAAGTGAGTTACTACAAAGTAAGTGAAGGAGTAAGAATTAAGGGGTACCATGAATGAGGTGCCCTAGTTAATGCAATAATATTCTAACTTTTCTTTAAGGTTTAAAAGTTATTAACATCTTTATTTTTTATTATTTATTTTATGTTGAAACAACTGATTTTTATGGTTCCACATATTTTTACATGTTACATATGTAAAATAAGGTTTATTGTAATTTGGACACATTAAGTACATATATATGGGTTATGTATGTAATAATGTCTCTATATGTAAATAGTACCTTAAATATGTGTAGTAATGTCTCTTTAAAACCAAGTAATAATATCTCTTTCTTTATGTACATTTTGGTTAATGTAATTTAATAATGTTTTTATTTTTATTTAATATTTTTATGCTTTGTTCAGGTTTTCTCTTAATAGTAGCAGGCTGACAAAAAAAAGATCTCCTTTTCCAGAGCCCAACCAAAACCAGAAGGCAAAAAGAGAAGCTCCTACTCCAAAACCGGGAAAAGCCGTTACAAAAATCCCCAGAAGTGGAAGAAGCTGATGGATCTTGGTCAAACTCTAAAAGCAGCGTACAACAGCATGCAACATTAGATTACCAAGTATTGAGGGCTATTCTGTATTCTCTTGACATGGTTAAATATAAGAATGGAGGCACAGCTGATACCAATTTCAAAACACTTGTAACTAGATTAACTAAGACAGATATAAGATTACTAGAACAATTAAAAACTATATCTGCTAAAATGTCTGAATTTTTCTCTCAGCCCCTACACGTGAGCAAAGACGCCATAACTGAGTTAATTAATTGCCTATGTGAGATTGAGAAAAATAGTGAGAACTCAGACAAATTATCCTCAGAAATTAGTGAAAACTTTGAGCAATCCTTATCCAACCTTAAGCAAGAATTAATAATTGAGAGAAGTAATAATAAAAAACACCTTGATATAATTACTGACTAATTAATACAACAAAAACTCTGTGTCATTGAGTTATCTAATGAAATCAGCCATTTAAGAGCATATTTCAACGCTGATTTAAGGACTACCTTGGAAGAACAAACTAATATCTTTCAGACATCTGTGAAAGAAAAAGTGGAAATGAAAAGGCCTGCTCCTACGTGTAAAGAAATCCCACCTCATCTCTCTGAAAAACAAAACACTCCACGCACAATAATCCATTTATGAAAACTACTACACCATCTGATATTCATAATAACAATAGACGTGCATCCAATTATTACAACCTGGACTCTTCAGTGCTTAATAAGTTACTAGAGGCCAGGGAGGCTGTGCCGCCACAAGTTTCAGGCACATATTTTGTCTCCCTCCAAAACACCAGGTGGTCAAACTTCAACCACAACAGGTTTACTCCTGGAGACTCAAACTTTAGTAATGCATAACAAAACTTCTAGTTGTGGCAAATCTTTTAGTGTTTTTTTTTTCTTTCTTGTTAATTTCGGGGCCAGCTAAAACCATGCCCCGGATTTCCTAAAAGGACGCCTCCAGTGAGGCATCCTTTGGAGTGCACACCACATTCCGGGCATCCATTGACCATGGACACCCGGAATATTGGGACATACCGGCCTTCCACATCCCCAATGGGACGTGCAAGGCTGGGCACACCCCATGGGTGGGGCGGGGTGGGGCGTGCATGCACATCCCAGATTGAAGGGTGTGCCAAATTTGGCACGCCCTCAATCCATGATGTGCATGCTGATGCATGCAACAGGTTGTCAACACCCGCCTTGGAGGATGTGGATGGGGGTAGCAGCCCAAACCAAGGGCATGCGGGATGATGCATGCCTGAAGGGGCGTGAGAGCAATCTCTCCTCATCCCTCCAAGACTGACCGGTCTTGGAGGGATGAGAGGAGAGTGTACTCTCTCCTTATCCCTCCAGGACCGGTTGGTCTTGGAGGAATAAGGAGAGAGTGTACTATCTCCTTATCCCTCCAAGACCAACCAGTCCTGGAGGGATGAGAGGAGAGTGTACTCTCTCCTCATCCCTCCAGGACCGGTTGGTCTTGGAGGGATGAGAGGAGAGTGTACTCTCTCCTCATCCCTCCAGGACCGGTTGGTCTTGGAGGGATGAGAGGAGAGTGTACTCTCTCCCTCCTGTCTCCTAGGTTGTGCACACCTTGATGCAAGGTGTTCCCTCATTTGCCCAAGGCGGGGCGTGCATAGCTGTGTAGTCCCTGACTTGAGCAAGGCTAGGCGTCCAGGGGGGATGTTCACCTCAACTTGAGGCATGCATAACCCAAAGCAGGACCCAGTGGCCAGTCACTGAGCCCCTCGGGTACTGTCTGGGGTGTGCACGCCTTGGTCAAAGGCATGCATCCACGAGGACACCATAATTGGGGCTGGCGTGCCTGGCATGCACGCCAAAGCACACCTTACAGGGCATGCATTTAGGTGGCCCCTTAATTTTCAAGTTTTAAGTTTTGATTTCTTTTCACTTGAGATTGTTTGACTGAATGAGCTACCTCATTTTTCCTGCAAGGCACAAATACAATGAGTTTCCTTCATCAGTCAGGGTCCATTCTTAACCTGATGGATGATGAAGCCCTTTTGATCAGGGGAACAGGGTAGTAGTAGCCCTTTACCAATGAGAAAGGCTCATCGGTTAGGGGTATCACCCTGACCAATGAGGCTTCTTCATTGGTCAGGGTATGGCCTGACCCTCACCAATGAGGAGGGCTTATTGGTCAGGGCAAGCCTTTACCCCAACTGATGAGGCTTTTTCGTTGGCTAAGGTACTGTCTTACCATCACCAATGAGGAAGGCTCATCGGTCAGGGCAATGAGGCTTCTTATCCTCACCAATCAAGAAGCCTCATCGGTGAGGGTAAGGCCTTACCCTGACCAATGAGGAAAACTCATCGGTGAGAGTAAGGCCTTACCCTGACCAATGAGGAAACCTCATTGGTCTGGGTGATGCCCCTTACCCTGACTGTTGAGGTTTCCTCATCGGTCAGGGTAAGGTTGCACCCAGACCGATGAGGTTTCCTTATTGGTCAGGGTAAGGCATCACCCTGACCAATGAGGCTCTCATTGGTTGGGGTAAAGGCTTACCCTGACCAAGCTTCCTCATTGGTCTGGGTACAGCCTTACCCTGACCAACAAGGAAACCTCATTGGTATGGGTACAGCCTTACCCTGACCAATGAGGCTTCCTCGTTGGTCAGGGTAATGCTGTACCCAGACCGATGAAGTTTCCTCATCGGTCAGGGTCAAGCCTCAGCCCCACCAATGAGGATGCTGTAAGGATCACGTTATGATCCTTCACTGTCTGTCAGATTGGCACTACCAAAGGAGCTCAATAGCTCCTGAGGAGAAGTTCTAGTACCAAGGTGGGATAAATTGCAGTCTAGACAGGAGAGAAAGATCTCTGCTGTCTAGGTAGAGGGAAAGAGTGAGACTAAATATGAGTTCAAACTGGCTTATGTAATCTTGTGACGTGTTTGTGTGAGCCTGCTCCTCACAGGCTCACAGTCTCCCCTCCTTTAAAAGAAAATGAGGAAGGGGAAAATCAACAATGACAAGGATGGGGAAGAAAATTCAGGGAGGAGAAGGATCAGTGGGAGGGGAACCTGAGATTGTCTGAAGTAGTGATGTTAAGTCTTCTTGATCTTTTTCTTTTTCCTCTTCTTCTTCCCAGTTTTCCCCACCTTGAGGAGCTCTAGATAGTTTTCAATGTCAGCATAGCTTTCCAGGGCTGCTTGTGAAAGCTCTGGGGCCAGTCGATGGTCCAAGGAAGTGTTGAGTTCATCTGCAATGGCAATGGCCATTGCAGCAATTTCAAAGATGTTAGGACTTGCTTCGGAAGTATTCTCGTCAGGTTCTTGAGGAGCTGTGGTAGGTTTTTCAGGATGGTGAGGAGGGCTCATTGCCTTTCCAGGTTGGTCGGGAATCTTCAACAGGAGGAACATTTTGATTGACTGCTTGAGCTGGATCATCAATCTTTGGCTCGGGTATGTCGTGATGTTTAGCTGGGGAAAATTGGTCGAGTTGAGGCTTGGATGGCAGTGAGACTGAAAGAGGTTTGGTCGGTGAGGAGGGAGGTAGGTCAGCCGGTGGGAACAAATCAGATTGTCGGACGGGGTTTGAAACTAAAAGACTTGAGAGTTGATTTGATTTGATTACTAGATCAAGAGCCAACACACTTAGAAAGAAACATTAGAAAGAAATCGAAAAGAGAAGAAAAGAGAAAGAGAGAAAGAAAAGACCAACAGATTGATTGGAGTAGGGTTGAATGTAGTGAGCTGAGACAAGTGAGTTGAGGAGAACGGAAAGAATAGAACAGGAAAAAGCTGAAAGAAAGGAATTAGTGAGACTTGTTGAGAGTCAGGCTCGAGTCTTACCAGACAAAGAAGGAAGGCTTAAGGGTTGAGTGAGGAAGCAAGGAAATGGAGAGATGAAAGAAGAAATGAGAAATGAAGAGTCGATGAAGTTTGATGAGTGATGAGTTCATCGAAGGATGTGATTTGAGTGAGTTGAAGTTTGAGGGAAGGAAGGGATGGTTTGAGAGAAGAGAATAAGGAACAGAAACAGAAAATAGAGAAAGGTAGATCGAGAACATGAGAAGTGTTAACAGAGAGCAAGGCGCGCACTGTCATTCCAACAGAAACTGGCACAAGGAGCGAAGTTTCTTCATGAAAGGGAGGCAAAGCGTAGGTAGGGGGACAAGGAATCCTATTTGAGTAGTCGGTGGTGGGAAGGGTGGCTGGCTGAGAATCGGCGACTGAGATGAGTTTGGAGTTTTTCTTCTTGTTTAGTTCAGGTTTGACGCCTGGTGAAGGCTTCCCAGAGCAAATTTGATTGCCTCCTGAGGATAGATGACAATCAGATGAGATAGACACTGGTTGAGGAAGTAGATCAGATGAACAGTCCTCTGAAGACAGGAGAGGCCAGGTAGGACATGTTGAAGGAAGATGAACGGCAGGACAACGGCAATGCATTGGAACACCCAAACGAGAGGTCCGGTGGTGAGACACAGCAATTGTTAAGGAATCTGTGGTTGCTTTTGATAACAAAAGAATGAGACCTTGTTTTGTTGAGTATCGGAATGAGCCAATCAGGGGGGGCAAGAGGGGTGGTGGAGCCGGTTCTGTTCTAGCCATTAGAAGGTGAACAACCTCCTCCAAGTATTGAATACGAGTCTCTTTGCCTTCCGTCACCTGGAAGAAAGTTTGCCATGACCTTCAGAAATGCATATTGCCCCGGCTTCGTGCGTTGGTGATAGAGAGGATGATTTCAGATCGTCATGTGATGACTATTGAAGAGGAGGCGGAGCCCAGAAGAGGGGCAAGATTGGGTGAGGGTCCGACGAGAATCAAGACAGTCCAGAGACTGAAGACAATGATGGCATTGGTTGCAAGGGAACCAAGACAGTGGCCAAAAGAAGGCCAAGATGGTGTTGGATTGAGATGGCCAGAGGGAAAGGTGGGACCTGATCGAGATTGAGATTGAGATGGCCAGAGGGAAAGGTGGGACCTGATCGAGATCAAGAATATAATCAAGTTGGAGGTTTTTGAAGTCAAGCAAAGGTCAAGTAGAGGAAAGATTGATGTAAGTAATTTGGATAGTCAGATAAGTAAGGCGATAGTTGAAGAATTTCAAAAAATTCTCCTTGTATATTGTTTCTGGAACTAGAAAAAAAAAGTGTAAGGATCACTGTCTGTCGGATTGGCACTACCAAAGGAGCTCAATAGTTCCTGAGGAGAAGTTCTAGTACCAAGGTGGGATAAATTGTAGTCTAGACAGGAGAGAAAGATCTCTCATTAGTATCTAAAAATGAGTGATAGTGAGAAAAGGAATTGAGAAGAGAATGAAGGGAGATATGGTACTTACCTAGACAGGAGAGAAAGATCTCTGCCGTCTAGGTAGAGGGAAAGGGTGAGACTAAATATGAGTTCAAACTGGCTTATGTAATCTTGTGACGTGTTTGTGTGAGCCTGTGAGGAGCAGGCTCACAGATGCCTCATCAGTCAGGGTGACGGATTGTGAAACAGGAGCAGAGGCTAACCAATATATAAGGATAACCCTCTGAGACTGATGTGCCCCCATGCATCCCTCCAAAAATCCTGAGTTAGAGGGTTCATCCATGGGCTCCCATGTTCAGAATTAGCCAGTGTCATAGCTCACTCAGTGGTGGGCAGATACGTTATGTTACATTACAGCAGGGTTATTGAAGAACGTGACTTTAAAGTTATCCAGTTTTTTGATTTTTGTAATGTAACTAAAAAAAACATGTAATTTCAAGTAACACAATTTTTTTTTTTTTTTTTGAAATAGGTAACATAACTTTTTTTTTGAGGTGAGGTAGTGTTCAGAAAAAAAAACAAAATCATATTGCATATAGCTTACACTATGGACAATCGGGTGTTGCAACATGGCACTGCAATGTCTTGTCACAGCAAAATGTTGCGACACTGTTGTTGCAAAAGATGTTCCAACAGCCAGATGGCCCGCTGGGCTGTCGCAACATTTTGTTGCGACAGCGGTGTCGCAACATTTTGCTGCGACAAGACATTGCAGCAGGATGTTGCCACACCAAATTGTCCGTAGTGTTAGTGGTTAATCAATCCCTCTTGGAGGGTGCTCAAGTTGAGGCTGAGAGTTCAATCCTCACACTGAAGCAATTTTGACCTTGCTTGCTGTGGAGGGGACCAGTCAAATTTGATTGTTTTAAATTAAGCACAATTTATCTTGCTCTTCTTGAACACAGCAATCAAAATTCACCACCCTTCCCAAAAAGTTACAAATAAGTTATTCAAATTTGGAAAAAGAGTAACGTAGCCCTGGTTATGCTGAAGCAAGCTGGGAACGTAAATAGTAAAAATTCAGGGCTTTTTTCACAATATATAACATAACTTGACTACAGATATCTGTAACTGGCAGATAACATAACTGTAAAAGTTACGTTACGGCCATTTGGAGAACATAACTGCACACCGTTGGCTCACTGGCATATTTCAATCAATCCCTGCTGAGTAGGGGAAACTTTGGATCTTCATTTTGTAAAAGTGTCATTTAACTAGACTTGGATTACCCCCTATATCTGATTGGCCAAAGTTTTCAAGTGAAGGAGATTATGATCATGTGAATTTTTTGCTGTGATGGAAGAAGTCATTGAAATGACGGGAGCAGCCAGAAAATTCATTAATAATTCAGAAGAAAGAGAATTTGCGCCCAACATTGTTAAACCCAAAGATCTCCAGGAACCTGAACCTTTTGTAAAGAAAGTGGTCAACTATGAGTGTCACAATTGCGACAAAAAGGGCCATAGAAAATTTGAGTGTACTAAACCAAAGAAAAAGATAAACAATGTGCAAATGCAACCAGAGAGTGAGGAGGATAATGTTAAATTACCAATGTGAAAAGAATTTTGTGTTGTGGGAATCAAACCCACAACTTTCTACATTCATGAGAGCTGCTTTTATACCACTGATCTAAACACACAGTTGGTATTACTGGTGATTTTAGGATATAATATCATATGGCCCAGCCACTCCCATGGGGCTGAAGCACACATTCCAAAAAATAATCAGTCTAATTTTGACATTGTTACCTATGAGCCTGAAGAATCTCATTACGGCCAAAATAATAATACTCCTGATGATATTGATCATAAGATAGTAGTTATTCAGGCCGATATAGGCAATGAATTGAACATTAATCATATACATGGAGAATCCAATTTACCCCAAACTTGGAATTCCTGAATGGAAATTGGAACATGTGTCTGACACTAAATTATTGACCAATAAACCAGAGGCCGGCATGAGTTATACCTGTGGGATTAATGCTCAGCTGCGGGAAGCTAGCCAGTGACATCAGACTTTGAATACAGTCAAATGTTTGTAGTGCAATGACAATGATGTCGTTGTACCACTGCACAAACTTCAAATTTGTAGCGCAGTCAACATAAAACTCACTCCTGTTGACCGTGTGCTTTCTTCCTCATCTCAACAAGCTTCCAACTCAGACCATCATCCAATTCCAATCAAACTCACGGTTCGGGTTCTTTTGTTGAGGTCAGTCTAGTCTAGGCAGACTCCAATCAAGGTTCTTATTTCTGTTTCTTTATTCTCAATTCTTTTCTTACTTGTTGATCGTATCTGATTACTTTTATCTCAACAGTCAAAAGTCCTAGTGTTATTTGTGTGGCCTGTCTTTCCTCATTCAAACATTGTTCCTGTTTTATTAAGGTATTTTTGTTCTTTCTTTTTATTCATTTCTTTTTATTGACTTCAATATTATATTTTTCATTAAGCCTAAATCCCTCACATTATCAGTATGGTGGGCTTGTAACAGATTTGAACAGGAGTATACCATGATTTTGTTGGACTTGGACATTGTTGAGGACAAATTGACCAAACTTGACAACTATAATTATCTGTCATGGTCTAGTAGAATGAGGACCTACTTGCATAGCAAGGATCTCTGGAAATACTGTTGGAAGTGAAAAGAAAAAGGCGGAGGCATTGAACATTATCATCTCCCATCTCAATGACTCCACCTTCAACACCATCGTCACCATCCAAAATGAGGACAAACCGGTGTTACTCTGGAATGCCATTGTGGAAATCTATGCATCCGAGTCTGTCAACAAAGAAGCATGAATTTGGCTCAAATTCATGTGCTACAAATACATCGGAAATTTGAAAGCTTACCTCTCCAATTGCCAGAATATGATAAACGAGTTTGCCATTGTACAACTCGGTATTCCAGACGACATTTTCTCTATCTTGATCCTTGCCAAGCTTACAAAAGACTATTGGAATGTGGTAGATAACATAACTATGAATGAATCCATAATCCACTTCCCAAACCGGACCATCAAAAAGCTCCAAGAACTTATGTTCATGAAGGAAACCCGCAAAAATTGCACCATTGCTTCAACTTCACACGGAAGAATCAAGGAAGAAGGCGCCTCAGCTCTCAAAACTGAATCAAAAAGGCCTCCTCCAGCAAATCCGTGTTCGCCAGGGAAACATAATCCCTTGGTGCACCATCCTGAGTGGCGCTGTTTCAAACTTTCTCCCAAAGAACCAGACCAAAGCCAGAAGCCCACCAAGCTTCAGCTGCTCACGTGGAATCTCAGTACATTGACAGTGATTCTGAAATGGCTGAAGTGGACTCCCTGTTCCTTACTCAGGGGCCTCTCATCACATGGTCAATGACGCTGACATCTTCATCAAACTCAAAGACATCAACATGAAGATCTACACCAGCAGCAATCAAAATACTATAGCTACTGCGCTTGGATATGCGTTCATCAAGTGCAACAATGGATCTCTGATCAGATTGTCTAGCGTTCTTTTTGTTTCCAATCTCCACAGACCTTTGATCTCTGTCAACTGTCTCTATTCTGAAAGTGTTCACATCTCAAAAAATCTCAGTAACTTTGTAGTCAACTTTGACAACAAATTTGAATTAGCTGGTGTTATCAAGAACAATATCTATGAATTAGACAACTCTTTTGCAATTCAACCTATGCTGGTAAAACTGACTGGCACTCTAGACTTGGCCATCCCAGTTTTGCCTATCTTAAGAAAATTATCCCTTCAAGTGAGAACATCGACTGTGCAAGAGTGTCCACAAGTTACCCTTCAATGGGAAGTTTGCTCCAACTTCATCAATTCTTGAAGCAATCCATCTGGATTTGGTGGGCCCTTTCCAAACTAAGTCAATTGCTGGCGCACAATACTTTCCACCATTGTGGATCAACACTCTGGCTTTAAAGTAGTGAAACTCCTTTGACACAAATCTGAAACATTACATAAATTTGAGGAATTTGTGTTATGGGCAGAAAATAAAACCAACAAAACCATTGAAAGAATAATATCTGATAATGGTGGTGAATTCCACAATCTATTTTTTGAATACTTTTGTCGAAACAGAGGAATCTAACATCAATTTTCTCCTCCTCATACTCCCGAAAACAATGAAATTTCCAAAAGGGCCAATTGAACAATTCTTGATAAAGCCCGGTGTATCTTTGCCCAAGCAAATCTTTCCCCTCGATTCTGGGCAGAAGCCATTGTCACCGCAACAGATCTCACAAACCTTCTACCTTCCAGCTCTAGAAAGTTTGCTGTACCGTATACTTCATGGTTTAATCAAATGATGAATCTTGAAAAACTTCGTCTTTTTGGTTGTTTGGTGTATCTCTTAATTCCTTAGGAATCCAGCTGGCAGCACTAATAAACTAAAAACTGTGAGAACTCCTTTTGGGATGGGATGGCAGTACTGTGAGGGGGAGATAACAGAAGATAATAGTCCAGGTATGTATGAAACTATTACAACTTCTAAGGGTGGTTTGAAAGACCTGCCCCTCTATGTACTACACAAGAGCTAAAACAACAAATTGTTTATTTATTGTGGCAGAATAATCCAAGTATAATCAACCCACAGATTTGTAGCTTAAAAATATCATGGCTTTGCCACAGTTTTTTTAAATCTCAAAAGGGGGCTTGTTGACCCCTGGTGGCATAAAATATTCCTAATAATGGGGGTCTCATGCCCACTCTGCAGTGCTATTCCACTGTCCTTATATACCCAACACAGTTTGATTTTTTTATCGAGGTATAAGTGGATTGGATCCCATGGTGTTTGAACATTTGTCCTTGACCAGTTGGTGTGGTTGCAATTGGTATGACTGCATGTACAATGGCCCTGACCAGTCACTGTGATACTATGCATTGCCATCACAGCATGCTTCCCAGGGCCAACTGTTCTCCAGGGGAACAGGAGAGATGCTCTCCTTCCCCATCATGGACCAACCAAGATGGTCCCAGAGGAAAGGGGAGAGTAATCCCCTCTTCCTCTGGCCTGCCCCGTCCTTGGGCAACAAGAAAAGGCATTCGAGGACCGAATGGCATCAACAAGCACCAACTGAACAAGCCAGAGAAAAGTGGAGAGCTACTCTCCCCTTTCCTCCTGGACCAAACAGTCCTAGCTGAATGAGGAGAGGTAAACTCCCTTTCCTCTTGGACCAAGAAGTCCTAGAGGAAAGAAAAGAGCCACTCTCCCCTTTCCTCCTGAACCAAATAGTCCTAGAGGAAAGAGGAGAGCCCCTCTCCCTTTTCCTCCTGGACAAAACAGTCCTAGAGGAAAGAGGAGAGCTACTCACCCTTTTCCTCCTGGAGGAAAGGGAAGGGCTACTCTTCCTTTTCCTCCTGGAGGAAAGGGGAGGGCTACTCTTCCTTTTCCTCCTGGACCAAACGGTCCTAGAGGAAAGAGGAGAGCTACTCTCCCTCTTCCTCTGGGACTGAACGTTCCAAGAGGAAAGGGGAGGGCTACTCTCCCTTTTTTCCTCCTGGACCGAACGGTCCTGGAGGAAAGAGGCCTTTCCCTCCCGGACTGAATGGTCCTGAAGGAAAGAGGCCTTTCCATCCCGGACCAAACGGTCCTAGAGGAAAGAGGCCTTTCCCACCCGGACCAAACGGTCTTAGAGGAAAGAGGCCTTTCCCTCCCGGACCAAACAGTCCCAGAGGAAAGAGGCATTTCCCTCTCGGACCAAACAGCCTTTTCCTCATGGACTGAATGGTCCTAGAGGAAAGAGGACATAATCTCCCTTTTCCTCCTGGTCCAAACAGTCCTAGAGGAAAGTGGAAAGCTACTCCCCCTTTTCCTTGAGGACCAAGTGGTCACAGAAGAAAGGTGAGAGCAACTCTCCCCTTTCCTTCTGGACTGAAAGGTCCTGGGAAATAGTAGAGCTACTGGCTCTTCCCTTTCCTCCTAGAGAAAAGAGGAAAGCTACTAGCTCTCTCCTTTCCTCCCAGACAAAAAGGTCCTAGAGAAAAGAGGAAATATACTGGCTCTCCTATTCCATCCCGGACCAAAAGGTCCTACAGGAAAGCAGAGAGCTACTCGCCTTTCCTCCTGGACCAGACAGTCTGTCTCTCCATCCCTCTGGGACCAACCAGTCTTAGAGAAAAAGGGAGAGATACTCACCCCTTCCCTCTGGGACCAACCGGAGTTTGAGAGAAAATGAGAGGCACCCTCCCTTTCCCTCTGGGACCAACCAGTCTTGAAGAAAATGGGAGAGATGCTATCCCCTTCCCTGAAGGATCAACTGGTCTCAGAGAGAAGGGGAAAAATTCAACCCCCCCACCTTTAAGATCTCCCAGTCCAAAATCAAAATGGGGATACTCTTTTCTCCTTAAGGATCAACTGGTCTCAAATCAAAGTGGATGGATACCCTCCTCATTCCTCCTGGACCAGCTTGTTACAGGGGTAAGATGAGAGATAATCTCACTCCCCCTTCATGATTTACAATTAGAGTAATACTTATATTTCATTTGTACTCCCCAAAACCAGCTGAGGCTTCAAAAAGAATATGAATAACTTTGAGATATTAAACTTATTGGAAATGGATATATATTAGAATTTGAAATGCTAAATAGAAACACTTGACAAATGCAAGTTCAGTGGCGTAGCCGCCGTAAACTCTAGTGATAGAGAAAACTATGTGTAGCAGTCTCTAATCAGACTTAGATCAACGTTCATGTATGGATCTTACAGCAAAACCTATGGAAAGGATGAGTGGAAACGGTATAAGTTGATGATGAGAGACAAAGTTGAGTGAAACTTGTTTATGAGAAGATAATGAAACTAAGAGAACATATTTTGTTCCCCAAGGTATATATGTGGATGCTATATACCTCAGGGAACAAAATATCTGAGATAATCTAAGGTAACTACTAGATTGAGGATTGGATGAATGGTGGATGCCTGGATGGGGGATGGATGGGTGAATGTTGAGAGGGGAAAGAGGCCCTCCTTTTATAGTAAAATATGACGCATTTTCACTGGTGTAAAGATATTTGAGGCATTTTTGCTGGTTTGAATTGAACCATGAGTTCTAATTGGCCAGGATGTGATGGCTGAACCATGCATGTTGATTTGTCAGAACCTAATGATTATATTTGTAAACTAAACCGTGAATTGTGATTGGTCAGAAACTGATGACTAAAATATAAGAGCTGAACCATGAGTTGTGATTGGTCAGAACTTGATGGCTGAATCCTACAAGCTGATTGGTCATGACATCATGGCTGAATCCTGTATCCTGATTGGTTGAAGCTACTTATGTACTTCTACTTACTATTTACTATGTACTTAGAATACATATTATCTATTTGGAATATGATTGATGCAATTAAACTATGTGATATGATCAAAGCATAATAATACCACATTTTCACCAAATGCAAGTGCGTGGTTTTGCCCTGTTTTACTGTGGATCAGCTCAGCTCCCCGCTTGCACCAGGGGAGAGGAGGAGCACTCTGTAGTGAGTGCCATAGCTTAACTTTTTCGCGTAAATCTGGTGGATACCTCCCCTATATCTTGCTTTGTCCTTCATGGAGTATTGGTTAACCCATGTTGAACTCATCTAGAATTTTACGGGAATTTAGTTTGATCTGTATAGTAAAGATAACCACAGCAAGTTTGTAATTTAAGTTGAACTGTTCTTTAATTGACAAAATTTTTCTGGTGAAAATTCAGACTACATTTTGATTGAAATTTTGGTAGTGTACAAAGAAGGTATTGAGGAAGGATGATAATGTGCCAACAGATCATCATGGCTAAGATCTGTTTTGAAAAAAATCGGTTAATAATTGTATTATACTATTTGCATCCAAATAAATCTAAGAAGTTGCCCTAACAAAAGCCAAAATTTGCCACAATTGTACCACATGTGACAAAAAGGTACCCTCTCAGTCCAAAAAATAGTTGAAGTCAATCTGCAGAGTGTCAGGGCTCAGCGGGACATCATATTTCATTACCACACATTTTGTGGTAATATGGTTTTTATTTATTTATTTAGAAATTCTCAATTTCATGTTCCATTTCTGTTTTTTGTGAGAAGTGATTTTGACAATGTCACCCTATTGCGCACGAGCGCAATAGGGTGACAAATTGAAGATTGGTTTCACACCCCGTGACTAATACACATTGGTGATTGGCTGTGAAAGGCCGAGCTTGTTGAGCAGTATGTCTGTGTAACATGCATTTATTGAGAAATTATATTCCATAGTCATGACTAAGTGGAGCTAGAATTCAAGATAAATTCAACAAAATTTATTGATAATTTCACAATGCGTAGCATATCACTTAATCATTATTTCACCTCCATTTCACCTCATGGAAAGGAATAATTCGTCAACAATTTGTGATTGACTTCTGACAGAGTTCAGACCAAAACCAGGGTCAACTTCAGCTATGGCACTTCCTAGAAAGTGCTCCCTCCTCTCCCCTGGTGTGCAAGAGGAGAAGAGGTTCACCTGCCGCAGCTCCCCCCACGCGACAAGCAACGGGTAGCAGGGACATTGGCCATTCTGTTTCTTGTCTCCCAGTCTGTCCTTTTATAGCCGCAACATACCACTAACCCCCTCACCCTTCTCTTTGACGGAAGACAATCTACACTCCCTTTCTGGACGCGTACATCCTACACCTGGCCAACAGCAAGACCCACTTCAACATACTTTTTTGTAATCCCCCCTCTCCACACCTCAAATTGATTGGTCTCCATCGGGCAAGAGACATTTCACCATCACCGGCAGCCTACAACTTGTCTCAACCAATCCTGCAGTGTAAACTGTAAGTTCTGGATAATAAAATACTTCTCTTCAAACTGACCCTTGCTTATGTCTCATTTCGCACTCTACAGTGCTGTATGTTCAACATCTGACTGTTAACAGGGCGAACCCACCTTTGCTCACCTTCAAGTTCACACTCAGCTCACCAATCGCCCTCGTGACCTTGCGGTGTGCCATATCCGGTAAATCTGACTCAAACACCTCCTCCCTTTTTGCCTAACTGATCTTAATGCCCTGTAGTCTCTCCTTTGTGTTTGCTTTCTAACCAATTGTTTATGGGTCATCAACTATCTCCTGTAGATACTGTTACCATTGACACTTAGCCACTCTTTGAACCCTCGCCGGACCCTAACAAACCAGCCCAGTATAACCAATGCATTTTACCTGAATTTATCTCACAGGTTTTGCCTATGTCCAATCTACGCAAGTATCTTTGAAAAAGAAAACCCAAAACTGACATTTTTTTTTGTTTATGGGCTGGTTGGGAACAAAATACAAAGATAGACAACATTCAACCTGAACCACTCATCATCACCAAACCATTACCTCCAACTATCACCCCCAACCAACCCAAGCAAGACAATCTCATCGTAGGCTTACACTGTTTTCAAAACATACAAATAAAACCCAACTAACTTTTCTCTCTCAAGGATCCTGCAGCCCAGTTACCACTTCGTTCCCCACTCACACCAGAAAATATCAACTTCAATCTACCCCTACATCTCATCGCTGTAGGTCAGAATGGTCTCATTCTTATCAACCTTATCCCGCTGGTATCTATGTAGACCCCAGAGTGATTGGAGCACTCTGAGTAATGGAAAGCTAGTGCATAGGATCACTCCAAAAAGTTGTACATATATTGAACGCATCTCCGCTCCTTTCTTTCATCAGGATGATTTAACAAAAGAACAGGCACTCTCATTCCCCAAGCATGTATTTGCAATTGCTTGCTGCACTGGCTCACTTTGGAATTCAAAAAATTTTTTATCCATCACGATCTTCTCACCCACACTCACAATCCACACATAACAGATGATTTCTACACTCCAGTGGCCAGAAGACCTAACAAATTCACTTGTAAGAGCTCCTTTTTTTTCTTTTTTGTGTTCTCTAAGGTTTTCGCAATGACCGCTCGAAAATACTTTATTGGGGCAGGGGGAACCTCTTAGGTAATTTGACTCAGGTTTCATTGACTTGATCTGCGGCCCTAAGCAGGTTGATAGCAAAAGATTACGTTCAACTGTCTTTCAATTGGATTGCCCATTGCGTGCTGGGTCAAACAATCCACAGTAAATCCTCTTTTTTCCTTGTTTTTTATTCTCTCTGTTCCTGTCATCCCCACACTTTTAGCATAGAGTAATGTGGTCCCTAGATTTGTTTTGTCAGATCGAAAGGGGAAAAAAGGGTGCCAAAGAGGGTTTTGTCAAATGATTAATGCCGCTGTGGTACTCACAATGGGTCGTCACTTCCTACCACTGGTGTGGCCATCATTTTATCATCATCAGGGTCCCTGCGTGCTTATTGAATATAAAACCCACAATTGTGGGTCAATTGCTTCCTCCCATCAGCTTCTTTTGATTTATTTTCTATTTTTTGTGACACCTCTATCAATTGACTTTCTTTTTTTTCCAATCTGACCACCTTCAAACAATGCCGTCTCCCGATTCTTGACCCATTCCGGCTGCATCTTTCCTCATCTCCGTCCCAAAGCTTCATCCATGAGACCATGAGTACACTCGAGTCATCGAACGCTCTTCCATTGTATCAAACAACCACCCAACAAGTTCTGTGGGCGCCAACCAAGTAAAAAAACAAGGGTCAGGCTAAATGCACTCCAAAGTTTTACTACATGCACTCCAACTTTTTGGAGTGGGCACTTGCCCACTCCAAAATAATTGGAGTGGACAGGTGTCCACTCCAATGTTTTTGGAGTGGACACCTGACACACTCCAGTTATTTTGGAGTACATAAGATGTGCACACCAGAGGGAAAAAATATATTGGAGTGCACAAAGTGCGCACTCCAAATACCCCCCAAAAAAGCTGAATGCACTCCAATTTTTTCCTTTTTGTACTCCGAGGTTGAGCCCAGGTCTTGAGGGATACTACAACATTGTTTGTCAGTGGGGGGGAAGCTGAAAACATGTTGTTATATGTATTTCTATCTCTATCTGATCATAAAAAGTGTGGGATAGGAGGTGATCAAGTTAGAATGTGAGCTTTCCATGAGGGGGTGTTGGGATTTCCTGGTGTTTTTTGGGTGTAACTTGCAGTGGGTTTCAGGGTGTGCACTCCCTTCAATCCAAAAGTATTGAGTTATTGGAGTGCCCACCTATAAGTCACTCCATTTTTTGGGTGTACTCTGGGTGTGCACTCCAAAGTCATTGGAGTGCGCAAAATGTACACTCCAACAAACTGAAAAATTATTTTGCAATTGGTGTGCACAGGATTTGCACTCCAATAAGTTGGAGTGCATGGTCTGTGTACTCCAAGCATATGTGAGACTTTGGAGTGGACAAGTGTTCACTCCAAAAAGATTGGAGTGAACACTTGTCCACTCCAAAATGGAGTGCATGTAGGAAATCATTGGAGTGCATTTAGCCTGACCCAAAAACAAACAAAAAGATAATGAACAATAAAAATAACATATAACAATAAAAAATATGATTCAAAGCTAGGGGTGGTGGCAGACCAAATGTTGATGGTGGATTGGATGCTAGAACACGGAGAGTGATCTGATGATGGCCAGCAAGAAAAGGGCATGGTTGAGTAAGGGCCATTTGACTGCCTAAAAGCTTGCATCCTTGTGGCTTTGGTTGTGATATGGCCAAGCATTCTGACCATTGGTATTGTATTGCTAAGGCTAAGGTTCCCTCCTCAATGACCAAAGAAATTGAGGCTACCCACAGCCAGAAGAATAAAGAATGGAACAAGAAACTTTAAGAGAAATTGAAAGAGAGAGATTGACTTTGAGCATTGAATGCATGGAGTTAGTTCAAAGGTGATTTGTAGTGAGTAATAGATTCAGGAAGGCAAAGATGATCAAAAGTAAAATGAATGAGAGTAGCAAGATGAATTGGTGGTGATAACAATTAGGGATTGAGATACATGAGCATTAGTTTTTGAAGGAGTCCTGGGTGGCGCGTGATTTCAGTCAAATTTCACTATGACAGCAAATGTGAGAGTTGAAATCATGTAAAATATTTCAACTCATCAGTTCCAGTGAAGTTAGGGCTCTCAAATTGTAGAAAGCTGAGACATTGTTAAATGTTTGAAGGGAGTGCTAGCTGCATTATCTGGGTTAAAGAAAGGTCTTCAGATGGGTAGAGTCACCCCTTCCTGGATTGCAGGGTGGGACATAGAGCTGGAACACTAACAATGTGGTGGTGCAGCGGCCCTGGCCTCTAGTATAATATATGATTTAAATCTAAAATGATGATAGCCAAGTGATTCTCCAAGTAACTAAGAGTTAAAGAAACTGTATAACTAAAATATGCAATAATAAACCTAAATCTATGGATATTTGAATGGAATAATTGATTATTTACCACATTTGATACTTGAAACCAATTTGGCACACCACAACGCTAGTGCTGAAAAAGCAATTTTCTTGGGTTACACCAACAACTTTTCAACATATAGGTTCATCAAGATTGACTCTAGAAATCTATGTATGGCAAGAAATGTTACTTTTGATGAATCAACCTTCCTGTGTCTTACAAGTGACATTCTTGAAGATTTGTCCTTCCACTTTAACCCATTCAAAGTTATTGAAGATGAAGACAATGTTGATGTTCCAGATTTCCATCCATTTCCAAATCAAGAACTGTTGAACGATGAAGAAATTCCACCTATGCATACAGCTCATGATATTGTCGGTGATATATCTTACAAGAACATTCTCACACATTGCTGGAGGGGGGATCCAGTATCTTTCAACACTGTATCTGTAGAAAAACACCTTTCCCATGAACATGTCATGAATCTTCCAGATAAAGATAAATGGATCACTGCTCTCAACAAAGAACAAAACAATATGGACAGTTAAGATGTTTGGGACATCATTGACAAGAAAGACAATGATAAACCTATCAATTGTACCTGGGTTTTTAAGATCAAACCAGAATTGTCAAATCAAAACAAGGAATACAAAGCACGGCTTTGTGTCCAAGGGTTCAAAGAAGTGTTTGGAAAAGATTACAACATGACCTTCGCCCTGACGGGAAAACTCCTCTCCTTGCGACTTCTCATTGCATTATCACTTCAACATAACCTCCAATTTCACCAAGTTGATGTGAAATGTGCTTTCTTAAACACTCCAATTCATGAAAGTATCACCAGGCATAAATGCTCCTTCAGATAAAGTTATTTTATTGAAGAAAGCTTTATAAGTTCTAAAACAAGTGCCTAAAGAGTGGCATCTCACTCTCTCTTCGTGGCTCTTGTCTGTTGGATTTAGCCAATCCTATGCCAAACCCTGCGTCTTTTTGTCTTCTGTTACCTGGCTTTATGTACACACGTCAATGAAATACCTATTTTTAGATCTGAACCAGAAGTCTTCAAAGACTTGTGTTGCCAACGGTTCAAGATCAAAGACCTTATTTCACACGGCGTCTTGTACAAGAAACGTGTGGGCACTATTTGAAGGAAGAAAAGGAAAGGAGATAGTTTCAAAGAGAGGAATGACTGTTCGAAGCTCTTTATTTTGAAGAAGAGGGAATTAGAGTAGAAAACTTAAAGGGTTTGCAATGAGAAGGCTCAAAGAAGGAGGAATCAATTTTTATGCTGAAAACTATAATCTTATTTTGATGAGGAAAAAGATGGAAAGCATACAAGCAGAAAGCTTATGTAGGGAATACAAGTGGTGCTACAAAGGTATGACATAGGTTCAAACAAGAGATGAGGTCATAGGGTCAAAGCAGAAGAAATGAAAGAGGGAGGTCATAGCTTCTGAGATCAAGCAACCAAGGCAAGTCCATGACTGAAGAACCAAGCAAGGGTAAGTGCAATGGGTGCAAGGGAGATTTAATTGAACTTTGAAGTTTGAGGACTGTGCAAGTTGAAGTTTGAAAGTTTGAAGAGGAAATGCACGAAACCAGAAAAGGGAGTTTAAGCGCATGGCGAAGTAATGCCGAAACAAAGGAAGACCGGTAAGAGTGTTATTGGTCTTGCTTTTGTTTGCATAACTGGAAAGCAACGTGCTATTGAATCTTTGAAGGTTTGGAAAGTAACTTTGAAGAGAGCACTGAAGATTGCTGAGGGTGCATATACATGTGATGTCATATGCAACCCAAGGATTAATCAAAAAGGGGTTCAACACGCGACCCACCCTTTCGGTTGCCAGACCATCAGGTGGGTCGCACCTTCAGAAAACCCGTCGGAATTGGGGGTTGCGGGTCAAATTTGCAAAAATTCACTCCCTATGGGTTGTTCCTTTAATTTCCTTACCGGAAATGAAGGTCGCGGGTACAAAACGCACCCCCAAACCAAAATCATCAAAAAATGAAAACAAAAGCGATGGAGAGACATTAAAAGGAAAGATAAAAGAAAGAAAGCAAAAAGAAAGAGATGAAAAGAAAAGAAAAGAAAAGAAAAGAAAAGAAAAGAAAAGAAAAGAAAAGAAAAGAAAAGAAAAGAAAAGAAAAGAAAAGAAAAGAAAAGAAAAGAAAAGAAAAGAAAAGAAAAGAAAAGAAAAGAAAAGAAAAGAAAAGAAAAGAAAAGAAAAGAAAAGAAAAGAAAAGAAAAGAAAAGAAAAGAAAAGAAAAGAAAAGAAAAGAAAAGAAAAGAAAAGAAAAGAAAAGAAAAGAAAAGAAAAGAAAAGAAAAGAGAGAAAAATAAAAGAAAAATGAGAGAAAAATTAAAGAAAAATGAGAGAAAAACATGTTAAGAAAGAGAAGGAAGCGGAAGTGCCACAATAAGAGGAGGACAAGAGGAGGAAGAGGTGGGATGGTTGTTGGATGGGGAAGAAGATGTCGACGTCAATGGCAAAAAGAAGAAGGAATTGCAAAAGGCAATGGTGGAAATCAAGGCCAAGGTTGCCGAAACGGTGGTGGCATTGATGAAGATGGTACCCAAAGGGGTGGATCAATTTTACACCGTACATGCAATGTAAAACCAACCGTGTGTAAAAGTACATATCCAGGGCCAAACAATTGAAATTACAGGGTTTAGAGTTAAGATTGCACCATGTTATACATGAAGTACAAATCTGGTTCCAGCCACTGAGCGGGTACACTTTCACCATGTGGCAGTTCACATTGCCCGTTACGTGGCATGTTAAACTGTATTTATCCTCTGAAACAAATACAATTACAATACAATTTTTACAACGTCTACACCATGAAGCCCCACGAAACTCAATTTATGTATTCTTACAACCTCATTGCAGCTTCCAACATCCAAAATGGTCCAATCACCCCACTCCCCCCCCCTTTTCCATCCCCAACTCAATTTCATTTTCCCCTTCCAACCCAATCTTTTTGACTAACTCCCCTCCCAACTTAATCTGTGGCTTATTCTCCATACTTAATCTCAGCTAAACCCCTCGATTGAACCAACAAGAGAAAGAATCCTCATAAAATCCACCAGATTGTCCTCTCACCAACTAGTAACCAGAGCAGCAAACTCACGAGTCCTTCAAAGGACAATTCTATTAACAAATCATCTGATTCTGACAATAAAAAACTCACGAATCTACCCTCGTCCGATTCTGATGATGAAAAAAAATGAATCTCCCCGTGGGAAAGACAGGCAAAAACTGGCAATTGCCCCTAGAGATCAGTCGTGGATTCAGCACATACATCAACCACAACTGCACCTTAGATAAGCAGGGTTATCCCCTGTTCCCTAACCAATCAACTACATACGTTTGTCCTGCTGGAACTGAGATCGAGGAACTGAGATCGAGAACTTTGGTAAGGTTGGGTTCTCACAAACGTCAAACCACAAATCCCAGTCTGGAAATTCCTGGAAGGTTATCCGGGTTACATGCCTCGGGGTATCATTCTGCCATTAGGAGGAATGCAGCTATGCTGGGCCTCCTCCGACTGGACGTGGGAAAATCAAAGAGCTTATAAGCCGGTGAGTTCTTGGATTTGTAATGATTCTTGATCATTGAGGCTTGTGATATCTGACTGGTTCCTTCAACCTAAGTAATCCCCCTTGTCTGGGTTCAAGAGGTCGTTGTCCTGGAAAGGTTTACTGGCAGAGATGTATGCAAGCAAAGTGTTGATTTGACATATACGAGTCTGGCTGGGGGCTCCTCTGACACTGAGGGTTCCACGATCATCCTTGGGCGACACGGAAGAAACCTGATCCATTGGCCCAGAAGGAGCTTGTGGCTGAGATCCAAAAGAACCCCAAGATTTTGGCTCCTCAACTTAAGGTACGCATTTTCTGGCTCACAGTCATTTGATTTTACATTGTAAAATCACATTATGGGACTTTTACATTGTTTTCCACAATGTAAAAGTACCATACTGTGATTTTACAATGTAAAAACAAAAGAATGAATTTGAACGCTTAAATTGATTTTGATACAACCAAAAAACAGATTGGCAACCCGCCTGAAAAAAAAAAATCAGTTCAAAAATGTTGAGACAATTCACGAGTCCCTTGGAAATGCAGACCATCTGCGCTACTACAGGAGACAAATTCTTGGCAGGATTGAAGGCGGGGATAAATTTCTTTTTGACATGCTCCAGTGGGATCAGTAAGTGGCCAGGATCCTTCTTGAGAATTAAAAAAAAGTATATGCTTAATTGTTTCTGTTTCTACTTTCACAGGAAAGGATTGCAGATCATTTCCAGTTCATTCTGTCAGGGTCACGAGCATTTCACATTTCAAACTCTGGATGTCTGAGAGGCTGCTGGATCGTTGCGAGGAAGATAATAAGCTATATTCAGGAGGCTTAATATCCAACGTAACGTACCGTTTCTTTTCATCGGGATATCTCCCGACAACATCAATATACTGCAATGATATCGGCCGATGGATACCCGTGAAATTGAGCTGGATTAGAGGTCTTTCGGAGGACTACTACTACACAATACACTTCAGTGTTTTGTTCCAACAATATCTCATACCCTCAATTCTTCCAGAAGAATGTGAAAAGCTGGAGACTAGTATTGTGGATTTTTAAAAAACTCAACAGATGGGCTTCATTGCAGCTTAATCAAAGGTTTTTGGCCAGACTAATCCAGAGGCCGCCCTGAGCAAGCTAAAGGGATGCAGGGAGCATGTCTGTCAATCCATTACCTGATTCAAGTGTAATTGTGCACTAATCAGGCCTGAAGAAGAGGTGAGCCACGTTTCCTTACTCCTAAATGTAATGTGGGGATTTTTACACTGGCCCTTTTGCATGGTGATCAATTTTACATTGCCTTTTACATGTGGATTTTTACACTGCCTTTTCTCACATGGTGTCCAATATTAATTTTTACACCTGCCCTTTTACATTGTCTCCACTAACATTTTTCCCTTTTGATCAATTGCTGACTCCCATTATTCCATATCTTTACCCATTAAATCCCTCTACGTAGATCTTCTGGAGCTGATGGAAAAATCTGGCAAGACACACAAGGCGTGAATTGATGAGATCAGACGTCTCTTTCCCAAGACCAAAAAATGGCTCGACTGGTGGATGATGGCAGACATTGAGGAAATACTCTGCCCTACACTGTGGGTGCTGATCAACGGCAAACCGACGTTGGAAGTTGGGTTGAGCCAATTGCAGCTGACCCCGCAATAAGCCAATGGCAAGCTGTCATAGGTATGAAAAACCCAACTAGGGCGACAAGCGCCTATCCGCCCCCGACAGCAACACCACTCAGCTGTGGGAAAGGAGGCGGTCTGGCAAGGTGAGCCAGGCCACAAAAAGATAACTTTGGTCAGGCTCAAACCTTGGACCACACTGCTGGATGTGAAGCACCAGGATTTTCTTACTGCTGAGACATTCAGCTTTTGTAGAAGACCAGATTAAAGAAATTTATAGATTTTTTTTTTGGACAAGTTGTTTTTTTTTTTTTTGCTCAGAAGAAAAAAAAAAAGTCTGCAAGTGTGGACACCGACATGTTCAAGAGGTTGGGTTGCTCGCTGGCTGACCTGCTAGGCAAGCCAACCATACCGCCATCAATAACGGTAAGGTAGGCCGCCCAGCATGTCATCTAAGGGCGGCTAATGGGCAGGTCAAGCCTCCCATTAAGGCCTGCCTGACGTCATTTCAGGGCGGGCCTACTGAAATTTGACGGACGGGCAAACCCAACGTCAACCAGCCTGACTTTTGCACCCGTGGTGTAGCCGCCAAAAAATGTTGGAAGATTGCCCCGACAGAGACAATGGACTACCAAGCTCTGCCAATTCCCAGGAGAGCATGCACAGAGTATACTACATGTTTAGGTCAGATAAATTCTACTATTCTCACAGCCAATAGAAGAACAAAAAGATGAATCACTTACACATATCTCTCCCTTTGGAACACAGTTCTGTCAAAAAGTCTATGATGAAGGGTATGGTCGAGCTCTACAGATTTGTCAAAGCATGTGATGGACATGCGTGGGGTCCCAGTCCACTATGGTACACAGCCAAAGAAACAAGTCAATGTCTCTCAATCAATCGGCTGGATCAAACCTACAAAACATCAGTGTGCTACTTCCAAGGAGCAGTCTGCCAAGAACGACAGACGACTGCCAGACACCACAGCCTCCCTGCTTGATGAATCAAGCCGACCTCCAAAGAAGGCCAACTAACTCGCGAAACATTGACAAAAATCCTTACACCACGTACGTCTCCTATGCGGCCTCTACCCACAAAAAAAGAAAAACCACTGTTGGCTTTCATTGGCTCTGGAGCCTCTCTATGCCATCTACAGCCCACTGTGGCTATGGGAGCCAGGAGGTAGAGATACAGATCTGTTCTACACACTCATTACCCATTTAACCTCACGATTGACAAACAAACTCACTGAAGGTATGTCCTTAAAGTCAGTCCTAAGTCTTGGATCTGGGAAGCTGTTTGACCTGGCCCACAAGAAGAAACCTCAATTCTTTGAACCCAGAAAATTTGCTTCCTGCGATCACTTCATCAAGGATGTTATTGAAATCAAAAGCAATTCGTCGGCAGTTCTGACTCCCCTCTTTTTGGTTAATAAGTCTCTCCGTTTCACCTGTCCTCAGCACCAAGGCAAAGTAACCCATGCTCGGGAGAACAGCACTACAAGCTTCCTAAGTATCTCGCCTCAAATGTTTGACAAGAATTCAATCAGCCGCACCAATCCTAGCAAGCTCTTGGACCTTTGGTCTACTCATGACCTGAAAGGAGCGTTGGGGATTGTTTGTTGAGACAGTAGATCAAAGAAGAAAACTACCAAAACAAAATTAGACAAAGTGACCCTCATCTCCTTCCCCAGAGCCAATCCCCCAGCTCACCTGTACTTTCAAATCCAGATAACCACCATGCTTGAAGAGGGCAAACAAGCGGCTTTCATGTCCGTCATAAACTGGCCCTCGAGGCTGCGAAGGTATTTGGTGTGGTATACATGTTGATCTTGAGGGGGTTCTGGGGTGGAAAACATTATTGGGGGAAAGTTGTGTGTCACAGGTGTTTGGAGGCACGATGACAGTCAAAACACTGGAAATGCTTGTCTTATCAGTACGGATCCCGGAAGTATTGGTGGAGCCCAAGAATGCACCAACTGGCTGATCTATTCTCGCTCGTGGACCAGTGACGTGTTGAACTTGTATTTCATTTCATTTATATTTTCTTCAAGTTTCAGTCTAGTTTGTATGCCACATACATTTCACAAACACAGGAGTATACCTGGGGCAGCAGACATGGAAGGATGATTTCCTCATCCTTTCACTTACTCAATCTGCAGTCCCAGGTAAGTCTCAATCACTTCACTTTGTTTCTGTTTCTTTTCTATCTCTTCTCTCCTCTCTCTCTGTTTCTTCTTCTGACTGACTAAAGTTGTTTTTCATTTCTTATTACTTCATTTTGTTTATTGAAATTTATCCTTTCACTTACTCAATCTGCGGTCCCAGAATCTTCACCTCTTCATGACGAGAGTGAATCCGTCCAACAATCCATTGCCCGTATCCAAAAGTACAATCCTGGATCAGCAATGATGATCCCATTTACCCAGATGAAAGCCATCTTGGATCAAGATCAAACAGTGGGTAGTGAAGGGCCTCCAGAGGTGAAAGGCAAGATATAGACCAAGGAGGAACCACGAAAAGTCAAGATACGGATCAGGCCAAATGAAGAAACAAATGCAGAGGAAAAAAGAGAAGAAAACCAACCTGCAACATTGGGGATTGATAATAAAATCACTAAGGCAAGTGATTCAAAGACATCAATAAACCTCCGGTGGGCGCCCTTGACTGATGTGGATTGGAAACAAATTGAGGCACACACCCAAGCACACTGGAAGGCGCCAAACAATGCACTTGCAAGCAAGAAGACGGCAAAAGACGCCTCCCTTGCAAGTCAGAAGAAGGCAAGGGTCAAAGTGAAGGAGGAAGTAATAGAAGCAAAGGTCGGAATCAGGAAGTCAGCTAGGAGGGTTGGTAAATAGAACCATGGGATTCTGTAAGGTTTTTTCCTTCTTTCTATGGTTTATGTCTTTCTTGGTGGTTTGCAGAGCAGTGCAAATTTATTCACTGTGTGTCTTTTTGGGAAATTTTGCATTTTCTTTTTTTTACATTGTGTGTGAGATGTAAGGATTGCGCTGCAAATTTATTTGATTTTAGTTATTTGTAGATTTTTTAAATTGCCAACCCATTGGTAAAATTGTGGTGTTCTTTTCATTTTTATGAGGCCACATGATAATTTTTGCAATGGGGTGTTAACATTGCCTTCCTAACAGGGCTTTTCTTTGAAGGAAACTTAATGTAAAATTTTGCTGTAGGCTCTGTAAGGGCATTTTTACAACAGGTGTGTTTTACATTGGGCATGCAATGTAAAAAACTAGTTGTAAATTTCAACATCCCCATAAATTAAGGGAGGGATTAAAAAGGAAGTTTGAAGGATTGTTGAAAAAGATGGGGGATATAATAGAAGAGATGTAGAGGATAGATTGTTGTTTGTTATTTTTTTATTTATTTTTATTTTTTGCTTGTGAATATTTCATTTTTAATTTTTTTTTTAGTAAGAAGAAAGTGAGACAAGAAAAGAGAAAGTGAGAGAAATAAGAGAACTAACAATGTGATAAAAGAAACAGAGATAAAAAGAATATGAAGGAAGAAAAGAACAGAAGGGGAATCACTGCTAACATCACAACATATCCCATATAGAATATCCTGGAAAAAATTGGGATATCCTGTAAAAAATCAGGAATATATTCTGTAAGGTCCATGTTTTTCCCACAGATTTCTGTATTTTTTGCAAAGATACAGATTTCATGTCTCTCTTTCTCACCACTACAGAAATGTCAAATCAATATAATCAGCACTGGGCCACTACAATACGCTGCTCTTTTTTTGGAAAAAATGGCAGTGTTGCAATTCAATTATCAGCCTGCAAATCCCATAGTGTGAGCGTCATTTTCAGCGCCGCTAAGCTGCATCACACAGCTTTACGGCTGTTTGTAGCAGTTTTTGCCGCTAAAAACGGCTGCAACACAGCGTAACAACCTCTTTTTTGAGGTCAGACACATAGAAATAGCGGCAACTCGGCTGACAGCCAACAAAAAACCTGTTAGCTGTTAGCAGAATTATGCTACTGCTACAGTCAGCATAGCGGGCCCACCATTGATATAATGGCAGCTTGAGATCAAAATGATCAAGAAGTGAAAAGGAAGCTTTCTTCAGATTAATGAATTTATCATTTTTTCAACCGCTAATCAAAGTCAACAGACTGTTTGACAAAATCTGAAAGATGCTTGGTTTCACTTAAACTTTGCTATCTTAATTCTTACACAAAATTAATGAACTTAGGCACTGTCTTTGATCAGTGGACAGTTTAAACTTAGTTGATCTTTCTGGTGAATTAGTACACCACAGAGAGTTTGGTTGACTGAGCACCAACAGAAAATTTCCTGTCGTGCCAACTCACCCGACCCCACCAATTTTTTTGGTGACCAACCACATGTCTCATAGCAGGATGTATCAGAAGACGCTGTTGGAGAATGTTGTCGGTGTATCTTCTGACTGCATGCCTACAGAATGGTAGCTGTTGGCATAACTAAAAGCAGCAGCTGCCAATGTTGTTCTGACAAGTGCATCCAAAAAAAAGCAACACAGCGACTCAAACCTCAGGCCTCCAGCCTCACAGAAGCCGTTACTTTCAAAGGTGGCATCTAGCACTTGGGCCATTGATCTGTTGCAACCACCACTTCATTGGTGTTATGAATCACGCCTTGGATTGCTTGTTGAGTTTTTTTTTTTGGAAAAGTGCTCTCATAACTTTTTTCTGTATGTTTTTTTTTCACATGTAACTTCTTTCTTGCGTTGAAAGAAGCATGAGTCAGGCAATGGGCTCTGCCATCAGGTTCACGACGAGCCAACCATTGAGTTGTGTTGGCTCCTCTTTTTGGGCGGTTACTTGTTGCCTGTAAGTGCCCAACCACCCTGCCAACATGTCTGTGTCAGCTGGGTGGGCATGACAGATGGGTCGAGAGGGGCAATTGCCTGCTGTAGGTGTGCCCTCCATGGCATTTTCAGGGCAGACTGGTCAGCACAGCCCCCTGAGTGACTGCATGGTGGGGCCAACACAGACAAATTCAAGAACTTGTGCGGTGGTGTACACCCATATGCGAGCTTAACTAAACCACTCGTGGTGAGCAGGTCTGGGTGGCAGCCCAGTCTCACTAGAGAGGCTTATACACAAGCACACCAAGCTCGTGTGAGCCTGGCGTGATGTAGAGTTTCTCTCTTGGCTTCTTCATTACTCATCCCAACTTTTTGTTGGTTTGTTTTTATGACAGTGTTCCATGCTCGTAATTTTTCAGTATTTTTTTTGTTGATGTATTCTCACCTCTTCATTTTTGAAACTCAATCACAAGAAATTTGAAAAAATTATTTCATTTAATTAACCGGCAAGATTATAATGAAGAACATGAGTTCCAGTGACTTCATCTAGGGTATGGAATTGTACAAGAAATATGATATTCTTCTTAGACCCTTCACAAACAATTAGGTTCTTTGAGCAGGCATAATTCTGGAGTTCAATTGAGTATGTGTTCTTTTTTTTGTTTTTGCCCATTCGCAATAGAAAGGGAGTAGCTCAAGTGAAGTAAGATTGAGAAAGGATGAATGTATTCCTCAGAGTTTTTTCGGCTCTTTCAGAAAGGATCAAGGAGTGTTCTATGAGAATGATCAAATTTACTGCTTCTGATTCATCAATCTCGGTCTCTTCATCTGAGCCTAAGGAGTGTGATTCACTTTCATAATCAAGATTGGAGGCACCAAACTGACCCCTCCTCTCAAGATTAGTAGTGGCAGGAATTCCAGACATCAGAGCTTGAGATTGAGTGGAATTGGGAAAAGTTTGAAGACATTGATATCCAACTACTAGCTAGGGAGATGATGTGAAGATAAGATGAGGGGAAAAACTTTGATGAAGAAAATGAGGCAGAGGTTGAAGTCAAAGTATCGGAACTACAAGGAATTCTTGATACAATTTACAGTTGTTCCAATATGGAATGGAATTGGGAAATTATTTTTTTCCCATTTTCCACCAAGCTGTGTTGATGTTCAGCTAAGCTGTACTTTTACTCTTCTGCCCAGCTGCTGTTCTAAAAAACCGGGGGGGGGGGGATTGTCCCAATCCAATCCCTGTTTGTCAAAAAGTTACAAATAAGATGTCTGAAGCCAATGAATTCGAGTCGCTTATCCCACCCTTGGAACTCCTGGTTTTGATGAAAATAGAAGTCACTTAGAATCATCAGGATGTTGAGGCTGCTGTCTACTTCACTGTCTATGTTGCCAGGCCACCCAAAGGGACAAAAAGGACCAATACAACAGGTACCATTGGTCTTTAAGCAGCCAAAACACTGCTCAATCTCCATCAACACTTGCCAGACAAATGTTGGCAAAATTCAAGAACAAATGGTAAGAATCATGAACACTTGATGTCCAGATCTTGGACAATTGGCTCTAGCCAACACCAACTCAGATTCTCCTTGGACAAAGTGGATACTTGCCTTATCAAACAGCCAAGGGGGTGTGTTTGACCAATCTCAAGAGAAACTTTTGAAGCCTGCTATACTCAGGAAATGAATGGACTTGTGAGATTGAGCGGAGTCAAAGAGGTCAAGCAACCATCATTGTAACTCAAGCAAGTCTGCAAGCTGAAGTCCCACCTGATCAGGTTTGTCTTTGGCATGCTGTTTTTCAGTTGACTCCAAGGAAAAAAAATCTGATCACATTTTTTCTGGTTTTGTTTAGCAAGCAGCTGCAAACTGCTGCACAGGGCAATCGAGAAGGATCAGATCATCACTGGAACAATTTCCTCCTGTCAACCACCATCAGCAACTTGTACAAGACCCATCGGATGGTTGGACATTTGCACTGAGGCTTTCCAATCTATTGGAACCCCATGAATCCAAATGAGGGAATCATCCTGTCAGCTAGTACAGTAACAATCTGGGCTGAGAATAGTATGTTGATTGTTTTGATTTTTATATGTTAAGATTGCTGACTTGGTCACGTACAGGTCCATTGATCTCCTGGAGTTGATCTGAATCACCCACCCTCAACTCTCTTTCTGTCCACTCAAGGAAAGGAGGAATCAACATGCACAATCACCAGTAGGTTGTTCTGAGAATCAACATACTCAAGTTAGTCCGAGCTGTGATGTCCCATCAACCCAACCTAAAAGAAACCTAGATACAATCTACTGTCTTGGCTGTGATGTGACCATCACTGAATACATCAAGTTTTGTTACTACCATCCAGAAGACTGTGCCCACAATATGAAGGAGTTTTGTAGTAAGTAGTTTATTAACAACTATTACTTGTTTGCAACCAACTTAGTTGTAAACCGCCTCCTGAATGAATATAAGATGCCTTGTGGATTAGTGGCAAGTCTCCAAGATAATGTTGATCGCTTTACTGTACACCTCAGAGCCCAATCTACCCTCCAGTCTGAAGACTTTCCAAGTGATCAGCTTGAACAATCTGTTTCAAAATGATGCGGATTGCTTTTCAGAGTCATTTTTACAACAAACAATTGTTATTAGCAACTCACTTATCTTAAACTACAGAATAATCTTATTCTTACATATTTGTAATTCAAATGAGATAACCATAACTTTTGAACTCAGTATAACACAATCAATTGTCCATGTCAAAAGCAGTGGTGTTATGAATGTATGTAGTTTCATCATCAGGTGTCTCTGATAGCCCATTTGAGTGACGAAAAAAAGATTTCAAGACTGAGAAACACATCTCGATGGGGTTGAGTTCAGGCGAGTAGGGTGGTAGATATATCAAGCAGACACCATGCTGATGACACAGTTATCTACAATCAAGACTGAGTTGACTCCTTGAAAGGGATTCATCCGAGGCAACTGGAATGAAAATCGGTTCCGATCCCAATTAAAAAAACACATGTGAATGCTTACCAGAATATGCTTCAAAAAGGATTCAAAGTCTGGACGTTTGAACGATACTTCCTTGATATTGATTCCCAGTACCCCATATAAAGTTATTCCTGGCAGCAGTGAATATCACTTTGCATTTGCTCTGGCTGATGGGTGGTGACTCCTTTGACCATGAGGAGCACGTCTATGCATTTGTACAAGGCTTTGGTGGGAGATCAATGATTCATCTGTATTATTTTGAGTTAATCAGATGAACAACAATCAAATAATGTGTAAGTCAAATCTGATGGATCAAACACTCACTTGCAAACACCATGAATTTAGTAGGCATGGTACCAACCTGAGCAAGATACTCACCCATCTTTAGGCCAGACTGATTTGGATTGACCCAATGGTTCTTCTTCAAGCTGATGTTCATTTTTTTTTTTGGAGGGTGTGATCAATGGTTGAGATGCATGTAACAATGCTGTGCTCCTCTAGCAGCCACTCTTGGATCTTAACCTAGTAAGTAGGATTTTTATTCAGGTATTCTTTGAGGTCCTCTCTTGTACCGACAATGGAATTGCTGCACTTGGACCAAGTGGTTGGTCATAGTCTGGGTTTCTCACTGCACTGCCAGTAAGTCAAAAAAGGTCAGTCCAGCGGTGCAAAGAACTGGGAGAGAAGCTGATTCAAACAATCCTTTTGATTTCATTGATAGGAATGTTTTGATTCTTCAAATCAACTGCAAGGTATTTGGTGCAAGGGTTGATTGCTTGTCGGGGCAACCTTGGTCAATGGAATGGCAAGGGCTGGCAGAGCTCTCATCGGGGTAAATGCATAACTTAGCTGAACATCAACACAGCTCGGTGGAAAATGGGAAAAAAATAATTTCCCAATTCCATTCCATTTTGGAATGACTGTAGGTGATAATATGATAGGCTTCTTCCATCTTGTTGGGGATTGGTTTTCGTTTATAAACCTCCTGGGGCTTCGGTCCAAGTCCTGCTTTATATAGCTCATAAGCAGTTTTGCTTCAGCCTTTCTTGCTAGATAATCCGAAGTGACATGGGGAAATAGATCAAGTGGCTTTCATAAACAATAGGAGATACATGTTGGCGTGTCGAAATGGTTAGAAGTTAAGGTTGAGGCAACTTCCGCTTGCCGTTTCCTGTATCTTTGAACAGGCCATCTCCTCTGCTTCTTTTTCTTTTCATATAACATCCTTTGCTCTGAGTGTTCACCAGACAGATTGGCCAAGCAACATGGCCATACCATCACATGTGAACAAATCAGAGTGAAGTAGTTATAGGGAAAGGCAAATTCACAGAGCAAACAGCCCAGTAGGAAGAGCGGAACGGTGGAATCAAACAGAAAAGCATTGGTTGTCAGTGCAGGTATGAACAATCATCTCTATAAGAATTGTTTTCACTTGGTCTTGTTGCTAAGCTGCTGGTAAGTTTTAGTTGAGTGTTCTGGGTTTGACAGACATGACATCTCCTTGTCATCAGAGGAAATTTGGGGCTCAGCTTCTGATTTGGTTACATCTGACAAGTCAGAGGAGATTGTCCTTGGGTGATCAAGTTGAGGTGCTATGGGAAAAAAAACAGTGGGCTGAGTCAGGTGGCCTGTGGAACGGTGAGACCGACAGTGCAAGCTGACCTGAGGTTTTTGGTTATCTATCAGTCCTGTTACAGGATGGTTAACAGGTTGATCGTCCTGGGACATGGTCGGTTGGTCCATGTTGGTTTGGTTGTGAGCCAAGGTGGCTTCTAGGTGCAACATTTTGATGGCATTGTTCTTGTTTTTCCAGGATGCCATAGTGTATTTCGCTACTTCAGACCATGGCTGAGATGTGAATCAATAGAGGCAAAGGATTAGTTGAGGTTATGAGAAATATAAGGAATTTGCCAACCTTCTTGCCGTCTTGAGTCATGTTCTTCCATTGACGGCCGATTAGCCTGGCAACAGTCTTTTTTTTTGCTGAGGGGTTGGCCGCACGCATCTCCAGGGATACAACTTTTTGAAATAGAAAAGTTAAAGAATCATTTGCGTGCTTGTTTGCCGATAAGCTGGGTGCTTTGATTGTAAGGGGTAAAGAAAGAAGCGAGGAACAGAACTTAACTATGCAGGTGCCGGGCGTTTTAAAACGTGAACATCCCCAACAGTTTTTTGAAGCTTCGAGTATTGTGCTGGACAAGTGCGGTTGGCTGTTAGAGAATCTGTAGAGCCACTAAAATAGACACACTTCTGGGCTTAGGCTTAGGCGAAAGGCCGCTCAGTCCCACCCAGAGCATCAGTTATTTGTTGCTGTAGGCTGCCAAAAGCTTAGCAAGGGGCAAAGAGATATGTGCAGAAAGATGGGCAAATATTGGCAAGGGTGAGCCAGAGAAGGAACTAATGATGACAGGGGAAATAGGAGATCAAGGAAGCAAATGATGTGGGAGAGAAAGGACTACCTACATCTTTTCTGGTTGCAAGAACATCCGTGGAGGAATTAGCCATTCTAAAAGGATAAGAAATGAGGGAGAGGTAGATGATGAGTGTCAAAAGGAATTTTCAAATGCTCGAGCAGAAAAATAGTGTTAGGGGAGTCGAGCAAATGAACTACAGAGAGTGGTGAGGAAAAAGAACAAACCCTGAAGAATTGGTTGAGGTAGAGGAGAGTGATGGTGGTAGAAAGGAGTTCAGAGGATGGGCAGGGAAATGATTTTTTTTTGAGAGCCACTGGTTACCTTTTCTGTATGTATGTTTATTTACTATGAGGTAATATGTCAGGAGTTTTAAATAGGATGAGGAGGGGTGTGGGAGGGTTTGACGGATGCAGGAGGATTTGATGGGTGTGGGAGGATTTGACATGGGTGGGAGGATTTGTAAACCTCCCACCCTTTAATCCTAGTTAAAAGAAAAACTGATTGTTGTTCTCATTTCACCGGATGGATGAGAACAATTTTCCAATTTTGAAGACACTTTCTTTCAAAAAGGAAATCAGGATGGGTAGATAATGTAATCTTAATCTTTAGAAAATAATCGCAGTTGACTGCTCTCACAGTTGTTGGAGGATTATTCTGTGGAAAATTAATAAAAAGTATAATCTTAAATAGTACAGAAAAGGATGATTGATTGAGGGATTTAACTTGTGACCTTGAACAGGTTTTAATGTATACATACAAGCTGTAGTCTAGTGTACTACCCGTCCTTCTCCGGTCCATCAAGAATTTGATGCAAGTTCAACTGGTACATCCATGTGGAACCTTGTGGAGCTGCAAACTGCAAAAACATAAAAAAAAGAGGCCCAAAATAGAATTTCTTAAGTTCAATTGATTTTTCCTTTCAAACTCCAATTTTGTCACTGCCAACATAATTAGAGGGTTTGCACTCAACCACTTCAAACTTAGTTGGTCTCAAGCAATCAAATGAAGATACAAGTAAACTTGAATTTTTATTTCATTGGTTGATATAAGTCAACTTGAATTTGGTTAGGTAAAATTGAGTTTCTTGAAAATACCCTCAACCCAGCCAATTTACATGTTGGACATGTTATCAAGCAATAAACAAGCATTTTGAAGGATTCAACTTCACAGACCATTTATTTTGCAATGTTAAAATTTGCCATATCATGAGGGGGAACCAATGTGGGTATTTCGATTATTATCAAATCTACAATCATTCAATTGAGGGTTTTGGAAAGATACACCATTTTCAAAAAATGCAAGTTCTTTATCTACCCATTCATCAAAATCTTTAGTTTTGGCTAATTGATGATGGGTTTCTAATTTTGGATTCAGAATATTTTATACATCCAATTGGGTCAAATGACAATCAGCTTTTCACTCTTCTCCCCATGCCCAGCACAAGAAAAAACATTTCAAATCTATATTGAAAGTGCCTTCACATCTCAGTATTTAGCAAGCTCTCAGTTTTTTGAGTGAACCTCGTGATAATTTCATCTCCTTGAAGAGAGCTTTTTGTTCAAAACTTCACATGAAATCATTTTCTTTAGGTTTTTTGACAAATCAATTGCTTACCCCAATTTTGAGCAACTTGCAACAACTTTCTTTCAATTTTTGAGGCCATCACCCATATCCATTTTTCAATCCAGTAAACAAGCTATCCTTGAGGCTAAAACACTGCAAAAAATGAATAAATCTGTGCTTAGAAATCCAATGACTGATAAATTAAAACCTTACAGCTTGTAACTCATGGTAAGTACATTAATACAGACCATGTTGTAATACAACTGCATGTACTAGTAAAATACTCTGTAGCCATTGTACCCCCAACTAAAATTGACTTACATTCCTATAAATTGCAGAAACAAGAGCCTCTTAACTATGTATAAGTTTGAATTATTTACTGATTAAATCCTGGTGAAGAAGACATTTCACAAATATGACCTATACTGCAGGTGATTTCAATGAATTCACTTGGTATGGAAGAACCAACCAGTCATTTGGAGACATGTTCTATACCAAACTAATTCAAACCAGATAGCTATATTACATCCATCTTGAAACCAAAAAAGTGATCAATTTAAATCATGGAGAATTCATGGTGAAAACCAGTTAGTTTGTTTGAATTTTTGATAAGTTGTAAGTAATTATCCAAAAATGGTAACTTACTAACTAAATATTGACATGTATGACTATGCATGTAGGGAGGCCAATAATATCCTCGCATAGATAAAAGATTTAAGAGAAGGTATACATGAAGGATACATGCAAGATATACCTGAGATGGAAACAAGATATGCTAATCAACATCCATACATACAACACAGATAGACTCTTTGATAAAGCTGAGGTAAACCAAAACCACCTGCATGCAGGTTCCAAATCTATTTCCCTGTTGACATAAAACACATTTAAATAAGACATGATTTTGCTTTGCTTAGAACTGAAATGGGAAGACAGAAGATGGTTCTGGATAGATCACTGACATATTCTGCCAAATAAAAGATCAATTGAAATGAGAAAAAAATCAAAGATAAGGGTTAAAAGGTCAGACATAACTAGATAAAAAACAAGACCTTGGTCAATATTATAGAAGTTAAAAGTGAAAAACTGAGAGTTAATGACTGGACTGCCAATGAAGCTTGAGCTTCTCTGTGTGATTAACAATAATTGTGTCCTTATAAAAGTGACTTTCAAAGTATTCTGGAACTGATCAATTGGGCCCTATATGATATGATTTCAGTTCAAGAAATGTGATACATTTCTGTTTCATTTGATGGAAAATTTCTGATTTTTTTGGTGTGGTGTGATTAATTGATCAACATAATTATTTATTTGAAACATTAAACCAAATGCATAGGATAAGAGCATCCTTATCGGTCGCTAAGTCCGCACGAGCTAAGGACTTTAGCCCCAATGCTCAACCGCACATCAGGTCAAACTACAACAGGCTAAGGCTAACCTCGCGCAAAGCTTGGTTTTTTGCTAACAGTTTCTACATGTAGCAAGCTAGGCTAACTTGCCAAACCAATAAAGATGCTCTAACTAAAGGCTTACCTCCTCATAAACCCTGTTGACCAATTGTTTTTCCCTTCAGGAATTTTATCCAAAGCAATTATTTATAGATGGGGGCTAAAGTGAAACACAATCAGATAAATTTGCATGAAAGAAAAAATAAATCTCAGGTCAAAATTACCACTTGAGAGCCATTCATGAATGATATTTTGAGGTTCAAGCAGATATCTGGTTTCATGTGATTCGTTTTTTACTTGTATCACTTGGGGTGGCTTTTGAACCAATGTGTAATACTTGATGGATCTATAATTTCTAGTTGCTCCAATAAATCTCAAGTAGACTTTTGTTTTTCAATCAAAAGCAAAAAAATAATCCTGATTTTTATTGATTGAAATGAAAGATCTGAATACATCATTGCTGAACCTGTCAGCTTGCTACTATGCAGAGACAAGCTTACAAAGTAATCAAGTAAATAAATAAATAAAAATAGTAAAGATAAAAAGTATAAAACAATAGAATACATTAAGAAGGATGAATAAATGTGTAAATATTATTGTTAAAATGAAATCTACATACCAAATAACCTAGGGTCACCCAGCGGAATGACCCTTAAAATCCTACTCCTTCATACCCTTTCTCTTAGAAGAAAGAAGGACTTATCAAAATCATTACAAAGCATGTTACACATGTTACATAACCATCACAGACATGTAACAAGCCTTATAGACGAAAATACAAAGTTTATAATCAATGTAAATATGCTATAATACTTATAAAGTATAATAATTACTCTATAACATAATAAAATGGCTAAAAATAGTAGAACTTTCTAGAAATTAATAATCAATTGAATAAATATTGCATTCTTGATTCATAATCTTGATAATATTATAAAGTTATAATAAAACAATGTTCCAGAACATTCTACCAATACAATTGGGTTTGAATAGGCAAGAATCCCTCTATTCAGTCTTGAGAAGGATTTGTCAGAAGATCAGCAAAATTACTCAGGACCCTCATACTTAATCCAGGGTCACTGATTTTGCCCTCAAGGCCTCTGAAAGGTATGAATAGGCCTCTTACCTTCCCCTCAGAAGCTTTTCCCCAGTCTTGTTCCCCAGTAATCCCCTACAACTTCTTACTCATCATTCAAACCTTTACTGACCAGTGATTATCCACTTGTAGGACTTCCTGTGACCTTGCATTTCGACTCCAAACACCCATTGAAGCCTTCCTGAACTTACCTGCAAGCTCACTCCATCTTATTCCAGGTATTGGCTCCATAAGGGCTCCAAAACAGTAAGTACATTTCTGTTTTAGAGCCATTCTTACCATCCAATTTCCTGGGTAACCCAAAGACCCCTGTTATGACAGGCCCCAGAAGATCAGGTTAACCCAAAACCCCTGTTATTACAGGAGCCTGATAACCACAGAGGGATTATCCAAGCCTTTATCTACAGGCCCTCTTCAAATATTCCTTATTATCATTTCTCATATTCATAGTGCTTATTTTACCACACCAAACCACTAAAAAAGAATCTATATATATTTATTTTTGATTATTTTTTAACATCTTGCAGAAGGTGTAGCTAGAAGGACTAGCCTTGGCATCACCTATCCTGACAGAACCCATTCAGGGTCTGTACCATACAGTCTGGAGACTCAAATCTTACTGCAAGACTAGACTTTGACTTCTGAAAATCTGTTTTGATCAAAAGGGCTTTATAATCAATCTTAAATAGTTAACCTTTTTTCCTGACAAGGCATTATGTAGTTACAGCATTCACCGTTTCTTAGCACTTTATAGGCCAAAATGTCAATCCACCACCACTCCTCCAATTAAGATGGCATGTTCTCAAGAAAGTTTGGCATGATATGTAGATGATGATTATATCTTCAATTCCATGTGGCTTGTAAGTCCATAGTTACAGCAAGCCCCTTGCCTTGAAGTTCACAGGCAAGCTAAAACCTTCAATCAGCCACTAGTACTTCAATTCTGATAGGAAAAGCTCCAGGTTTTTATGGAATCTACAACAGGGCTTTCCTATCAAGCTGAAGTAGTCAACTTTTCTTCTTGACAAGGCCTTCTGTAGTTACAGCATTCCCCATGTGGTTGGTATCTTCAGTGGAGATCAATCATTGAGAGGTCCAAACCTGGCCCATATGCAGGGTGGGCTGTGTTGAGACAAATGGTTTGATATTGTTATTATTCAGTGTTTGGAATCCCCGAGCACTATCTATCCAAATGTAATCTCAGTGGGCAGCGAGTATCATTATCCGTAACCTAATGGTTAGGTTACAACACGCCCCCCCCCCTCGCCTTAGACACTGAGCACTATGTACAAATGAAATAAGACAAGGAAGAAAGAAAAACTGACATGAAAGAGGAAAAAAAATAAAGATCATGGAAAAGTGCGCTACGCATCTTCTTGAACCACCTACACCTAGTGGTTTGGTGAAAACATCAGCTAGCTGGTCTCCTGTAGGGACCCACACTATCTCGAGCAACTTTTTGAACTGGGTATCGTTGGTGATGTAGAAATTAATGTGGCAATAGTTTTAAGATTCACTAATATAGAATTGCATCAGGAGAAAAGAGAGAAAATACAACTGTATTATATACATATTTTTACATAGTAGGTTGAGTCTTGTAACTCATGTTACTCCTGACTACGACCCCCCCCCCCCACTCGACGGCATCTATCCTTGGAATACAATTCTTTGTGCATCGTGTAAGGCTGGAGTGAGGTTTTTCGTAAAAATATCTGTGAATTGGATTTTAGTAGGTACCCAGCTAATGTGCACCTGTTTCCTGCAGAACGCCTGATTGCTGATATAGAAGTCCCTGTCAGTGTGACGGGTGCGTTTGTTGGATCCTTCATTGGTAGCAGCTTGATTGTCACAGAAGACTTGTACTCAAATTTCCTGGCCAAGCACATCACGGAGAAGGTTGCGTACCCAGAGACTTTCACAAACCCTGAAACCCAGCGCCATGTATTCCACATGGGCTGTAGAACTGGAGACGGGGCTAGGCGTTTTGATGTCCAAGATATTGGAAAGCCAAATGCAAACATGATTAATCCATGGGTGGATTTTGAGAACTCACCCCCCAGTTCAAATCAACACAACAAGAAAGAGAAGAAAAAGAATCAGAAGGAAAAATATGAAGTGCCTGGCCCCTTGTGGCGGCCAGATAATTGACCAAATGCTGTTCACATTTCCAGTGTTCAGCGGATGGATTCTTGGAGAATCTGGCTAGGAAATTCACAGCAAACGTGATGTCTGGGCGTGTGGCAACCGAAAGATACAGTAAGCACCCTATGATGTGTAAGTACTTAGTACTTTCAATGGCTGTTCCACTTGGTAAGCGGCAAGGCATCCAGTGGGAGGGGAGTTTTGGCAGTAGAGACCCCATCCCATTGTTCTTGCAGGATTTTGGCGGTTAGAGACAGTTGACTTAACTCAAAGCCTTCTCTCAATAACACCATTCTGGTAGTGATGGTAGGGAACAGCCCGCTCAGCAGTAATACCTTTACTTTTGAGAAAGTCAGCGAGAACTCTCCACCATTGTCTCACCATGTGCCTTCACCCTATCTCCTGTGGCATTCTCCAGGCAAAGAATGATTTCCATGATAAGTTTAGCCAATTCTGATTTCTTATTGATAACTTTGACCTCACTATAGCCAGTTCCTGAATCTCTGAAACTCAGCACAAAACACCCTCCTCCAAACGCCTCAACCTCAAAAGGACCAATGAGATTAACATGGACGACGGAGAGGTGGGAAGATCCACGTTCCTTGGACATCAGATTTGGTTTACACACACTCTTTGCTATCCAGCAAGAGGGACAGTGTAGCTTTCTGGGGGGTAGAGAATCAGGCAGACCTTGTCCCACCTTGAGTTGGATCATCCTCTTGATTGTTCGAAGACTTACATGGCCCAGGCCCTTATGATGAAATAACAGGATTTTTTCAGAGGCAGTTAAGCTGGGCGCAGACCAGTTCATAGGACTTGACTCAGGGACTGGTACAGTAAAGATGTCAGATTGATCCAACAGGTTGGCTTGCAAAACAAATAACAAGGGTGATACAACATTATTATTAGAAGGGACAGTGGGAGCCCGTAGGGGAGAAAAAAAAGACCATTTGCGAGTAACACGATTCAGGGGGGATTTAAACCAAAAATGAGAAAGATGAAAAAGAACAAAACTATCATCTTTGCAGTCGAATGAAAAAGAGAAAACTTGGGGTCGCAGGGCAGCAGGCAAGATGAGAGTTACATTCACAAAGGAGCAGTAAAGCACATCAGGCACTATCACCATCATTCCATTGGGCCCAGTAAAATGGAGGTTACCCTTGGCTGAAACATAACAGACCTGTCCATCAGTTGCTACTTTTAGAGGAATCAGAGTGGTAAGGACAGAGTAATATTAAACAGTACTGACTTTTCACCAGTCAGGTGGTGAGAAGTGCCGGTATCCAGTATGGCATCCTTTGGGTTGTAGTCACCTGCTTCAACGGTTGTGTAATCAACATTCATGAAGGTAGGGTCTGTAATGGTATCAATTGCTCTAGCTGCTGGTTGGGTGTTGGATGAGTGAGGATGATTGTAGTTGGGGCGGTAGGTGTCAGCCCGTCGCGGATTCACAGGAATGGCATTCAGATTGAAAGGAGCTCGCTGATAATGGTAGGGGTTGACACCAAGAGGTACTATGACCGGATAGTATGCCTGGAAGTGATGGGGATGTTGTCGAGAGGTGCCTGGTGCCGTGCATTGCACTATTTCATGGGCAGTAGATCTGCCGGGGTGCCGCAGCAGCTGCGGTCACGTAAATGCTATCAGGATTACTCACTCTCTGGGACAGTTGGCATGGCTGCCAAGACAGTAGGAGTTTTGACTTCCTCAAGGTTTGCTACCTTTTTGACCTGAAGGATGGCGACCGAAAGGATTTTCCAGGTTTTTTCAAACGTGAGTGGTTTGTGGTCGTTCAAAGCAAATTCTGAGTCGGCCCGTCAATCAAACTTGCCTCTTAAGGGAGTACCGTGTGCGATGGCTTGATGAATGACAATGGGAAGGAGGTCGTCCTCGCCAAAGAAGATGTTCATGTCGTGGAACTCTTCAAGAATGGCCCGGTATTGCGTGGCGACAATTGTGGGATTGAAATCCATGTAGACTGGGATCCGATGAAGGACTTGATAGCAATCAAGCATTCTGGATTTGCTGACTAAAGTAAATCAAGCTTTCAGTGAATTCATCATGCTATAAACGGTTGGGAGGCGGAATAGTTCATTAGAGAGTTGCCTAGTAAGATCCTCTGTCCCAATGGCTCCATAAGCTTGTGAACACATGGGGCATTGAAGAATTCCTTGTCGCCAAGGAAGTTTAGAGCAGCCCGGCCTAATGAAGACGAACATTCAAGAAAATTGGATCCATCGGGTTTCAGATTGCCAGAAGTTGATACCAGCAAAACCGCTCCTGCCACAATGGCATTGATGTCCCGTCGTCCCCGAATGAACGCCTTGTTGATGGACTCAGGTTGTCTGGGACGTCTCCCTCTGCCTGTCACATTTTCTCGGGCCTCTTCACGGTGAGGGATGCAGTCAACTGACTGGCTGTGTCTTGGTGTTACCTCGGGGGATGAATTCTCTAGGGACATATGTGTGGCAACTGGTGAACGGCGGAGGGCAGGCATCTTGGAGATCAAAAAAGTACTGGGTGGATGGAGCAATAACAAGGTCGGTGGGAATAGAAAAATGAGATCTGCTAGTGAAGAAGGATGGATGTGAAAGTAAAAAGTGATGATTTAGGCGTGAATGGATAGATGACTGGGAAAAAGAAATGGAAGTGCTGGTACGGAAGAGATTATAAGTGATGAAGATGATACTATGGCACACAGCTAGTAATTTGAGGTATGAAAAAAGAAGGGCTACTAAAGCCTCGACAAAAAGCATAGCCATGGTGGTAATATGAGGATAGACGAGGAGTATGTGGGACACACGCAGTAAACAGATATTAAGTTCTTCTTGCCACTCTTAAACTAGAAGGCTAATAACCTAATGCGGTAATAGTTTTAAGATTCACTTATATAGAATTGCATCAGGAGAAAAGAGAAAAAATACAACTGCTTTATATACATGTTTTTACATAGCAGTAGTCAGGTTGAATCTTGAAACTCATGTTACTCCTGACTACAACAGAAATCCCTGTCGCTATGAAAAGTTCTCGTGTTTGCTGAATCATCAGTGCTTGCCTTGATAGCTGCTTGATTATCGCAGAGCAGTAGACTGGTGAAATCCTTATTCAGAATATCTTTAAGTAAATGTCTCACCCACAACATGTGTCAAGTGGTAGCCCCAAGGGCCATGTATTCCGCATGGTAGGTCAATGCCGCCAGGCCACCCACAGGATAGGACAGTTCAAGAAAGTCACCAGTACACCGTAATAGGACCTAGAGGAATCCCCGCCCCAAGAAGCATTGGCATACAATTTTAGTGGCCGATGACTTGCCTGAGGATACAGGCACAGTTGGAGGTCGGCTGTACCTGCCATAAAGTTGATCAGGTACAAGACTCCTTTCCAATGGTTTGGCAGTGAAACTGGCCAGAAAATTGACGGCGAAGGAAATATCAGGTTGTGTACCAACCGCCAGGTAGCTCAGAATACCACAGATGGACAGGTATTTCGTTGACATGGTTGCATCACCATCTTCTGTCACGGCATTGAAGTTTGGTGGTAGTGGTGTTTTTTTTAGCCACTGTTAGGCAATCCCATTCATTTTGTAACAGACTTTTGATAAGTTTCGGTTGACTCAGAACAAAACCGTTGTCGTTCCTCTCAATGTTTACCCCGATGATCGACTCTAGGTGGTGTGACCATTGATTTTCAGGAGTTCTTTGAGGTCTCCCTCCAAGTGCTTCAGGAGAGAAACATTTGAGGTGGTAACCACTCTGTCATTGACATGGATCCATATCATGCCGTGATGCTCTTTGTGCTTCAGCACATACAAGCTGTTGTCCTATTGAGATGGCGCATAACCAAGTTTATCCAGAACCACGCGTAAGTGTAGCCACCAACATCTGGCTGCTTGCCTGGTCCCATACAGAGCTTTCTTGAGGCGGAACACATACCCAGAGGGTAGAGATACTCCTTCTGGCGCCTTCACCCAAATCTCTTCATTGATTGGAGAGTTTAGATAGGCCGCTACAAAGTCAAAACTGTGGACTGGCCACTTGTTGTGTGCCGCAACTGAGAGCAGGAGTTGCAGAGATACGAAAGTGGCAGTGGGCGCAAAAGTCTCACCAAAATGTAGTCCTGCAATTTGCGTGAATCCCTTTGCTACTTAGCAAGCCTTGAACCATCCGGTGCAGATTTCCGAGCAAACACCCATCGTCCATCTAGCAAGTTTTTTTCTTGAGGGACCTCCTCCAATACCCAGACATCCATTCATGAAAGATTCTCAAGCTCCTCATTGACCGCCGCAGTCCACTCTTTGCTGTGCCTCGATTTCATGGCTTGCTTGAAAGTTCTCGGTACATCGGCTCCAAAAAACTGAAATGTCTCGAGAATATTGTCAACAATCAGCTCTTGATTACCAAACTCGACTTTTTGAGAGAAGTTCCCAAGTTCAAGTTGCCGCGCAATGGAATCCACATTCATTGTTGTTGGTAATGCTGCCACTGACACGTCAGGAACTCTTGGTCTAGTTGCCGGCTTTGAGGGTGACAGAATGGTGTCAATAAAACGAGCCATCACCGACGCTACAAAAAGGTTTTCCGTTGGGACGGGATGTAGAACAACCATCCTTTTCTTGGACCAAGATGGCCTACGACAAGGGCAGCATAAGCCCTGTCATCCAGTTTTCTTCTCTTCTCCTTTGGGACATGGATATACGCCTTCCAGCCGAAAATCCTGAAACAATTGAATTGGGGCTTCAAGCCAAACAGCGCCTCGTGTGGGTGGGGTGATGTTTCCACTGCTTTTGTTCAGTAGTCTGTTAAAAAAAAAATTAGCCCAACTAAAAGCAAAACCCCAAAACCTTTTGGGCAGTTGACTGTTGCTCAAAACCGTATGTCCTGTTAAACCGCTCAATTACCCCATTTTGATTATGGTGGTAGGGGAGAGAACACTCAGCTACAATACCTTTGGAGTGTAGTTACCTGGTCAGCTTGGCATTGGAAAATTTGCCACAATTGTCGCTCCTGAGAATCTTTACTTGGGCCCCTGTCTGCTTTTCAAGCATAGTGATTGCTTGAATCAAGACATTGTTAGCTTTGTCTTTGGTCTTTGAAAAATGAGCATAAGAATATCCGCAAAGTTGATAAGAAATGGCATCCTTCAGGGGTAGCAACCTGGAAAGGTCCCATAAGATCTGTGCAAAGGATTTCAAACTTTGCCGGCTTCCTCATGCTACTGGTAACTGGATTTAGGGCAGTACTTTTTGTAATCCCACAAACTGGATCATGGATCTGTCCTTCAGGAAGAACCTTTGGTAGGCTGATGCCCACGTCCTGTTTGACCAAAGATGTTATCTTCCTCAGGCTAGCATGGCCGAAAACCCTGTGCCAGAACAGGAGCATGCACTCAGGCTTCCACGCGGAAGGATATACCATCCCATAAGGGGTCACGAAAGGGTTAGGAGAAACTTTAGTGGCATTGCAGAAATCAGGAGAAAAATACAAAGACTGGAAAGGAGAGAAAAACAGATCGGAAGAAGAAAGAGATTGATGAACGGTTGGGGATGAGAATTTTGAAAGTCTAGGAAAAGGAATTCGGAACTGGTAGCATGGCCTAGGACTGGGTGGTACCAGAGTGAGGGTGCCATCCGTGTGAACCATTAGGAATGGAATACACCACTTATTTTTGTTGAAGTCCAGATGACAGCTAAACATATGTTCTTGACCACTGTCAAAAACTTCGAATGAGTCATGGCACATTTAAATCGTAATGAAATGATGCATTAGCCTTGCACAAGGCAGCAAGCAAGATAAGAGTAGATCTAGCCTGCTCACAAAATAGGACCTCTCGGAGGGTTATAAGGCATCCATTTGGGGTTTGGAAACGTAGTTCACTGATGCCTGATATAGCGGCTCCCGTACTTCTGGTTGCTACCTTCAGTAATCTGAAGTTGTGGAGAAGGGAGCGGGCCCCTGTGAGGCTATGGGTAGCCCCAGAGTATATTATGGCAGAAGTACTCACATCATTCAAAGAAGCTGACATTGATTCAAAATCAATGTTCAACAGGGTGGCATTCAAACCGTCGACATCAACTTCCCTGGCAGATGCTCCCCCTTTCCTTGCTGAATTGTTGTTTGAGTTCAGTTGGGAAGGATGTTGGGGTCTGGTTTGGGATGAAGGGTACTGAGGACGGTAGTTGTTGGCCATATGAGGCGATTGAGTTTGTTGGCCCTGGAGACTGGGGGGAGCATAGCCAGGGAAAAACTGCTGATTCTGGGCTGGCACAGTGTTTTCAGGGAAGTGTCCGGTCCTTGTTGCAGGAAGACGGGAGGCGGATATCCCGCGCCAACAAAAGGGTAGTAGGTCGGTTGACCGCTAGTTGATTGGTAAGTGGGCGACCTGTAAGACAATCAGCCCGGTCCGCGCCTTCTTCTGTTCACCGGAACACCTTGGGTGCAAGTTGGACAGTCCCGTAGGTAGTGGTTGTCCTTTCCGCAGCTCCAGCAGCAATTCACGGTCACCTCGTAAAAGTTCAGTGCCTCTGGGATGTCAGTTAGGAAAGCCTCTTGGTCAAAAGATTGACAGTGATCTGTAGTGGCGGGGGATGCTTGCAGGACAGACTGGAACATTGGAGAGTGTATCCTGTTGTTGACACAGTTCAAGAATATAGACCATCTTCTCAAAATGAGGTACAGCGTTATCAGGGTCTTGCTGGACTTCCCATTTGACTCGTTGCTCAAAGTCTTGGGTGACCAGAGTATTTGGCATCAGACTGCCTTGTAGGACAAAAGACAAGAATTTGTCAATGTCCATCTTGACTTTCAGGGTCTTCAATTCAGTTGCCCAGTTGATCAGGCAAGATGATACCAATGCCAATGTTGGGTCTTTTTTTATCTTAAACACAGAAAATTGTTTCCAGACATTCATCTGGGCCGACCGGCTTACCATCTTGAACTTCCATTTGACTAGATCAAACATCATGAAGCAGTTTTTGGTGTCCTGGACATCGTACACAAGAGAGCTGTGGATTGTTGCTAAGGAAATAGAGCATCCTATCTTCTTGAGTATCAAGTTTCTATTTGCCTTGATGAAAAAGGTGACGTCTTTGAGGTGTATTCAACCAAGCTCTTCCAAGTCGCGAGACCATTGTTCGAAATTTAGTCCATCAGGTAGCAGCAGTTGGTCATCTTGAATTTTGACTGTGGCCGCTGTGATTGCCTGGCTGACTACCTTAGATTCCTCAAGTTGTGACCTAGCTTCTTCAAGGTCAAGCTGTTGTTGTCTGCCATGATGTCGGAGTAGAATGGGATGTATTCTGAGATAAGCTCCGAATGGTCTGTTGGGCCGGCGGAATGGTGAGAAAGGGAAGGAAGGCCAGATGCGGGGGCGCAATGACTTGGGAAGGGGGAACAAGGGAGGGATCAAGATTCACAGGCTTGTGGTGTAAGTGGTCGGTGATGTTGCCAAGCTCCAGGGAGTCTTTTACTGACTACTGTAGCTTCACTGTCAGCAGTTGCTGCTCTCGAGGCCTGATGTGATAGTGCTTCGCCAAAGATTTGGAAGTGAGTTCCAAATAGATGCTCGAGTCCACCAGAGAAGCTCCTCGATGAGGTTTCCTGTTGAGCTTGTTGGTTGGAGGCCCGAGCTTGACATGCAACTCTCAGTCTACTCCAAGCCTCAGACTCGTCGATCGGGGATCCACTTCCAGACACCTGAAAGTACGGAAATTGGAGTACCGTTGCTCTTGTCGCAGGTGTGTGTCTAAGCCGCTTCTCCGTGCCAGGGGGCAGTCTTGGCAGAACTACTAGCTTCATCACAGTACCTTTGCTTCGAGGTTCAGAGGAAAAGAATGGGATAGAGAGTTTTTAAAAAAAGGTGTCCAAAAGCTTCACCTTTCACGACTTGTCCTTAACTCAAAGATCAAAAGAGAGAACACGTCAGACTGGATGGAAAAAGTTTTGAGGGTGGTGATGGAAGAAAGAAAAAAAACTTGTTGATTTGATGATTCTGACGGAGGAAGAAAAATCCAGCCTGGACAATTACATGACACCCTGCTCTGGGTTACTGGCGCTTGAGTCGAAGGTTCAATGGTTAAGATGAGAGAGAAGGACTGTTGTGTTGATGGCATCTGAGTTTTTAATGGAGAATCAGGCTCATAACCTGTTGAGACAAATAGCTTGTAATTGTTATTATTCAGTGTTTGGAACCCCCAAACACTATCCATCTTCCAAATCTAGTCTCAGCAGGGGGGAGTATCATTATCCGTAACCTAATGGTTAGGTTACAACAGGCTGGGGCAACATGTGGGCAGCACCGGCCCACTTGCCACCTGACCCAGTACACATGTTTGAAACTATACTTTGGTTTAGCAGTCCTAGGGGCTGCTGCACCGCCAGAATAATTACCTTGGTTGGGTGTAACCCATTACACTCAACCAATTTAAAATTGGTTGAGTTTGACCTGATGCAATATGCATCCGAGTCAAACTCGGTTTGAACTCGTGCAAGGGTTTTGCCCGCCAAGTTAAACTCGGTTTCAGAGCACCCGAGGCAAACTTGGGGGCTGCCCAACCGATGAAATTTCAATCATAGGTTGGTAGACAGGCAAGATGAACTCGGCTGGACTTGCCACCGATGTTTCATTACCTCGGTGGTAGCCAGCCAATGCAAATGATCTTGGCTGGCCACCAGCCGAGGCAAATCTGAATCGGGTAGCTCACACCGATGGGAATGTTTTCATTGGTGTGCGCCCATCCGATGAAATCAGTTCCATCAGTGTGCGCCAACACCGATGAATTTGAATTCATTGGTGCTGGTTCACACCATTGAAATTGATTTCATCGGATGGGCACCACCGATAAAAACATTTCAATAAGTGTGCACCACCCGAGAAATTTCTCCGGCGAACAAAGGCAAACAACAGAAATCTCCGGCAAAAGTTTGCCGGAGTTGGCCATGGCAACAATTCTCCGGAGTTTGCTGCGGCAAACTTTTGGCGGTGTTTGCCATGGCAACACCCCTATCAAGGGGTTGGTGTTTATAAGCTAGCTCGACAGGCCTCTTGATCTGCTTGCCAAGCTGGTACAACCAGTACCAGCTTGGTCTGCTCGCCAAACTGGTACAAGCTGTACCAGCTTGAGTCTTGACAACTGGGAGGATTCCTCCCAGTCATCGACATTCCACATCTCAATGACTGGGAGGATTCCTCCCGGTCATCAAGACTCCACAGTCTTGATGACTGGGAGGATTCCTCCCGGTCATCGAGACTCCACAGTCTTGATGGCTGGGAGGTATTCTCCCGGTCATTGAGAATCCATGTCAAGCTGGTCCGACAAGCAGGCTTGCCTGTCCGTCAACCTGGTACCTACCAGCTTGACGCATGAGGTAAAAGAACCTCATCAACCGGAAGGAAATCCTTCCGGTTGATGAGGTACATGAGCCTCATCAACCATTTTCCTCCGATTGATGAGGTACAAATGCCTCATCGCCTAGAAGGATATCCTTCTGGCTGATGAGGTTTTTATACCTCAGTGTGTGGAAGGAAGTCCTTCCAATTGATGAGGTACTGCAACCTCATCAACCATATTGCATGTCATCAATTGGAAGGTAGGCCTTCCAATTAATGAGGTACAACAACCTCATCAACCGGAATGATTTCCTTCTGGTTGATGAGGATTTTGTACCTTTAGATGTCAAATCAGCCTTCCTCACCTGCGATCTAGAGGAAACCATTTACATGACTCCACCTTCTGGATACAAATCCAACCTCAACATTGTTCTTCAACTCAAAAAGGCTATCTATGGCCTCAAGCAAGCATCTCTTGCCTGGTACAAACACCTCAGTTCCTTTTAGAATCGGATCGGCTTTTCTATCTCAGTGGCCGACCCTTGCGTCTTCTACCGGACTTCTAAACCGGTAACCTGAATTTTTGCTCACATCAATGACCTTGTGATTATCAGCATGGAACCCGAAACCTTCCAGGATCAAATGACCCAAGAATTTCAAATCAAATATCTTCGCGAGGCAACATTCCTCCTTGGCATGAAGCTGGACAGAACTCCGGACGGTATCATTCTAAATCAAGCTCAGTACATCGAGAGGAAGCTGGTGGAATTTGATGTTGTCAACCTGCCCCCAGCCTCTTGCCCTATCAACCCGGCCATTCATCTCAGTCAAGCAAGTCCTCAAAGTGTTGAACACTTTCAGATGCTCAACCTAAATTACCGCACCATCATTGGATCTCTCAACTACATCAGCGTCCTCACATGACCTGACATCTCCTATGCCATCAGCAAATTATCTCAATTTCTTGAGAGGCCAGGCACTGCCCATTACAACTCAGCGCTCCAAGTCCTCCATTATCTCAAAGGAACAAAAATCACAGCTTGGCTTTCTTCAACAAAGGACCATCCTCAATTTCTGTCTTGGTTGACTCCAATTGGGCCAACAGCCCTGAAACCTGGCTTTCTAGTCAGCATGAATTTGCACATCATCTTGTGGAAATTGCGCAAGCAGGCAATGGTATCCCTTTCCTCTACCAAAGCCAAATACAAGGCTCTTTCAGACTCGTGCAAAGAGGTCATTTGGCTCTCTCAACTAATCGAGGAAGTTTTTCCATCAACTCACCTTGTTACATCAAACATCAAAATAGACAATCAAGGAGCTATCAACCTCGCTCTCAGTCAAGTCAGCCAAAACGGTTTTCTCACCAAGCACATGGACCTTCATCTCCATTTTGTTCGTGACCTTGTCAAGGAAAAGAAAATACTCCTCGAATATGTGTCAACTCAAAACAACATCTCCGACTTTCTCACAAAACCTGTTGGCAGGACCAAGCTCGTCAAGTTTTATCCTCTTTCACTTCTTCGGTCCCCTCTCCTTCTGCTCTTCACTCTGATGTTCCCAGCATGGGGGGGGGGGCTGTCAGATTCCGATTGTTGCCAAGGAATCTATCAACTTTAACCTTGGTAATGCTGCAGGTAAGCCGCATTGCATAAGATATATACCAGCCATCTCAGCTGATGAGGCTAATATTTTTTCTAACTTCTCAGAAGATGTGATGATGGCGCCTCTCCCTTACAACCAGGCTACCACAATCAATCTGGACCCTTAAGGGCCAGACCGGTTACAATGAACTGGTGTTCAATACCATGTTCTTCACATGAAGAAAACCTTCTTATTTAAAGGAAAGACTCTGACCATCATTATCTTTATTTCAGCATCTATAGCATTTTTTTTCCTTCTCATTGCCGTCATCTAAAAACATCATCAAACGAATCACCGTCAAAACCCACTCACCCCAATCTAGCAAAGTCTTTGTTCCGCTCTATTGGTTATTCTCAAATCAGGCCTTAATTCATTTGCTTTTGTTCTTATCCTCACATATTTCTCCTACCTTGATCACTTCACTCCGATTCTCCTCTCTTCATATCTTTTCCACAAACTTGTAATACCCTGCTCTTAGGTAAGAGCTACTACTTGTTTCATTTCATGTTTTTCCTTTACTGTCTTTATTGAGCTCGATTCTAATGACAATGTCTCTTAGCTTGTTGAAATCTCACACTTCCAATTGATGAGGTACAACAACCTCATCAACTGGAAGGATTTCCCTCTGGTTGATGAGGTTTTTGTATCTCACCAATTGGAAGGAAGTCCTTCCACTTGATGAGGCACATGGACCTCATCCACCATAAGGATGCCCTTCTGGCTGAGGAGGTTGTTGTGCCTCATAGATATATTTTGGAAGAAAGTCCTTCCAATCAATGAGGTAGAAAAAACTCGTCAACCAGAAGGATTTTTTTCCGGATGATGAGGTTGTTTTACCTCATCAACCAAGTGGATATCCTTTCGGTAGCTGAGGTACAAAAACAACATCAGCCGGAAAGGTTTTTGTGAGATTTCAAAAGACTAAGAGCACATTATCATTAGAATCAAAGTAACTAATGGATAGTAAGAAAAACAATGAAGCTCTGGTTCATACCTAAGAGCAGGGTAGTGCAGATAAGAATGAAAAAAGAAGAGATGGGCATGTTGCTAAGTCGGCATTAGTAATAGTGATGAATAGAAAGAATGAGATGAATTGAGAATAGTCGACAAAAAGGAAAGAGGTCGCCCCTTAGCCGAAGTGAACAATTGAGGTGGATAAAGATTGAGAATAGGTGAAATTTATTTGAGGATGGTAATTTAGGTGGACCAAAGTTTTTGACTATTAATTGGAAACTGATTGAGTAGGTTGTGTAAGTGGAGGGGTCATTTAAAAAAGAAATGAGAAAAGTTGTTATTAAATAAGTTTTGTTCATGTTGTTTATTGATAGTTACCTGGAGAATGGGAGGTGACACAGGTCCATGGAGGAGAAGATCAGGTGAGAAACCCTCGGAGATAAGACAGCTGGCCTACCAGGTCCAAGTGACACAGTGCAGAGGAGCTAGGATCAGCCACCACTTAAAGGTCCTATCCATCCGTACCCTGGAAGGCCACCTGTCTTCTCACCTCCTTTCCCATTTTTCACAAAGACAGCTCTGATACTCAAACCTTTTATTTTTCAAATTACATAACAATTTTATTTGCATTTGGAGACTAGACGTTATCACTAAAGTTCTATTACAACTCTTCTATTCTCTGAGTTTCATCAAAACTCTATCTTTTTGAATTTTTTTTTACTCAGGCAGTAAGCAACCATGCCTTACATGCAAATGGTTCACAAAGCATTGCATTGCACCACATCTGTTTTAATCATCTTCTCCCTTACCAGAAAATTCTTGATGTTTTCAATTTCTACCATGTAAAGGCCTTACCCGCCTGTCCTTACAAGACCCCAAGACTTCATCCCATCGAAGCACCCCCAGATAACAATATCACCCCTTCCATTGTCCGTTCAACCCCATCCACTCCAACTGTCATAGCAATATGTCCAGCAACGTGCAAGAGACTAGCTCAGTAACTCAGAATCTACCTTCCCTTACCGGAGGTAAATGAGAAATTTCTTTTTGGTTTTTTAAATAAAAAAAAGAAAGGGGTTGAACCTTTATTTCTTACATTTGCTATTCATTACACATATTTCTGATTGTGAAAATCCAGAAACCCTTGCAGGGGAGGCAAGAGATGATAGCCTTGGTCACAAACCAATCAACGTCTAACTATTAGAAACACGGGGGAAACGACGGCAAAAGCCACAAAGGGAAAGTCCGTGCCAAAAACCCAAAGATCTAGAAGTATTATTGAAGAATAATGGTCACCAAACACCCCATGAAAGTACGTTAGTGTCAACCCTCCTAGTGGACAATGGTTTTATGGGTGAAGAACCCCGATTCTCACACAAGGCAGCGGAAGATGCAGAAGAGTTGTCGGCTCAATCATCAAATGAGGTCATTAGCTACAAGCCCCCGAGTCTTGCGCCAGCCAACATTGCCAACCAGAAAGAGTGGTTGATGAACCTTTTGAACCTCTCATTGAGAGCCGCTACGAATAAAACCATAGAACCCATCACTTCCGAAGAGTCGAAGGGACCCGCTGAAGCATCACCATCATCACTGACGAGACCATTAGAAAAGAAACCTAAAGGACCTTCTTTCAACAAGGCGAAGCTCAACAAAAATACGAGCATAAGCTTCACAGTGTTTTTCGAAAAGAACATCAGAGAATTGAAGTTGCCTTTACCTTTGACCATCTTTGATAAGGATTGGCAAGGGGATGCCATGGTGTACCAAAACAAACGGAGACCAAACTCTGAACAGTCCCCAGAGAAAAATGGCAAGTATACTGGATTCCCATACCCAAGAGAATGGCTTTTAAACTCCAACAAGTGGGAGTGCAGGCACACGACCTTCTATCAAACCCTCAGAGATGTCTACAAATTCAACCAATTCTGTGTATGGTTTTTGAGGCACAACGAACATGCAGACCAATTGCTTCATGGTCGCGTTTCAGTACAACATATGGGTCAGATCAAACTCATTTTCACACCACATCACAGAAGGCGAGGAAGATTTCATCAGTAACATAGGCATTTTTAGGGAGGATAGCAGAAAAGTGCCATGCAGTGGCGGTGAAACAAGGGGAGATAATGTTCAAGGACAATCCGTACATAGCTAATGGCCCAAGATCTAACTAGGATCCTCAGACGGGCAAACCCAAAGGAAGGTCCAGACATCTTTGAGCCAGTTGATGGCACACAGCAGACCTTCCATAGCTCACAGGACAAATTCATACTTGGCGGCACACAGAAGGAGAGGAAGTGGGCGCGGCCAGTGGGGACATAGGTCCAATTGCCCTGTTTATAATCATGATGCTTGCGGAGACAAATCCCATGAGGCTTTTCCCAAGTAGGTAACAATCATTGGCAGTTTTCTTTCTTGTTCCTTTTTGCTTTGTATGAATAGTGGCAACATCCGGCTTTGTAGTCATCTTGTTTTTCCTCGGGCCATTTACATTGTACCCTTTTTCTCGCATTTTGTTTTTCCTGGCTTGCCTTCCTTTTCTTTTCACCCAAGTTTTTCTTGGCCACTGTACAATACAAACATCTTCTAAGTTCAATTTGGCTGAGTGCAGCCTGCCATTTTTTCTTTTCTCCTTCCGTAGGATTCTCCTCAGGTATGAGTTAGGTGACCCAGAATTCTTCCCGGTCCAAGTAGTATCTGGGGAAGAAGCCAAAAATCTGAACGTAAGATTTTTAACAACCCCGTCGGCTCACGAGAAGAAGCATGAGTGGCTGGTAGGAATCACCTGAGAGATGAACATACCTGAATGGGTGAAAGCTCTAAGCGAGGCTTGAATCCTAGACAAGTTCCAAGATGTTGTGGACGGTTTCAGGCACGGTTTCCATCAAGGGATTCAGTACCACTCCATAGAAGTTACAAGATGGTTCACACCCCCAAACCATGCATCGGCGGCTCTAGCAAAGCAAAAGCTTGAGAAAGGATTCAAGTTAGAACTGGAGAAAAATTGGATTTTCCGTCCCTTCTCACACGAGGAAGTGGCGGAAAGGTATCCTTTCTTCTGCTCTAGCCCTTTGGGAGCAGTAGATAATGGGGACGGTTCAACATGACCGATAAATGATCTTTCATTCCCACAAAATGTACAAGCAGTACCGTCCGTGTATTCCAGACAGTTTACAACCACTTGGAACAATTTCAATGAGGTCTCAAGGTTTTTTAGACAGCAAAAGGACCCATTTAAGCTGGCGCCTTTGGATTGGGAAAAAGCGTACCGACAGATACCGGTGGCCGTACCTTTTTACTATGGATTTCGACAGAAGACTGCTTCTGGACACGAGAATTTTGTTCAACGGTGTCGCTGGTTGAGGCTCTTTTGGCAGGCCAGAAGATGCCTGGAAGCGTCTAATGATACACAAATTCAACGTGACAACGATATTTTGCTGGGTGGACGACAACCTGTTTGTCAAGGAACTTTGTTCAGGCATGGAGATGAGTGAAATAGCTGCAAAAGCCGCCGAGTAAGGCATGGTGACAAATGAATCAAAATTCTCCCCTTTTGAAGATGAACAGAAGTTCATAGGTTTCATTTGGAGTGGAAAGGACAAGACTGTGCGCCTCCCGGTGACAAAGCTTCAGAAGAGGATTCTCACAATAAAAGGACACTTTATTCTCATACAAGCAAATTGAAGTACTGACAGGACAACTCAGGCACCTGACGTATTTGTTACCATAGATGAAGTGCTGTCTATGCAGCCTCTATCAGATGATGAAGGGATGGGTGTACAAGAGAATTGTCCAACCATTTCTCCCCGATGCTCGAGATGGCTAGAAGTACTGATGAATTTCAAATGCACGAGACTGTTGGCGCTCCCGACACCTGTTGTTGTAGGCAGGGTGGGAGATGCATCGACTTTGCACGGGATCAGCATTGTAATGGGTAGGAAGTGGGCATGCTTTCGTTTGCTTCCGGGTTGGCAGATGTTTTCGAAGCCGACTAGGGGCATCACGTGGCTAGAAACGGTAGCCATTTGTTTGGGCCTGGAACTCCTGATGTCACTAGGAATGCAACCTGGGCGAACTTTCATTGTAAAAACAGATAATACCACGACCAAATCCGCCATCAAGAAACACAAATCAAATGATCCTGCCATTAATGATGAATGGAGGACCATTCAAGACATACTAATGAGGAAGGAAGTGGACATAGTCGCACAGAGAGTGATGTCTGCTGAGAACATAGCGGGTGTTCTCTCACAAGGGCACGTAACCAGTCACAAAAGGTCAAACAAATGCTTCATTAGCATACCCATCGACTTGGTAAACGTACTCAAGCAAGTCAGCTAACAACTCACGACCCAAATGGTCTTTTCTCTTGTATTAATACTGTTGGGTTCAGGACAAGGGGAATTTTTGCCCGTTTTTAATTTCAATTTGAGTCTGTGAATAGGCTACCATAAGCAATATTTAAGTTACTTTGGTAAGTCATTTTAGTTCCACATTTGTTTTTGGAGAGGGAAGAGGGTGGTAAACTTTTGTTCCTGTTTTCCACAGATTATAGGAATATTTCCCTTATTATCCAAATGTCAGATTTTAGGCATCTTACGGCTTTTACAAGCGATGTCACTAACACCCATGGACATCCACATGCTTAAAGGATGGAAGATCAACACCGGGGTATGGAAATTCCTGAAATAAAAGAAGGAGATGGATGAAACCCCGTTCTGGTTACCCGCAAGCTTCTGCTTTTGGGCAGGACGGCGCGAGAAATAGCAGCAAAGTTGGTAGAGCGTTACATCTTTGTACTGAAGGTGTGGCATCTATTCCTCAATAAACAATACCCCATCAAAAGCCATAGTCGTATAACCGTTTTACTCCACTCATCGGCATGGATTGATGCGCAACGGCCGCCAAACCAAGAGAAAGGTGCTGTGTTGATACCAGATCTACAGCTGTTGTGTCAAATCATCGGGGACAAGAAACCGGCAAACAGGGTGGTGCAAGATTTAGCAATCACAGCCTTCGGGGGAATGGCACGTTTAGGAGAGTTAACTTACATGACAGGCCAAGGGAAAGTGGACCCTAAGACGTCAGTGCTCGTGAAGGATGTCAAGTTCCTCCAGCAGTTGGCTGGAGGGGTCCAAGAGGTACACCTCATCCTCAGAAGCGCCAAAACCTGCTGTCCGGGGAAAGTTCAACTGATAAGACTAAACAAAATAAGCGGCCCGCTGTGCCCAGTTGCAGCGATTCGGAGGAGGCAAGCTCAGCTCCCAGTTTGGTTTTGGTGAAGGGGTGGAGAGAAACAACTTGACAAAGGCCTTTGCGGTAAAGCTGATCCGCACGACGTTCATCACAGCAGGACGACCAGACCTATCTGGCCACTTGTTCAGAGTAGGGGGGTGTCTTTGCGGCACACCCTGGGAGTGTCAACTGACAACCTGTGCAGGATGGGTCAATGGACATCATCTTGCTACAAACTCTACCTACAAGTTTACAGTGACAAAGACAAGGAAACCGCGCTGGCATACCTGAGGGATCCAACCCGCCCTATTAACTAGTCTTTGAGGATTGTTTTTATCTTAATAACTGGGTGATGGCCAAGTCATGTTTTCCCCTTGATTTCCTTTATGCATTCCTGGAAATTGATCTCTCGATGGCAAGAACAATCAGCCAAGCAGTTAGGGGTGTGATCCTCCCTTTTTGAGAGGCTCAGGCTACTTTAGTCTGAGAATGGGGGTCTCTCGGGACTCTCACCCACACCCCGGCTTTCAAAAACCAACCGGTGAATTGGTTAGGCAGATGAGCCTGACCATGCAACCTTGGGGTTTGATCAGCCCATACACAAGTTAGACTTGGGTAGCGTGCTACTGAGCCTGACTAAGGAGGGTCTCCGCAAAGGAGCCCCTCCTGAAAAGTGTAGCTACAGTCGTATCAGAGTGGATAACATGGTAAAGCCTGTCCAGTGGTATCAAGCTCGCACGGTGGTTCTTGGTATCAAGTACTGTAACATTGCTGCTGTATTGGCTGGCCACTAAGGGTCCAGTCCAGAAGCGGTGGAATGGTTTCAGCCAAGGCACTAGTGAGCATCTGTATGGATGGTAAGAGGGATATGGGTTAAATTCAAGGGAAGTACTCTGTTTGATTGCATCAGCACATTGCTGGTAAAGTCCGGGGTGTGCTTACTGGGAGTATAAAGATTGTCTGCCAGTTTTTCATAACCAGGTGTCATCCAGAATCTGACAGTTTTCCTTCCGGTTGATGAGGTTGTTTTACCTCATCAAATAGAAGGAAATCCCTCCAGTTGATGAAGTTGTTGTACCTCATCAACCCCAAGGATATCCTCTCAGTTGATGAGGTACAACTTATGATTTCAGACAAAAACTAAAGGTAAAATTTCAGAAATGAGAAATGAAAGAAAACAAGGAAACAAACAATAAAGAAATGAAAAAAGACTGAAAAGAGGAATTACCTAAAGGACCGGGATGGTATTAAAAAGAGGAGACTGAGAAAAAACAATAAAGAAAAACCACCACCAAACAACTCACAGAGAATGAGACTAGAAACCAGGAATCAGCAAACATGGATAATGAAAGGAATAAATAGAGGACACAAAGACAGCAGAGATGAGAAGAAGAAACTAAGTACCAATTCCCTAAACTCTGGCAGCGGTGTGACCTTGGATGCGACAATGGCATAGGGAGACTTGTTGTGTGTGACCGAGTCGTCATTCACAGTATTATCGAATGAAGTTGTTCCAGAAGAGATGAGGAGAGGGGCAGGAGCTTCACGAGGCCAAGGGATAAGTTGCTGACAAGTGAGCGCAGCCCACACCTCAAGCGAAGTCGGTGAGCACAAAGTCAGAAATCCTGACAACAACAACCTCATCATCCGGAAGAAAATCCCTCCAATTGATGAGTTCGTTGTACCTCATTGATTGGAAGGACTTTTTTCCTATCAATGAGGTACAACAACCACGTCAACCAGAAGGACATCCTTCCAGTTGATGAGGTCGCTGCACCTAATCAATTGAAATGACTTCCTTCCGGTTGATGAGTTTGTTGTACCTCATCAATTGAAAGGACTTCCTTCCAATAAATGTGGTATAAAAACCTCATCAACTGGAAGGAAATCCTTCTGGTTGATGAGGTCGTTGTACCTCATAAATTGGAAGGACTTCCTTGCAATCAATGAGGTACAAAAACCTCCATGGCTGGAAGGAAAATCCTTCTGGCTGATGATGCATTTTTACCTCATCAACCGGAGGGAAATCCTTCTAGTCAATGAGGTACAACAACCTCATGAACCAAAGGATTTCCTTCTGGTTGATGAGGTTTTTCCTGTGAGGAGTTTGGCAGCAAACTCCTGTGAGGAGTTTTCCAGAAAACTCCTGTGAGGAGTTTTCCAGAAAACTCCTGTGAGGAGTTTGCCAGCAAGCTACTGTGAGGAGTTTGCCAGTAAACTACTGTGAGGAGTTTTCCAGCAAACTCCTCAATGGAGTTTGCAGGCAAACTCCTCAATGGAGTTTGCAGGCAAACTCCTCAATGGAGTTTGCAGGCAAACTCCTCAATGGAGTTTGCAGGCAAACTCCTCAATGGAGTTTGCAGGCAAACTCCTCAATGGAGTTTGCAGGCAAACTCCTCAATGGAGTTTGCAGGCAAACTCCTCAATGGAGTTTGCAGGCAAACTCCTCAATGGAGTTTGCAGGCAAACTCCTCAATGGAGTTTGCAGGCAAACTCCTCAATGGAGTTTGCAGGCAAACTCCTCAACAGATTTTAGCGCTACTACGCAGCATTACACTGCATTACACAGTTTTTAGCACAGCTGTGAAGCAGGCCCCCTTTTTGTGGGTGGGGCGCATAGCAATATGCTATTAATAGCAAAAAATCTGCTAACATCCAACAGAGAACCTGATAGATGTGAGCAGAAATACACTGCGCTACTGCTATGGTTAGCCTATATGCTAAATGTAGCGGGAGAACACATAGCGGGCCCACCATTGCTATTGACCAGAAGGATTTCCTTCTGGTTAATGAGGTACAAGTACCCAAAAGGAAATCCTTCTGGTCAAGGGCATGTGCAAGTACCCCATTGACTGGGAGGAAGTCCTTCTGGTAAATGAGGCAGACTATACACATTACTACACCAGGACCAATCAATAATCACATAATTACAAGTGACAGGGGCCTCTGACATAACTTATATATTACATTTAATTTAGTTGACTACATAGTCAAATAATTGATTGATTGGTAATTTGGTCCTGCATAATACTAATAGAACCGACCTTAGTCCATGCATGGACTGAGGGGCTGGGTTCTTGGAAGCTATGTGTGTGGGCCGGTATAAATAACATTGAGATCAGAATCCAGGCATCCTTTTTTTCCAAATATTGTGGGGATATTAAGTAATTTTCAATATCCCCAAGAAATTTTTTCATGGGGATATCCCTGAAAAAAAAAACAGGATTTTTTCTTTCAAGTGGGGTATTCCTGATTTTTTTCTCAAGTGGGAAGTTTTTTTTTCGTAGGGGATATTCCTGAAAAAAAAAGGAGATGAGAAAAAAAAAAAGAAAAAAAAAGGAGAGAGACAAAAAAGAGTTGATTTCCCTAATATCAAAAATTTTGGTTGATATTCCCAATGGGAAAGCAACCAAATCAGTAAGTGAAGTCTTTGCTGAAGTTTTCCTGGGCAAACTCCAGCAAATCTTTGCTTAAAGCCCCAGCAAATCTTTGCTTAAAGCCCCAGAAAATCTTTGCTGAAGTTTGCCAGGGCGAACCCACATAAATCTTCGATGAATTTGCCTGGGCACACTCCAGGAAATCACTGCGCCACCCAAGAAAATTCTCCGGCAAAAGCTTTCTGGTTGGGTTTGCCGTGGCACACTATTGGCGGTGTTTGCTGTGGCAAACTCCACCAAAAGTCTGCCATGGTAAACCTTTGACAGTGTTTGCAGTGCCAAACCTTTGCAGGTGTTTGCCGTGGCAAATTCCACTTAAAGGTTTTTTGGTGTTTGCCGCAGCAAAGGTGGCAATCCTTTTCCGGTGTTTGCTGTGGTGAACTCCACCAAAAGTTTCCCTCGGCAAACTCCACCAAAGGTTTTCCTGGTGTTTGCCGCAGCAAACTCCACCAAGAGTTTGTTGTGGCAAACCTTTCCGGTGTTTGCCGAGGCAAACTCCAACAAAAGTTTGCCATGGCAAACCGAGACAACTCAGTGAGCAGGGTCAACCTGCTCACCAAGACCACTCAGTGAGCAGGGCCAACTTTCTCACCCAGTCATCTTGGCAAGCAGGGTGATCCTGTTCACCGAGACCACTCAGCAAGCAGGGGCAACCTGCTCACCAAGACAGTTTGGTGAGCAGGGCCAACCTGCTCACCAAGACCACTCGGCGAGCAGGGCCAACCTGCTCACCGAGACCAGAGCAGTCAATATTAGATAAAAACTTTCCGTGTGTGTTCTTCAACCAAATCCTAACTACCTTGTGCAGGTGTGTGTGGCAAATAAACCAGGCTTAAAATCAACCAAAACTAATAAGAATCAATCAGCCTTGTGCAGGTGTGCTTGATCCACATCCTACATTGTATTCTATTTGGAATCTTCCACAAACTTTGGTAGAGTTTTCAGAGGCAAACACCAGCAAACCTTTGGTGGAGTTTGCCGCAGCAAATACAGTGAAAGGTTTGCCACCGTTGTCACGGCAAACACCGGCAAAGGTTTGTCACCGTTGTCACAGCAAACACCGGCAAAGGTTTGCCACCGTTGTCATGGCAAACACCGGCAAAGGTTTGCCACCGTTGCCATGGCAAACTTTTGGTGGAGTTTGCCAAGGCAAACACCGGCAAAGGTTTGGCACCGCAAACACTGTCAAAGGTTTACCGCGGCAGACTTTTGGTGGAGATTGCCACGAAAAACACCAGGATTTGCCATGGGAAACCCAGCAAAATCGACCAGCCAGCTTTTGACGGAGATTGCCATTGTTTTCCAGTGTGGAACTCCTACTGTGCCAGGCAGTAGGCAGTTAGGTGAGGAGATGGGGGTGCTGTTGAGCTGTCCTTTAGTTTGGTCCGGAAGAATTGAAGTGGTTTTGAGAGGTATGGCGGTCGGTGGTTTGTTTGGTTGTTTTTGATGGCTTGGCAAGGAGAAGGGAGATGCAGAGCTTGAAGCTCAAAAGATGACTGGATCAATTTTTTTTTTTTTCTCAAAACAAAAGAAAATTTGATGATATTCCTCGTGGTTCGGAGGTGGATACCATGTGGGCCCTTCCTCCAAGTTCCGCTGAACTTAGATTCCAGACCTGTGCCAGACAGTGCGACGAGCCCTTGTTCCCAGTGTGCGCATATAACTAAAGGACATTCAACAAGAAAGAAAGAAAAGAAAAGAAGAAAGAAGGGAAAGGAGGAAAGGGGAAAGAAGAAGAAAAAAGAAAGGAAGGAAGAACCACGCCAAACAACCAAAAGAAAAGAAAAAAAAGAGAGGAAAAAGAACTGAAGAGAGAAATAGGGGAGTATGAAAGGGAAAGAAGGGGGGGGGGTCCGATATCCAGATAAGGGAGAGAGGATGGCATCTTGAGGCTTTTGACAAAGTCGATGATATTGATCCTGAGTGCGCTATAGAACTCCACACTGGAGAATTGTGGCACAGAGATTTCCTGGAGTGTGCCCAGGCAAACTCATCAAATATTTGCTGGAGTTTGCCCTGGCAAACTTCAGGAAAGGTTTGCTGGGGTTTGCCCAAGCAAACTTCAGCAAAGATTTGCTGGGGTTTTCCCTGGCAAACTTCAGCAAAGATTTGCTGGGGTTTTCCCTGGCAAACTTCAGCAAAGATTTTCTAGGGTTTGCCCAGGCAAACTTTAACAAAGATTTTCTTGGGTTTGCCTGCGCAAACTTCAAAAAAGATTTTCTGGGGTTTTCCCCGGCAAAATTCAGCAAAGTTTTGTGGGGGTTTTCCCTGGCAAGCTTCAGCAAATCTTTGCTGGGGTTTTTGTCAAAATCTCAAACTTGCGCCATGCTCCGAACGTTCCATGTTCATCGCCTTCCGACTGTCCCTTTGTCTTGACTTCCAACCTCAACAATTCTCAAGATCCAGCTTGCAGGCAATCAATCACCGCGGCATTCAATCTTCATCGGGACCACCTCAGCTGCCAGATTCAATTGCTGTGGTACAGTCGACTCTTTTTCTTTCTCATCTCTCTCTGTCTCTTTGTCTTCTGCTGATCTTGTTTCATTTCTTCAGTCTTTGTCTCTGAGAGTAGTGTGTGGAGGATTTCTGTTCTTTCAAACTTCAGCAAAGATTTGCTGGGGTTTGCCCAAGCAAACTTCAGCAAAGATTTGCTGGGGTTTGACCAGGCAAACTTCAGCAAAGATTAGTGGGGGTTTGCCCAGGCAAACTTCAGAAACAATTTTCTGGGGTTTGCCCAGGCAAAATTCAGCAACAATTTGCTGGGGTTTGTGCAGGCAAACTTCAGAAAAGATTTTCTGGGGTTTGCCCATGCGAACTTCAGCAAAGATTTGCTGGGTTTTGCGGGTTTGCCCAGGCAAACTTCACCAAAGATTTGCTGAGTTTTTCCCTGGCAAACTTCAGCAAAGATTTGCTGGGGTTTGTCAGAGTTCTGAGCCATGCTTCTTGCGTGTGCTCCATGGCTGGAGCCTTCTCCTTCCCCCTCTCTGCGCTGAGCACCTCAGGAATCCTTAGTCCAGGGGTGAACCAATCCCTCCCCTTTCCTCTTCTCAATCCAATAACCAGCTACACAACTCAGTCCTAAACTCAAGGAACTCTACATTGTCATCACTCTCAAGGTCACCATTGCTGCCAGTCACTTGAGGATTGGTTTTTCCCTCTTTCTTCTGTTTCTCTCATTGTTATTTTCTCCTGTCTAGCTGTTTTTTTTATCCAGTCCCCTGTCTGTGAGTTGTGTATGGTAGTTTTATTTCTTTTATTTGTGTCTTTGTTCAGTCTCCTAACATCTTACTCATTCCAGTACCCTAAGTAAAACCTTCTTTCTCTTTTCTTTTTGTTCTGTTTCTGAAAGTCAACTCTCTAGTTTTCTGCCTGAAAGTTTGGCATATTTATAACAGTCTTGCAGCACCTGGAAAAATTACTAGAGGATCGTGATGGCCAACACCAAAGGAGCATTGTTCAAGGCTAACAATCCTAAGCTGGATGGGAAGAACTATCTTCATTGGTAAATGAGATTGAAAACTCATCTGAGACACAAATTTCTCATCAAATACATCCTTGAACCTGCCAGCACCATTTTCCTTTCAGGAGCCACTGCCGATTCAGTTGCCAGGAAGCATGCCAAAACAGTGGACATACTCATGAACTTCATGAGCGGAACCGCTTCTGTGGCCGTAATTAATCCGTACAATGAGGAAAGTCCCTTGGAAATCCTGGTGCAAATCACCCAGCGGTACACCTCTACGTATGTGAACAACACACTTACTGATTTGGGAACATCAACCAAAAATTTTGAGATATTAGGGAAATCAACGTTTTTTTTTTTTTTTGTCTCCTTTTATTTTCTTTTCTTTTTCTAATCTCCTTTTTTTTTCAGAAATATCCCCTATGTAAAAAAAAAACATCCCACTTGAGAAAAAAATCAGGAATACCCCACTTGAAAAAAAAAAAAATCCTGTTTTTTTTTTCCAGGATTTTTTTTTTTTCAGGGATATCTCCACCAAAAAATTTCTTGGGGATATTGAATATTACTCAATATCCCCACAATATTTGGAAAAAAAGGATGCCTGGATTCTGATCTCAATGTTATTTATAACAGCCCACACACAGTGGTTCCAAGAACCCAGCCCCTCAGTCCATGTGAGGGGTTTGCCTTCAAACTCCTGGAGAAGTTTGCCTTCAAACTCCTGTGAGGAGTTTGCCTTCAAACTCCTGTGAGGAGTTTGCCTTCAAACTCCTGTGAGGAGTTTGCCTGCAGACTCCCCTGAGGGAGTCCTCGCAGGAGGCTGCAGGCAAACTCCTTGTGGGATTCTGCAGGCAAACTCCTTGCGAGAGTCTGAAGGTAAACTCCTTTCAGGAGTCTGCAGGCAAACTCCTTGCGGGAGTCTGCAGGCAAACTCCTTGTGGGAGTCTGCAGGTAAACTCCTTGCAGGAGTCTGCAGGCAAACTCCTTGTGGGAGTCTGCAGGTAAACTCCTTGCAGGAGTCTGAAGGCAAACTCCTTGTGGGAGTCTGCAGGCAATCTCATTGCGGGAGTCTGCAGGAGAACTCCTTGCGGGAGTCTGCAGGCAAACTCCTTAGGGGAGTTTGTCTGAAATCTGCTCACATGAGTTTTCTGGAAAACTCCTCACAGGAGTTTGCTGCCAAACTCCTCACAGGAAAAACCTCATCAACCAGAAGGAAATCCTTCTGGTTTATGAGGTTGTTGTACCTCATTAATTGGAAGGCCTACCTTCCAATTGATGAGGTCGCCGTACCTCATCAATTTGAAAGACTTCCTTCCAATTGTTGAGGTATAAAAACCTCATCAGCTGGAAGGATATCCTTCTAGCCAATGAGGCATTTGTACCTCATCAATCGGAGGGAAATGGTTGATGAGGCTCATGTACCTCATCAACCGGAAGGATTTTCTTCTGGTTGATGAGGTTCATGTACCTCATCAACCGGAAGGATTTCCTTCTGGTTGATGAGGTTCTTGTACCTCATGCGTCAAGCTGGTAGGTACCAGGTTGACGGATAGGCAAGCCTGCTCGCCAACCTCGGTCTTCGTTGAACCAGCTTGACTTGGATTCTAGATGATCAGGAGGAATCCTCCCAGTCATCCAGACTGTGGAGTCTTGATGACCGGGAGGAATCCTCCTGGTCATCAAGACTCATGACTGGGAGGATTCCTCCCGGTCATTGAGACTCATGACCAGGAGGAATCCTCCCAGTCATCAAGACTATGGAGTCTCAATGACCAGGAGGAATCCTCCCAGTCATCAAGACTATGGAGTCTCGATGACCAAGAGGAATCCTCCCAGTCATGAGTCTCAATGACCGGGAGGAATCCTCCCAGTCATGAGTCTTGATGACCGGGAGGAATCCTCCCAGTCATGAGTCTCGATGACCGGGAGGAATCCTCCCAGTCATCGAGACGTGGAAGAATCCTCCCAGTCATCGAGACTTGATCTGGTACAGCTTGTACCAGCTCGGCCAGCAGACCAAGCTGGTACTGGTTGTACCAGTTTGGCCCATTGAGCTAGCTTATAAACACCAGCCCCTCAATTGGGGTGTTACCACGGCAAACACTGCCAAAAGTTTGCCGCGGCAAACTCCGGAAAACTTTTGCTGGAGATTGCCATTGTTTGCCTTTGTCCGCCGGAGAAATTTCTTGGGTGGCACACACTGATTTCAATGTTTTTATTGGTGGCGCCCATCCAATGAAATCAATTTCATTGGTGTGAGACAGCACCAATGAATTCAAATTCATCGGTGTTGGCGCACACCAATGGAACTGATTTCATTGGATGGGTGCACACCGATGAAAACATTTCCATCGGTGTGAGCCACCCAATTCAGATTTGCCTCAGCTGGTGGCCAGCCAAGATCATTTGCATCAGCTGGCTACCACTGAGGTAATGAAGCATTGGTGGCAAGTCCAGCCAATTCTGCTTTTCTCGGTGGACGCCAGGCAAGTTCATCTTGCCTGTCTTCCAACCGATGATTGAAATTTCATTGGTTGGGCAGCCCCCCAAGTTTGCCTTGGGTGTTCTGAAACCAAGTTTAACTCAGGGGGCAAAACCCTCGCGCGAGTTCAAACCGAGTTTGACTCGGATGCATATTGCATCAGGTCAAACTCAACCAATTTTATATTGGTTGAGTGTAACCCAAGTTGCCTGGGTTACACCCAACCAAGATAATTATTCTGGCGGTGCTGTGCAGCCCCTTGTAGCGGGTTTTTACCTCTAACAGGGGCTGTAGTGCAGCATATCAACACCCTTTTAGGGGATAAAGGGCATAGCAATAGCACTGATATCACTAACAGCTACAGTTGAAACCATTAGCTGTTACCAATTTTTGCTATGCTACACTACACAACCAGCTACAGGTAGTGTACAGACCCAGTGTTGCAACAACCCCTGTGCTGGAAGGTCCCCATTTAAAATGAAGATTTATTCTTTGTTTATATCTTCTCTCTATTTTAATTACTGTGACTTTACAGTCTACATCCCTAGTACATGTTTCCATCACCTTGTGTAGCTATTGGAGTAACACTCTTGGCATCACAGAGGCTGATAGGATATGTAAAGGGGTAACATTAATATATCTTCATGCCTGTATAATAATATGCAATGCCATTTGACTTGTCATTCCAATTCTATAGCATGCCCCTTGTTTTGACGCTCACAGACAAAGTGGAAAATTACTTTCACCAGCCACTACTCCTTCAATTTGAATGGAATGAGCTCCTGATTTTCATATCTTCAAGCCTATATATTAAGAAATACCATGTGACTAGGCATTCCAAAGTTACAGCATGGCCCTTGTATTGACACTCACATGAGGCCAAGTCAAACACTTCAATCAGCCACTTCCCCTTCAATATCCATTGGATAATTAGCTCCAGGTTTTCAAAGAACTTATAAAATGGATTTATGATTCAGTTCATATAATCAACTTGTCATTCTGAAAACCCGTTCTAGTAGCTACGTGTCTTACCACTTTTTGCTATATATAATAGGCAGGATTTTTTCCAATGGCATACCCTGCTCACACTGCAAAAACTATCTTGTCGGACATGCCAGTCCGAAAAGTGCCCAGACTGAAAATATCTGACAAGCTCGGTGGCCCAGTGGTGGGGCACTGCTAGACTCATTAGGCAAATTCAGTCCGCTTACTTGTCAGACTGACTTGTCCAATGAATTGGTTCATCCAATTTCAAGGGCATACCATTCAAGGCCCTCTCCCAGAAGTTATGCCCTCAGAGGGTCTTAATTATTTCATGTCACATTATTGCTGAGCCTGAACAAACTCAAACCTCTGTATGTATGAACTAGTTCAAATTGGTTCATATTTTTTATTTTTTTTCAATTTCTGAAACCTTCTAGGAATTGCAAGCAAAAAAATATATATATTTGGTCAAACAGTCTTAGTATAACATGTACTATAAACATTGAACACTATTTTTATTGGTCAAGACACACAAGTACAATACATTCACAAGTTATTTTAGGGGCTGGCTAAATGCACTCCTAGGTTTTTCTAAAATCATGCTTCAAAGGAGGTGTCCTTAAAGATGGGGATGCCTTGTTTGGGGCGTCCATTGGGCGTGCCGGCCTTGAACGTCTTTCAGGGGACGTACCTGGCCATGTCCACCCCATTCAGGGCGTGCAGGCACATGCACACCCCAGAGGACCTTTGGGTCCTTGATCCAAGGGGGTGCCAAAATTGGCACACCCTCAATCCGTGGTGTGCATGCCGATGCACACCACACGCCGTCCACGTCTGACTTAGAGGACGTGGACGGGGATAGCAGGCCAGGCAAAGGGGCCTGCGTGTTGGTGCAGGCCCCTCATCCCTCCAAGACCGGTCAGTCTTGGAGGGGATGGGAGAGAGCACACTCTCTCCTTCCTTCCCCTCAGGACCGATCGGTCCTGGAGGGAAGAGAGGAGAGAGAAAACTCTCTCCTTCCTTCCCTCCAGGACTGATTGGTCCTGGAGGGAAGAGAGGAGAGAGAACACTCCTTCCTTCCCTCCAGGACCAATTGGTCCTGGAGGGAAACGAGGTGAGAGCACACTCTCTCCTTCCTTCCCTCCAAGACCAATAGGTCCTGGAGGGAAGAGAGAAGAGAGCACACTCTCTCCTCCCTTCCCTCCAAGACCGATCGGTCTTGGAGGAAAGGGAGAGAGGACTCTTGCCTCATTCCTCCAAGACCAACTGGTCCTGGAGGAATGAGGAGAGAGTCCTCTCTCTCATCCCTCCAGGACTGATTGGTCTTGGAGGGAAGGGAGGAGAGAGAGTGTGCTCTCTCCTCTCTTCCCTCCAAGACCAAAGGCTGACTTGAACGCCTCGGCTTGGAAATGCCCAGGCGTCCTCGGGGGATGCACGCCTCAAATCAAGGTGTGCATCCACCAAGCAGGACCCAGAGGCAAGTCGCTGAGCCACATGGGTCCTGCTTGGGGTGTGCACGCCTTCATTTGAGGCGTCCTTGGGTGATGCACGCCTTAAATCAAGGTGTGCATCCACCAAGCAGGACCCAGAGGCGTCCTTTTATCAAAATTGGGGTGTGCATTTAGCCAGCCCCTTATTTTATTCAAAACTTCACCTGATTTGTATTTTATCCAGGTGCAACGAGTCAAAATCTCTTCCACGTGGAAAATGTGTTGTTGACAGTTACAAAAGTGATCTAGTTTTCACAGATGCACATCCAGATATCTGCAATGAGATAAGCTTGAAAATGGCTCTTCTTTTGATGGGAAAGGCTCGAGGGGTTTAATTATGACCCAAGTATCCGTATGAACTACATTTGCAGGAGTAGTTTGCACGTGTTCAAATATGTTTAAGATGATACCATAATTAGCCTTTGTATTGGGTATAAGGGAAACAACAGAATTGTTCTCATTTTTGTTGATTGTGGAAAACCCTTCTTGTCAATCATCATGTGCTTAAGGTGTTTGACTTGCGTGTTGATCGGCGCAAAAATATGACCACCAGTATCCATTGACATTTTTTTTCAACCATTGATCCGAAGAAAGCCAGGTCCCATTTTCAAGGGCAAAGTTATTGTTTATTTGAAGAATCAGATTTCTGAATAGACTAGCCTCCAGTGAGCCCATAGGACATTTAACTTCTAAAGGATCAAGATTAATTGCTGGTTCGTAGAATCTATTCAAAGGACGAATGACCAGTTCTGATTTGGCCTGCAATTTGGGACTTTGGAGGAGGGTCCTCAGGTTAGCAACTCTTTAATAATTGATCATAAGCATAATTTCAAGGTTTCCTAGATATAGAAAGCATTCAGTAAGAATTAAACGAGAAATTAGCATAAAAGATATAGGATCAGGTTTATATTACGACATGTTATCTACTCGATAATTTGCAAATGTGGTTTTGATAATGTTTCCCATGAGTCATTCCATGGAGAAAGACCACCACGCACAAGAAGGGCCCCAGTTCTCAAGACAATCCGCCAGGGGGCTTTCCGGGAAGAGGATCAAGCAGCTTTCAATGTATTTATATATATGGTGATGGTAATGCTCAATTTGCACCTTGTTGATTGTTGATTTGAGTGCTATTTTCACAAGTGATACTAAGTGAGAAAAATTGTGAAGTAAAGACTTTGAAGAACCAATTTCATTGTTCCATAGCAGGGGTAGAATCAGAGGGAGTTGTATCATGAAGAGACTTTGCCACTCATCAGCTTTGAGTTGGCCAAAGGATGCCTTTCTAAGGATCTTGATAGGTTGTTTGATCCATGTGGGAGTATGTATTCTATTCAAGTGATGGTCGATGAAACATAAAGCATTGCAGTCAAAAACAATTTTTCCTTCGGATGGGGGGGTCCAATGTCCATCCCATTCATGATCAAGTTGGAACTTGGCATTGCTGGGATCAGTTATACTTCCAAAGAGCATATCTGCAAGGGGCCGCCTAAATGCATGCCTCGGGTGAGGCATCCTTACCAATCCACACCACATTTGGGGTGTCCATTGGGCATGGAGGCCCTAAATGGGGCGTACCGGATTTCCACGTCCCCAATGGGACGTGCAAGGCTGGGCATGATCATGCACGCCCCGGAGGATATTTTCCTCCCAGATCGAAGGGTGTGCCCAAGTTGGGACACCCTCGATCTGTGGTGTGCATGCCGATGCAGGCCACAGGTCGTCCACATCCGGCTTGGAGGACATGGATGGGGGTAACAGGCCAAGCGGAGGGCGGGAAGGATTATGCAGGCCCCGCAGCACGCCTGACAGGGAATGAGAGCAATTGACTCTCCTCATCCCTCCAGGACTGGTTGGTCTTGGAGGGATTAGAGGAGAATACACTCTCTCCTCATCCCTCCAGGACCAACTGGTCTTGGATGGATAAGAAGAGAGTGTACTCTCTCCTCATCCCTCCAGGACCTGTCTGTCTTGGAGGGATAAGGGGAGAGTGTACTCTCCTCTCATCCCTCCAAGACCGACCAGTCCTGGAAGAATAAGGAGAGTGTACTCTCCTCTCATCCCTCCAAGACCGACCAGTCCTGGAAGAATAAGGAGAGAGTACACTCTCTCCTTATCCCTCCAAGACCAACAGGTCCTGGAGGGATGAGGAGAGAGTACACTCTCTTCTTATCCCTCTCCTTCTTGGAGGGATAAAGAGAGTGTACTATCCCTCCAAGACCAATTGGTCTTGTAAGGATAGGGAGTGTGTACTCTCTCCTTATCCCTCAAAGACCGATTGGTCTTAGAGGGACAAGGAGAGAGTACAATCTCTCCTTATCTCTCCAAGACCAACCGGTCCTGGAGGGATGAGGAGAGAGTGTACTCTCCTCTTATCCCTCCAAGACCGATCGGTCTGGAGGGATGAGAGGAGAGTGTACTCTCTCCCTCCTGTCTCCTTGGTTGTGCACACCTCGTATCAAGGCGTGCCCTAATTTTCCCAAGGCTGGGTGTGCATACCTGTGTAGGCCCCAACTTGTGGAAGGCGAGGCGTCCTTGGGGATCCACTCCTCAAATAAAGGTGTGCATCCACCAAGAAGGACCCAGTGGCGGGTCCTGTCTGAGGCATGCATCCCTCTGCACGCCATATTTTGGGCTTGCGAGGGTTACACGCCCCCAAATGGGGTGTGCATTTAGCTGGCCCCTATTTGCAAATGGGACACCCTTGGCTTCCTCGAGGTGGGCTTGGGTTTGAGTTACATTAATCTTAGTCATAGTGGACCACTTTTCAAAGATGGCCCTCTTTCTCAAAACTCATACCACAGCCACTTCTGAAGACTTTGCCAATCTATTGGACAAATTTGTGTTGTCCAAACATGGCCTGCCTTCAAACATATTTTTGGACAGAGGATCACTTTTTGTTTCCTCCTTCTGGACCGGTTTGTGTGGCCAACTCAAGATTGTTTGAAATCTTTCCACCACATATCACCCCTAGTCAGATGGCCAAACTGAAAGAACCAATCAGATCCTGGAGCAGTATCTTTGAATGGTGGTCAATTACCAGCAAGATGACTGGAGTTCCTGGCTTCCTTTGGCCAAGTTCTCTTACAACAATTTGACTCATTCGGCCACAAAGCAATCCCCCTTCTTCACTTTATGTGGACAACTTGAAGCCAGCTGCCAACTACCTTTCCAAAATCACCTCTGCCCAGCAAGACATTAAGAAAAACCTTGACACTGCCAACAAACAATACAAAATTGCCGCTGACCGCCTTTGACTTGAACCTCCGACTTTGTCTGGCTTGACTCCTCAAACATTAGATCAACCCAACCTTCAAAGAAGCTTTCAGAAAAAAATTTGGCCCCTTCAAAATGGAATCAGTTGTTTTGAAGAACGCCTTTCAACTCAAGCTTCCTCCTTCTTGGTCTCACATCCACCCAGTGTTTCATGTTTCTCTTCTTTCCCCTTCTATTTCGCCTTCCCCCCCTCCAGAGCCTGTCAAAATTCAAGATCATCTTGAATGGGAAGTTTCTAAAATTTTTGACTCCTGGAAAGGGCGTGGTAAAATCCAATACCTAGTTGAATGGTCTGGTTATATGGAGGACACTGATTGCACCTCATGGGAACCAGATTCAAATCTCATGAACTGTCCTGACCTACTCAACGCTTTTCACTCCTCTTATCCCCTCAAACCTCGACCATAATCTTCCCCCTTCTGTTCTCTTCTTTCCTCTTTTTTATCTTCCTTTCTTCATTTGTTATTTCTCTTGTTTCTCTCACTTTCTCTTTTTTTTGACTCACTTTCTCTCCTTTCTCCAAATTATTAAAATAAAAATTTAAAATCTAAAATATTCACAAGTAAAAAAGAAATATAAATAAGAAAATAAATAAGAAAAATAATAAATAGCAATCTACATTATTGAGATGGGGATATTTTAGGGTTTATTTAGATGAATATATATTGCTAATGTATACAAAGGTGAAGGTGATGGTGATGGTGATGGTGGATGAGAGTATGATGGATGGTGATTAGATTGTGGATATGGATAATTGAATGAATGAGGATACAGGATGGGGCAAAAGGCCCTGGTATTTATAGAGAAGAAATTGTCTTGTGGACATTTAATGGAGGAAAGCTTTATTAAGCTTTCCAGATTTATGTAGAGAAAAGTCTTACTACTTTTCTCCCAGGAAAGCAGTTGTACTTTTCTCTTGATAAAGTACATCAGCATTTAATCCTCTTAGCCGGAATGCACCATTCCTCTGGTGCATTCTTATTCTTATTGGTTCAGAATTCTGTACTGTGCTCAGCAGCTGGCTCAGCATAGAGCCCAGCAGTTGTGGCCACATTGGCCATGTTCCCTTCTACAGGGATTACACCTTCAACATACATCTCTTCTATTATATTTCCCATCTTCTTCAACAATCCTTCAAACTTCTCTTAATTTTTTTTGCCTCCTCTTTTGCCCCCTTTGGCACCATCTTCATCAAAGCCACCTTGGCCTTGATCTCCGCCATTGCCTCTCACAATTCCCTTTTTCTTTTGCCATTGACGTCGACTTCCTCTTTGCCATCTGACAACCATCGAACCTCTTCCTGTGGCATTTCCACCCCCCTCTCCTCTTCTTGTGGCTCTTCCACTTCCTTCTCTTTCTCTTTTGAACCGCCGACTTCTTGCTCAGGATTTGGAAATCTCTCCTTGATTTCCAACTTGTCCGGTACCAAAAACCCCTGCCAGATCTCGCACAATTTTGTTCACAGTTGAAAATTCTTCGACTTTGGGTGACACCAGAATTCAAATCTTTGGCTTCTTGATGAAAACCTCAACAGACTCGGTTTCGTCCTTGCTCAAACTTTGACACCTTTTCTGTGCCAATCCTTCAACGTTTTTGCCTTGCTCCACATTTTCAATTTCCCTTGCAGCGTCCTCAAAGTCCCCTTGCTTTCTTTGGTCTCTTCTCTCTCTTCTGTTTCTTTTCCTCTGGTTGCTTCTCTTTCAAATTCTTCTTCTTCTGTTTCTGCTCTCGCATCATCCCCTTTTTAAAAAAAAATAAAATAAATTCCTTCTTCTTATCTTTCCCTTCCTTTTTTCAAACCTTCACTTACATGTTGGATCAACTTTCTCAACCCAGTTTCGAAGCGCCTCAACCTCACTTGCCATTTCAAGTCCAATCAATTCCTTGTCTGGAACTGTCGAGACTGGTGGTGACATGGCATATGCATGGTATGGCCATTTGCTGGTGTATCCATTTTTTGGGTCGGCCCACACCTGCCTTCCGTATCCCGGACCTTTTTCTTTGGTGTTTTGAACACATTTCTTCTTTCGCACCCGGCACAGCTTGCACTTGTCCACTTTTCCCTTCCTATTTGCCTTGGTCAACTGTCCACATACCAAACCTTTCTTCTTGCAGTACTTGCATGCAGGGAGGAATTGGATAGTTGGGACAAAACCTTTCGAACGGAGTGATTTTAAAGATGGGGTGGTAGGACGGCTTTGTAGTTGTGGGCTGGATGTGGTGTTAGACATTTTTTTTGGTGGTGGTAGTAGTTGGATGGATGTGTTGGTAGCAATTAGAATGGATGGGATGGATGGTTTTCTGGACAATATTGCTCTTGAGACCTTTGCTTTTATACCCCGGGCACCTGTCATGCGACAGACTCAGCACTCAGGATCTTGCAGTTGAATCTTCCTTGCATTTGGCTAAGGATGCTTTTTGACCTCAGCAACTTTCAAGCTTTTGGTTAATCCTTGGGTCGCAGATGACATGACCTATGCACCCTCAGCAATCTTCAGTGCTCTCTCGAAGTTACTTTCCAGATCTTTGAAGATTCAATAGCACATTGATTTTCAGTTATGCAAACAAAAGCAAGACCAATAACCCTCTTACCGGTCTTCCTTTATTTTGGAATTACTCTTTCATGCACTTGACTTCCTTTTCCGGATTCGAGCATTCCTTCTTTGAACTTTTGAACTTCAACACATAGTCCTTGAACTTCAAACTTCAATTCACTCACTCTCGCACCCATTGCACTTACCATTGATTGGTCCTCCAGTCATGGACTCACTCACCTTGGTTTTGCTTGACCTCAGAAGCTATGACCTCCTTTCATTTCTTCTGCTTTGACCCTATGACCTCACATCTTGTTCAAACCTATGTCATACCTTTTTAGCCTCACTTGTATTTACTATGTAAGCTGTCTGCGTCCATGCTTTCTATCTTTCCTCATCAAAATAAGATTATAGTTTTAAGCATAACTTGATTCCGCCTTCCTCGAGCCTTCTCATTGCGAACTCTTTCAGTGATCTACTCTAAGTCCCTTTGAGCCTAAGTAACTCTTCTTCAAAACAAAGAAGATCTTCAAACAGTCAGTCCTCTCTTCAAAGATATCTCTTTTCCTTTCTTTCTTTCAAATAGTGCCCACCCGTCTCTTGTACAAGACGCCATGTGACACTCACGCCTTCGCAATGTCAGCCACTCTGCGTAAGATAAAAGGTATAGACGACTGAACAATAAAAACTATTCAACATGGTCAAAACAAATGCTTAGTTCCCTCAACACTATCTTCTTCGACAAATATCTAACCAACATTTACTATGACAATTGGGCAGTTGGAATACAGATCAACAAAATAAATCAAAACTGATTGCTCGAGTTCATGTTTTTCTAGAATGGATGAAAACAATTCGACAAGATTCCAAGTAGCCTTACTGGAAGTAGAAATTCCGGTGGCTCTAATAATAACTAATAAAAGTGACCAAGACTAATCAATGCTACTGAATGATTCTAGATTTTTTGATAAGGGAAAAATGAGGAGGGAAAACAAGGCTGCTTATATAGTGAAATCCAGGAAGAATGGGCAGAGGCCAACATGTGGGTGGAATAAGTATGGAACCAGGCAGAATGAAACAAGGCTGACAAACGGTGTTCAAGTTGTGGGTATGGAACAAAATGGTAAAGTGAAAATTCTCATGAGGTGGCTGGATTGTGGTTGGGTGAGTTGTCTCAGTGGGGTATGAGCTTATAGAGAGAGGTGGAATTATGTACAGATGAAAATCTTTATCCAGGGGAATTGGTTTGACTTGTGGGTGAGGTCCTTTGGTTTATTGGTCTGTGATCCATCTGTGACTTGAGAATTCTTGAGGTTTGAGTGGGATCTGGTCCTGTCTTCCTTGTGATTGTTTGTTGTCCTATAACTTGTTTCAATCAGGTTTGGCTTACCACAACGACCGCACATGAGGCGGTACATGTAGAGGGTACCCAGGTACCTCCTGGATCTCTGTCCCAAAACAGACACCTGGAACCACCCAGCTGGTGCCTGGCTGGTGCGAGTGGTACCGGGCTGGCTGGTTCCGGGTACCGATGATCATCCTTATATCAAAGGATCCCCGTTAGCTTCAAAATCAAATTGGTCTGCGATCTTGGTGTCACAGTTAATTTTAAGGATGGCTAGGTCATCGTTGTATCGGTTACTGTCGAGCTTGTCAGCGGTTTGGGCTTCTTCCTTGTTTTCCTTTTGGAGGACCAGTCTGAGTTGGAGGACTGAGGAAAATCTGGATTTCCATTTGAGGTAGTTTGAGCTGTTGAGCTTGTTCTTCTCACCAATATCGATTCAGAACTCAACCATTTTGAGTTAATGGACTGTGGGAGCTTTGGAAGTGGTGAAACAAAAGCAAAAAGGAAGTTAAGGTTTTGGTTAGGCTTTGGAGCTAATGATAGTGCTCCGGTCTCATAATCTATTGGAATAAGGTCTTAATTGACAGTCAATGGTGCTACTGTCAGTAAGAGAAGCTGGGTGTTGATAGGCAGGGACAGAGCAGAACTCAATTGTCAGTCAATGGTGCTATTGTCAGTAAGAGAAGCTGGGTGTCAATGGGCAGGGAGAGAGCAGACCTGATAGGGATGAAAGTGGAAAACAGGATTAAGAAAAAGATTGAAACTTAAACAACAAAGGAATAAATAAAGAAGAAAATACAACTGTCACACATTATGCTTATTAATCCAATAGTAGTTAATTTTGATCTTTATGTTCAATATGAGCAAGATAAATTGTGCTCAATTTGAAAACAATCAAATTTGACTGTTCCCATACACAGCCAGAGAGGTCAAAATTGCTTCAGTGTGAGGAATGAACTCTCAACCTCAACTTTGGCACCCTCCAGGAAGGATTGATTAAACACACAGCCCACAAACAGGTGACAAAATTTGAATTTTGTTGCGCTGACGTAATCCAAGTTCACACACTATTTTGCACCCTGGGCCAGTCCTCACCTGCCATTCTCAATGGCAGGTGGAAAAGCAAAGCAGAATGCCCTCAATGGCTGGTACTGACTGGCCATTGAGTAAGCATCCACACCTCCCTTGATGGCCGATTATGACCAGCCATCAAGAGGAACACAATACAGATTCTCAATGGCTGGTCAGTACCAGTCATTGAGAGTAACATGCTACCTCAGCTCTCAATGGCTGGTACTGACCGGCCATCAAGAGGAGATACACACACCCCTCAATGGCCTGCCAGTATGCAGGCTATCGAGAGGAAAGCAAAATACTCTTGATAGCCGTTCCTGGCCGGCCATTGAGAGAAAAACTTTCTTGATTGTGGGTCAGTACTGGCCAGCAGGAGAGCATTACATATATACACTCTCAATGGCCAGTACCAGCCATTGAGAGAAATTAAGTGACACTCTTGATGGCTATCAGTGCTGGCCATTGAGAGGTACACACTACGCTCTTGATGGCCTGCAATGACCTACCACTGAGAGGACATCAACACCTCCCTTGATGGCCCATCAGTACTGGCCATCAAGAGCAACATACTACACTCTCGATAGCCGGCTGGCAATCAAGAGCGTTGTAGCGGTTTGGATGGGTTTGTATGTTCTCTCAATGGCCGGTCAGTGCAGGCCATCAAGATTGTGTGTACCTCTTGATAGCCACCAAGAGTGTCATCGATGGCCAGAACTTACCAGCCATAGAGAGTTCACAGTTGCTCTCGATGGCTGGTACTGGCCATCAGAGCGTAGTACATTGCTCTTGCAGGCCGGTGCTGACCAGCCATTGAGAACACTGTTTTTCTCTCAATGGCCAACCAGTACCGATCCTCAAGAGTGTACATCATATATTCCTCTTGATGGCCGGTGTACTGGCAGGCCATCAAGGAGGGGGGTGTATCTCCTCTCGATGGCTGGTCAGTACCAGCCATTGAGAGTTGATGTAGTGTGTTACTCTCAATGGCTGGTAATGACCGGCCATTGAGAGTGTGTATATGGGGTTCCTCTTAATGGCCGGTCATGATGGGCCATCAAGGGAGTGGATGTTTTCTCAATGGCCAGTCAGTACAGGCCATCGAGGGCATTCTGCTTTGCTTTTGCACCTGCCATTGAGAATGGCAGGTGATGACAGGCCCGGGGCGCAAATTTGAGTGCAAACTTGGATTACATCAGCGCAACAAAATTCAAATTTTGTCACCCGCTTGCGGGCTGTGCCATTAAGCTATATGCAATATGAATTTTCATTTTTTTTCTGACCACTACATCACCCCAAAAAAAGTTGTGTCACCCGCTTCTTTTAAAAAAAATGTTACTTGAAATTACCAGTTTTTTCAGTTACGTTACAGAAATACAAAATTTGGATAACTTTAAAAAAGTTATGTTCTCCAATTACCCTGCTGTAACGTAACGTAAGGTATCTTCCCACTGTTGCTTCTTGACTACACCAGTTGGACAAACCAAGATCTTCAGATCCCTTTCTTCATTCACCTCAAGGACACCTTCTCCTTCTGCTTGTCTCTTCAGTACTCCCAGAATCCAGCCAAACTGGCTGGATTGATGTAAACCCCCTCCTCTGGTTGGGTTTCACAAGGCATTCAATCAGGTTTCTGTCATAAAACGGAATCAGCTTCACACTCAGCACTCTGGATCTTCCTTGCATTTGGCTAAGGATGCTTTTCTACCATACTTTTCGCCATCAGGAACTTTCAGGCTTTTGGTTAATCCTCAGGTTGCATATGACATCACCTGTGCACCTTCAGCAATCTTTAGTGCTCTCTTGAAGTTACTTTCCAAACCTTCGAAGAGTCTATAGCACATTTCTTTTCAGTTATGCGAATAAAATCAAGACAAATAACCCTCTAACCGGTATTCCTTTATTTCAGCATTACTCTTTCATGCGCTTGACTTCCTTTTCCGTATTTGTGCATTCCTTCTTTGAATTTTCAAACTTTGACACATAGTCCTCGAACTTTGAACTTCAATTCACTCACTCTTGCACCCATCACACTTACCCTTGCTTGGTCCTCCAGTCAAGGACTCCTTGCCTTGGTGTTGCCTGACCTCAGAAGCTATGACCTCTTTTCATTTCTTCTTCTTTGACCCTATGAACTCACATCTTGTTCGAACCTATTTCATACCTTTGTAGCCTCACTTGTATTTACTATATAAGCTGTCTGCTTCCATGCTTTCCAACTTTCCTCATCAAAATAAGATTATAGTTTCCAGCATAAACTTGATTCTGCCTTCTTTGAGCCTTCTCATTGTGAACCCTTTCAGCATTCTACTCTAAGTCCCTCTGAGCCTAAGTAACTCTTCTTCAAAACAAAAAAGACCTTCAAACAGTCAGTCCTCTCTTCAAAGCTATCTCTTTTCCTTTCCTTCCTTCAAATAGTGTCCACCCGTCTCTTGTACAAGACGCTGTGTGACAGTATCTTATTTTGATCCTGCTTTACTCCTTTACTTAAGCCGTAAACCCTCTTTTCCCCTGTACTTCTATTCATTCAAGATGCCCAACTTTCCTCACTCTCCGAACGGACAGTTCTCCTCTTGACCAAGAATCAACCAGACCCCCAGCTCCAACATCAATCCTGTTGCTCCTGTTCTGGATCTTCCCGAAGTCAACACTGGCCATGGCCGTTGCCCTGACAGCCAGAACCCTCCTTCTTCCTCTGATTCTTGCAGCCAATCCGGCCGCAATGAGGAGGACAACAGAGATCTGCCGGATGATGAGGATGATGAGGACTTGGACACCCTTGGCCCTCAGAATGCTCCTAATCCCAAACCTCCTGCTAACACTTTGGCCCCTGTTACCAATGAATCCCTGGCCGAAGCCATCCAGCTTCTGGCCACCATTGTGGGCCAAAACGCAGATCCTGCCCCTCGACCCACTTTCCGTAATCCAGAGATGAAGAAGCCTGACTCCTTTGACGGCACCTCCCCCGCCAAACTTCGCATCTTCCTGAATCAATGCAAACTCATCTTCTTGAATGACCCTCACACCTTCCCCAATGACCTTTCCCGCACCATCTATGCCTCCTCTTAACTAAAAGGCAAAGCATTCAACTGGGTTCAACCCTATCTGGAGGTTCTTGAAGACTCTTCCCCAGACTCCCTCATGAACTCCTGGGCTGTGTTCGAAGCTCAAATTGTCACCTTGTTTGGCAATCCAAATGAACTTCAAGCCACCAAGCATCAACTTGACAACCTGTCAATGAAGGAGTCGGACCATGCTTCGAACTACATTGCTAGTTTCCGAGCCCTCCAATCTCGTCTTCCGGGCTGAGGTGATCGGCCTTTGATGTTTCATTTCTGCAAAGGCCTCCCTTCCTGCATCCTCGACCTCCTCTCCCAGAACAATGCCGACAAGATCTCATTGATGCGACACTTTGCATTGACATGCGATACCATGAACGTCAGAAAGAAATATGGCGCAAAAACTCTCACCCCACTCAACCAAGGAAAGATGGCTCTCACCAACCTTTGAACTCCAACAACCCCTGGCGACCTTCTTCGAAACCAATCCTTAAGAGCAAGCTTCCCTCCAAACTCACCGAAATCTTGACGGATGGACACCTCCAGGCTGGCGAGAAGGAAAGGAGGATGAAGAATGGTTTGTGTGTGTATTTTGGTGGTTCCCATAAGGTAGATGATTGTCCTAAGTGTACCCGTCAGTCAGGAAAAGCTTTAGTAGTTGTTGCAATAATGGTAATACCAACTACAATGAACCCCCAAGTGCCATTGACCCAATTGACCCTCTTTCTTTTGAGCCCAAAATCTGTTCTTTGAGAACAGTTGTCTTGAATCAACTCAGATTGATTCTGTTTCGAGATAGTTCACCTTACTCTGTTCTTATTGATTCTGGAGCTACACATTCTTTTGTCAGCCAGAGTCCTTTTCTCTTTCTACTACTCCTTTGGAAAAACCCATTCCTCTTTTTACTTATCATTCTTCATCAAAGCCCATGCAATTTCTTTCGAAGAAAATTACATGGACCTTTGCCATTTCTTCCTATCAAATTTTTGATTGGGAATGTTTAATCATAGATGTGACCGGGCAGGATGACACCATACTTGGTCATGATTTTCTTTCACACTGGAACCCAGATATTGATTGGTCTAAGGGAGTAATTAACCCTCGAACTAAACCTTTACCCAGTACCAGTGAAATGTCTTATTCTTCCCTTCAGGACCACATCAGCCTGAAATCTCTCATTGCCTTTTCAAGCAATGGCTCTCTTCCTGATGATATGCATTCATCTGGAAATCCATCCACCTTCTTATCATCTGTTGTGTATGATTCTCCCCCTGACTTGTTACTCTTCAAAACTAAAGAAGTTTTACTTCAAAGCATCACCACTGGATCCCGTCAAGAAGTCTTTGAAGGCGACTTCTTTGACGAAGAACCAGCAGATCTTGAAACCATTTTACCTACAATCCCTTCTGAGTATCAGGAACTCACATCAGTGTTCTCTTCCATTCTGGCCAACAAACTTCCTCCTCAAAGGAAGTGTGATCATCGCATTGATCTCATTGGTCCAGTTCCTAAAAAAAGGTACCATTTACTGCCTGTTGGAACCCAAAGACAAAGTTCTTTGAGACTACATTTCAGAGCATGTAGCAAAAGGTTTCATTCAACCCAGTTCTTCACCAACTGTTATTCCTGTTCTCTTTGTCCCCAAAGCCGATGGTTCCCTTTGACTTTGTGTGGAATACCGCAGACTGATTGTGGTTACTAGAAAGGACTCTTATCCTGTCCCTCCAATGTCCCATCTTCTCACCACTTTTGTTGACACTCAAGTCCTCTCCAAAATTGACCTTCGAGGTGCCTATCACTTAATCAGGATAGCTGAAGGCCATGAATATTTAACAGTGTTTAATACCTGTCATGGTGCTTTTGAGTACTTGGTCATGCCTTTTGGCTTAACTAATGCTCCTGCCACTTTCAAAGCCTTGATGAATGAAATCTTGGGAGATTTGGTCAACATGTGTGTTGTTGTTTATCTGGACGACATCCTCATTTATTCACGCTCTCGCACTGAACATGTAGATCATGTCAAGGAAGTCCTTCAAAGACTTCACAAGACTAAACTATAGTCGAAAGGCACCAAGTGTGTTTTCCATGCCACCAAAGTCACCTTCATTGGTTATGTTCTTAACCATTCTGGTCTTACCATGGACCAGGACAAAGTTCAGCGTATTCTGGATTGGCCTAACCCCACTTCCGTAAAAGCTGTTCAATCCTTCCTTGGCTTTGCCAACTTCTACTGCAGATTCATTCAGGATTATGCTGGTACCATCACAAACTTAACTGCGCTTGTGAAAAAGGATACTCCTTATGTTTTCACTGAGAAAGCATGCAAAGAGTTCGAAGAACTCAAGCATCGTTTTATAACTGCTCCTATCCTTCAACACTTCGACAGTGCTTTCTGCACCTTAGTGGAGACTGATGCCAGCGATTACACTCTCGCAGGTGTCCTTTCACAGTTTGCCAAAGCTCTTGTGGCTTCCTCAAAGAATCCTGTTCCCTTCAAAAGACGCAAACTTAAGGCTTCTGAGCTCAATTATGAAATTCATGATAAAGAGCTCCTTGCAGAAATGGCACACCTATCTTTTTAGTGTTTCTTCAACCTTCGAATTCATCACAGATCATGATGCCTTAAAGTATTTCATGCTTACTAAGGTCCTCACCCAGCACCAAGCCAGATGGGCTGAATTCCTTGGTCAATTACACTTTGTCATCACCTTCCGCCCTGGACGCCTTTCCAGCTTGCCAGACACCCTGACTCGACACGAGGATGTCTACCCTACCGAAGGGAAGACGTTTGCCAACAAAAACCCAGACAACATCCAAAAAATCTTCAAAGAGCAGCCCAATGGATCTGTTGCGCTGTTCTCCATCTCTACTGATGAGGTGGGAGACTGCGTAGAGACTTTTTGTCTTTCACAGTTGAATGATTCCAAGTCTAAATCCATCATCCTTGACCTTCAGAAAGGCAGAAATCACAAGCAATTCTCCTTGGATGATCAAACCGGCCTTCTCCTCTATGATGACCAAATGTATGTTCCTGACAATGCCAACATGAAGCTCAAAATCCTGTCTTCTCGCCATGATTCTCCCCTCGCAGGTCATCACGGCCAAGAAAAAACTCAACAACTTGTCTGCCGGTATTTCTACTGGCCTGGGATGACCAAAGAGATTTGAGACTATGTCGCAGCATGTTACACTTGTAAACAGAGCAAAACTCCTTGTCATAAGAAGTGCAGACTCCTCCAACCCCTCCCCATTGCCCCTCGTCCCTGGGATTCCCTCTCAATGGACTTCATTTCGCAGTTGCCTCTTTCAAATGGCTTCGATGAAATCTTAGTCATAGTGGACCGCTTTTTGAAGATGGCCCTCTTTCTCAAAACTCACTCCACAGCCACTTCTGAAGACTTGGCCAATCTATTTGTCAAATTTGTGTTTTCCAAACTCAGCCTGCCTTCGGACAGAGGATCACTTTTTGTTTCCGCCTTCTGGACTGGTTTGTGCGACCAAATCAAGATTGTTCGAAATCGTTCCACCGCATAACACCCCAAGTCAGATGGCCAAACCGAAAGAATCAATCAGATCCTGGAGCAGTATCTTTGAATGGTGGTCAATTACCAGCAAGATGACTGGAGTTTCTGGCTTCCTTTGGCCGAATTCTCTTACAACAATTCAACTCATTTGGCCACAAAGCAATCTCCTTTCTTCACTATGTATGGGCGACATCCAACCTTCGACTCCATCCACGTGGACAACTCGAAGCCGGCTTGCGATTACCTTGCCAAAATCACCTCCGCCCAGCAAGATATCAAGAAGAATCTCAACACTGCCAACGAATGATACAAAATCCCCGCTGACCGGCTTTGACTCAAACCTCCGACTTTGTCTGGCTTGACTCCTCAAACATCAGATCAACCCAACCTTCGAAGAAGCTTTCAGAAAAAAAATTCAGCCCCTTCGAAATTGTTTCGAAGAACACTTTTCGACTCAAACTTCCCCCTTCTTGGTCTCGCATACATCCAGTGTTCCATGTCTCTCTTATTTCCCCTTCCATTTCACCTTTCCCTGGTAAATCCCTTCCCCCTCCAGAGCCTGTCAAAATTCAAGATCATCTTGAATGGGAAGTTTCCAAAATTATTGACTCCCGGAAAAGGTGTGGTAAAATTCAATACCTAGTTTAATGGTCTGGTTATATGGAGGACACTGATAGCACATCGTGGGAACCAGCTTCAAATCTCACGAACTGTCCTGACCTACTCAAGGCTTTCCATTCTTCTTATCCCCTCAAACCTTGACCATAATCTTTCCCCTTCTGTTCTCTCTTTTCTTCATCTTCTTCTCTCCTTTTTTCTTATCTTCCTTTTCTTCCATTATTTTTATCTTGTTTCTCTCAATTTTTTTGTTTTCTTTGACTCACTTTCTATCTTTCTTAAATAATTATAAAAAAAACTAAAATTAGAAATATTCACATGAAAAAAAAATAAAATAAAAATCTACATTTCTTCTATAATATTTCTCATCTTCTTCGTCAATCCGTCAAACTTCTCTTTTAATCCCTCTCTTAATTTTTTTGCCTCCTTTGCCCCTTTCACCACCATCTTCATCAGAGCCGCCACCGTTCCTGAGACCTTGGCCTTTATTTCCGCCATTGCCTTTTTCAATTCCCTCTTCCTTTCGCCATTGACATCAACTTTCTCTTTGCCATCCAACGACAATCAAACATCTTTTTGTCTTCCCTCTTCCTGTGGTGTTATCAACTCGCACTTCTCCGCTTTTCCCTTCCCATTCACCTTCGTCGACTGTCCGCATACCAAACCTTTCTTCTTGCAGTATGCACACGCGGGGAGGAATTGGATAGTGGGCACAAAACCCTTCGAACGGAGTGGTAGGATGGCTTTGTAATGATGAGCTGGATGTGGTAGTGTTGTTTGACATTCTGGTTTTGGTAGTAGTAGTAGTAGGGGTGGTTGAATTGGATGGATATGTGGTTTGTAGTAGATGGATGATTGTGGATGTTTTTCTGGAAAATATTGCTCTTGGGACCTTTGCTTTTATACCCCAGGCACCTGTCATACAACAGACTCAGAACTTGGGATCTCGCAGTTGGATCTTCCTAGCATTTGGCTAAGGATGCTTTTTGCCATCAGCAACTTTCAAGCTTTTGGTTAATCCTTGGGACGCATATGACATCACCTATGCACCCTCAGCAATTTTCTGTGCTCTCTCGAAGTTACTTTCCAAACCTTTGAAGATTCGATAGCACGTTGCTTTTCAGTTATGCAAACAAAAGCAAGACCAATAACCCTCTCACCGGTCTTCCTTTCTTTTTGGCATTACTCTTTCATGCGCTTAACTTCCTTATCCGGATCCGCGCATTCCCTCTTTGAAATTTCAAACTTTGACACACAGTCCTCGAACTTCGAACTTCACTTCACTCACTCTCGCACCCATCACACTTACCCCTGCTTGGTCCTCCCATCCTGGACTCCTCGCCTTGGTGTTGCTTGACCTCTCTCTTCATTTCTTCTGCTTTGACCCTATGACCTCAAATCTTGTTCGAACCTATGTCATACCTTTGTAGCCTCACTTGTATTAACTATATAAGCTGTCTGCTTCTATGCTTTCCATCTTTCCTCATCAAAATAAGATTATAGTTTTCAACATAACTTGATTCCGCCTTCTTCAAGCCTTCTCATTGGGAACCCTTTCAGTGTTCTACTCTAAGTTCCTCTGAGCCTAAGTAACTCTTCTTTGAAATAAAGAAGACCTTTGAACAGTCAGTCCTCTCTTTGAAGCTATCTCTTTCCTTTCTTTTCCTTCAAAAAGTGCCCACCCGTCTCTTGTAGAAGACGCCATGTGACACATTCCACCTTTTTCTTATCTCTCTAAGCAAAGACTCTTTTTAGTCTCTCAAGTCAAAAACATCCCCCCCCCCCCCCCACAAAAAATCCAATTTAGTAATGTTATGACAAATTAAAGTGGCAGAAATCGATGTTACCCAGAAGTACTTGATCAAATATTTATAGGTAAATTTTAGGGGATCTTCATGGAGAAGCTTGTTATAAGGGTTCGAAATCCCTCACTGAGATTTTGTTGACATAGCAGGGCAAAAGGCCTATGAGCAGAGTTTCTGGGAACCGGGGGGTAGTCTTTGTGCAATGTATGTAGATGTGAGAGAGGAGGAACCCAAAGGAAAAGCTCCTTACCTAGATCAGAGAGAGAGGAGATCACTGCCATCTAGGTAACAGGATGAGGCCGGACAATGTACAGGCAAATCACATATACTCATGTTTGTGTGAGCTTGTGTAACCCAACAGAAAAGGGGGTTTTACAGATCTGTAAGGAAGACACAAACTCGTACAAGAACATCCACATCAATCCAGGAAGAAAACCCCAGTCTAAGATGTTTTGTTTTGAATATCCATTCTACTCCCTTCCCCACCTACATGACAAAAAGAAATCAAATTGACATCTCAGATCTGTATCTTCAAAATGAACTTATATGAACCCCCTTTAACATGATTGCACTCAATTCCACTTTATTTTTAAAATTGGATGGTTTGCATTGGGAGATTTGAAAGGTTTCTTCTAACCCACCCACTAAAAAAGCCCTGGCTATGATTGACATGTTGTGGTCTCTTTGAAATCATGTACATACTTATGGGAATCATTCATGATGAAATTGCAAAACAAACTTGAGAAAAAAATTTGCCTGTCTCATTTGTTCATGTAGATATTGATGCATATTGTCAAATTAAATCTATTACAAGAATTAAAGCCATGTTTTTTTTTTTTTACTATTTATAATATGTAGTTTGCAAAAAAAAAAGCATATTAGTGTGTGACAGAAGATTTCTTTTTTTTTTAGCAAAATGCGTTAAGAAAAAAAAAAATTAATAAATTAAGAATCGTGAAAAAAAATAGGGATTACCAAAAAAAAAAAAAGAAAAAAAAAAGAAAGAGAGGCAAAAAAGAAAAAAGAAGAGTTGGTTGAGGAAAAACAAACAAGGGGAGAAGGCTCTACGGTGTGAGGGTTGGTGGGAACAAAAAAGAGAAAAAAAAGAAGAGTACAAGATGCTGATAGGTTGATTTTTTGTGGTTGTTGAAAGAGCAAAAGGAGAAAAAAATACAAAGATGGAGGGGTAGGGTTAAGGAAACAGAGATAGATTAGTAGCCAGAGACTTTAGGGCCAAGGCCCTGTGGGGGGTATCCGCCGTGAAAGCCGGCAAGAGGGTGGGCCGTCATTGGCTGGTAGTTGGTTGGTGACAGTTGACCGGAGGCGCTGTTGGGGTAATACTCACTGTCTTCCGGCGTACCCTGTCCTCCTACGCCTCCCTGATTGCTCATGCCCGAAAGAAGAGCTTCCTTGGAGCTGATGTCCCAAACGGCCTGCTTGGAACCAACAGAGAACTCGAGGTCTTCCTTGGTGATGGAGTCCCAACTGGAAGTAGAGTAGTGGTGGTGATCAGTCGATGGCACAAGTGAGAGGCTGAAGAAGAGAAGAGACACATACTACTTGTAAACCATCATCACCGAGAGTAGGAAGCAGAGCTGGGAGAAGAACAGGCCGTCGACATAGTGGGTGATGGCCGAGCAGATCGTCAAACTGAAGCCATAAATGAGCACGAGGCCAACGACAAAGAACCCAACACCGAAGAGGATGTCACCGATCGGCCAGCGGTCGTCGAGGGTCCGGACGACGAGCAGAAGCTGAAGAATTACATAGATCGCCACGCAAGCCCCGTTGAAGATGTACATGATAATCCATAGCGCAATGGGCTGGGAAGGCGAGAATGAGGCCAGCGAGTTAAAGGTGGCAATCGCAATGAAGAACGTCAAACTGAACACCGCGGCACAACTCCCTCTCAAAGACTAAAACAGGAACACAGCTCGGTCGGTTAGTCCAGAGGCGCAATAAGTGATAGTTTTGAAATGATGGACTGACCCATAAACTTAATGGGGTTCCGTCTTCTGCAAATTGAAAACCAACAAAACCGTTGACTAACAAACACCAGAAGGTAGCCGAGAGCATGCCGGTTTCGAAAGCAGCAAAATACTGTTTTGAGCGGAAGGCAGGGGTATTAAGTTAGTTCAATGAAAAGAGGGGGGCGGTAGGAAGAGAAAGAGACGAACAGGGTAAACTTTAGAGCTTGAGGGGATGATGCCGCTGTCGAGGAAGAAGGAGGCCAGAGTGACGATAGCGTAGAAGTAAAAGAAGTGAACGATTTCTTTTCTGCCGACGGCGGTATATTTGGACTTGACGTGGAGGATCATGAGGAGGACCATGATGAGGGCGATGATGTGAATGAAGAGGACGGCGGGCTGGAAGAGGATGACACCGTTGAGTTCGACGTTACGGGCGTAGCATTCGGGCTGGATGCCCATACTGCTATTCGATGATGGCGAGGGCGCACCCATGAGGGGACAGATGATGAGGGCGGCTGATGAGCATATCGAGTCAAAGTCGCCAAACGAGAAACCCATCGTAATTCGAAGGGATGTGTACTTCTTTTTGTGCGAGTCTACACTAGTCGAGTCAGCCAAGAGTTTGTCTGTTTTTGTCTCGAGTCTCGTTTATGTTCTTTTGACGATTAGGGTGAAGAGATAGAATATGTATGTTGGATAGATATAAGTATGTAGTTTTTTGTTTTTGTTTACTCGCTCTCGGCCCTCGGGATCGGGAAGGAGGAAGATCTGTGAGGGAAAGTGGGTTTGAGAGAAGCGACAGTGAGCGAGCGTGGTGGAAGTTCTTGATGGTTGGTGGTTGGTGGTTAGTCGCAACTCAGAAAACTGTTTTTCGCTTTCGGTTGTTGATTCCGTTTTCAGTCGTCGTCTTGGTTTCAGCTGATCAAGACTCTCTTGAGTTTGCTACTCTCATCACACAACCCTTACAAAACACACATCATCAAAGGATAACAAATCATTTGAAGCAGATCCCAGCCATTGCTCACTATGTAGTACTCTTTTACCAACTGCTGGAACTGTCTGCTGACCACAAAGGGGGCCAATGTCGTGATTTTGAAAGAACTGGGGAGTTTCAACAGATCTTATACAGTCTCTCACCTGTCACATTCATGGTGACATGATGTAAACTACTTATAAAGGTAGTCATGTGCATTGATCAGGAGCACTTCCAAGCTTTCCAGTATCAAGTGGTTGTTTTCCAAGCCATCATTACCAAATCTCATTAATATACACATGAACAGTTGCTGGGTAAAAGAGTTAGTAGCTGTCTGCTTTGCTTTTTTTTACCTCTGATGACAGACAAAAACAAGAAAAATACTAATGTGAACCAACCAGGTTATAGCACTGAAAATCCCAAGGAGTTCCTTCATACAAAATGAGAGAAAAAAAAACTTGAAAAAAAACTTTGTTATGAGTGAGAAATTTAAAACAATAGTTATGATGTTGATATTGAGGTCAAGTATGAATAGAATATAAAATGTTGTTTTTGGAAAAACAAATAAATGTTTTTAGTTTGCAATCTTTGAAAGGTTTGCCATCCAGTTTGATTCATGATTATGACCAAGTTGTTGTGATTTCATATAATATTTATGTTCATCTAGTTGCAAGGGCCTCCATGTCAAATATTGGCTGTTTCTGTAAAAGCACTGGGGGGAGGCAAAATGGGCATCACCCAAGTACACTACTAGTGGGAATTAGCTCCCCCCCCCTGAACACCAGGCTATAACTCTCCCTTACAAGCCTCACTGACAAGTGGGGGTGTGATATTGGATTAGCTGACACTAAATGGACCTGTGTAGGAGTATAAACTTATAAAAGTGTTACACCCCAACAGACAATTTTGACTGTCAACTTTCACACATACTGCTGCTAATCTAATATGGCCAAGTTCCCCTTAACCCATATACATATTAACCCATAGTCCCTCATAACCCATAGGAAAATCAGTCCACCAATTTGGTGGGCAGGGAAAAATGGGCATAACCCATACATCCCTCCCTCTATCCCTGTAACCCATCCCTTTTTTAGAAAAAAAATCTTGTCCTTATGGGTTAAGAGGGACTTTTTTTGTCCTTCCGTCAGCTTTTATGTATGTTCATGGTGACTGATTTTGTTTACCCTGTTTTGGCCAACAATCATCTTTTTTGGCATGTGTCTCTTACATTTTTCTCTTGTTTCAAACCCAATGACTCATGACCACACTTTGCACTGCTTTGGGGGGAGGGGGTATAAAACTGTCATCTCTTATGCTCAATCTGGAACTTGTCTTCAATCTGCATGACAGCCATTCTTGGCAATCACACTCACAAACAATTACGTGGAAGATGATATTGGTGAGGCAGCCAACATTGAAGACACTCAACCAAGCAATGGAGAGCTACTCCAAGCAGTTGCCAGATCACCTCATCCTTAACACAAATCAAACATTAATTACCTCTTATTTCGGGCCTGCTTGCCAGTCTGACTCCAACTAGCTTCATTTTTTTTCCCCTGATAAGATCATGGGCACTTCCTTGATTTTGTCTTCATGAATATGTACAATTTTTGTGCTTCTCAGACATTTATTAAAACTCCCAACAGAAAACAGATGCATTTAGTTTTTTTGTCACATCTAATACATTCACACGTACATATTATGGGTTAATGGGACCATTTCCCCTCATTTCCTTATTTGCCCATGTTTTTAATGGGTTTTGAGACATTCTATTAACCAATAGTTTTATGGGCTAAGAGGGACGTTTTCATTAACCCATGATCCTCTTAACCCATAGCAAAGTGGATCCACCAAGGCCTATGGGTTAATAGGGACTTGACTGTAGATGTGCACAGCAAAATGACTAAGGGGTTACACGTGAGAAGTGACACAAACAAGATTAACCTCAGTTGAACCTGAGTTATGTCAAGTTTCCAACCGTGTTACACACTTCAACTCATGACAAGACAGAAGTGTGAGCATGCTAGTACTGATAGTTTATAAAAACAGAACACCAAGGGTCTCAAGACTTCCAAGCCCTGATGGATTGATTTATTATGCGGATGCATGCAAGAATGTGACGAGAAAGAAAACTTGAGCAAATGAGAGTTTTGAATAGATGTGAATTGGGCCACTGGTTACGGTGAAAGTCAACCAAGACAAATGCGTATGGTTTTGTCATTCAGCGCTCTGTTCCTCTTCATCATCATCATCTTGTCCACTACCAGCATCACCATCATCATCGATATCATCGAACGTCAACTGGGGCAGTTTGATAAAACCGTTATGCTCTTGGCCATCGTCGTCATCTGAGGAGTCAGGTTCGACAGTAAGCGGACGCAAGTCGAGGGGTTTTTTCAGCGGACGATCGACGGCCCCGGGTTCGTCGGAGGACTTCCTCTTTCTCTGCCCGATACTAGAGTCCATGTCGTTGTCGTTGTTGTAGAGAGTGGCCAGGCTTGATTTCCAGGGTTGTGCGGGAGGATCGGTGGATAGTGGGGTGATGGATGAGTCGACCGGAGGAGGATACAGCGGCCGAGGGGCCGCTGGGAGCTCTGTTTGGGGTTGGGTTGGCTCAACCTCGTCTCCATTGTCGGTGTCGCTGTCGTTCGAATCGGGGACAGGCTCAACGTCGAGCTCCAGATGTGCATGGGCGGCGGTGGGGAAGACAGGGGGAACACGAGGCCGGGCGAGGAGCGCGAGAGAAGCCAGTCCTTGACGGGCCAGGTCAGCCAGTCTTCCACCGGCGTTGTCGTGTGCACTCAACAGGGCCTGGAAGATCCCGGCCAGACTTTGGGCCAGGTTGAGGCCCATCAATTCTTGGCTCGACAGCCGCTGGATTGGCAAACATCTAATCAGACAGCCCAACACTTTCACGCGTAGACCCGGTCGACTCGCGTATCCCAGACCCGGACTCCGTCCAGTTGGCCCGCTTGTTAGTATTCCCGTTTTCCCACTCGTGCTCCTCACCTTGGGTCCCGGGGTGATAAACGAAGGGTGCGTGGCTAGGCTCAAAACCGATCGGACGGAAAGTGTTAGGTACGGTGTCGGGAATCCATATGGAACGGCACCAAAAAGAATGTCAAGGGCTTCATTTATTTGCGTTAACAAAGGTGGACCAAGTGAGCTTTCACGATGATGGATTCAACGTCAGTTTGAAGGCAGTACAAAAAGACTCAACTGTCCAAGGCTCGTTCCGCAACGCGAAGGTCTAAAAGATCGACGACGACGGTGGCGTTCCAGGTGGGATCACAACTAAACTTTCCGGATTTCTTTCTCGATTTTTTGTTTTGCTTGGAGGGGTCTGTAGAAAGGGAGTTGGTAGGAGCCGAGCCATAGATGGGTTGAATGTCCTTGAGGATAATTTTGATGATAGGTTCGAGGGTTGTCTTGACTACCTCTGGACTGCACGGACAACGAGCGATTATCCGCGCATAGGTTCCATACATCACCGATACGTCTGGCGCTAGATGACCGCCCTTCGGGTCGCTGCTTGACTCAATTTCTGATGCGAGGATGGTCAGGATCTGAGTTGTGAAAGGCGACAAGCGAAGGGTAACACTAATCACCAAACGTACAAGGAATGTGAGCTTGTTTTATCCGTTAAGTGGGGTGTTGAAGAGGTGGGGAGGGACTCTAACCATTCTGCCAATCTGGCAATCAGACGACAGCCCATTGTTCTTAGAGTAACTGTAGCTCCCAAGGCATCCCAGCCAAGTTTCCAGGTCTGATCGGCCCGGTCGTGAGTCTGGGCCTTTCCTAGAAGCAAGAGCCGACGAACAAGGGTGCAAAGTTCTCCGAGTGGGATGCAGACTGGTCGTTCGGTAGGCTGAGAGAGCATGGTAATCAAGACATTGATAAGTTTCTCGGTCCGTCGGAGTAGCAAAGGTATACGGTATGCTGCTAGTTGTGTGTTTTCAAGGGTAGATGTGGGGTCTGGGGAGTAGATCAGCTCTTGGGCAGGTATCTCGAGTGGCGCTAGTGGTGGGTCGCGGACCGGATTCAGTTTAGATTCCTTGAGGCAGGGTGAGATGAGTGTATCGAGTAGGAGATCAATGGTGCCGATGGTAGCCTTAATGGTCTTTGACCAACTGGCGGATGCATCAGTCTTACCGCTGAGTCGATAGAGTTGACACAGAAGAAAGGTGGCACTGTGTGAAATTGATTTTTGTGGGTTGGTTGTTTTATTCAGGGCTAGTGATTGAAGTTGGGAGGCTGAAGGACGCAGGATGGAGGCATATCGGGTGATTAGGATGGCTAGAGTTTGGAGTCCAAGAGAAGGAACCTAGATTATTATAAGGAATTGGAATTTAGTTGAATAAGAAGACAAGGATGATGAGGCTCCAACTGACATTAGGATCTTGTGTGAGATCTTGAGAGATTGTTATCAAGGCTCGAGCTAGAGTGGTAATTGCTTTAGGATCGCAGTTTTCGCGAGCGAACTCGGGCCATCTGGTGGACAATTCCAAAATGTTCAAGAACAGATCGATGAGTTGTGAGAGACAGATGTGATTGACCGGGGGATGACGCTGTGGGACGGAATGAGTGAGAATGGGGAAAGACCCGAAGTTTATTTATGATTGAATGGAGACGACGGACTTCGATTATATTTTGACAAGCCAGGATCCATCTTGCTCCTTGTGAAGTCAAGCAATTCGGATCCTTTTGGAGGGTTAGTCTAGCCAGTCGAGCACCTAAAGAGTTGTCGATCTCGTTCTTGGAGGTGAGCAGAGAATGTATTCGGTTGAACCATCTGTAGTAAAACAGGATCAGATGAGATGTTGAGTGAGTGAGTGGTGAGATAAACACATACCTGTTACATAATTCGTTTTGGTTAATTGGATATGGGGATTGATCGAAGGTTGAACAAATTGAGTCTGCGATGTGTGTTGTGATAGTTTGTTGAGTTGACAGGAAGTTGTTGAGGAGATAGTCCATCGTATGTAGTTGTTTTGTTTTGGTTTTTTTGGTTTTGAATATTCTGCTTTCAGAGAGGAGAGTGTATGCAAAGTGCTGATATTGAATATATGCAATATGCATATTATTAAATAAACGCCGAACTTCAGAAACTCAAACTTAAAACAATCATCATCCCAACTACACAAACACCAAGAATGAGCTCAATCGACCAAATCTGTTCTGACTCAGAACCAGAACGAATCGAATACTTCAAGAAATCAAAATCAGTTCAACCATCTACCACTGCTACCGAACCACCAAAAACAACCACCACCAACAACACCAACACCACCACCACCACAACAACAACAGCCACCGATAGCAATGACTTGGACCTACAACCAGTCAATCGACTCAATAACCTCATCTCAAAATTTCGTCACCAACCTACCCCAAACAAATACAGAACCTCTTCAACTTCATCATCCTCTTCATCCTCAATCAGTCTACTCAACCAGAATAAAACTAAGAAACTGGACACCCACCCAGACCAACAACCAATCTCGATCGACTATCCAACCTTACTTCGTCTAAATAAATGCCCAGCCTGTAACAATCCATGGATCACCTACAAAGCACCCAGCTCAAAACTTACTCACATCCGCCGATGTGCACAACTAGAACTCATCCCACAACGACATCTCAATCTACGCGTCCAAGCCATCTTCGAAGAACAAACTCAACAACAACAACTTAACGCGGGCCTTATCGATCGTCATCTCAACAAACACAATTTACTCACTTCTTCAGATCAACCAATTCAAGGAACCTCTAACCCAACAAATCCCATCAAATCATCCAGACCAAATCTGACTAAAAAATCATCAGTTACCAAACTAGTTCCATCTTCTCCAAACTCGACTCACTCATTTCGTTCATCAAGCCTCCAAGAGATTCACCAACAGACGATCAATCGAAACGCAGCGGTAAACACCAAGAACGATCAACGATCCTACTCTTTATGGGAACTGGCTAGTGGAAATGATGACTATCTATATGATCGGTCAGTGGTGAGTTCCTTTTATGTTATTGTTGTTATCCAACGTGCCCTCGGCTAATCAGACGCGTCTCTTGGTGATAATCATATAGCTCAAGCGTTCCTATGTCTTCTCGACGTGATAGACCACCCGGACGCGTCAAAAGACTTTCTTCTTCTTCAAAGGGAACGGACGACGTGCAAGATCACTCATCATCATCAATTGTAGATCCTTGCCGACAATCAAACTGGAATCGACCAGACCAGAAAGAAGAAGAGTATTTGACGATGCCCCAGTACGAGCGATGGACCCGGTCGGAACTGGAGAACGAAAGTGAACGACTAGGGTATGAAGATGGATTCCACCTGCCAACCTCCGCTTTAGTCACTCGGGCTCAGGCGGCTTGGACCAACCAAATGGGCTGTTCTCACCAACGCCTGGGAATCATCACCGGGGAAGCTTTCTCTGAAACTAACCCTAGAGCTACAGATCATCAGGATCACGTGGGTTCGACATATCTCCGTCAACGGATCAGCAATGAGGACAACGACGACGATGAAGATGATGACGACCGAGAAGAAGAACAAATGGACGAACATCTCCATCAATCTGATCCTTATCTTCACTGCCAAGAAGATGCCGATCTCGCGTGGGAGAATAATCTGTTAAACCCGGAAGATCTTGATTTATTTATCCAGTTGGATTCGGCAAGCGAGCAAGGACCACTCCGTCCTTTCTTTGAAAGCTTCTCGAAGCCCAAGCTCGATCTCGAGTACGCTAAATTGGCCAGGAAGATTGAATCAATCGACCCACCGGCCTCGTCCTCGGAGGATCCTCTTGCTGAAGTGCGCCAAGATCTTGTCAAGATCCCAAAGACTAAAGCTGCCCTGGCTAAGAAAGTTCTCCGACTTTGGGACGCCTTATACCCTCCCATTCCTATCATCCATTCTCTCAACTCTACTGGTTCCGCTTCTCAAACTAAATCTTCGGTGAAAATCCTTAAAGAAAAACTCGACCTCACCAGCTTGAATCGAATCATGCTTCTCCTTCTCAACGCTCATGAACCAGAACTATATCTTAGGATCTTGAGGTTCGAGGTCAGCTTCTTTAATCATTTCTTCCTTCACGCTCTCGTCTATGATATCCTGACAAACTAAACCCGGGCAAACTTTGGTCAAAAAAATCTAGCCTATCCAACTTTCCGTTTTAGAAGATAAAGTGAAGAACTTGTTGGAACAGGAATTTGAGGAAAGATTCAAAGCTCAACTAGTTCTTGACCAAAGGCAACAACACCAAACGCGAACAGAAGATCAAGAGAGTCAAGAAGGTGGGTTATCTTCTTCATCCGATGGTGATGTCGATGAGGCGGATCCAAAGAAGAAGAAATCAAAAAAGAAAAAGTCGAAGAAAATTGGTTCGACTGTTGTCACTGTGACCAAACAGGTCCTGCAGACTGACACCCTCACTCGTTGGCTAGACTTTCAGGCCGTCTCTTACTTCCTTCTCGACCCCACCGCTCCTCGTAAGCCGAGATATTGAAGGCTTTTTCTACCTCTACGATCCCGTCGAGCCGTGGAACGTTTTTTTTTTACCTCGGAACTCCCTTCTCCTTAGCTCTGTTCCTCCTTCTTTCGAGTTACTGCTGTATCCTCAGTCTTGAGATTCTCTTTTTTTCTCGATATACAATTAACGATTTACTGTTCCAAAATGTGCTTGATTTCCCCCCCCCCCCCCCCTTTTCTTGGTTGCCCGTAAGTGGACGTCATAAAGAATTCCATCAACTACTCCTTCTTCACTGTCCTATCTCTTCCCATACCTCCTACATAGTCCGTCGGCCATCTGGAACCTGCTCAACTGGATGAGGGACCTATTTCTTGTGGCATCACTTGTATGTTAGTGCCGATTCATTTTTCACATCTTGATTTACTCTTTGTGCAAAGTACTCAAATTTTCCTCAGGGTTGTGGGAACGGCAGTGCCCTCGGTGTGTTACGATGAATGGGTGACACGGTTGTGAGATGTGAGGGAAACCAATGTTTAACCTAATCATGCTATAGTTCCAACCTTGTTTGTCATTGCTGCGCCGCATAGCTTGTATTTAGTCTAGTTGCCCGAGCGCGAGGGACCGGTTTCTTCTTCACCGAATATTGAGGAACCGGTGCCGGACGTGAACGGTAGCTAACCGCCGACCCTGAACCCCTTGCAGTGTCACGGGATTATCTTTATACGGTGCACATAGCATGCTGCCTCCAACATACATGGTTGCATGCAATCATTGAGATGTGAATTTTTGACTTGCTGATTTGTGAGATCAAAGGCAGACTGTCAGCCTCTGTAATCCTAAGGACTAAGATCCTTCTAACTTAAAGCGCCAGTGCAGGAGGTTGGTTTTGGGTGGTGCATAAGTCTGGCTGGTGGCAAAGCAACCCCTCCCGCAGGGAAGGAATTATGGTCACTTGTAAGGGTTCGAATCCCTTCATTGTTTCTTATGTTGAAAGCACTGTGAGTCAAGGCTATAATGGCCTTGACAGATTTCTAAAACTAAATAAGCAGTGTTGATTTCTGACTCCGAAAGATGGAAGGGGTCAGTTCTCTCTACATACAAGACTTGATGATAAGAAAAGAATTAAAATAGAAATGAAGGAAAAAGCTTGCCTGACTCAGAGAGATGGATGGGGGCAGTTCTCTGCTGAGCCAGGATGGATTCCACGACAACAAAGAGATTGAAAGATTGTGAAACTGTCACACAGCGTCTTGTACAAGAGGCGGGTGGGTACTATTTGAAGGAAGGAAAGGAAAAGAGATAGCTTTGAAGAGAGGACTGACTGTTCGAAGGTCTTCTTTGTTTCAAAGAAGAGTTACTTAGGCTCAGAGGGACTCAGAGTAGAACACTGAAAGGGTTCACAATGAGAAGGCTCGAAGAAGGGGGAATCATGTTTATGCTGGAAACTATAATCTTATTTTGATGAGGAAAGTTGGAAAGCATGGAAGCAGACAGCTTATATAGTAAATACAAGTGAGGCTACAAAGGTATGACATAGGTTTGAACAAGATGTGAGGTCATTGGGTCAAAGCAGAAGAAATGAAAAGAGGTCATAGCTTCTGAGGTCAGGCAACACCAAGGCGAGGAGTCCGTGACTGGAGGACCAAGCAAGGGTAAGTGTGATGGGTGTGAGAGTGAGTGAATTGAACTTCGAAGTTCAAGGACTATGCGTCATAGTTTGAAAATTCAAAGGAATGTGCGAATCCGGAAAAGGAAGTCAAGCGCATGAAAGAGTAATGCTGAAATAAAGGAAGACCGGTAAGAGGGTTATTTGTCTTTCTTTTGTTTGCATAACTGAAAAGCAACGTGCTATCGACTCTTCAAAGGTTCGGAAAGTAACTTCGTGACAGCACTGAAGATTGCTGAGGGTGCATAGGTGATGTCATATGCAACCCGAGGATTAACCAAAAACCTGAAAGTTGCTGATGGCAAAAAGTATGGTAGAAAAGCATCCTTAGCCAAATTCAAGGAAGATCCAACTGCAAGATCCTGAGTGCTGAGTCTGTTGTATGACAGAATGACAGTCAGGTGATTGTCTCACTGGAACATCTCATGAAGAGGTACAAAAAAACAAATAAAACAACCGATGGATTTTGATTAATTTCTGGAGACTAGAATTGTGTGACCAGCTACAGACATCAGAATTGTGGCTGTATGTATGCAAAGAGTAGTCAAAGAGGAATACTATCACTGAGACCTCATGTGTATGACAAGTTTAAGACTACTTATCAAGTTCTATGACTACATGGTGTGTGTGACTGATCAGTGCTAACATGCTTTCTCATTGGACTAAGGAACAAGTCAAGATATGGTGTGGATAAAAACGGTCAGAATAATTTCAAGGAAAAAGGGATAGCAGGACAGAATTCTAGCATATGTTGAACTTTTTCCTTTTACATACATTTTCAACCTTGTATACTCTTTCAAACAACCTGTTACATGCTTTGTCACTTATGTGGTTGGCCTTAATCTCACAAGTTTCTTCTGTTCCAAGGGAGTTTTTTTCAAGGAGTTAGATTCCAGGGATAATTCCACTGGGTGTCCCTAGCTTGATTCTAGTTTCAAAATTGATTCTTGAAATATTAACCAATTTTTTCTTGATATTTTACAAGATATTACAATAATTTGGATTTTTAATTGATTGCTAGATTCTGGAATGTTCCCTGCATAGTAGCAAGCTAACACCCCTCAATTCCATTGTTATTTTTGCTCCTTGATAAAATTCCTTTTTCTTGATAGGATTTCAGACAAAACTAGAGAATAGATTTCAGAAAAATAGAAATGAAACAAGAAGATTGAAACAACTGATGATTTACCTAGAGGACCGGAGTGAGCTTTGAGAAAGGATAATTGAGAGAGACAAACATAAAAATAACCACCACACAACTCACAGAGACTGAGACTAAAGGAAATACATCAGTAAGAAGAAAATGAATAAAGAAACTAAGTACCAGAGCTTGAGTAACTGGCAGCGGGTTGACCTCAAAAGCGTGGAAGACATAGAGTTACTCTTGAGAGAGAGTACTGAGTTGAAGCACTAGATTATTGGACGAGATGAGGAAAAAGGCCAGGGGTGAGAAATGGCCGAACAAGAGCTGGATTTCAACAGAGCGCGGGTGGTGTGCGTGTTGCAGAGCTCGGAGCCAATGCGCACACAAAAACAAATTCTAACACCCCCCTTTGCGGATTGGCGAAGATGCTGAGGAGTGGGTGAGGTGCAGACTGCGTTGTGCCCGTCTAATGGAAGATTTACCAACTGATTTGGTCAAGAAATCAGCCAGCATGAGATGTGTTGGGATGAATTTAAATTGAATGGAATTGAGGAGAATTTCTCTTTGGATGAAGTGGTGTTGAAGGTGCATGTGCTTCATTTTGAAGTTTGAATGGTTCGACTCGTTGTTGGCCAGGGAGAATGTGCCCTGGTTATCCTGGTAGATCAGAGTGGGTGCCGTCTTCTTCAGGAGAGTTTTAATCCACATGAGCTCCTTAGTGATGTCACAGATTGACTTGTACTCAGCTTCAGTTGAGGATAGGGATAGATTCGGTTGCTTCTTTGACTTCCAGGAAATTACATTCCCATTGAGCAGAATTAAGTTGCCAGACACTGACCTTCTTGATTCCGGGCATGAGGCCCAGTCAGCATCGGCGTAGGCAATGAGTTGATTGGAATTGAGATTGGTTTTGGAGAGCTTGAGGCCGATGTCTTTAGACCCTTTTAGATATCTGAGAACTTGTATTCCAGCTTCCAAGTGACACATTCTGGGAGCATTCAGAAATTGCAACAGGGAGCTGATGGCAAAGGTAATATCGGGATGTGTGGTGCCACTGAGATAGTTGAGAGCTCCAATCAATGCACGGTAGTTGTTGCCGGAGTTGATGGGTTCGATTTTCTTGCTGTTAGTGGCTCTCACAAGATGTCCTTTGGGTTTAAGAGGTGTTGAAGCAGGGAAGAGATGGGTGGAATTGAACCAATTGAGCTGAAAGTCTATGTAGTGACTGAGTCTTGTTGTTGGATCACATTCATCCCTAACAATAGATTGGAGATGCCTAGATCTTTTATACCTCTTCTTTGAAAGCCTTGGGGTTCTTGCTGAAGATGGCTAGGTCTTCGACATGGAGATACAAGTAGGTTCCCTTGCACCAGAATACACACGGTTCAGCCTCACACCGTCGGAAACCGATTTGGAACAGCCATTGGGACAGAGTTCTGTGCTAGGCATTGGGAGCCTGCTTAAGGCCATACATCGCCTTCTTGAGTTTGAGTACATGATTTGAGGGTACCTCAACCCCTTGCGGCGGGTTGAGAAAGATCTCTTCCTTTAGACGCGCATTCAGGAATGCACTTTTGATATCAATTTGGTGGAAGGAGAGACCACGGTTGAGAGCAAAGATAATTAGCATACAAAGTGAGACGAGTTTTCCCGTGGGGGAGTAAGTTTCTTCGTAGTCTGTGCCTTTTGTCTGTTGGAAACCTTTGGCGCAGAGTCTTGCTTTGTATTCAATGGGTACATTGAGTTGATTTCTTTTTACCTTGAATACCCAGGTACAATTAATGGCTTTATGATCATTGGGTTTCTTCACGATAATCCAGATGTCGTGATTGTACATGTTCGAGATTTCCTTCTCGATGGCTTTTCACCAGAAAGAGGAATCTGGAGCATTGATGGCCTGAAAATAGGACTTCGGCGTGTCATCCACAAGATTCTCGGTGAGATACACAACCACTGCATTCCCTCGACGGTTGACAGACAGTATGTTACTGGAGATGTCCTTGGGAGCCACGGGAATTTCTCTAATTGATTCTGGAGGTGGCGACTGAGTTTCTGCTTGTGAGGGTTGATCCTCTCGAGTATCAATGGGATCTTCTGAGAAGTTGGAGTTGATTTCCTTTAAAATGTCATCAGGAGTGTTAGTGGGGTCTTGATTTTTCAGTCCAGAAAACGTGTCTTCATCAAATGTGACATTTTGGACTCGAATGACCTTATCCTCCAGTGTGAGGATTTGATAGGAGGAAAAGTCGTTTTCATACCCCAGCATGATGCCCTTTTTGGCTGTTGGAAGCAATTTAAACATGCGACTCTCTTTGGGAATCAGCGTGTAGGCTAAACAGCCAAATGGACACAGCGCATCCAGGTTCGCTGCTCTACCCGTCCAGATGTTGTAAAATATTTTCATCTTTCTGGTGCTTGAGGGAGATAGGTTTGAGAGTTGAGTGGCCGTGTTGATGGATTCGGCCCAGAATTGGCGAGGAAGCTTGGATTGTGCAAGGAGGCATCTGGCCTTCACTATTACCATTTCATTTGTGAATTTGGCCCTGCCGTTGTTCTGTGGTGTGTAGGGTGGCGAGACATGGTGAGTGATTCCTTCCTTTGTACACAGGTTTTTGAATTCGCCCCCGCCGTCGGAGACAATGATGCGTACAGCCCATCCAGTTTGTTTCTCGGCTGCTGATTTGAATTCCAGAAAGTTAGTGCTTGAGGAACTTCACTGTTCAATATCCACTGTACTGGTCGAGGATGGTAAGGAAGTAGGAGTACCCCAACGAAGTCTTCACGGAAAACGGACCAACTAGGTCTAAGTGGACGGCCTCAAGGACATGTTGTACTGGCTTGAATTTTCTCACAAAGGGTAATGCCTTGAGTTTGCACATCTTGCAGATCTCACATTCACTGGGTTTTGATGTAGGAATCAGTTGCTTCTGATATTTGAAACTTGGGTGGCCAAGGCAACTGGGCTTGAGAGATAGCAGGAAAATTTGGTGTTGATTTCTTCAAAATTATTGGAAGGAACTAATTCTAACAAATTATTTTTGACAGTCCCCAAGAGGTCAAACTCATTGTCAATGTTGACTTTGACATTGTGATTTTTGGTTTTGGTAATGAGGAGACTATGATTGAAGAGTCGAGGAATGGAGATAAGGGACTAATAAGATGTTGTCCAACACAAGTTTCTCTCCGAGATGATTCGTGAGAGTAGCTGAACCCATGGCTGTAGCGCATAAAAAGTTTCAATGTCCGCCTGTCAAGATTTTGATGTTGGTCTCCAAGATGGACTTGAACACATCAGGGTTGTTCACAATGTGGTGAGTGGCGCCAGAGTCCAACACGATTGGACGGTTTTGGCCTTCGGTGAGCAGCAAGGAAACTTCTGATTGATGGTCATTGTCGGCCTCCACTAGTTGAGCTGTCAGCAATTGTTTTCAGTTCAGGAAGTCCTCCCAAAGGTGGGGGTGAATTTTCCAACAGTGGGCATGGTCATGGGATTTGACCTGAGGATTGTGTTTTCCATATTCACACACTGCTCCACGAAATTTGGTTTTACGCTTGCCTCATTTAGATTCATGCATGAGGGCAGATGCCAATTCAGTGGGTTTGACATTGTGTCTGCTGGAGGATGATTCTTCCAAGTGAATGATTTCTTGAAGTTTGGACAGGGTTGCTTGTGGACTTTTGACAATCACTTTGTTCATGATAATGTTGTCAACAACGTTCCAAAGATCTTTGCTGAATTTTGTGAGGATCAAAAAAGAAAGGATGTTATTGGGAACACCAAGTTTTACAAGGGTGATTTTGGTGAGCATGCGGTTCATGTCGGCTATGAAATCCTTGAGATGACCGTTGAATTCATATCTCATGAATTTTAACCAAACTCAACCTTTATTGTTCACCGAGGTAGATGTGTATTGCTTGATGATCTGTTCCCAAATTAAATAGGGGCTCTCTTCATTTTCTGGCGTGATGACTGCTTTGGAGGTGGTCTTGCTCATGTAGTTCATGAGGGTATCAACCACTTCGGCATGCTTCTTGGCTACAGCGTTGTGGGCAGCTCCCGCAAGTGGAGCAGGGACTTCGAGAATGTATTTTATGAGGCCCTTGTGCCGTAAGTGCGCCTTGATTCACATGGACCAGTGCAGAAAATTCTTTTTGTCAAGTTTTGGAATGTTGACCTTGGACAAAGCTCCTTCGTTATCAGCCATTGTGATCCTCTAGCGTTATTGAGGTGCTGTCGAGACTGTAAATCTGATAGGATTTCAGACAAAACTAGAGAATAGAATTGAAACAACTGATGATTTACCTAGAGGACTGGAGTGAGCTTTGAGAAAGGAGACTTGAGAGAGACAAACAGAAAAATAACCACCACACAGCTCACAGAGACTGAGACTAAAGGAAAAACATCAGTAAGAAGAAAATGAATAAAGAAACTAAGTACCAGAGCTCGGGTTTACCTCAAAAGCGTGGAAGATGTTGAATTACTCTTGATAGAGAGTACTGAGTCAAAGCGCTAGATTATCGGATGAGATAAGGAAAAAGGCCAGGGGTGAGATGTGGCCAAACAAGAGCATGGGTGGTGCGTGTGTTGCAGAGCTCGGAGACAATGCGCACACAAACCCAAATTCTAACATTTCTCAATCTATCTTCTGGACTGGATCACATTTGGAAGCTGTAGATTTTTTATTTCACTTTCTGTGGATAATAATTAACAAACCCGATTTTTTTACACCAATCAAAAAAAGATTTTTTTTAGTTTATTCTAGGATTATTCAAACCTAGCCAAAAACAAAACAGTTAAACCTCTCATCCCTTTTCAGCCCATTTGTTTTGAATTAATTCTCATAAAACAGATCATCCAACTCCATCAAAATGTTTTTCTCTCATTCAATTTGGATTCTCAACTTGAGAATCTCAATGTTCATAAAAACCACACAAAATCTTAGAGCAAAACTAAGTTTAATTTTACTTTAATTTGGTATGTGAGATGTTCACGATTTCAAATTTTAAACATTTTTATTTACTTACAAATGAAAAACAGTGGCTTGTGTTTGTGCTGTTCATTCTCACATATTAGCCTGTACACCCTGATTCCAGTAACAGACTCTCTGTGCAACTTCTTATCATTTTGTGAAAAATATTTTTCAACAAGTCAATCTTTTTCTTTGTAATTCATTTTTACTCTCTTGTTTTCATATTCAATCTTTGAAAAAAAGATTAGCATTCATCCAGATTTTCAGGTTCAATCTTTGAAAGGTTTGAGAAGAAGTTTAGAGGGTTGAAAGATGAGCTTCTACTTTCTTGAAAAAGAATGGTGTTCATGACCAAAGTTCTCCAGAAGATTTTTTTTTGTTTGGGGCCTACTTGAGCATTTCAGGAGGAGCTGACATCATGTAGCAACAAGGGCGACAGGGACAGGAAGCTGGAAAATTGAAGACACAGAGACATAGAAGAAAGCAGACAACTCTATGAAGTTACTGGAGGTCCTCAGTTTGGCAGAAGCATATAACAAGTGTGAAATTTCACTTTTGTCCTGATATCCTGGGTCAAATCCACCAGGAGAAAAGAATGATCAATTGAAATCATGTTTAACATCAGAGTACAAAGGGGCCTCTGTACTCCAATGTGTCACTTGAACGCACGTGATCATACCTTTTTGTGGTGACCTGATCATGCATACCAAAATTTGATCAGGTGTCACAAGGTTCCAGATTATTAAGCCTGTTATATTCCGCTCCTCAACACAGCCTGTGCCTCCATTGATTGGTAATTAGTCACTGAAAGTTAAAAAGCTTTATTTTTCAATTTTAAATCTTCCTCATTGGCTGTAATTTTAACACTAAATAATTATGACTAGCAGTAAGGAACACAACACCAAGACTCATAAATCAAACTAGTCTGAATGTCAAAAGTCTGCTATCACCACATCTTTGGTAGAATTAAATTGAGGCTGATATGTTTGTGCTTTATGACCAAGAACTGTATTTTATCAAACCACTGATGTTCAAAATTACTAACTTCAAACACAGTGGAAAAATTCAAGCTGTGCTTTAAAATCAACTTAATACTTTTCAATCTCATCAAAACATTTGCTTATTGAAATAAACACAAAATTTTGGCACCAGTTCTGATGAAAGTGAAGCTCACTGCCAGAATAAGTTGTAAGTGACTTGGCTGAGGGTGTTCCAGCTAATCTGGGGTGTATGTACTAAGTCTTCTCACCCAAGTTATAATTGGTTGATTTCAACCAAATCAAAATTGGTTAATTTCAACCAAATCAAAATTGATTGATCTACACTGATGGAATTTGATTCAAATTTCAGAAGTACCCTCTGAGAGCATCTTCATTGGTTGAGCAACACTGCCACAATTCACACCAGTTGTGACTTTGGGCTAGTGTAAGTTTTCCAGCCACATTTTGCGACTTGGAGTGGCTTGGTTTGGAGTTGTGTGGTGTGGTAGGGTGTGGCACTGGGTGGAAAGTGAAATGAATTGTCAGCCCTGGTTACCAGTACTATGGCTTTCTATTGAGCTAACCATTACTATTTACAGTAGGGTCCAACCAAAACCCTAGCTAGGATCTAGCTTTAGCCATTGCATTTTTTTTATAAATGCCTCAGCCCATGCAGAACTAGCCACTGGTAAATATTCTCTGATGCAGCTTATACATCTGATTAGAAATCCAACTCATCTGATTAAAAATCCAACTAAAAAAGAAAGGAAAATTGATCTGAGAGAAGGGTAGCCTATTTCAGATTATGGCAATGAATGAAAAAATCAGAAGAATTGTGATCATAAAGCATGTAAGAAGAGTAAGATGATGTATGTGCCTCTCCACTTTGCTAAAATGAAAACCTACTAACAGTAGGTCCAATGAGTTGTTGGAAAGGCAAGTGCAAAATTCTGTTGAAAATGATTGTCTGACAAGATGTTGAAAATAACAAAACAGGCCTTTTCAGGAAGCACAAACTTTTCAAACCAAAACAACAATTGTGTCAACAATTCTTTGGACCGTCACATGATGGCCTGAGAAGTCAATTCATTCATGCAGTGAAATCTGAGGCAAGTAGCTTTGTGGGCTTTGTGAGGAGATTCAAGAATCAGTTACTTTTCCAATCTGGGAGATTCATCATCTCATGAATTCTCCCTTGTTATACTTATGGCTCTTCAAGTTATCTATGGTAATCAATAGGCTTTACCAGGGAATCTTATTCTCTATTTTTACTTCCTTCTGAATCTCTATCATGCAGCCTTAAGGTATAGGGAAGTGTCACAAATTGAGGAAACTTCAACTTATGCTCACGGCGTGCTGCGTCGAGTGCGCAGTGTACAACTGTGAAATCTGTGCTATGTGCAACCCTGTACTAATCATCTGTTGACCATTGACCATCATCCCCAACTCCTATCCCTATTGACAATTTCTTCGCCCTTCGACTTCTAATGACCATTCGGTAGAGCTCACGCCATCAATCCGACAACAAGTCTACCAAAGAGGCCATACTTCTCCGAATTGCGATGAAATCGTGGCTCACAACGAAGTGGTGGTCACATTGATAGGACCCGGTTGCGTGACGGATCTAGGAGGTTGACATCTTGATGCATCTGACCTTGTCAAAGATCCACCGATGCTTACTCTCACATTTATCCCCATGCCTTCTTCTCCCTTAGAAACCGACGCCGCACATATTACTTCTGGGGCAGTTTCGCAAAGCAATCCAACCGGCGAAGGGGCAGTCAACAGTCTCGGTCCCACCACTGATTTCTCACAAAGCGCACGTCACAATGAACTCGAATTTTGCCTATCCAAACCCAGGTGAGATCAATCACATTTTCTGTGGCGTGTCGAGGCTTTTCGCTTCTTTATTCGATATTGGCACATTGAAACTGATTTGGTCCTCTGGAACTTTAACTGGTGAAGAGAATCGTGAAACTCCCAATCACACGAACCAACCCACAAACCGTAACGAAATTAATCGCGTCGCATCACAGGTATCGCTCCACGATGCAAAAAAACCTAATTCGACAGGTAACAACAATTGTAGCCCGCCAAACCCGTTCACTTCTCCTAAACCACAAATATTCCCCGAAGAAACCGATCATGTTGATAATTCTAGGGAAAGACTGCCCACATATGGCGAACTCAGCAAGCAGGAAGGACACCGGTTTGGAAGATGGCGAGGATGGATTGAAAAACGCGCAAGAGAGCGCGTTGACGAACGAACCATTGATCGACAGGAGGCAGAAATACAGGGTCGTCCATTCGGTACCGGTTGGGACTTACCTCAAGTGAACCTAACCAGATCCCATTCTCAATCCCTTCCTATGAATCGAAACTCGTCCATTATTTCTGCTAGAGATGAACGTGCAGCTTTTAAATCTGCCTCACGAAATCATAAAGATGCCTTTTTAAAGCATCAGCAAGGCAAATTTGATGGCTCCACATCCACCCATAGACTAAATTTAGAACCGGGACCAGGAGCTGTGAATCTCACACCATCTACCTCAATCCATCAAATCGGATCCCGTTTTTTACCTCAATTCGCTTCCCAGCCGTTATGCGCAATTCCCTTACCACTCAATAAAATCAAGAATTTTTCCACAAACACCGACCCACCTGCAGAAAGGTTTTTACTCGTTGGAACTATTGATGGTCTTTATGTTTGTGATCTAATGCCTTCACTTTCTTCAACCGTCAAGAAGGATATGGTCTCACCAACCGATAGTAAAATATATCAACTATGGCAAGGCTTAGGTGTACATCAACTAGAGATTGCAATTGAGGATACAACGCACTCTTCGAATTCGTCTTTACCTGGAATCGTCATTGCACTAACATCTTCTTCAAACGAATCCAATACTAGCGTTGGCATGGATGGTATTACTAAGGCGGTCAAGATGTGGCCTCTGCAGTCGATGATCAATCTTGTCAAGTTTCGTGCGTTTAGTGAAGTTGGTTACTCAAGGCATTTTTCTTATCCTTCCTCAGGTGGTTATGTCACCTTTGACTGATGAATTTCAAATCCTTGTATCTTTCTCGGACTGTCGCAGAGCTCTGAATGTTTAGACCTACAAGACCGGTCGTCAAGCACAAAGAGAAATCAAGCTTTGACTGCTGGCACTTCTGCTCTGGCTGGATTGATGTCTATGTTTGAAAAGGGCAAACACAAGGCGGGGAGTTCGATCAGTAACTTGTCCGACAATTTTTCCCATACCTCCCCCCGAACCCAATCGGGAGGCTCCTTTGGTAATCAACCTTCTTCAACCAGTCCGCTTATCACGCCAACCTCTGTGCCGGCTTCTTCGAGTCAGAAGTCATCAAATCAATCTCATCTCGAGTTACCCCTCCAATGGGCAAACCAAACCATATCTTTAGATTTACCTCGGATTCAGGCTCATGGACCAATATTATTCATCAGACTTTCAAATTCACCCGCGCTAGGATTCAATCCTATTAATGATCAACTCGATCAAATCAACGACTCACAATCCATTCCAGCAGGATTAAGATCAAGATCGCGCGCACGCACCGATGATGGAGAAGATGAGTACAGCGACCATACGCCCAATGACGGATGGTGGTATTTGATCATCGCCACCAAACAAATGATATTTGTAATGGTATCTCGGCCTACCCCTCAACGGACGTGGCAGTATGTCATCATCATCTTTTCAAGATATACTCCCAAGAAGAACATGAACCCTTGCATTTACTGATACCTTCAATTAATTCATTTGTTAGTTTATGCGCTGAGATGTCGGCCCCTTTCACGGCAAAGAGTGCTCATCTTGTCCTATCTGAATTTTCCAGGCCCAATCACAATAGAACTGCGTCACAATCACGTAGCTCCTCAACTGTCAGCCGAAGAGTCCATAATCCTCGTCTTGGATGCGGTGAACTTGCTGTGCTTTTGACGATGAAAGAGTATGCAGTCGTAATCTCGTTGAGCGACTTGAGTGTTCGGGAATTAGACTTGCAAGGTACCGTCACAGCAAGTCAATCTACGGCTGGAATCTCCTCTTACACAACCAGCTTAAGGCCAACTACCGGCAGTTTTAGTGCTCTCAGCAATTTAGAACGAGTTCAGAATAATTTCAAGCCATTTGGACGCAACACGTCTTCGATCTTAGGCTCGATTGAACCCGTCTTGACAAATAAATGGGTCAAAGACGGGTTTGGGATAGCACGGGATGAGGGCTTCCAAGTAGAGAATCGCCGATCAAGCAGGCTAGCCAGCGATCGACGTTGGGCAGGATGCGAAGAACTATTGATTCCAGTTCCAAGTCAACCCGCTCATTCTGAGAACCCACCCGTTGTTGGTGGTCGCGACGATATTGAAAATGAAGACACCCTTCATCTTCGAGCCATTTATTTGGTCACTCGTGGCTACCTCACATATGCAGTTATTTGTCCATTTGGATATGAATTCCGCCGACGATCGACTCCTAGGGAGCAGTCAGGCTCAGGTATTGATCAACATACCGGTCTCGCCGGTGGACTTCCACCACCTCTTTTGCTGAAGCCAGTCCATACATTTACATGGAGAGCAATACCAGTGAAGGTACAGGCGCAGATCATTCCTACGCCAAGCAGATGGGCAAAAGTCGACGAGAAGACAGAACGTGGCGATCAACAAGGTGATAGATCATCGAATGACGAAGTATTCTGTTGCTTGACAGCTTTTACCGTTTCAAGTGTCGAAATTCAAGAAGGCTTTATCTCATTTAAGTATCTGAGGATGATGTGGGAAGCCGCGAGAGTTAGGGATCGCTTCGATGAAACCCTTTCATTCTTCACGCCTGCTGGTAATGCTCATCGTCGCCGAGTCAGGCAAGCCTCGTATTCATCTTATTCTTCGACTCACACAACAAGTACAAGCCATGATAATGAAAATGAGCAAACAGCACACCAACCGAGCTCTCTACGAGACTCTACTTTGCCCATATCCCCTCTACCCCCACCTCTTAACAAATCGAGAACATCAATTTCATCAAGTGACCATCCATTCGAGGACAGCGAAGACGAATTAAATGATAATAGTTCGTACGATTATAGTGCGAAAATCGGATACTTGTGTAGTTCTGCGACCTGGTTCTCAAGATCACCAGGTCCACATGCTCAGAAAAAGCCGCCAGCCACCCAGCATATTCATCAACTCGATCGCAATCCAAATAGCTTCGATTCCTCCACTTCTAACACTACCGTCAGTGCACATGACAATCATCTCCAGTCTGAAAATTGCGAGCAAAGTCAGAATGGTAATCTCGGTAGTGGAGACTTCACTCAAGGTAGCTTTTTCTGGAAACAGGCAGTTGGGGATTGGAAAATTATGTATGTTTGCAATAGTATGGACTCGTAAACTCGCGTATGACAATTCTTTTCCCTTTCGCTATATTTTCTTCAATCAAAATAATCATTTTTCCTTCTTTCGCTATATTTTCTTTCATAAAAATAAAAGACATTTTCTTCTTTTTCTCTCTTTACATTACATCTGACTTTTCTCTATTCCAAGTTTTTTTTTTTTCTGTGGCAGTCGTCTTTTGCTTAATTTCCCCCTCCCTCTTTTTGCTATTTTGGGATTCCAGTTTTCATCTTTTCTCCTCTTCGAAACCTTGTATGGAACAATCTCATAAAATCAAATTCGACGAGCTGAGATGGTTTTTCTTTTTCGCTTAAGTTGTAACTATTTAAACAACTCTGAAAATGTGCACCATATGTAATATGTGTTGGATTGCAGCTGGTGCAGTGGGGGACAACTTACTTTTAGGTGTCCCAAATGTCAGGCACCCAAAAATTGTGAAATTTCCCTGGAGGTGGGGGACCTGGGGGGACAATAAGACCATGTAACCAGCTGACTTGATTGTAAATGAGATAGGGTTGGGCAATGCCTTGGTCTGGAATTTTCCTTGCAGAATACCAGACTTCTAATCTAATCAGCACGTAAAAAATATAAAATGCCAAACTGTCCTATCAGAAGATGAGTAGTGAAAGATTGGGAATGGAGAAACCTCATGATCAAGAGGATGCCATAAAGGTTAAATAAATGTCGTCTCCACTATGGAATAATAATTTTACAAGTTACACTCATCAACAGGCAAGTAATAAGAATAAATTGTCCTGTCATCTATCTCCTGTAGTTTTATACAAATATTGTCCCTCTAAATGTTGCTGGAAGGAGTAAGCTAAACATCTGCCACGTTGATCTCAGCATTGGCTTGAGCTGTTTCATCTTTGGCTCCGCCTCGCCTTGCTAGGGCTTGGTTAGCACCCTCTTCTTCACCTCCTTTCTCTTTTTTCTCTTGGCCTTCTATCTCTTCCTTGGCCTCCTCTGCTTCTTTCTCTTTCTTTTCAGCTTGCTCCTTCTGATCTTCGGCTCGCTGCTCATTGTTCTTTCCTTGCTCCTCTTTCTTTTTCTTGTCTTCTTCCTCCGCCTTCTTTTTCCTTTCTTCCTCTGCTTCCTTCTTGTTATCTTCTTCTCCCTTCTTCTCCTTATCTTCGTCCTTCCTTTGGGCTACTACTTGGTTTTGCTTTTCGTTGGCCGCTTTGTAGTTTTTGGTCGCATTTTTATTTGCATCTGCAGCCGCTCCACCAGATAATTCTAGCAATTTCTGATTGGCTGTATAGTTTTGTTTTTCAAGGAAGGAATTTTTAATTTCACTTTGAGTTAGCAGCTTTTCAACTTCCCCAAAAAAAAGGCCTACGTACCCTCAGCAATAAATGTACAACCTTCGACAACAGAAGGTAAAACACTTTTGACCGCCTGTGTGTTGTTACTGTTTGCGGCAATCAACCGAAGGCCAGCGCTAAAACGTTTTTCAAATTACTAAATTGGTCTTCCTCTTTAATAGTGAAAGCTCAGATAAATTCACTTACACAACTTGAGGGAGCTCGCGATCCCTATACTTCCCAATGCTTGCATTGCTGCCGCAGCATTACTCGCACCACTTGCCAGTACTTCTCTGGCAAAATTCTGCACCAATTCCTACAATGTGGTTTTTTTTGAAATGATCAGTAGTAGCTCAAACCTGGCAAAATTTTGTGTTTTGTGGTATCAACGCTTACTTGTTCCAAGGCTTTTGTTGCAGCCGCTGCGATCTCAGTGGCACCAGTACCTTCCTTTCCAAGGATTGCAATCTGATCATCTACAGCCTTTGACTGAGCCGCCAACTTTATTTGGGCTTCCTCTATCGATTTCTTTCCAACATCGTTTAGGGCAAGCGTATTCACTCTATTTTCATCCTGCCCCCCTTGAGTTGTTTGGACGCCTTGAACTCCTCGGCCGCCTCTCCCGACACCCTGAATCAGCTCATTGTTTGCCAACAGCTCTTGTTTCCTGAATCAATGAACGTCACAACGTAGAATAAAATAGAGAGTTGTACAATCAGCTAGGTACAAGTTTATTCAGGAACGTTTGACTTACCGAGCGGTTCCCATCTTTTCCAATAATTCTTTGACTTTGCCCTTATCTCCCGCATTCTTGGAGATCTCATCAAACCCTTGACTTTTTGTTGAGAGAAAAATCCGACGTAATTAGTTAAAAATCCAAAATCACAGAAAGATTGTTGAACTTCGCGCTTGTGCAATAAGACATTCAGAATGTTGAAATAACTTACTTTACGACTTGTGCGTTGTCTCTAATGATCCCGAGTGATTTTTGAGTAGCAGCTGGGTCTTGTGATACACTTCCGAGCTAAACAGAATAAATCAAAATAAAATGAATGATACGAAAACAGGGCCCTCGAGGCTTGCAAGAATAGCTAAGCAAACGCACTACTTGTCTCAAAAAGGATTCCCCGCTTCCAAGTTTGGATGCCAGTTCAGCTCCCTTTTTTGTATCCTCAGCGCTAGCGTTGGCATCCTAGATGATTTGGTAGGTTTCAGGTAAATTCAAACATCAGTAATAAAAATCAAATTTTGAGAGATTACGAGTCGAAATGAAAAAAAATCCATGTACCTGCATCTGCTGCATGGTGTTATCGATAGGTTTGCTAGCTTGAGTCAAAGTAAGAGCAGCTTCTCGAACAATTTTGCCACCACCACCAGCACCGAATTCTTTCCCTTCCTTGGCAAACTTTGCTCCTTTGTCAAACCCTAATTGCGGCTCACCAAGAGGTGAAGGAGTAGCCGGAGAACCCTCTGCCGCAAGCTGACGGGAGCTGGACTTTCCTGGTTTTACTGAAAGCTGTCGGGTGCCGGCTTTTGCTTTCTTTGATTGTATACCCGAGATCCGAGCCTTGGTTTCCTCTGCGCCTTGACCACTCGATACCTCAGGAGTCCCTTTTGCTCCACCTACATTTTCTTTGTCTTTTTCATTCGCCTTTTCTTTTCCTTTTTCATTCACCCTTTCTTTTTCTTTTTCTTTTGCTTTTCCAGCAGCAGCTTCCACGGTCTCATGTTCCGGAGGAGGAGGCGGTACCAAGCCCGGAGGCGGCGGTACCTAGCCCGGAGGCGGCGGAGGTGGCGGAGCGAGACCTAAAATTTCTGCCAAAAGACCTTTTCCCTCCTTGCCCGCTTCCCCTTCCTTGCCGACCGAACCACGAAGGGCTTCAGGCCCGCCTAAACCACGTAAGCCCTCAAAACCGCCTAGTTTACCCTCTCTGCCTTCCTTGCCTTCCTTCCCTTCCCTGCCCACCAAACCACCTGGGGCTCCTCCGAGGGCACCAGCAAGAGCAACATCTAGCAAGCCTTTCGCACCCTCTTTTCCGGATTTGGGTGCTCGAGCCATGAGGGAGGGTCGTGATCCTTCGACTGTTCTTCTAGCAAGCCTAGTTACGCATACAAGCTAGTATATCAGAATGAATTGCGTTTTATAACATCTGAAGAGGATATATGTACTTACAAGACGTCCCTTCGGGACTTCGTCATAGTTGAAAGATTGGGTAGATATGTTGGGCTCGCATCGACAGTGATTTCAGAGACAACCATGAAGGTACCAAGTAGGCCGACCAGAGATTTAATGCCCGGCATTTTTTTTGCCGATGTTAATCAAAATAATACAAAAAAAGGAGATGTTAATCGAAATAATACAAAAAAAATAAGATAGATTGTAGAGGTCGAGCGCAGCTCGGGAAAATGGGAATGGAAAATCGAGAGCCAGAGCGCAAAGTATTTAAGCCGACCCTAGCCAATCGGGCTGAGTGGGTCACCCGTCTTCAATAGTCACATTTGTATGCCTCGAGGGTAGGAAACCTCCTTAGTTCATCAATCATGTTGCCCTCATGAAGAAGACAATCAGTTTCCATGTGAATAAGGCATAGAACTTGCTGGTGAACTTACATGGTACTTGTGGAACACCATCGCGAACCAACGGGGGTTCTTGTCGTCTCGGTCACCACTCTTTGCAGGTGTTCCGACTTAATTTTCGTTGTTTTGACCAATTCAACCAATCCTCTTTCCATCTGAAACGTACCGATTTCATCGTTCTTGTTAGGGAGCAATTCGAACCGTGCCAGTTACACGCTTACTATAAAATCCATCCATCGAACAACATCCATAAACTGTACAGTAAGCCGTGGCTAACCTAGGAGAATAGAATCATGACCATCATGTAAGAGTCTGCTTTTGACTCTTCACTGCTTCACACTTGCCTCTCAACCTTTGCCCAAAATTCCAGTTGAAGATAATACACTAACCCATTGACCAACTGATGCTGAAGAGTAACAGGGAAATTTGAAAACACAGAGAATATTTTCAAGGCTTACACAATATTATCCGGGAAATCAAAACCCAAACCGAAAAAGATTAGCTTTGCTAACAGCAAAAAAAAACCTCCAAAGTGAACCCCTATTTGAAAATAAAAACAGAAAAGTCCCATCTGCAGCCCCTACCCTACCAATCTTATTTACATGGCAAAAAGCAGCATTTTGACTGAAAATCAACTCTGTTATAATGTAGCTCTGCAGGGGGGGGGGTTCACTGGTTAGAATCTAAGCTCAGTAAGAGGGTGAGGTGTAAAGGATAAAAGAGGTTTTACTGATTGGGGGCTTGATGATCAGGAACTAGGAGCGGTGAAGAATTGATGGGCTCTAAACTAGATGCTTCATTACTCGATTCAAATATGCATGATTAAGAAGACTACTACAAGTACGGCTAACAAGTGGTTGAGCAGACAAACAAGGCATGCATATGCATGGACAGAGACAAGGCAACAGATTGTTGGACAGGAGATGGGGCAGTAAAGTTGGACTGAACATAAATAAAAGCAACTAAACTGGACATGATTTTGAGTTTTACATCTGACTCAGATGGACTAGATAGTGGAAGTAGGGAGAGAAAGAGAGGAAATGGAGACTGAGAGGGGAGAGAAGGTTGACATGAAAATCTGACAGGGGGGGCTGTATGTTGCCAGCAATTCCTTGAATTTACAGCCCTCATGAATGCATAGAGCTTCAAGAGCTAGAGTCCGGAATCAGAATCAATTTGTAGTCTAAATTCCAAAATTCAGCTTTCTGGCGATTTCCCGCAATTTTCTAGTACATATTACATTTGTCGGCTTGAATGAGATCTTCGTAGATGCAATGGTGCTGGATCAGTATCCCACTTTCTATCTGAGATTCGGACTTAATTGACTAAAAATTGATTCGTCGGTCACTTCAGTGCTGGACGTTTGCTTTGGTTTGCTGCTCGAAGTAACTCAAGAAGCTTATGTATAATAAGCAACCATAGATGATGTACTCATCGTTACACTTTACATCAGTCACTACACCAACCTCACCGGCGTTGATGAGAAACCTCGAAATTGTGAACCAAAAGATTCAACTTTTAATGTTCGATTCCAATGTGAAAATTCATTGGGCGAGGACTCTAAAACCATTGAGCCACTATGTAGCGACTACGATTAAGTACCGTGGTAGGTGACCGAAGAATTCTCATGTACCATCAGCGCAACCAAAGTAATCAAGTTCATGTTATTCTTTTTCTTGCTCATGAGGGTAGTGGGAGACCGCCTGATAAGAACCCAGCAATTCAATCTGGAAGCGAGCTTCTCTGTCCCAAAGACAATCTCAAGTTCCACAACTTACATTGTCTTCTAATAAATTATCACTGCATCACTTAATAATCTGTAATAGAGCTGTGCTCATTGCTGACCTTCCTTGTTGGTAGTCTGATTCGGATTCCTTTTTCTCAAAGCTACTCTTTGAATACTATTATCATATAACCTCCGACTAGATATCGAAACATCAATTAAAACGATCGCTACAATATTTGATTTTTATTTCTCCGACAAAATGCCAAAGCGAAATTATTTAATCAGCTTTCTCTATGTCGTCAACTTTCTGACGATGGCTGAATTGGGGGTCAATGGTGCCCCATTGAATCAGCGAGATATCGCAGTCACTCCAGCCCCTCATGATATGAACCCGTGAGTATTCATTTTTTGCTGTCTCCAGACTTTCAATATTGAGTCTTAACTAAAAGCCTCCGATCTATCTTGCTGGGGCAGGCTTCAGAGACGTGGGTCCTTGAAGGCATTGATTGCGCGAAGCCCTCAAAAAGATCAGAAAAAAAAGGATTTAACCAAGCAAGCAAAAGATAAACTGAGCGTAACTGACCAGCAAGCCGCAAATGACAAGACAAGTGGAAAAGACAAGCAAAGCGCAAGTGATAGTGCAAAGACGATCCAAAAGCGGCTAGTGAATTATTCAAAGCTACGAATAACGTTGATGATGCCGTTTTAGTCATTCAGGTACGTGCTCCAACTCCCTTCTGATGATTTCTTATAAGGGGCTTGACTCTCCAAACAGCATGATTGATTTCATTTTTGATCCACCCCGCGGCAATCACAAACCTTCGTTTTGCACGTCAGAACCCTAACTCTACCGCAGAAGAGATAAAAAAGGCAGCTGAAGAGGCATTGAAGAATGAAGACAACGAGGATTTCCCAAGGCAAGCTGTGAGTGGCTTGAATTTTCTTGATCTCTTCAGACCTTGGACTCTAGATTCTAAAAGCGGAATATTTATGCCATAGCTTGCTAGTGCTGCTAGAGATCCGGAAGCCGCTCAAGGATCGCTTGCTGTAATCAGGGATAAAGGGCCGGAGGTTGTGTAAGTGAAATCCACCCGTCTTGTGCTGTTCATGTCCCCTCTTCGGATGCTCCCGACTTATAGACTTGAAAAATAACTGGTCAAATGATTTACCCAACAGTGGAGCTTTGAAAGCCATTGCTGCGAACCCCGGTGATAAGCAAAAAGTTAATGAAGAATTGGCAAAAGTTACACTGAACCGGTGAGTCAATTGAATCCGTCGAATAACATGGCGCAAGTACGATTTCTGAATTCTCCATTTTCTTCCTTAGTCTTCAGATAGTCCCTGCGAACTTTGCACTTATGGGCGGGGTCGAAGGTGGCAACAGGAGATTTATTTCTAAGGTAGCAATCAGCCCAAGCCAACAAGCTATCGGCACTAAGATAACGGATCCCGCTCAAAAGAAAGTGGTAGAAGAGCAGCAAAAAGCCCTTGCTACCCAAACAAAGATTGTGGATGAGCAAGTGGCAATTATTCAAAAAGAGGGCTCGAAGCCTGAAGAAATTGAGGAAGCCGCTAAAAAAGCGTTGGTACAGGTGAGGAGACTTTGCTGAACATTTCATCCGTTTGTAATGTTCATCTATTAACTGATCAAATTATGATGTAAAATACGGATATAGGAGCAAGGCGAGGAATTCGCCCGAGAAGTTTTGGCAAGTGCGGCAAGTGATCCGAAAGCAGCAATGAGCGCATTAGGAGAGGTCAGAGACAACGGCCCATCTAAAGTTGTGTGAGTGACCTTTTCACGGCCAATAAACGGTAGGATTGCATGGTGGTCAATCAGAGTAACCCGACAAAAAAGCGCTCTTTCTGAATCCCGCAGGCATGGGTTCAAGCAGATCGAAAAAAAACGCAAAAGATGCAGCAGCTGTTAAGAAGAACATTGAATTGGTGATTCAAGGTCGCAAACATGTTGTTCCAGGTTAGATTGAGTCTTCATTTCTCAGCGAGTCATCAGCGCACTGGGCTGACATTACTTTCTTCATCTCGAACGTGTCCTTAAGCCAACCTCAAGCTGATTGAGCTGTCCGGAGGCTCTGCAGGAGCAGGTGCAGCAATTACTACATCCGCAGGCACCACAACTGCGGCCACTAATATTACAAACACCACCGCTAGTGCAGGTACCAGTCTTGCAAGCACCACAGCTATAACTGGCACCACAGCTGCAGCACCAGCATCCAAAACCACTTGAGCTAATGCAGTCAAAGATTCTAAAACAATGCTTCTGACGATCAAATCCAATTCTAATCAATATCATGCAAAGAATGGAAGAATCTGGAAGTTCACCGCAGTATGTAACTCTTGAAAACACATAATGAATTCTAGAGAAGAACTGTTGAGATACTTTTGATCTCCCTATATGAAATGAAATGAAATCAAGGATGTATTTACTGTTCATTGAGCCTGTCTTCATCTTTTTTTTTTCTGATTCTAAAACCTACTGATATGTTTTTCACAATAGAAGATGTTGTTTTTATTATTTGGAGTTAATTAATTTGATAAAATTAATTTAACTGGTCAGTATTCAAAAAGAAAAACTTTTTAGCAAAACCACATAATTAATTTTTCTGCATATTGGACCCATGCATTTCAAACTTCAAATATTTTCCAGAAATTAAAATTCTACCCATTAACCCACTTTTGTTTTAGTTGATTTACTTAAAAAACAGTCAGATTTTGATGATAAAGATGAGTGAAAAATGAAGTAAATGAAGGTATTACAACACACAATCCCAAACTTGATGAAGTCCCTCTCGCTAAGCAAGAGGGACTTGTGATCTATGCAAAGAAACTCACATGAGTTGCCTCACCAAAAAATGTCAACCAAAGAAATCAACTTGTACCTTTTTCCCCACAATACAAAATCACCCCGCAATTGAACTTGTGTTCAAGTCTTTGGGTTCAACATGGTAGTGCTGGTGTTTCAACACTAGCCTACTATGTATTTTTTTGCAGGTACTTGGGTTACTGTTTATGTAACCTCAGTGGCTGACAATCACCATATTTCATATACAGTTGTGAAACACATTTTACTATACTAACTTTTTGGCCTGTCCAGAATGTTGTCCAAAAAAAATTGGATTTTTTGCGTAATTTACCCTAATTTACCCTGTTTTTCTTGGTCAAATAGCCTTTTTTTTCAAAATTCACACACTTTTATCATGAATTTTCACAAGCAAGGAGGATTCTCACCGCCCAGGTGGATGATTGTGAGACAAATGAAACACATGAATACATTTTTAAATACATATTCTGGGAGGATGTCCGGAAGGAGGAGGTCTAAAAAAATAAAAATAAAATTGATTGGATATAATCCTTAGCGGAGTTAGTCTTGGAATCGACAAGCTTCAAGAAGCTCAAAAATGTACTTTACTTGCTGTATTGACCCTATAGGTGGGGGATGGTTGGGCCCGCGTCCTCTGACCAAGTTTTGCGGGCAAGCCGGTACCATAAGATCCGTTTCGCAACTGTAATCAATCCCGCTGGGTATTATCCATTCTTATCAAAAGGTATCACATCTCTGCCACAGTATTTATTTTATTGGTCTAGGTCTGATGGAGATTACTATACTTAGAGCATCTCCACTGCAGGGTGGAAATTGCGAGTGGAGAACTTGCCCAATGCATACCAAACTTTTACTTTTAAGGTTAAAACCTTGTGTGTTTTGCACCAGTGGAGTATAAACCGACATACAAAAAAATCTGAACCTTGAGTTGACTAGGTGTGAGTCAAGGGATGATGGTGTGGGTTTCACAGAAGGAGGGGCATATCACAGGATGTAGAGGGGAGCTAGAATTACACTCCCTTTGATGTTTTTTACACTCCCGATAAATCTGGGCTTGCATTTCCACCCCCCAGTGGGGTATGATTTTCCAAGTCACAAGGGATGATTTCATGGCACCCGTCGATGGGTGCCATTGAACAACTCATACCTCCTTGGTGGTTTGAAGTGTGTTGAAAGATAGTCACAATCAAACTGTGTGTTCAACTGAAATTCAGTTCCAAGTCACCCAGAATCACATAGCTTATGTTGCTTAATATATACTTGATGTTATGTTGAACTCAAGCCAAAATCATGAAGCATACAAAGCTGAAATGATACCAAAACAATCATGGTTCTAACGTTGTCATTATTATTTTAAACATGTACACTTTTTTTGATGATGAAAGTCAACAAAATTGTTTTTTCTTTAATTTTATTTCGGAAAACAAAGCCTGAATACACTTTGGTTTTGGCAAAGAACTGAATTCACCATCTATCATTTTTGAGATGACACAATTCATCATGGTTTGTCCCACAATTTATTGGAATTTTGAAATATGAAGAATTTGTTCTCAACATACCCCCATATGTGCATTTCTTTCCTAGGACCAACCTTTTCAGCAGAGGATTGCTCAGATTTGTGATCAAGGTGTCCCATTATAACCTTTTTGTGGTCAAAACACCACAAACAGCCTTCAAAAACTGTCACAAGCCTGTAAATAATTTTTAAATCTGAATGTCCACTCTATTGTACGGCCGTACAATAGAGTGCCATCCAGATGTCACAGAATTTGTAACGAGCATGCACCAAGCACCAAAAAAAAAAGAAAAAGGTGACCGATGGGAGTTGGTTTCTGGCAACTTTTGCACATCTGGTGGCCCAAGTTCACTATCAAAATAAATTAAATCTAAATCATGTTCAATGCACAGTCACTGTGCAAAATGCACAGTGACTATGCAAAAATGATCTGGCAAAATATTGAAGTCAAAATTTAATGAAAAGAGAAGTGTTCCGAAGGCCAACTGCTAGCAGGTCTCTCTTGCTCATTTTTATGAAGAGGGTAAGAAATCAGATTTCTTGGATAAAATTGGATGATAGACTGTTTCCAATCAAAATTCAATTTCTTTTGGTAAAAAACAGGAATTCAGCAAATCTACAGACCAGGGGATGTATATGATTATGTAAAACATATTCAAACTTAAACTGCTGAAGGAAATTGAAGTTCTAAATTTATGTCAGATATCTTAAATAGGTGATTGGAATCCTTGTGATAAATACATCTCAATCATTGAATTTCAAAAAAAAAAACTTTTCAAGATAGTCAGATGAAAAATCAGCTGGAAAGTGCCATAAAATCATCATGATGGTTGGTATAGACTTGTTGATCAGCACATTTCAGCATATGATGATGAATGGAAAACTTTGTGTGAAGTTATTGTATAAGATGTTACAAAATGGACCCATGATGATTGGTCTACATACCAATTCAGAAAATGATGATATAGGATTGAGCTCAGCATCAGTTCTGCATGTTTTGTGGAGTCAATTATCATAAAATTATAATTATGATCATTTGGATATTAGTTATACTTGTGGTTCACTTCAGAACATGTTGTCCACAAATCATTCCCCACATCACCATTATTTCATGTAGAACAAAAGCATAACATGTAGGATGCATTGTGCAGGGTTCTGGGAAAAACACATGCAGTGGCACTTGCATTCCAGTGCCATGAAATCATCCCTGGTGAGTGCGGGGTGGAAAACAAGTTTCCACTTGCAATTTCCACCCCGCGGTGGAGATGCTCTTAGTGGCTTTATCTTGAAATCACCCAAATATCTTTGAATATTTATTTTAAGATTCCTTACACATTTATGTAGTACCATCATAGGTTTTACACCTTTACAATTTATTTCCCCCTTGTAAGAACCTTTCACCAAATAAAAATTTAGTGCTCCACAGGTGTTTTACACTGTCCCTAATTGTTTCAACCAAGTTCCATCACCTTCAATCAAGAAAGTTTCTTGATTGAAGGTGATGGCACATAAAATTGGTTTTCTTTTGTCAGGTTCCAATCAGACCGGTCATTTCCTTTTTTTTACTCTCAGTATCTTCTGTCCCCAATCTTTTTCCTGTGTTTCTTTTCTGTTTTTTTTTCTTCTTGTAAGTTTTTAATCAGTTGTTGGAGTCTTTTCCAAGGGGTGGTGGTTATGGAATGGGGTTTCTCACTATTAAAATATGTATCTTTATTAATGTATATATCTTTCTCTCTAACTCTCCTCCCTAGAATAGCGGCGAACTTCTTTTCCTCTGCCATCCATCCAGGAAAGTTATTTGTGATTTTATTGTTTCTTTCTCTTTGAATGAACCTGGTTTATTCTTTTTTCCTATTTTCACAAACTTGTAATTGCTACCATCGTGACTGAAATTTATCCTATTTTGCCTCTGCTGTCATTCCATGATAACACAAGCGTTCAATTACAACAGATTCATATCCCAGACTAGCTTTAACTTTCCGGAGCTTCTTTCGGGGACTCAGTCAACGGTTGGTTATATAATATTATAATCGAAAGGTTGCCGAGAGTGAAGACATACTCAGAGCTTTCTTTCTCGTAACTTTCCCAAGTTAAAGTGTTGTGACTACACCTTTTCACTAAATGGATAGTATGTAGATTGGATGATCTCATATTAGACAATATTTGGCGTGCCCCCTCGCCTATTCTCGCGCTCCAATGTGCATTCTCGCTAGGTTTCACACCTAAAAATAACTTGCCCATGCCGGTGTGCCATTTCTCTTTTCCAATGCTTTCCGGACCAGCACACACCCATCAACAACAAAGCCAGGTCAACTTTGACATGGCTCGTCGGTGTGGTTCTGGGTTTGCTCTTCGCTCCGTCCGAACTGTTGTACGAAATCGTCGGGATCCTCTCTCTCAACCTGTCGACCTACCAGCGGCGCTGCGCATGGCAGTAAGGTATGCTTTCATTCACCACCAGCCAAAGCTTTTGGTGAGGCGTCCTATGAATGCTCTGTGCGCAAAGCTTCCTTTGAGCGCTTTGCATGAGCATAAATCGGGCACTTTGCACACAAAGCATCTATTAGACGCTTTACCACAGCGTCTATTGGACGCTTTACCAAAGCGTCTATTGGACGCTTTACCAAGGCGTCTATTGGACGCTATACCAACCGTCTATTGGACGCTTTACCAAAGCGTCCACGGGATGGAGGGAAGGCCAACCGTCCATCTGGCGCTTTTGGTCAAGCGTCCAATGGTCGCAAGGTGTGTAAAGCGTCCATTGGACGCTTAATCAAAGCCTCCATAGGACGCTTAATCAAAGCGTCCATTGGATGCTTTTCACACAGAGCGTTCATAAGACACTTCGCCGAAAGTGCCCAATGGACGCAAGGCTGTTTAAACGTCCAGTGAACGCTTTGATTAAGCGTCCATTGGGCACTTTACACACCGTGCGACCATTGGACACTTGATCAAAAGCGCCAGATGGACAGCCCATCTTTTTTCTTGTTTTACCTTTGTGATTTCAAAGATACATACCACTTTATTGTTTTATCTTTGTGTTTTCAAAGATACAGCAATAAAATAATAACATTTCATGTGTTTTGTTCATCATAAAAGTAAAAACACCAATTGATACAGTTACAACTGTTTTCAATCATCACTAACACCTTTACAACATCTGGAACTGTTTGATTTGGTGTAGTGTTTCCGGAGTTGTGGTTGTGTGCATGTATTTTGAGTATTTGGGAAACATGCACCCAACTACAACTCCGGACACACTACACCAAATGAAACAGTTCCAGATGTTGGAAAGGTGTTTGTGATGATTGAAAACACAATTAAAACAGTTGGAATTATTCCAATTGGTGCAGTATGTCCTGAGTTGTAGTTGGTGCATGTATTTTGAGTATTTGAAAAAACATGCACCCAACTACAACTCAGGACATACCTCACCAATTGACACAGTTCCAACTGTTTGAATAGTGTTTTAAATCATCACAAACACCTTTCCAACATCTGGAACTGTTTCATTTGGTGTAGTGTGTCCGGAGTTGTAGTTGTGTGCATGTATTTTGAGTATTTGGACAAACATGCACCCAACTACAACTCAGGTCATATTGCACCAATTGGCACAGTTCCAAATGTTGAAATAGTTTGTGTGATGATTGAAAACACAATTAAAACAGTTGAATTATTCCAATTGGTGCAGTATGTCCTGATTTGTAGTTGGTGCATGTATTTTGAGTATTTGAAAAAACATGCACCCAACTACAACTCAGGTCATACTGAATTGGAACCAATTGGCACAATTACAAATGTTGTAATAGTTTTTGTGATGATTGAAAACACAATTCCAACAGTTGGAATTGTTCCAGTTGGTGCATTATTGTGAGGATCACACTATTATCTCAATACTTCTATGACCATGAATCAAATCTAAGAAGATTGATCATCGTGACAAAGATAAAGTTGATTTGTGATTTGTAATACCTAAGACTCTGAATTAACTCTAATATAAAGATAATTGTCTAACTGGCTAATTGATGATGTTACTCTTTTGATTTTCTATTTGTAATATTTTCTATTTGATGATTTATATTTTATAATGAAAACAAATAACAAAAGATAACGAGATGAAGAAGAAAAGAGAACAAAGAAAACCTAAGGTGATTTATAAGATGAATCTAAGCTGGAAAAACTCGCAAAAGTACAACAGGAACAATTTCATAGCTCAACCAAGATGAAGTATATGAAGTCCTGCACATAATTCCTTACAAGTATGTCCTGTGTTGTAGTTGGGTGCATGTATTTGGAGTGTTTCAAGGAACATTCACCCAACTACAGCTCAGAGCATATCACACCAATTGAAACAGTTGAAACTGCTGTAATAGTGTTTTAAATCTTCATAAGCACTATTACAAAACTTTTAACTGTGTAATTTGGTGCATTATATCCTGAGATGTAGTTGGGTGCATGTGACAGTGTCTCCAAATACTCAAAATACATGCACACAAATACAAATCAGGACATACTGCACCAATTGAAACAGTTCCAACTATTGGAATAGGGGTTTTGATGATTCAAAACACTGTTCCAACACTCGGACCTGTACCAATTGGTGCAGTATGTCCTGAATAGTGTTCTACTGCTACAACTCTGGACATCCGTCATACTACACCAAATGACACAGTTCACACTGTTGGAAAAATGGCTTTGATGATAAATTGCTATTTAACAGTTGGAACTGTGCCAATTGGTGAAATATGACCTGAGTTGTAGTTGGGTGCATGTTTTTTCAAATACTCAAAATACATGCACACAACTGCAACTCAGGACATACCTCACAAATTGGCACAGTTCCAACAGTTGTAATAGTGTATTCAATCATCAAAAACACCTTTCAAACAGCTGGAACTGTGTCATTTGGTGTGGTATGTACGGAGTTGTAGTTGGGTGCATTTATTTTGAGTATTTGGAGAAACATTCCCCCAACTACAACTCAGGACATACTGAACCAATTGACACAGTTTCAACTGTTGGAATATTTTTTATGATGATTGAAAACACTATTCCAACACTTGGACTTTGCAGGCAAGATTGCCTGCTCGCCAAGCTGGTACGTACCAGCTTGGCAGGCGGGATTGCCTGCTCGCCGAGTTGGTGCATACCAGCTTGGCAGGCAGGATTGCCTGCTCGCCGAGTTGGTGCATACCAGCTTGGCAGGCAGGATTGCCTGCTCGCCGAGCTGGTACATACCAGCTTGGCAGGCCAGATTGCCTGCTCGCCGAGCTGGTATGTACCAGCCTGACGGGCAGGCAAGCCTGCTCGCCGAGTTGGTATGTACCAGCTTGACGGGCAGGCAAGCCTGCTCGCCGAGCTGTTATGAAACAGCTTGACGGGCAGGCAAGCCTGCTTGCCGAGCTGTTATGAAACAGCTTGACGAGCAGGCAAGCCTGCTCGCCGAGCTGGTATGTACCAGCTTGACGGGCAGCCTTGCCTGCTCGCCGAGTTGGTAGACGGTGGGGGCTGGTTGAGTACGAGCTATGTGAGGATCGAACGGGAGGGGGTTTTTGGCGAGTGAAGATTTTGTCTGAGTGATTTATGGGTGTGAAACCTCGCGAGAATGGACGTTCGGGCGTTGACTAAGTTTTGAGGGAGTTGATAGCAGTTTGACGAGAAGAAGTTAAACCAATCAGGTGCAAGTAACCGTTGTTAAGTTCCGAGACACCTCCGGCCATGAAGCGAACAGAGTTGAACAGCTGCAACAACAAGATTTTTTTGTTCTTTGCTTAGTGAGGGGGAAGTGTCGGTTTCCACCGAGGATGAAGATGAGATTGAACTAGAATTGGATGCTGATGATGATGATCGTGGTGGTGGTGGAACCAGTTCGGAGGCCTCAGTGTTTTCCATAATGAAATTGATGGTGGACCGGTGGACTTGTCTGGTTTTGATCGAAAAATTTAAAAAATGGAGATTGAGGATGTAAGTGTTGTGTTTTTAAGAAATGTTGGCCACTTTGAAAATCTCTTTTCGACTGCAAAAACATCAATTTACACTTCCTTGATTCAGAAATGGGCTTCACCAGCTTGTTCTCCTCACATCAACCTTTTTTTGCTTCCCAGGAATCAAAAGTATAGGTTTGATGCTTCACACTGGGACAGCAGTTTTTGAAAAGTGTCCAAGCTTTTTTGAAAACACTATGTATTGGGTAAGCAGATGTAAATGTAAATTATTTAAATATGTCTTTGGTGTATGGACACCTATGGACAGCTATGGACACTTTTTATGGCTAAGTGTTTATGTATTAAGACCGGATATTTTTTCTGGGAAATCTAGAATTAAACAGACCGGATTGTTTACAGAGCATCACCTCCCAAAAATATTTACAACTTGATTAATGGGAAGAAGTTGACAAAATCAAAAATATGATTACATGATAAATATGCTTGAATTTTTCTGATTTCAATGGTACCCAAGGCAGTACAGGAATAGTTGGTCTTGTGGGTGAAAGGGGGGGGGGGACGAGATTTCTCCAGCCAAAAGGCCCAACTCTGTCAGGCCAGACATGCGACTTTACATGCAAGTCCCTCCTGCGGAGGCGCCTCTGCCGAGGCGAGGGACTTGTGTTAAGTTTGAGGTGAGGGGGCGCGCCAACTATTGAGTAATACAAGATTCATAAGTATATGTACTATCTATTTCATCAAACCATGTCCCCAATGGTGAAGTTAAAACACTTTACAAATGCTTGTTTCTCAAAGGTCACTTGACGACAAAATCAATCCTAGCACCTACCACAGGCCGGCGATAGAAGAAGGCGGCCTTAGGGGCCACCCGACCCGACCCGTCTTGTTAAAAACCATCGTTAATTGAACTTAATGTAATGGAGACCTCCAGACAACCTTGACTTCATGTTTCTCCCCAAGACAACCGCCAACAATTCCACATTTGGCATGTTCTGCGATCCCTATTGGTTTCGAATCATTTCATTAAAACCCTGGGAACATCGCAAATCCACCTTCAAATCTTAAGCTTTATATCTCTATATTGATTAATTGGGCACGGTGCAATGATCCAGAATGATTTGGAGCCTTGAGACGCTCTCTAAATAGAAAAAAAATATTTCCGGGTTGATCCGTGTTTCTTCGATCTTGGGCTGGCCTCTTTTTTTTTTTTTTTTTAAGTGCTAATTGATTTTGATTTGGGCTGGCCTCAGATTTACTTGATAATCTTATCGTCACGAGTGTGAAAGAATAACAAAAAGCAGAAAAAAGAATAGCTATTTGATTTGATTATCTAGACAATAAGCTCATCATGATGAAGCAAACATTCGTTTACATGTTGTCAGCTTTCCTGATTTTCAGTCAAGTTTCCTGCAAACCTGTACCGACCTCGAATTTACTGACGAGATCCCATCATGGAGAGGTATTGTGAGTCGGGACTTCATCCTGGTCGAGTTTCATCATTTTCTTTGAGCGACTGATGTTTAACTGACCTTCAAAAACAGGATCACACGGGATGTCCGATTGCACTTGGTGCATCGGCGCAGTCCCCTGCCTCAGAAAGAGAGGGACCAGAAGAAAGGTAATTTTTCAACCTCGTTAACCTCAATCAATAAGTACATTTTTTTTACTCGAGAATTAACTCTATCTTTGCTCAACTTATCACAAGAAACTACAACCGCACCAGGATCAAACATTCAGCAGGTGACTGTTAGGAATACACAGAATGAACGTGAAGTTTCGCAGGCTGCAAAGGCACTGGCATTGGCAACCACAAACGTCGATAACATAGTGATGATTCTTCAGGTGAGGTATTTAGTATTTATCGCCTTCTATTCTTGAAAGCGTGGATGTTGAATGAGTGCTGTAAACCAACTTTTCGCTGCTTCTCATCTGTCTTCTGTTTTTGAATGTGCGCAACGATGACAACCAGAATCCTGAAACATCCGAAGACCAAGTCCGAAAAGCAGCTCAAGAAGCCCTCGCGAACGAAGCTAACGAAGATTTCCCCAGGGAAGCTGTAAGATTTTGACCTCCCTTTGTACTCTATCGTTCTTAGTTGACATTCTTACTTCCATTCTCCTTGGAAAAAAACAGCTTGCCAGTGCTGCTCTAAATCAAGCTGAAGCTCAGAGCGCACTAGCCATCATCAGAGATCAAAGGCCCATAGTCATGTGAGTTTTTTTTCTTCGAGGTTTTTTGTGTTGAATTACATGCACGCAACACAGCAATAGCACCGTTGGAGGCAAATTGAAAGCTGATTGTTCTCATGAAAACCTGATAGTGCTGCATTCAAAGAGATAGAGAAAAACCCTAACGAAAAACATAAAGTGATAGAGTCTTTAAAACAGATAACGCTAGCTAGGTAGGTTCTTGACAAAATTTTGAGACAGTTGTTTGATGAAAGAGACATACTTGAGCCAAAAGATACAAATCTTGAACTGATTTTATTCGAATTGATATTCAAATAGACTCCAAGTTGTGGCTGCAAACAATGCCTTGATAGGAGGAGTTCAAGGTGGAGATAGACGGTTGGCTCTTACCTCACAAGTTAGCCCCAGCCAAAAAGCGATTGGTAGAAGACTGGACAGCAACCAGAAGAAGATAGTCGAGGAAGCACAAAGGAATTTAGCAGCTCAAACCAAGAAAGTAGACGAGGCAGTAGCGGTCATCCAGAAAAAAGGAAGCACTCCTGAACAGATTGAAGCTGCCGCTAAGGAAGCTTTGATTCAGGTGAAGAAAATTCTGCAATACGTCTTTGAAATTGAACTGCTTATCCGGAGGAGAATCACTAACGCGCATCAATTCATTTACTTCAATCGCACAAAAAAATAGGAGGCCGAAGAGGATTTTTCCCGGGAAGTCTTAGCGAGTGCGGCTAGTGATGCCGAGGCAGCCATGGAAGTTTTGGCCGCCGTTAAAGAGCATGGACCAACTGAAGTAATGTGCGCATCTCCCGCAAAGCTGAATATTACGCCTTTCCAAGTAAAAATTATCCCCGTGGTTTCTTTTTGAATGCTGACATATGGCTTTGTCTGCTTTTTTTTTTTGTTTTGTTTAAAATAACTCAGTGCTGGGTTTGAGGCTATCGCATCCGATAGTAAAAACCCTGACTCGGTCAAAAAGAACATCCAACTGGTCCTGAGAGGTCGTGAAAAGGTTGTGCCCGGTGAGTAGTGGGGTATACAACTGTGAAGAATCTCCCAATTTGGACTAACTAGAAAACATTTTCATTCAAAAAATTAAATCATGTGCAGCCAACTTGGAGCTGATTAAGTTGTCAGGCGCACCCGGCTCAATCGGCTCAACCGGCTCTACCGTCTCAAGTATCTCAACCGGATCAAGTCGTTCAACCGGCACTACTGGCTTGACCTCAGGCTCAACTGGATCAACCGGCTCGGCAAACCTAACCCGTTCATCCGGGTCACAAACACGACAGGAGGATAAAAAGCCAAGGTCGGCGACAACGAGTGGAACGGGTCAAACGTCCAGCACAGGAACTCTGAGCCGCCCAGCAACGACGAAGGATACCAGTCGAGAAATAAAAGATGAAAACAGAAGTCGTTCGGATCGATTGAAACAACTTGATGGAGTGTCTAACGACGACGTGCGAAGACTCGACTCCTTAGCAAAGGCTAACAATGCTAAGGACACCACTACAAAAAAAGGGACCGACGAAGACGTAAACATCGAGGCTACAAGAAAATTGTTGTCTAGAGTGTCTGGCACTTCTACCTCTGAACAATCAGTTGTTTTGGTAGGCTCTGCTGCTGCTCGTCAAAACTCCCAAGGCCAACAAGATGGCTCAGTACAAACTCGACAAGATTAAGGCTTGTGACCAAGGGATTATAATAATATTTTAAGATGCGCCAAAAAAAGACTAATACAAAAAATTAATGAGACTCGCGTGTAGGCAATGAGGGCCGAGGCCCACCACTACACTGTTCACACAGTATCCCCAGCAAAGCATAGGGCTTGCTTTCTTCAATTCTATCAAGTTTTATCACACTTTAGTTTGGAATTTCTTTTTTCACTCTTCTATAAACTATCTAAATATTTATTGGAAACAAAAACTAATCTTGTTAAATGATTACATGTTCATGTAAGCAATTGATAACAAAAAAAAAAACATTGAGAGCTTGAAAGAATTTTTTTAACATATTCATTCTCAGTCAAAAGGAAAAATAATTACAATAATAATTTTAACAAAGAAAGAAGGAAAGAAGTTACTATTAGAATACCATAAATCAAATAACATCTTTCAATAACAAGGACAGAGAGAGTCACATTAAATGAAATAAAACAAGAGACACTAAGTTGACCTACAAAAAAAAAATCTGAGATAGAACAGTTAGATAATTATCAGGAAAAAGATAAAGCAAGAATTTATATGGGTTCACAATAATTAGATTTCATTTGAATTAGTGGTGGGTTGCTAAGTCATAGTAATAATTATTTTGCAACAGAAAATTGGCACCAAATGTGACATTTCAGGCTTCACAACCATGTTAGATCCCTTACAACTCAGCTACCAGGGGGGTATTATTACTTTTTTGGTTTCTTAATAGATGAAACAATATATCATCATTATTTTGGCATAATTTCTGTGTTTTAATGACTTTGACTCTAGAAGTTATTGTCCTTTGCTTTTTTTTTTTTTTTGCAGAAATTGAAACAGCAACCCTCAATTTTGACACAAAAATTGAACCCATCTGGAATGTCCATAGGACATCCAGTGGGTCACATGTCAAAGACCCTTTAAAAGTAACCACCAAAGAGAGAAAAAAAACAACAGAGAAAGTGTGTAACAGATCAACACCAGGACAAATCAACAACTACATACATGATTGCAAATGACATCCACTGAAGTACAAAAAGGATATAATGTAGTTTACAAAAAAAAAAAAACAAGACAATTAATTGGGCAAGGATATCCAAGCATGTCAAAATGAGATTAACAGATGAGTATGTATCATGAGTGTAAGTTATTGTAAATCCGGAGAATACAAAGTCACACACACAATGTCGTGGTGACAGAATTCTGATATGATCATCAGTGACAAACCTCAATCTTCAATAAACAACATGGGATAAAAGAACCATTCAAACATTGTATATGTATTTATGTAGATTACACGATATAGAAACGCAAATCTCCGAAGATAAAGTTTCATCGGCGATGATCTAAATATACATAACAAAAAAAACAAATGTAGAGGATGGTTTATGCTTCTGTTATATATATAAATATATATAAAAAAAGATGTCGAGTCGAAGGTGCAGGGAATATGTACACAAAACAAGCCATCATCGATGTTCCTTTCTTCTTTTGTCTACATGTAATCGATAAGATAACTCCTATAAAAGAATTTTAAATAGTCGAAAATTCGTAGATAGAGTTCCACTGATATGGTCGATCAGGTCCATAAATACTATCGATCTTCCACTCGGGATGGTTGATATCATCGATTAAACCCTCTGAAAGAGATGACGCAGCCAGCAATTTTTCACGTTCAAGAAAAAAAAAGTTTGTCACTAGAAGAAAATAGAGCAAGTGCAGAGATCTTTACACTTACGTTGTTCGATCACAACACAAGAATGGTTCTCGTAAATCGCATCCGGTCCCTCCTGAGATCTTTTACGGGGGATTGGCCTGATAGTCTTGTCGGGGGAAACGATGGCATTACACGAGTAGATTTGGACTCCTAGTTGATCGGTAATGACCGACATTCTAAAAAAAAAAAACAGTCCGAGAGAAGAACGAGTTTTAGATTGAAATGCCTTGATGAAAGCGTTGGTTGATTCTGGTGGTAACCGCTGAGAGAAAGAGTCGCGTGGACTTACTTGATACCCGACTGATGACTCCACATTGACATCGCTGGTACATCGATAAGTCGACCGGGATTATACACCAAAGCATTGTCCTAACTTGACCAACGGATACACGTCATTCTCCGTGGCGATTTGATCGGAGTCAGAAGTATCAGTCCTGGCACTCACGTATCCGATACAATCCTGGCCACAAAGCCCAACGGTTTGATTCAAGCGTGCGCCGATCTCATTCGGTTCGATGAAGTCGAGTGGAGTGTCCTTGACGGGTAGGAGCTTGCCGTCCGGAATCAGAATTGGGTCGGTGGAAATGTACTGAGGTGCGTTCAGCTGTAGAAAATGTTTGGATGCCGATGCAGAAGAGGCATATGCGTCCAAATTCCTTGGGGGTGTTAAAAAAACAATCAACACCAACTACTTTAACCACTAAGAAAATGAAACGCAAGAAACCAACCAATAGATATGCGAAGAAAGCATTAATGGAGTTTGCCCATTTGCCTGTGCTGTCATCTTAATTTTCCATTTCCCGCCGGATAGTAATTCATACTCAATCTACGAGGGGTAAGAATCGGCAGGTGTCAAAGGGCGATATGGATCGGATTTCTTTTTTGAGGTTCAACTAAGCGAGACAGACCACTGACTTTAGATACAACTGTACTTGGAAATCCCTGCTCGCCATCGTTATCAATGAGTGAGAAGGAGATGTAGCTCATATTTTTGGCTTCGATTTTGAACGGCCTGTTTCAACCCACCCGAACAAGCTGAGCAAGGTTTGTGCTTGTCCAAGCAAAAGATAATAATCATCCAAATTTATAACTACGTTGGCTAACCTTCTATCCCATCCTGGATCTCCTCCGTGTAATGTATTCAAACCTACCGAACCAAATTTATTCAACAAGATCAATCGAATGACCGGTGATGAAGAACCCCTTCATAGGTATATCCGTGAACACTTCTTACCCTCATGCTCATTTGGAGTAACCCGAAAAGTATGATCGGGATGGCCAGGGATGGTAAATGTACCTGGATAGAAAAGGATGAGGGAGAATTATGGAATTTCTGATTGAGGAGAAAGGTCACTCAACTATTGTTTATTCGGTTGGCATACCGTCCGACGATTGTCCCCATCCTTGGATTGGTCGGATGATGGAGATACTCAGAGGTGTTGTCGAAGCCTAATACGATGTCACGAAACGAGCTGTTCGAAAGAGATTGAAGGATGAGTTTGTGATCACACCCGGCTTATCTAGACAGCTGCTTATTGAAGGTATAAGGTGAAAATTTACCCATGACGATCCTTTACAAATAAGCTTTGAACGGAGGCACCGATGCCGACAAAGCTACCGTAGATAGAGCCGTCGGGGGCGGATATGTTATGGACAGCAAATTCGTCGAGACGGTTTTCACGCTCTCTGAGAAGGTTGAGATCGAGGTCATAGCGAGACTGATGCCAGGGAACGAAGACGAAGGAGACGATGGCGCCGAGGGAGAGCAAAAGTAAGGCGGGCACCCTCAACCATCGACTAGAGATTTTCGCTTTGAAGCCCCGTGAACGAGGTCGGATGGTCCAGTAGCTATTGTTCGATGGCTCGGAACGGCGAAAAAACCCCGTCGAAGTGGTTCCGAGCAGGGGTGAATGGTGATGAGGTGGGAAGGTCGATATGCTGCTACTGTTGTCATCGTTATCCTCCCCTCCCTCCCCACTACCCTGATGACTATGATGGTTTAGCCGATCCGACGAGTCCGTTGGGTCCTGTGAATACTCAGGATACACCCTGGATGATTGTTGCTGACGTCGAGGACGACCCATTGCTCTGTATCCCAATAGTAAATCGTAGCGAGATTCTAAGTGTGTGTCATTCAGCTGACTCTGGGTTCCATCCGAGGATTCGAGGAAGAATCAGTCGCAAGATTGACAGGCTCTTTGGTTTGGACCCGGATTCACCCGGCTTGTGCTGTCTTGGGATAGCTCCGCAATATTTGGATGATAGAGAAGATGGAATTTTCCTCTTGCCGCTGTCCAAGAGAGTGCTCATGACCAGAGGGGCCAGAGGAATCATTCCACCAAAGCGGACCCGAAAACACTTGGAAGAGGGCTTGACTCTTGAAAGCTCGGCCGCAGCACCCACCACAGGACGTCAGGGCCGAACTCGACTCTGTCCATCAGTATCAAGGACCTATCACGAGAACAAGAGCCTCGGATGTCACAAGGAGCCCTCCCACACCCACACCCAATGAAGTTCAAGGAGCATCTCCCAAACAAACTCCATTTCTATCCTATGTAAAGGAAAAAGCAACTCCCACTGCCAACTTCCCAAAATCATTCTAAAATAAAAAGTTCAAAACACAATATTTCTGTGGCCTAATCTAGAAAACCACCTCGACAATTTAATCATTCCATCATCTAGCCAAGAAATACACTAACCCAACCTTACAGTCCAGCAACGATGTTGGCCTTGGATACGAATCCCAAAACCACGAACGGTCTCCAGATACACAGCCCTACCCCCAAGAATCTAATACACCAAGAGTGAGTGTTGTCACAGGTATCACTCAAGCTCATCCACCAGCCACATTGATGGCCAAGCGAAAACGCGTCGAAGATCAACCGGGCGACAACAAACGGAGATTGGTCGAAGAAATAGCGCGACAGAAGCAGCAGACGAAGATTGAAATGGTTGTCGAATCAGGTGGGGACGGATTGGTACCAAGTCTCCAGAAGACGCGTCGAGCTCCTACAGACTCAGTCAAGTCTTGAGATGGACCTCACCGACTAGCCTTGGATCTCCTTCCGTCACAATTAACTCCAGCTCTTTCTGATTAACCTCGTCAAACTCGTACCTCGCCGCCGTATATATCCCTCCCTTCAGCCACCGCTAGATCATCGAATACCTCCCCTATAAAATAGCTAACAGAAAAAATAAAATACGCGATCAACTATCCGGAATGTTAGCGCTGCTTTACCGCACTTGGAATCCAAGGCTCGAATGCTCAGTCATAAAAGTTGGACTGTATTTGATTGTCTCGAGTTGTTTCTCCAGTTGTTTTTCCTCTTAGTCCGAAGTGATCACCCCGATCGCAAGCATGTAGTGTGTAATACCATCCACTTAGTTTTTTTTTTCTGTCAGATATGTCTGGTGAGCTTGAGGGATATCTGAGCAAACATAGACGTTCGGTTGCGGTTGTCTGATAAATCGTTGGGTATGAGACCTTGGACGATATACAAGCACCGTTAATCGAATGGAAGTTAATTGAGTGAGGAGGTTTTCCTGATGATCATTATCCATCCGCTGACAACGGCGCGCCAAAAGATTCATTTGTAGATTGAGATATGCATGTAAGGGTGGGCTCAGAAACCAGTAGCGAGCCTCAAATATCTTCTTCACCGTATCGTTTACCCCACAACCACTCAGTCACGTATGAATGAACGTTCGTATACACTTCATCTTTGCTGAAGATCTTCCCAAAAGCGTCAACAAACTTTCCATTGGGTGCCATGAGGTAAAAGAATCTGTGGATGGTATGGGAAATCAGAAAGAACAATGATCATTTAGTAACCTTCAAGGAAGCCAATCCAGTATTGTGCAGGGAGTGAGGCGAAAAGAGAGATACATCGAATGGTCAACCAGATAATCTTCGCCAGATTTGACGTTCGGGGGCGTAGAGAAATACACTCAATAGACCTTGCACATCTTCCTAATCGACTCGTAGTCGCCGGTTAAGCCGATCATTCGCGAGTCGAATTCTTCGAGGTACTTGGCTATTGCTTCCGGTGCATCCCGGTTCGGGTCGACAGAGATGAAGATTGGTTGGACTGAATTATTGATGTCTTTGTCTTTAGCTTCAAGCGATCATCCGGTGCTTTTTTCTTCGAATACATTCCAGTCGTCTTCAGTTCCTTTTTTTCTCAAATTAAGATGTCTCTTTTTCATGCTCGTTTTTCTCACCTAGTCTATTGATCACTACGCACATCTTGTCTAGCTCTTCAGGACAAATATCCGGACAATTTGTAAAACCAAACAAAACAAAAAACGAAACGAAATCAGATGAGAGATTTGGAAGAAATGAAACCGCACAAGGAAAAGTAAAAAGACGAACGTAAATCAGGCTGAATTTTCCGAGGAGATCTTTCTCGGTGAAAGGTTTTCCGTTCTGAGCATTGACGAGCTCGAAGGGTCCACCGATTTGAACTTTTCCAACAAGACTTATTAGCTCGCTCCTCGCGCTTCTTTTCCTCGACCTTGAGTTTCTCGTTCTTGAAGTGTACGTAGATCCCGACACCGGTTGTAATGAAGAGAGCCAAAGAAAACACTTTCCGATTCGGTCTGCCGCTGCTCTTAGTAGTAGACTCAGGGATCGTCGAGGCGGGTGGGTTTGGGGCCGAATTCGGGGAAGTCTTGGGCTCTGTTGGGGGGACTGGGCTCGTTCCTACGTTTCTCTGCCGACTGGAGTTCTACTAGCCGGTCGAAAACCCGAAGAAGACGGTTAGGTTGACAAGGAAGTGAAAACTTGAGTGAAGATTCATCACCACTGACCAGTGACTGCTTCGGATGAGCGGATATCCCGAGGGCCTGGGTGCTCGGGTATCCAACTCGTCCAATTTGCTGGCAGCAGCACCGCCGGCAATCATCTTGAAAAGAAGTGTGTTCCGAATAAACTCAATGGGTCTCGCGCAGATAAGAAACCCAACATGACTGACTCGCCCCTTGAGCCCCTCCGAGCTCGATCCCAGCCTTTCCTCTAGCTTATCACAAGCCCCCCCCCCGAAGGAGGGGCTTGCGACTAATGTCCCAAATTTGGCTTGAGGCCGATTTGATGGCACTTTTCCAATCAAAAGGTTAATCCTTCCCAACCAGGCAGCTTACAAGGATGCGGCAAAGAGGCCCTAATAGGCTGGAATGCTTTCATTCCAGTGCTGCCCTCACTTTCAATGGCCGACCAATATTTATATCCCCTCCTTGCCATCAAAGGAAGGAAGATTCTGTCATTTTGGTGGGAAGCTATCCCTATGAAAAGCTGTATTTTCCTTGTAAAGGCTATCTGGGCTGGAAAAATCCCAAGTTTCAATCTTATTTGCAAAGATGATGGAGGGGAGTGGGGGATATATTTTGGGACCTGTGGGTAGGTGTCATTGAAGCCTTTCCGATGGTCCAAAAGGCGGCCCAAAAATGCTTAGAAAATATGCTGAAGGGGGAGGCAAATTTTCCCCTGCCAATCTTGGTCCAGCTCTCACACCAAGCTTGGGACATTAGCCGCAAGCCCCTCCTTTGGAGGCTTGCTTTGCAAGTGGTGCCATGCCAGCCTATAGGTCACCGGCCCTCCGATCAAGTGGGCTTGTGTTAAGCTAGCTCGGACCCTGGGCTGCGGCCCCGACAGGAAAATTTCTATACTGATTCAGAACTTTTCCATTGCCCATTTGCACATCACTTTGTACATACAATCAGGACATTTAAAGAATTAAGATCAAACGTTACTCACTACACAACTTGAGTAAGGGCCCAATTGTAAAGCTTTTTTTTTTATATATTTTGAAAATGAACCAGATTCATTTATTTTTCTTTTTTATTTCAAAACTTTCTCAATAACCTTGCAAATCATCCCAGACGGGGATTTGATTTTTTTTATCCAAAACTTGTTTGAACTGCAATGCAGAAAAGTTTGCTTTTTCTAGTTCATCACTTAGAGGTCTGTCAATACACACATGCTTGTGGGCCACTGATAGCCTGGGGCTGATTACACCAAAATAATACTGCCTCTCCCTCTTGGGCAGACTCTAATTGTGAACTCTTTTTGAATGGTGCATAGCAAGCTCCATGGGCTCCCAGCACATTCAAGAAGGCTCAGATTGGAGGTATCCCATTATTGTTCCAAGGCTCCCATCAATCTGGGTGGTTGGCACGGATATATCTGTGTTCAATAATAGGCCTACAGTGTTATTGTTCCCAGAGGTACCACAGGAGCATTTTATTACAGGAGTTCATGAGAGGGAGAGGTAACATTGTTGTTGGGAGATGAACACCACATAGGTAGCACCATCATACACACCTCACCCACAGAATTATTCAGGGCCTGTTAAGGCTCCCAAAACCTGTGTTTATACACTTTCTTTTGAGCTTGTTTTGAATAATTTTGGATTTTTTTGTTCATTTTTTTCTTTTTGAATTTTAAACAGTTTCAAAACAAAACTCCAGATTTAATTCAAAAATCATAATTGGGACCTAAGCTGTGTACAGTATTGACTTGACACAGTACCTCCTCCCTTGTTAAAACAAGCTAACTGATTACATGCACAATCTAGATAAGTATCCGCACTCTCTCTGTTTGTCATTTACCACATTGTGAATATAGCTTATCCAATACCTCAAATCAACCAAGACACTTCAGGAGGCTGCTTTCATAACTAGCGCAGACCTTCAACTGCCTTAGGGAAAATTCACTAACCAATCATATTTACTCATTGTATCAGTTGTTATACCTTTTATCATGTATAACCTTTTTACCCTCAATTTTCAACTCAGAAGTGAGCTCTGAGCTTTCATAATTCTTTCACAAATATGATGTCATTCTATTTTGAAGTCATGTGATGCCTTCGTACAGAAAAATCATGCAAAACTGTAAATTTGAGATGCCAAAACAGCAAAATACAGTCCCCATGAATTCTTGCATTCGAAACGCTCCAACTATAGTCTGTGCCCCATTGTTTGTAAAATACAAAGAACAACTACAATTCATTATTTGACTTCCCTGGGAAGACTACATAACCTGAGATGAGAGAGATACAAATTGTACTCAATAATAATGGTTGCACTGGTTTCGCTGGACACTTGTTCTGTGTAAGTGGAGCTTTGCTAAGGATGGCTTTAGGTGTTTGTTTGGGAGAGATTTGTTGCCTGGGAAGGTAGACCTCGGATCACTATTGTTTATGTATACAACTGTCCTCTGAGGCAGAGCTGCAGTGCTGGGTGTCCTAAAGCTGGAATTTTAAGAATCAGCAATGGGTTAGAGTTGTTCCTCTGGCTTACTCATACTCATCATTCTAGAGTTTTAGGATCAATACTCTACCATTCACTATTACAAGGTCATTACTAAAAACCTACTGAAGCTTTGTAAATTCTTATTTTTTCTATCTCTTGGTCTTTCGTAGCACAATCTCCTCATTTCTAGAATACCTGAGAGGTGTATCAATGACGTTTCCACTTTTATTCCTGTACACAGACTGTTGTGAGACTTCTAGGAGTACAACCACAGAAGTTTGCATTCTGAAAAAGTTCACAAAAATGTGAATAGAGTGGTGCAGATTGATGAGAAAGCTTAGGCACTCAACATTCATATTGCAGTATGCTACACCTTTTTGGCAAAGTGCCCCAGCGGTACTGTGCTGTTGAGAATGTGGTCTGTATTTCTCAAGACCCCCTCACATGGTCAAACACTGGGCTCAGTCAAATTTTTGCAAGTAAACCCTACCAGACAAATGCCTCTTGTAAGTTTAAGTGTTAGCCACAGCAGGACAACCACTTTTTTCTGTGGCATTCAACCTATTCAGAGGAACTTTGGCTTTGATTTCTATTTTTGTTATAAGTAGTTTGTTAAATGGGTTACCCAGTTCTTACAGGTGCGATTTCTGCCATATATTCGTCGCTTGAATGTGCTCCTTCGTTTTGTAGCACCAGATGTAACTGCTCTATGGTTGTGAGATCTTGAGCTGTCTTTTCCCAATGATTAATCCAAGGAAAAAGATTCAACTTCGCCCATGAGTCTGCTTGTTGATTTACTCGATTAACATGCCTGATGTGAACCTGCCTCCTGAGGTATAGAAAGAGGTTGAGAAGCCATCCATCGGCGCGGAACACGCGTTCCCATTTTCGTAAGTTAGTGGATTTGAAATAAATTATCAAGATTTCGATGGCCGCTCGAGTTTTTTCGGCCTCATGATGGGTAACCTGGTAACTAGGTCTATTTCTCCGATCCGCTTCGCAAGGCACAGTTTCCCACCGTGGCGAGTTGATCTCTGTGATATGGCTGTCAAGCTGTAGATAACGAACGACGGCCTTTGATAATTCGGTGGATTGGGGAGGGGCTCCAGTTGGGGAGGCGAGGTGTAAGTGTTGGCTGCAGATATCTAGTTCTCTAAAGAACCACTCCTTCAGATTTTGTTGCTCTTGGGCAACCAGCGGCTTCGGTGAAAGACCCAAGGATACCCAATCCTCTTGACAGGGCATAAAGCTAGCCATAAGACTCCCCTGGCGCAATCGGATTTCCTCGACCAATTGCCATATTCTTTGGTTTAGTGTTTGTAGGTTCAGAAGTCCAGTCCAATTCAGCAAAGCCGTTGCGAATAGAGGCCTATGTTCCAGAAATTTCGTGGGTTCACGCAAGCCGACCACTGCTGTAACACCGGGAAGGCGCTGCTTCTGAGATGCCGTCATATGCAGTGTACTTATCCAACCAAACACTTTTAAGTGTTGTTCCAAAAGATTAGGCGGTTTGGCTGTCGTAACTTTGGAGTACCTCCGTTTAGGTTTCGTGCGCGGTGCAGCGTTCTTACTTACAGGTACCATGCTACTTGAACGTCTCTGAGATGATCCTGTTCCGATATCCTCGATCGCCAGAGGAGCAGGAATCGTGACTGCGGTGTTGTGATAAACCTCACCATTAGTGATCGATTGTTAATTCTGGCCAACTTTTTGCCGCGTCTGGAAGATCTCAGAGGATTGCCAAGCTTGCTTACAGAGCTCATAGGTACCTGTGCGAGTTGAGCTTGATGGATTGGCGCGAGAATTGTCCGGGTCTGGCTGGTGAAAAACTTGGTAATTGTGATTAGCAGACTGAAGTGATTCGAAATGGAACAGTCCATTCGTGAACTGGTCGGTGGTCCTCGTGTCCAAACTTGCGTCGTCTGGAAGCTTGTTGTGACTCTGAGGGTATCCATTAGTGATCACGTGGGTGGGCGACTCGTTCAAACTTCCATCGTCTTGGAACAAGGCGTGTGGGGAATAATCAGCAGCCATATGGTTGTTGTCCGCCGGGATCGCAGAGGGGGGGGAAGGTCTTGAGACTGATTCTGGGTAATCCATGTGTCTCCTAAGTTCCAGGGGCCATTGTCTGGATGAGGCCATGTCGATGGTGAATAGAAAGGGTGCATGGCGTTGCTGTAGTTGGAAAATGATCCAACCAGTGCAATCCAGACAATGGTGCATGGGTGCCACGGGATGGACATTCCTGTGGACTCAAGATCGAGAGAAAATTTGCTGAAGTTTTCGCGGGCGGACAAAAAAAAAAGTTGTAAAGGGAAAACAGCTGAGGGTCCAAGTGCGGAAGAGGGCGATGACGGCAAGCACAAGCATATTTAAAAGTTTTCTCAAAGAAAGTGTAGGATTTGTTTGAGCCCCCGTGTTTGAAAAATCAAAACTTGTCCAAGAGTGATATTCCTTCAAAAACGGGCTGTAATACACAATTACCCGGTTGGAATCTAGCAGAAATGTTAAGGAGGAATAAAGGTATTTCCTTATGTGGGTATTGTATTGGTTAACTTGTTATAAGCTTGTCTTTCGCTCTCATGCCAATGAATTGATGAATTTGAAAACAGAAAAGATAACATAAATATCTATTGACATACCATGTAGACAGTCCGCCTCTCCTGAATAGGTTTTTTTCCTTCTTCTGAACAATTGCAAGCTCTGCGCTCTTGACACAATCAAGTACTGTCTTTTAATAAGTTTCCTTTAATAAGAATCGATGAAAAAATACGTATTAAGTCTGGTGAAGTTTGTGACTAGGATGAAGCGATGAGATGGTGACTGAGTGATCGATCAGGAGTCTGGCTCTGGAGAAGCTCTTGGCCGAGGAGTTCGATCGGTTTACGCTTTTCGGCTGTGGCTCGCAGTCATGTGAAAGTCTATTGCACTGGTATTTAATTAAAACCAAACTCACTCCGATTTCACAACCACCCACCAGCACCCACCACAAACTCACTCACCAAAACAACCAAAAACCAAAAACCAAAAACCAAAAACCAAAAACCAAAAACAAGATGGGCTCACAAGCATCAAAAGTATCCCAGACTACTCCAACTGCCACTCACCACTACTCATCCACAGATGAGAAGACCCAAGCCAGGGCCGATGCAGCCTCCACCGCCGCACTGCTCTCCAGGCTACATCTCTCCCAACGCAGGCAGATAGCCGATATCTCATCCAATCCAGGTCAACATCCTTCCTCCGAGATCTCACTCGACAACTTTGCACACTGGCAGAACGCCTTCGAGCGTAACGACAAGGCCCAGTTCGCTAGCACCGTTCTCAGCAAACAGAACCTCTCTCTCGCCCTCCTCAGTCGTCAAGCTTTGGCCGCCGATAAACAAGTCTTCTCTCATACCTTGACCGTTCAGCCGTAAGTCTACCCCGAAAACTATACTCTCAGAAGGGGCGAAGCTTTAAACTAACACTTACTCTCTTCGCTTTTTAATAAAATCAACAAGAACTCCGGTCACTAACCAAAAATCTTCTGGTCGATGCTGGCTCTTTGCCACCTGTAACGTCCTTCGAATGGGCATTGTCAAAAAGTTCAACTTGGGTAAGCATCATCATCTACCCTCAGGGTTTTGTTTTCTTCTTAGATCAGAAACTTATGGCGACAATGTATTGTGTGTGACAATTTCAAGGTGACTTTGAGCTCAGTCAAAGCTACCTGTTCTTCTACGATACCCTCGAGAAGTCGAACTACTACCTCGAAAGTATGATTGATGTGAGTAGATGTCCATTCCAATCGATTACCCAGGAGGTTTTCTCTAACTATCTTAATACTTTCTAGCTTGCCGATCAACCGATTGATGCCCGCATCGTCTCTCATCTGTCTTCCAGTCCTCAAGGTGACGGGGGTAAGTGGTTGATTTTGAGGGCATAAAGAAATAGTGACTGATAAGGGTGTCTTATGAATGACCACAGGCCAATGGGACATGGTCGTCGGTCTGATCGAGAAGTACGGAGTGGTGCCCAAGGCAGTCTACGACGAGTCTTACCACTCCTCGAACTCTGGTGGGCTCAAGACCTTCCTAACCTCGAAGCTGAGGGACTTTGCACTCGAGTTGCGCCAGGTACACGACGATGCACTTGATCACTCGATCAAAGTCTTGGGCAAGGATCGCGAATCTGCTAGGGCAGACGCTGTCTTGGATGCCAGAGCCGCAAAGGAAAAAATGGTCAGATATCTATCTCTTTGTCTTTGTCCAGTTGGGTTGACCCTTTTGTCGCTGTGATAGATGGCAAAAATTTATCAATGCTTGGCTATCGCCTTCGGCACTCCACCCTCGGCCAACTCCACCTTCAAGTGGGAATACCTCGATGCTGATGGAAAAGCTTATTCACTCGAATCGACCCCTCTGGACTTCTACCACAACCACTGTTCCGGATTCAAGGTATGCAGGTTGATAGGTAATGCCGTCTCCTAGTTGGACTGACAAAGCTCTATGATTCCAGGCTTCCGAATACATCAGTTTGATCAACGACCCCCGCCATGACTACAACCAGTCCTACACCGTCAACAGGCTTGGAAACGTGTGGGGCGGACAACCTGTGCGATACGTTAACACGACTAGGTGTGTGGTTACCGCTGTCCTCATGCCTGATGACGCAGATCCATTTAACTGGCCTGTGGTGTATGTGTTGGAAACAGTGAGACGCTCAAGGACTTGGTGATCAAGATGATCAAGGCGGATAAGCCGGTCTGGTTCGGCTGTGATGTTGGCAAGATGTCGAGCACCACTTATGGGATCATGGATACTAAGCTCTTCGGTCAGTCTTTCTTCTCCTCTCGCCTGCACTTGAGACTCTAGTCACTAACGCCTGTCGCCCTTTCCTCTCGTAGACTACGAAAGCGCGTTTGGGATTGCCCCACAACTTTCGAAATCTGAGCGTTTAGAGATTGGAGACAGTGCGATGACCCATGCAATGGTCAGGAAGACTTCCCAGACACATCTCATTATGACAAAGAAAACTCACATCCAAACATTCTCTTCTTGCACCGGATTTAGGTGATCACGGCTGTCCATCTAGACGCGCACGGCAAGTCGATTCGATTCAAGGTCGAGAACAGCTGGAGCGACACAGCCGGGGACCATGGATACTTCATGATGACCGACGCCTGGTTCGACGAATTCGTGTACCAGATCGTGATTCCCAAATTAGTGGTGCCTTCCGACTTGAAAAAGGCTTATGAGGAGGGTACTCCTTTGGTCTTGCCTGCTTGGGGTCCGTCCTCTTTTTCTTCCTCTTCCTGACTCTCTTTTGTCTTACTCGTCTTTTTTTGCCGCACACAGATCCTATGGGGAGCTTGGCTTGAACTCAGTCTCCCTTCTTCAACCCTCCGCATCGGACTCCCACGTCCCCGATTGGACCCAACTTTTTTTTTTCAAGTGACACGAAAACTACTCACTTGCATATATATACTTTTTATGTGTATGTGACTCGAACCATAAACCAAAACAGAAATGCGGATACGCGTCGTCTTCTTTCCATCACTTCTTTGTAACAATCGAACCAAAAAACATAAAAACATGGGTATGTGTATGTTGTGTGTGTTTATGCGTTGGAGGATGATTCCATGATTGGCATACACTTGTTGTATTGATTATCTTTTATGTATATCTCTCTACTTGTCGTTTTATTTTGCTTTGGTGATCATCACTTGGGGTGGTTGAGCTATCATCCTGATCATGTGAACTTTCTCCAATTGTCTAAATTTATTGCGCATTATAAAGAAAGTATGTGGCAAGTATGTACACGAGGCAACTTAGTGGAGTCTTTCTGGGGTCCTTTCAAGAAGAAAAAGCCTGCATTGGTGGTCCGTGGCAATGGATGCTTTGGTTGACTACTCCCAAAGCCTATATTCCTTCAGCTTGATTGAAAAAACTTTGCTTTGGTCTGGGCTCTTAGCCGGCGGGGATTTCATCTTTGACTTGCTGGCGCTGGGAAATATGTAAATATGTAGCAGGTTGAATGTCAATTGCATCAAAATATATTTAGGATTTATTGGTGGATTCGTGTCGTGCTTTTGGCACTGGTGTTTATTCACATCTTGTCAATACATAGCTATTCATGAATTTAAATAAATATATCAAAGTGAATTTCAGTAAAAATGAAAAGAAATCAGATGAAAAAATAATAATAATAATAATGGTGGACTTCCCTTTGATCTACAGCCCCCCTGTAGAGCCAGATCTAGTCAGATGCCAGAGTTTATGTGCAGTCAAAAAGCTAGGATTTTAGCTCTTTGACATGTAAATTAAGATCTGCTGCAGCCCCTGCAGATGGCCACAGGAAGTCCTCCAATAAATGAGCAAAGAAACAAGTTTGAGGGATCGGAAAAGGTAATAAGAATGTGAATCCTAGAATGAAAAAAGAGAAAGAAAAGAAAGATTCCTGCAATTAACACCTAGGACAAATTAAAAAATAAAAATAAGAAAACAGTAGAAATGGTCAACAGGAAAAAAATTGAAAATAGGGAAATAAGAAGCTAAGGCCCTGTTTCACACAGTCATAAATATTGGTGCAATATTAAACATTTAAGTCAATCAAAACCAAACTTTCAATACAAATGTAACAAAATTGGTATAAAATGAAAGTTGTCCACCTGCTCCATCATTGACAAGATATGAATCCATGTATTGGACCATCTCTAGCACCATAATAGCAATATTACCCTCTATATCTGTTTGAAGTGTAATATTAACATTGGGATGCTAATGAATGCCCATTCTGATTTCACAAATGATGAAGCAGGTAGCACTCTTTCTTTCTATACCAATTTTGTTATATTTGTGTCAACAGTTTGGTTTTTATCAAATTAAATGCTCAATATTACACCAATATTTATGACTGTGCCAAACAGGGCCTAACCTTTGTGAGAGTTCACCTAGACAAGGTTTTGCCTCCACAATGATGTACTGAAGTGGTGGATAGTTTATTTGTGAGATTGTCATTGCATAAAGAAGTGTGTTTTAGGACGGTTTCATGCATGTGGTCAAGCGCACAAGTTATAGACAAACTCTTGACTAAGAAAATGTGAAGTGTGAGAAGTAGGAGTCTTATAATTTAAAACACTTGAAAAACCAGGAGTAGTAATCAACTGCAAACAAAAACAATTCGAAAACTGGAATTATTTGAAAGGAAAAAATGAGATAAGAATGACCAATAACTTGATGATTAATTTTCACTGACTTGAGATGAACAGACGGTTTGATGATTTGAACAACTGAGACAGAGACTATGAAACAAAAATAAAGAAATATAAACTTGACAATAAGTATTCAATAAGACAACATGGAAAGATCAGCTTCAGGTACCTCTGAGTCTCCCCCTGGATGTGTGTTATGGATTGGTAGTTGAGTTGAAAGTTGATTGAGTACTAGGCTGATGCTGAAACCACACAATGAGTGAAGATATTTACAAAGGTGATTTGTCACTTTCCCTCAGACTGACTTTCTCAATTTCTTCTGTTCTTGGTTTTCTGTTGAGAAACTGAGTGGAAGTAATGAATCAAAGAATTGAGTGCGGAAGAGGATGAAAACAAGGAGACAATGAAGTTTGTTTTTCTTCCACGTTCCAGCCAAGTGAGAGATTCAAAAGTCAAAATGTTCTTTGGAACTTCATGGAAAATTCCCACAATGTCTGTGACATTTCATTCCAACATGAAGAGACTTCCCCATCATCAAATCAATCCCAATTTATTTGGCCTTCCTTCGCACATGGATACCTTCAAAGGACCTCATCTTGCATACTGTTCCCACTACTAGTTTTTGGTTTACTCCAAAGTGAGTTCCTTGACTTGGATTTCTTTTTGTCTCTCTGTTTTGAGCTCGTCAACAATCTTTTGATCTATCCTTACTTGATTCTTTTTACAAGTTCTTTTGCCAAAACTTCTACTCATATTTTTTTGGTAGTTTTTGACTAATCAAAACTACCTAGTTTTCCCTTTAAATAGCCTTAGATATTTTAATTTAGTCTAAAGAATACAGGCTGGCTGTACATTTCCTGACCAACACCCTTCTCAGTTTTTTTTTGAGAGAAGTAAGCATACAGTAGTTGCAAAAAGCTTGTCTTTGTATCCAAAAATATTTTGTCCAAAACTTTTCAATATTTTTGCATTTTTTGCGCCTCACAGGCTGTATTACAGGGCATACAGGCCCCAGAGGGACATTAGATTGAGGCCAGGGAGGAAGGGGGTGGCCCAGCTCATCACCGGTGATGGGGTCATTCGCCCTAATTCACCCCAACAGATCAAGTGGGACAGGTCCCATTCCTCTAGGAGCAAAGAAAAAGAAAGTAGATTTTTTGGCTAGGTCGCTGAGACCTGTATTTTTTACTTTTTTATTAGTACCAAAGCTGCCGAATTGGACAAGCTTTCTCACAACTACTGTAGATTGATTTGGCTACAAAAAGTTGTCTGAAATAAGAGAATATGAAACTTTCCAATTAATCCCAATTTTCTTTGGATATTTCTGTTCTGTTATCTTATACTTTTATCCACTTTCCAGTTAATCCTAATTTTCTTTGTATCTTTCTCTTCTGTTATCTTATACTTGCAACTCTGCACATTTTTCTGGGATTTCACTTTATTATAAGCAGCCTTGTTTTGCCTCTTTGTTTGGTCCCCATCAGTAACCTAGGAATCAGAAGAATCATCAATAGCAACGGGCAATGATTACTTATCATCAGATCTCTAGCAATCATCTCAGAAGCGTTGGGTAGTCCTGGTCCCAGTTTATTAGAATATTAGTTTAGTACAATTATCTTTCATTACTCCAGTTGCTAATCTGGGTTTTCACAGCGCTGGTTTGCTACACTATTTGCCAAAACTTGTGTAGAGTAGTAGCACTTTTTTTTTGCCGCCAGCGCTGTAGCGTTAGCGCTTTGTTAGCGGTCCCAGGGGCCGCTACGCTGCACTACAGCCCTTTTTAGCAGGTTTTTACCCCTAACAAGGGCTGTAGTGCAGCATAGCAACACCCTTTTAGGGGTGTGAGTGCCTAACAATAGCGATGGTACCACTAACAGCTATGGTAAAACCCGTTAGCTGTTAGAAATGTTTTCTATGCTACCCGCTACAGGTAGCATAGCAACCCATTGTTTGTTTTCACCTTACCTCATAACTCAACATTGTCATCAACCACACCTATTTTAAGAGTTCATATTCATATTCTTTTCTTACCTTACTCAGTCTCCCAGATATTTCCAGAGAGGCAGCATTACAAGCACCTATCCCTCCCAAGCTTGATTCTCCACAAGAGTAGTTCCACACCAGAAGAAAAAAGGGTAAAAGAGATGGGGGGGGGGGGATCATAGGAGACAGAGTCTAGATATAAATCTGATAGGAAGGGGAAGCAGCCTGTGTTTCTGATGAAATAAATTAAGATGGGGTGTGCCTTAGGATTTCCAATTAAGAGGTGTGGAGTGCCCAAGTCAAAGTGGAGTTCCAATGCACATGCTGCACAAATTAGTGTCCATTGCAAGGGGCGGTATCTGGGGAAGAAAATTAAAAGGTGTCTTGCAGTCTCCCTACCTACCCCCTGTTGGGGCAGATTGGGTCAAGATTTTTATTTTCCTGGAAGATCATTGGTGTAGGGCAGAGTGCCTGGAGCACAGTTGGTTGATGATGGAGCTTTGAAGGATTGGAAGGACCAATATTCTTTTATTGGGTTCTTTGATGGATGTCTTCTGGATTTGTTTCAGTATGAGGGAAGCAGCTTTTGACAAGCTAGGGGAGAGAATCTTGTCTGGGGAAGCAATTTTCTTGGTGGCATCCTTGGTCGCCATGTCAGCAACCTGTTTTCCTTGTATATTGCTATCTCCCAGAAAAAATGAATCTAATGTCATTTTTGAGGTTCTGCCTGGCCTCAAGGATCTCCAGAAAAAGACACTTTCTGGGCTTGGATAGCCCAAAGTTTAGTTTCCTTTTTAGGATTCCCATGTTGTCTGTTAGGATGAGTGTGTTATAAATTTTCTTTGTCCTCAGTACAACAGGTTGGAGCAACCAGAAGGCAAGGAGAATGTGAAACTTTTAATTCCTAAGGCTGTTGATGTCAGATTTCCTTTGCCATTTCATTCTCTGCTCTCAGTCTCTCTTCCTCACTTCCTTTCCTTTCCTTTTTATTCATCTTGTCCACCATAGTTAGATGAAAAACTACTGCCATGTTCTGTTTAGCCTATAAGCTGCCTGCATTTCTGTTGAGTCCAACATCTGTTGCCCATGTCATGTCTTGTCCAACTTTGCTTCCCCATTTTCTGTCCAACAATTGTTGCCCTGTCTGTGTCCATGCATGTGCATGTTTTGCCTGTCTGCTCAACCGCTTATCAGCCATACTTGTAGTAGTCTACTTAACCATGCATATTTGCATGGAGTAATGAAGCAGAGCATATCAATTCACCACTGCTCCTGGTTTCTGATTTTTAGCTCCCCAATCAGTCAAACCCCTTCCTATTATTCCTGTACCAACCTCCCCCTGAGCTAGCATTCTAACAGTTGAAAGAGTCAGGTTTGCACTCAGGCTCACCCCAGCTATGGAAGCTCTGGTGCCCCCTTTCTTGCTGTTGTAAGAGTCTTCAGTGTGAATTATAAGGCTATCAGTGGTTTCTTCAAAGGAAGACACTAAGCTGATTGGAGTGGGAATGTCTTTGTCCTTTGAGAGTCCTATTTTGAAGTACATGTGTGTTGATGGTAGGCCAAGTCCTGTTTGTCCATGTATTGTAGTTGAATCTTCTCCACTCCCATGCCATGAAGCTATCCAAGAAAACTCTTGATACAGAGGGACATGTTTACTAACCCTGCAGGCTGAACTCTCAACGCCCCTCTTTCTGCCAGCTGGGCCCTGGATCCTCTTGTCTGTATGCAAATGCCTGGTCAGCTTTCTGGCATAGAAACTGAAACTTTACCCTCATGAAAATTTCAGCCGTGTCTTTGAACCCATCTGCTGGACTGACTTCCATTCCATTGCGCTGGATTTGTAAGTCCCTAGTACAAAAACTACCATACAGTTGTTAAGCTTCTTTCTCCACTTTTGTTTCATTGTATTCAACGGCCCAAATTGGGGCTCCCACCAAATACCCTTGGCATAAGAACTGTGTTCACCAGCCTCCCATGTGTTCTACACCTGAGGTCCCATCTGTGAGCCTGAGCCTCTTCCTGTAGTTGAGTGCACTGGTACCGCCTCCCCAGGCCTCCCCCGATGCTCAGAGACGACCTGAGACGACTGTCAAATTGACAAAACATTCCCTAAATGCATACTACAAAACAGATTCATCCAAGCGTCTCGGAAAAGACAACAGCAGAAAAAAGAAGCAAGAAAGATTTGATGAAGAGAACTGCCTTTGAGATATACATACGCTATTCAGGGGGAGTGTGTCTGACATGAGTGTTTGTGCTATCGATTTCTTTCTGTGGTTCTTCTGATGGGATGGAGCCTTCTCGGGGATTTTCTAAGTGAAGTGGTTTGAGAAGGAGCTCTTCTCTCGATAAGTCTCCGAATAAACCACTCAACAACCACCATCTCCGAACCCTCCAACCATCTCAACAGTATACTCCCGTCGACATCCAACCCACCGTTGCCGAACGGACATGGCCGAGTATCAGCAGCAGCATCACATGCCTCCGACTCCTCCCAAACCTTCATTTGCGAATCGGATAAAAATCAAACTTGAATGTATGTCTTCTTCCCCTTTATCTTAATCACATTTTGACTTTCATTTTTTTAATGTATCTGTTTGTGTGTGTGTCTAGATAATGAATTGAAAACTCAATTCTATCAAGCTAATAATCTTAAAGAATCTCTCTTTCACGATCTGTCTGAAAAGCAAGCAAAAGAATTCAAGCTGAGAATGGAGTGCGAGTTGAGTCTTGAACGGTTCAATAGATTTCGTCGCATCATCACCATCCCCCCCCCCCAAAAAAAAACAGAAAGATTTGTATGCTAAATTAAAAAAAAAAAAAAACCGTCACTGTTGACCGCGTTGATCCGACAGTTTAATACTAGATCAAATCGAGTTGATCCGTTCTCGAATGCCACCGACCAGTCATCAAGCGACCGAAGATCGAGAGGATCCTGAGCTGAAACGACTGCGAAAATACCAGGAGAGCACGAACGGGTTTATGTGGGAATCGGACGAAGAAATAGCAGGCCGAAGACAAGAGAACCAAGATAACGAGGAGGAGGAAGAAGACGAAGCAGAAGAGGAAGAGGAAGAGGAAGATGGACAAGATGAGAAGGGGCGATGGCGTGACGAGCCGGAAGAGGATCACACCATGGAACGCGACGTACGGAATGGTGATGGGGAGCTGGATGCAGATGAGCTGGACGAAAGAAGAGACCATCAAACGAGAATGCCATCGATGCGACTAGATGTATTCGACTCGGGCGACGAGCCCCAGCGACCCCCGTCCCTACCGCCACCCCACTACCTAGCAGACCAAGGATCACGATATCAGAAAAGCCAGCAACAACCACAGAAGCAACCCGATGGCGTCCAGGAGGAGGAGCAGTACGGCGAAGGCGAGGAAGACGAGGACGACGATATGGAGGACGCTCCCGGCGAAGACGACGACGATCTCTCCGATCAGGACCATCTCACCTTGGGACATAACTTGGATCGCTTCCGTCCAGCTTACTCCTCCCAAATGGTCGAATATGCTGATTCTCACAATGCATGACATCCTCCCCTCTTCCGCTCGATAATCCTGTGTGTGTATATTGATTGTATCTATCTATTCCTCCGCTTCGTTCCCTTTTCTCTTTTTTGCCTTGTTTTATCACTCTCTATCTTGACTGTCTCTTTCCCATCTCTAATTCCACTGTCTTCTTCTCTTTTTTTTTCTTCTTAAAAAAAGAAAATACCCAATCTTAGCTCTTTTCAAAGGAGTCTTACACATTCACACCCAAACCTCAATGACAGAGTGATCTTTGGATTAATATTGTCAACATTGCAACCGACAAGAATAATTGATTCTATGTATGGATGTTTTGAAATACGATGTTATATAAATAACTGTGCGTTCAATCGACGAAAATCGGAAGACCTATATTATCGCTCCAGATAACATAGCCAGAATATTGGAATATACAACAGACCCAACAAACTGATGATTGCTAACTTGAAGGCTTTTGGCAGGAATTTGTTATGTACACCATTTTGATACTCTCCATAGAAACAAGTCCTTCTTCTATCTTTAGGTGGGTTCATCATGTTGGGAGCTTTTTTTTGATGATGTGGATCAGCACAAAATACCAGACTATGTAGTTGATGACCATCCCTTGACAACAAAATGTGATCACACGAAATGTACAGCTGAAATCACAGAAGGGAAATTGAGGATAATCAAGTTTTGTTTGGATGTGGTGTCTACCTCAAAGCTTAAGATGTCTCATGCATGGTCAGGCACCAAGAGGACCCAGGAAACCCCCTACAGATGTCAGTAACGAAAAATCACAGATTTTTCGAAATTTCATACATTTTCAGAGCCCATTCATACACAGTTCATGCCTAGGCTTCAACTCCAGCCAAATTTTTCATACAATTTTTGTGCGTACCCTTTTTTTGGCTTAGGAGTAAAATTTCATACAATTTTGGTGTGTACCCTTTTTTTTGGCTTAGGGGGTAAAATTTCATACATTTTTCCCCTGAGAAGTGAGAAGAAAGGCTCTCTTGATTTGCAGCCAATCATTTTTCTCCTTCCACAGGAGCGCCAGTGAATGTAAAAAATCATCATGTATTCATTATTAATCAAGTAGATAGAGAGAGAGAGAACTATTAATGTTGGGATAGTCAGTTATGCTTATAACCTATGTATGCTTCTACTTGATTGTACCTTGATCTTGTCTATTTAGTTCGTTCCCGGTTGTCCCCAAAATACTGTTTACTCACTGAATCAACATCATCATCTTTATACACAAGTGTTTACACACTGTCACAAAGACTCGTCGGTCCCCATCAGTCCTGCAACCCCTGTGCCGCTCAACAATTAATTGCTGTTTTTGTGCAATTCTTATAAAACTTAGTTACTTTTGTTTAGTTAGTAATAGTATGTATAGACCACTATTTGAGAAAATTTCTGCTTGATTTTGATTTCTTCTTGAAAACCAACAATTCTATTTTTCAATTTAAATTGATCCTAAATATTTTCAAATGTATTACAAACCACCTTATCAGACCCTCTAGGATCCTATCCCACCCTAACCCATCTCTAATTTGACACTGAAACATCACATCATGGTTCAAATTCTCAACTGGGTGGCAGGCTGGAGGCTGTGGCAAGCAGATTTCACATAATTCCAAAAAAAAAGCTGGAGAAAGCCAATGCTACTAAGGGGGGGGTTGCAGACAGAAAACCTTAGGGACCTTTGACTCCATACATTTTTGGTCACTAACCCTGGTTTTCTCTCAAAAAATCTATACATTTCAGGTGAGTACCCTTTGGGTCAAAAATGACCATTCATACAGTTTTGGTGAGTACCATTTTGGATTTTTGTCAAAATATTCATACATTTTTGTTACTGACATCTGTAGGGGGTTTCCTGGGTCCTGCACCAAAGCTCCAAAACCCCTGCATATGTCAAGCTTCAGAGACCCCTGCTTGGAGGGCTCCCTATCAATCCATTACAACCCAAGAGGTGAATGAGTTGTTGACTGAAAGAACAATCAGTTTGAGTATGCTAGACAAACATCCTGGTTCAAAGGTTTGGTTGTGGTGCTACGTACAAGTTTTGAGGAACAGAAGAATTGGAATTGAGGTTGTACAACAATATAGAGGATACAAGTTGTGTATTACACTACAACAAACTTTATAAATTTCACCTGAAAGAAAACCCTAATTAATGATTGGAATAATCATACTTTTTCAAATATTTGGAGGACTTCCCTTTGCAAATCCAGAAGGTGGATTTCTAGATTCAAAACTTAATTTGGTGGTAAAAGTCATTTCAAATTGAGTTTTTACCACCAAATAAGATCTACAATCTAGGAATCCAGATTCCAAATTAGTCACTGGAAGTACTCCATTAATCCTGCATAAAACAGACCAAGCCTAACAAATCTTCTCTGCCAATGGCAGAGAGGCTGACACCCAATCACAACCTGCACACCTGAGACAGGATTGTGACAAGGTGTAAAAATTGCATTGTTGGTACATTTTTATTAGTACAACCATCAAGCAAGACACCACTTCTATTCAGAATTCATGCAGAAGTACCCTTGGATCCTGCGCACATGATGATGCATTGACATTCATAAAATGTCCACTTGAGCACCTATGCCGAGCCTTTGCGCAAAAAGCAAAATAATTCCTAAAGACCAAATTATCACACCACGGATATGTGAGGCTTACTGTATCCGCCCAATTGGTCCAGTACTATGTGTTTGGAGTTTTGATTGAACCATAGCAGCCAAAGTCAAAACTCATATGACCGTAAAACCTGCAGCCAATTCATGCATTTGAGGCACTATGTATATGTCCCATCAGCTGTTGAACTTCAAAAGACTGTTTGGTCGCAATTATCTAAGGGAAGTGATGACACAAGAAAAAAACAAGCCACAGCCAAAAAAGCGCAAGAGCTGTGGCAATCCAATGCTGCTGAGAAAAATATATGAATCTGACGAGAACGGGTGCTTATTTGCGGCTGAGTAACTTGCCAGCAAAAAAGTGTGCCGTTTCACACCAAATTGAGGGGAATGGGACCAAGTCCCTCCCTGGCAGTTGGGCGAGCCCGCAGCTCCCTGGCTTGCTGCAGGCTCACCGCCAGGCGAGGGACTTGTTAAGTTTGAAAACAAACCTACATTAATTTTGGTAACATTTGAGTGACATTTCATCAACATATCTGTGACATGTCCCAAGATGTTTATGGTGATTTTAAAGCAAATTGTACAGAGATAAATCTGTGACATATGTGTGACATCTATGTGACATGCTCTTATCTGAGCTGTCACACAGGTGTCACAGAGAAACATTTTTGCCATATGGTTGGGAACTGAACAGAAAACATCATTGGACATGTCAGATGGATGTTGATGAATGGTGACTCAAATGTTACCAAAATTACTGAGGGTCTGTTTTATTGCGGAAACAATATTTGAAAATGTACAGTTGTGTGCAGCATTCCGCTGTACATGGCTGTCTGCTAAAGCAAATTGGTGGATGTGGGGGAGGGGAAAACACTGCCCTGGATAGGGCACCAACTTCACTCCAAGTACATTTTTGGATTTCTTGGGGTGCGTGGAGTCCAATTCTAAAAGGCTGGCCAAAATGGCCAAGCCATTTTTTTCATTTTTTTTGCTTGACAATTTGGACCTGTGGGCTGTAGCGCAACCTAGTAGTCATTAGATATGGGTTTACCAAGCCACATAAGACCATAGTCATGGTTTAAAATCATGGATGTAACCCAAGTACATATAGATTTTTAGCCGCAAAAAGTCCATTTTTTATGTTTTTCCAGCAAATTTTTTTGGACCCAGCCCATAGTTATGTACAGCAGAATGCCGCGCGCAACTGTATGATTATTCTCATCATTGACTAGGTTTTTCTTTTGGGAGAAATTGGGCAAGTTTGTAGTGAATGAAAGCCATTCCATAATGGAATGCAACACAGATCCACTGTATTTTTGAAAGCCCCATCTTGAGTTTTGCAGATACTCCAGACAGATATATTTGGCAGCAATGGAGGACTTTCCTTTGATCTATGTATGTACAGCCCCCTTGTAGAGCCAGATCTTGTTAAACGCTAGAGTTTATTTGCAGTCAAAAAGCTAGAATTTTATGTAGCTTTTTGACTTGTAAGTTAAGATCTGCAATCCCTGCACATGGCCAAGGGAAGTCCTCCAATCACAAACAAATTTTAGAAAAATTTGTACATGAAAGCAAACATGCTTTTTTCTTTTTGAGACTTTTTGAATTGGCCAAGAAAGCAGATTTACAAAAAATTAAGAAAACAACAAACAATCATTCTGAAACAGCACTACAGATACAGCTACAGCTACCCTCTGTTACAACCTACAAGGCTGATCTTGAAGTCTATGTGCTCATGTAATCCATCCATGAGCCTACCATGTCTCTTATGTAGGAAAAGGTTCATACATATTGAGCAGATGAGGAAGAGATAAGAAAACCAGACACAAAACACACATACAAAACTCAAGTTCATAAAGCTCAAAGAAGACAGTGAATTTACATGACATATAATCAATTGATTATTATATGTATGATATATGGGATGCACAAGGAAACATGAACAAAAAAATGCAAGTAGATACATACAAAAAATCATAAACAAACGAAATCGTTGGTACATGCACAAACTTTCATTGATCAGGTAACGTCATCATCCCACCGAAACAAAGAAGATAAAAAAAAACCGCAACAAAAAAGAAACATGTGTAGAGAGTACCGAGATGTGAGGAAGAAGAGAAGGGTTTTGAGTTCGAGGAATATATTAGCATAATCGTGAGTCACCAAAACCGGCGCGACTAGATCGTTTAACTTTCCATTCGACGAGAGCCACTTCAGTTCCAGAGACCAACCAATCGCCATCAGGGGACCAACTCAAGCCGATCAGGTCATCCCACATTCCGCTCCTAATGCCGGAGTAAGACGAGGAGATAATACCATAGAGCGAGTTCGAGCGGTTGCGGATCGTCCCTGGCGTGCCTGAGTCGAGGTCGAACCAGGCCTCAGAACGCGAGAATGGGGGCGGGTTTTGGCCAAGTCGGTTGGTGATCAGTTGGGAGTGAGCATAGGCGATCGACGAAGCGGCTGGGACCCGGGCCCGGAGTAATGCCGTAGGCGTCGGCAGCCCCGTCGAGCTGTTATCAACCCTACTACTGTGTTCATCATCTGCATTCAACACCCGGATCGACGATCCATTCAACTGAAGATGTCGACTCGAAGACGCCGATGTGGAAGGTGTGCCCCATTCTAACCTGGCTCCTGTCGAGACTGTCCGGGACGACGAATTGTTAGGTCGTGGTTGCGAACCTTGCTCTCCTCCCTCGCCTTCCAAACATGCATCGTCGTCCTCCAAGTTAGAGGGTAGTCGCGATCTCACTGCCCAGCTGTATCCTCCTCTATGTGTCCGACTTGATCTAAGCCCTCCGCCTACAAATTGGCTAGCCCGGATTGTTATTGAGGGCCCCGGGTTAAGGTCATTCCGATCATCGCCCTCTCGCCACATTCGATCCCCAGCAGCGACTGGGTCCGGGGACCGCCTCCGAGGAAATTCCCCGAACATTGGTTCCGTGAAAGTCATCTCGTTTATCGGCTCCTCCCCCGAATCCGGCGAGCCAGGTTGTCTGTGTTGATGATGTGGACCACTCCTTCTGCTCGAATCAGCATCATGATTATCCTCCTCCGGCTCTTCCTCTTCTGGCTCGAGATCATCATCCATTCCCACCGGACGAAAACTCCTTCTAGCACGCGACAACTGGGCATTCAGCTCACTCATCCGTCTTGACGCACTTGAGGCAGTTTCTTCATCGTAAACAAGACTCGACCGATCTAGAAGAGAGGGGGGGCGAGCTGCATTACTTGCTGACTGATGTGCTCTGATCGAACCCGGTGATAGGCGTAGCGGGAAGGGTGTCGTTCCGGGAAGTGGTGTCGGCACGGTCAATATCTCTTCATGATCTGGATCAAAAGTGCGAGCATCCAAGACATGAACCAAGGATTGATGCTGCGCAAGAAAAAAAAATCCATGTCAACTCAATGGCTGTGGGATCCATTAATTATTCAGAGTTGATTGACCTCAGTGAATGCTAAGAGCTCATTAGGACCAGCAGGACTGAACTTGACTACTCTAGCGCCACCCGGTCTTCCTTTTTGTGAAGTATGCTTGACAAGGAGGGGCTTCCCAAGCATCTTCATATCATAGACCACAACAACCTCACCCTCACTTGCGACTGCAAATTTATCTCCATACTGATTCCAACTGGTACTAAAGCTACCCGTAAGGGCTGATACACCAGGAAGATAGATTTTTCGGGATCCTAAGCGCCAATCGCCAATTAATGGTTCGTTGGTTTGACGTGCGTTCTGACAGTCGTAAATGAACACCTCGCTACTATCGCCTACCGCCACCATTGATCTTGAGTCTGGGCTAACGCTGCAGTGATTCACAGGGACGGGGAATAAGATGCTCGACTTGTGTGTTAATACCGGTTTCTCATTTCCTGTCGAGATGGGAGGATCTAATGACATATCACTGTCTCCTTCGCGAGATCTTAAGCCTGATGTGGGGCGATGGGCGGGATCGACGGAAAGTGACTCTAATGCAGCATTTTGTATGGTTGACACGCTCGAAAGGTCATATTGAGTAATCTTGTGTTCACAAATCAGAGAGATCGTTAATCATGAGGTCAAATGCAGTCGAGATATTATGTACGCACCGTCTGATCATTGTTACAAACCAAAATTTGAGGATTGCCACGGGGTGAAGCTTGAAAGAAGTGAACCGAGCTGAGGGGTGAAAGACATTAAAGCGTTAGGTATGTTGTAACTGATAAGCCTTGGCGCAAAAGCAGAGATAGATAATATTTAAGAATAAAAATGCTGACTTACTTGACGATTGAATGACCCGTAAGTAGCTTCAGCTCCCACCGAGAGTTGATATCAATAGACCTGATGAGCAGGTCAGCATTACTTCCGCCCATCGCGACATAACCGCAACTGTGGGTTGACCAAATCAATAACATCTTGAACAATCAATAATAAAATTCAATAATACTTTCAATTGGGGCCAAGAAGAACGATGTTTCGAGGGCTTCTGTGGGGAAATTCAACTGACCCCGAGACCAGACAATTAGGCACGAAGGATGTTGCGTTGTCCATAAGCCGCATCTGATGAATATTTGATTGGAATCATCAGTCAAAAGGCCCAAAGGGAATCGTAGAAAGGAGGCAATTGAAACTGAACTGTATATTGGCCAAACACATGGGCGTCGACTCCATGACCTATGAAACAAAACCAATTCAAAAGATAAGGTCAGTTTGTTCTCAACACATAAGGGGCGTTAACATGAGGTGAAAGAGTAGAGAGGTTTTAAAACAATCATACCTGAAATTGTTTGGACGTGATGAGCTTGGGTAGGACATATTAGCAGATCACGTAATTGGCTAGAGATAGTCGAAATCAGTTTGTAAGTTTAAATGAGCGAGATTGGGGATTGATTGGGCAGGGCCAAACCGATGATCGAGTGGTACATAATCGACTTATGGAGGAAGAATGAGAATGTATTTTAGGGTGGAACTCACGGGTGAGAAATAGAGCTTCTGTAGTGGTTTTAAAATGAGCTTAAAATCAGTTCATGTCACGCCACCGGTCTTTGATACCAACAGATAAGCTCAGTGAGATTCAAGATTAAACAAACCTTGCGGCATGAGAGTTGGTTGTGGGCTCGAAGAATGGTCTTTGAGAAGTAGAAGCTTGTAGTTTGGGGTTAGTGCCTATGGCCAATCTGGTTATGTAGTAGGAGAAGCAAGTGGTTCAGCGTGAGTCTGGAGAGTGAAGATTGTATTATTATTCTCACGTTGACATCGTTCTTTTTTTGGGTTCTCCTTTTCGTTCAATGGTGTGTCTGGTGGTTGTTGGTGGTTGTTGTTGGGTGTCTGCCCTTGTTGACCATTGGCTAATTGAGTATTCCCCCTGCTGACGTAATCGAGTCTAGACTGTTCCCCGCTTTCGCTCTTCGAAAAAAAGTCAGGAAAATCAGACACCACCATCCACAGGCAAAGCGAAAATGGAAATGAGTTTATTATCATCACTTAAGATACATAGCACACCAGAAACCATGTTTGTTAGGGATAACACTCAGGCAACGTTCATTGCTGATTAAGGTTACGGTATGAGGGGCTGTAGAATTGAATGAAGGAAAGAAGGGGGATTAAGAAAAGGGATTAAGAAAAGCCGGGCATGGTAGAAATACGGGCATTTTGGAAATGGACAACATGGACTTCAACCTTGTCTTACTTTGCCATTAAAAAGCTATCCAAATACCTAGCTTCCATCACCAGAGGAACTACCAGAGGTTATAGTTGCATGATGAAAAATAACCACAAGGGACAGTCTAGCTTATCACAAGCCCCTCAATCGGAGGGCCGGTGACCTATGGCTGGCGTGGGCGTCACTCGCGAAGCGAGCCTCCGAAGGAGGGGCTTGGGACTAATGTCCCAAATTTGGCTTGAGGCCGATTTGATGACACTTTTTCAATCAGGAGGTTAATCCTGCCCAACCAGGCAACTTACAATGATGCGGTGAAGAGGCGGCCCTAATAGGCCAGAATGCTATCATTCCAGGGCTGCCCTCACTGTCAATGGCCAACCAATATATATTTATATCCCTTACCCGCCATCAAAGGAAGGGGGATTCTGCAATTTAGGTGGGAAGCTACCTATATGAAAAGCTGTATTTGGGCTTTTTTTCCTTGTACTTTGCGGGATGGAAAAGTCCCAAGTTTCCATCTTATCTTCAAAGGTGATAGAGGGGAGTGACGGATCTGTTTTGGACCTACGGGTAGGTGTCATCAAGGCCTTTCCAATGGTCCAAACGGCAGCCCAAAAATCTTGGAGGAAGATATCTTGAAAGGGGAGGCAAGTTTTCCCCTTCCAAACTCGCTTCAGCTCTCACGCCAAACTTGGGACATTAGTCCCAAGCCCCTCCTTTGGAGGCTTGCTTCACGAGGGGCACACACCATCCATAGGTCACCGGCCCTCCAATCGAGGGGCTGGTGTTAAGCTGGGGGGACAGTCAATATTCACTAAATGATTTATTTATCTGCTATTTGGCTCATAATTTAGTAATGAGCTGAGTGAATAGAGTGATCCCTGGAATTCAATTTCACTAGCAGGATAAAATTCTCAAAGGTCATTCCTGTTGAAGTGTCAAACTAGGCACTTGTTCAAAATTTCTCACACATCAATGTGAGACTTCCTAACAGCATTGAAGGCAATACATCATGATCATCATCATCTCACAAGCATACATCACCAAATCTATTCAACATTGGGCAATGCATACTTAGCTCAATGGTTAGAGCATTACTCATGAATGCTGAGGTTGTGGGTTTGATTCCCACATCACACAACCTTTCTTTTCACCTGTTCAATAATTCCAGGGTATCATTATTTTAATCTTAGGCCGCGTTGGGGAGAGGAATATTACGCACGTAATGTTGAGCACACTTGTCAAATCTGGTCAAATTTTGGTGGACTTCAGGCTGAAGGCATCACGTTGGCGGTTTCATGTTTCAACCAGGAAAGCAGTTCCGTCGAAAAGGACAGGAACATGCCTTTCAGATTGAGGAGTCAGTGGGTGGTGGTCCCACCAGCTGTTTTCCGATTCAGTTGGGGAGGATGGGTGTTTGGGAACCATAATTTCCTGTCAAGGAAGGGGAGCTAGTCATTAGTCAGTTCTGGAGGTATGAAAAGCAAAGGGGAAGAAAATAGACTTTACACCTAGTATTGTGCTTGGGTTGGCTGTGTTTGTGATGTTTGACTGGAAATAACATCCTTGCAAAGCAGCTCAGTGGTGGCAAAATGGGCTTGAGCCACGTGCACAGATGTTTGCTGCAGCAAAAAAAAGTTTCCACTGAACCGAAATTTTTCTAAAAAGCTTGCAAAAGTTGCAAGCTTAATTAGACAGGCTGTATGTACATAGAGAAAACTCCATTTGTAGTGTTGGTCACTCAGGCTCCACAATGCTAAATAAATTGTTTTGGTAAAAGTATTGTCAATGATGATTGTTCAATGATTTGATTCTGATACAAACTCAAACACAAAAACACCCCTCTTTTCCCACTCTCACACTACTCCAAGTTCAACTCTCCCTTGCTTTGCTCTGAGATATCCGCTTGATACCTGACATTTGTAGCCCCTCCAAACCTTGCTCCGCATGCCATGTCACACACCTGTCTCACCCTAAACTCAGCCTTATGTACACACCACTTCATACAACACTCTTACCACCCAATGAGCCTTACACCCACATCCCTTTTCCATACTCAAATTTGGCTCCTCCCATCACTTCTGCAATTGTTATGATGCTCTGTGCGGCCGCCATTCCTCAACAATCGGCTGGCCCCAGTGTGTGCTTTCTGCAGTACACAAAAAAGACTTCTCCTCCTATTTTTGAACTTACTACACGCATTGGATATTCAAAAGGATGTGTGCTGTTCCACTGGAAGTCCATTGTTTTTTCTCTGCCCAAAGGAATGACTCAGCCCAGATGAGATACAAACACCACAATTATGTATCCCTGGGTTTTCATTTCTAACCAATGGAGAACTGTCCCCTAGGCTTTCCAACCTTGCACAGCTTCTAACTCCCCACTTCACCGTCACCAGGTTTTTGACAAATCTGTTTATCTGTTACTTTTGGTGGATGTGCATACAAGGTTCTCATCAGTGATAGGCCTGATAGGAAATCACTTCCAATTTTCCATGTATTATCATTTATTTATTTTTATAATGAATGTTTTCTTCTACCCTAGGAGAGCTGGACTAGACAGTCAAATTGACTTGAACCAACAAAAACAAACCCTTACTTATCCCTGCCAAGATTTCTTCAAACATACAACTACACCAATCCATTTCCCATCAAGCACCAAAAATCAAAGAAAGAAAAAAGTTACATATAGGAACATACCACAGGGTAAGAATAAAATTTCATAAAAAAAGCGTTTTTTTTCTCTCTTTTAAAGATTTACTAAAAAATTAAATAAATTGATGAGACCAGAGAATTAAAAGTAGATAGGAAACAGGTGAGGTGTACAGGACTATGTAGAGAGCCAAAAAAGAAAGAGATTTTTCATTAAAGAAGAACACACGAGAGCTATGTAGGTGAGCAAAAAAAAGTCTTCACAAAAGAGAGAAGAATGATTAATACTACGAAACAAACAGCACACCCATCGCAAAAAGAAAAGGACCATATAGTTTAGACGGCCACTACGGTTTCGGGGGTGTCGGTAGGGAAGGCTTTCTCGGCGGCGGCAGGGTCGTCTTGTACGGGCGAAGGAAGCTTGTCTGCACTTGGTGTGCCGTCTTGGCCTGCACTGGCGCAAGGAACGGTATCGCTCAAAGGCTCCTTCGAAGTCTTCTGACAGTCCTTATCCTTTTTGACTGCAGCCAAAAAAAAGAGCGAATCGTAAGTCAAAAGGACGGAATTATTGATGAAGGGGGAACTGACCTTTCGATTTGACCTGGTCAATCACGTGGCGGAACCGGCTTGAAAGCGGCTGGCTTCGCTTGGGCTTAGGAGAGGCGGATTCGTCGGTGGTGTTTCCATCCTGCGAGGTGGTGTGAGAGAGACTCTTCTTCAAAGGCGAGATGCCGAAGCGGCTCTTCTTGGATTGTTTGGCCTCCTTGGCGTCGGGTGTCAAGGCTTGTTTGATCGACGCGTCGTCGGCCGTTACGCCTTCGACTTGGACAGTCGGTACGGCTGCTAAAAGACAGCTTCTGCAGCAGTTAGTCTCAAGGACTAAACAGTGGACATGGAATGCACTGACTAATGGGTGTTACTTCGGTTTCTGGGATGTATACCAGTGGCTCATTGCGGGTCATGGATCGCTCCGACCGAAGCGAACATGACCGGACATGTGTCTTGGGTTGAGCGGGTTCAGAAGTGAGTACTTCTTGAGCATTGACGTCGCTCTGGACGCTCAACGGCGAGGGAACGGTGGCGGGCAGAGGCTCCAACTGGACAGCCTCCAGTTCGCTGGTCGAGGGATTTGATGCAACGGTGTCCTCTGCGGAGGGCTCTGTGACTAGGGCCGCAATCAGGGCTTCGGCGTCAAGGGCTGAGATTACTACCACCTCTGGTGTCTCGGCTTCGGGAAGCTGCAGCACTTCTCCTACATCTAGGGATCCGACCTCAGGTTGGGTTAGGGCCTCCTCGACAAAGGTTGGTTGTTCAAGTGGTTCGGGGGCTGAAGATGTGAAAGTAGTGTGAGCTTATCATCACTGAACAATAATCAACGCAAAGGCCCCTACCAATCTCAGCAGTCTCGTCATCGGATACGTTAAGCTGTTGACTTGACAGGCCATTGGCAGGAGTGAGGGTCAAGGCCACGGTAGAAACATTAGGAGCGATGAGTGCTTCAGCAGGCAAGACCTCCGGGGTAGTCTGCTCCTCTGTGGGAGGAGTGACTTCAACCTCATCAGCGGATTCGACTATGCGAAGAACAGGTGCAGTCTGCTTTGGAGGACTGAAGGGTGATTGTGGTAGACGTGATTTGATGGATTGCATAAGGCCTGGCATGGTGAGGGTTTTATGGATTCTGTTGATCGGTATGTCTATGTTCCCAATTCAAGATAAAGAAAGATGTTATAGTCTGATTTGTCAGGGCGTCAGAGATACCGAAACAACAAAGTTGTAAGCTTACGTTGAAGGAAAGAGATATGTTAGGGCTGAAGTCTTTGCACCAGTTGGATGAGTGAGGTAGCGGATATGAAAGAATTCGATAGCAGGGTAGATTCTGGGAAAGACAGAAGGCAAGTTCGGAAGGGGAAGCAAACAATAAATAAATTAAGGAGACGACAAAAAAAGGGGGCGGGAACGGCGTAGGATGAGCTTAAGCTTTTATGGGAAGGACAAACCGAAGGTTCTAGGTTGCAATCCGTGAGCACTGGTGAGAAGGAGCAGTTCAGCAAGAACCTTTTAGTCGTCTTGTTGATGAGCTGATAAAAGGAAGGAAAGGACAGTAATAATTCGAGTGTTTATGTGTTGTGGATGGGACTGTGAGGTCAGTGAGCTGCCAGAAGAGCATAAGGAGGCTCTAATGAATTAAATATTTGAGCAAAAATGCATTGGCCTCACTTGATCAGGCTTTACAGAGTATTCCAGCTTATCCTTAGACTTCTTTGCCACACAGATTCACTCTTTTTTTCCCTCGTCAAATAAAAAAAACCTTTGGCTTGGGCCATCCGACGATCCACCACTAAAAACAAACTTGCGCAGGGAACCGTCCAGCCTGACTTGGGATCACGAAGCACGGCTGTAGCATGACTCGCTGTAGACGGTCTTGTCCAGAGTTGGCGATGAGTAGCCCAACTGGGGCAAACTGTCTCAAAGATCAGTGCAGGACTTAGGCAGATGTTTTTCTTGCTTGGACTGACTGGAGAGGACAATGCCTTTAGGTTTCGCGGCCACGGAGGAATAATGTGCGCTGAAGCCGAATGGCCAGGGCGGTCAGCGAGGACATAATGGTAACTCTTTCTAATGCTTGAAACCGGCCACGGACTCGGTCCACCTTGCGAGCAAGAAGTTTTCTCAATGACTCTTGGAAAAGCAGGGCGATTCGCTATTGTCTCTTTGGGGAAGCTGTCCCTATCCAACCTGTCTGAACGGCCGCCTTATCCCAACGCTTCATGGGGCCTCCCTACGAAGCCTATGTCACGTAGACCATGTCCCACATGCCTAATCACAACATTGTTATTGAAACGGCCCCTCCTTCTGGCACGACACTCTGAGTGTTTTTGTTTTTGTTTTCAGATGGACCAATTTGAAGATGCATTGACCCAGCCACTTTTTACGCAGTGGAAGCAACACGGGACAAATTGTAAATGGTTGGATTGAAGCCCACAAACGGGATGCGATTTCACCATTGTAATTGTAATTGTTTTGTTTTTGTGAGAGTGTGTTAGTGGAGGATATCTACAAGTGTTCTAGGCATATTGATCGATCAAGGTGTCTCGCATTCCGGCAATTGCAGATGTGTCATGGCCTTGCAGTTTGAAGGTGGCTTCGATCACCGACACTTCGGTGGCCGATGTATCCAAGCTGGAATGCGATTCAGGCCATCATCGGTCAGCCCCCAGTGTCATTGCCCCTCCTCCCCGTGTTTTTTTTGAGAATTGTGGTGAGAGGAAAAAGACTTACCCAATAAATGCACACCAATCGTTGACCACTAATCCAGCTCCAATCACGTCTGATCCCCGGTTAACTGTCCCAGCCTAGAAGATATATAGTTTCAGAAGACTATAAAAAAAGAGACGAGGTGAGGAACTGGTGAGAGAGTGGCGTACGACTAATGGTACCTGGAGCAAGCTACTCAGTTCGTCTTGGGCCTGGATGGTCGTCTTGGGATGGACCAAAGCGCCTTTATTTGAGAGAGCACAGTAGGAGCCTACGAGGACGTTGTTGGCGACGGTCTGACGGAAGACTTCGACCTTGAGGACGTCGGCGATGATTTCCTCGGTCTCTCTATCTATATCAGGACTGTTTGTTTGAGTGGCTCAGATAAATAGATAAGCTTTCCAGAAAGGTTGCAATTGTTGGGTGACCGACGGACTGACTGGACAAGAGCCACATAATCGTTGCATGCAATCACATTTCCGAGCGCCGATAGTCTCTCCTCTATCCTCTGCATGGACACACTATCAGGCAACGAGTTCCTCAGATGTTGTAACTCTTGATCGGTAGTGGTAGCCGGAACCAAGAGTCCATGACGATTGCCTACCAAAAAAACGATGGATGAAATCAGTGAAAGATGTTGGAAGAGGAAACCAAAAACGAGTATTGGACTGACCGCAAGTGAGTCTTCCGATGATCCGTGTGCCGGAAATTGTGGTGTGGATCACCGGAATGAGTTCACTAAGCTCGGATTCAAAAGTCGAGTAGAAGTTGGTTGAGCCTGTTGACAGTGAGGCGAGACAGTACGAATTTGTGAGATTGGCAAATACACCGACGTCTGAGGAGGATTCGAATCGGCAGCGAACGGCCATCTTGCTTCTTCTTGTCCTTTTGTTCTTCTTCTTGGTGAGCTTGTTGAGGTTTTCCTATTTTCGAATTCTGTTGTGGTTGAGTTTTCGAAATATTATTTTCTGGATCAAAAAAAAAAAAAGGTGCGTGTCCAAGTTCAATCGGCCCTATGCAAAATGCTGAGTTTCCTACCATGAATATTTTTAAAAAAAAACACGAATAAACACACCTTCAACAAAACAACTAGAGTCGGAAATATAAAGGATGGGAGTAAAAATTGAGTCTAAGAGTTACTCAAAACAAGACTGTGCACAGCGAGATGATGAAAGTGAGGTAAAAGGATTTTAGTGGATTACAAACAAGTCCAGCAATGGGTGACAAGATAAGCGGGTATATCTAAGAAGCACCAAGCCAATACAAATACAAGAGAGTGGAAATGGAACAAGTTGACACAAAGCCACTTCAAGTCCCAGCACACTCATCCTCGGCATCCTCGATCGACCAGCAAGCAGCCACCGGAACATCCATCGACGATAACTTGAGTCGCTTGAGTTTGTCGATTCCTGTCCAGGCAATCATCGCTGCATTGTCAGTACATAAACTGATCGGTGGGGTGTGCAGCTTCAGACCACCATCGATAGAGGCCAATAATCTTTCAAGCCTGTACAGTTTTAAGAGAAGAACATTGAGTTTGTAGGGATTGTGGAGTGATCTCAGAGGGATGAAAAGTCCGGACCTGCTTCTTAGGATTTGGTTGCTGGCTACTCCGCCACTAATAACTAAGCCAGTAGGCTGGAGATGATCGTTAGAAGAGAGGTGGAGAAACCAGTGGCGTAACTTGCGCTCGATCTGGCCGAAGGCGGCGTCGAAGAAGGCCATTCCGATAGCTTTTTTCTGTGCGATTGTGGGGTTGGAGAGCGTCTGGAGGCGTCGCATGGTGGCCGTCTGGAGACCGCAGAACGAAAATACCGTCGGTCCCGTCCGCAGTGCCAATGGCAACGGATCCTCCTCCTCGTCCGGCGCGTCGGCCACATACTTCTCGAGCGCCGATCCCGGCGAGCCACTCCCTTCTGGCCAGGGCACCTCTAACGCTCTCGAAATCTTGTCGATCGCTAGGCTGGATTGTAAGATTCCGACCAATGACAACAATCCATTGAGGACCTCAGATGCTCGGCATGGACAGAAGTCACTCACCCTAGCGGTTTGTCCGCCGTGTCGGCTAGGATCTTGAACTCGCTCGTGGATCTGACGAGGACTAGCATCGTGTGTCCGCCAGAAACCAGCAGGGACAAGAACGGAAAGGTGAGCTCGTTGTTGGGTTGAGTCAAGAAGGGCGTAAGAGCATGAGCTTGCTAGATATCCCAACAATCCCAACAATATTCAGGTCAGTTAAAAATCTCTCATCGAGCACAGCCAGAAAAAAAGGGTGCTTTTTTGGTATGTTGAGTTACCATGTGGTGAACCGCCACTAGGGGTAGTCCGGTCGCTGCTGCCAGACTTTTCGCTGCCGTCGCGCCTACGGCTAGACAGCCCGCCATGCCCGGTCCACGCGTGTAGGCAATCCCATCCAAATCGCCGAGCGTGAGGCCAGCTTCTTTGAATGCCCGTCCGATTGCGATTGGCTAAAAAAAGAACGGATGACGAAAGGGTTAGTATGAATCTACAGGACAGGGCCGAGTTTTGCGAGAGAAGGGCAATGCTTACAACGTTGCCAGAAGTGGCTCAGAGTGGCAGATCACAGATGAAAGGAAGACTGACGAGGTTGAACTGGTGGGCATGGATGGCATGGTACGGATGGATGCCATTGAACGCTCTATGGACATCGTTCTGGCCGAGTCGGACGTTGGAAAGGATGCGTTTGTCGGAGCTCACAATGCTCGCACAAGAATCATCGCAGGAGGACTCAATCCCGAGGACGCGGAGGGTGTCGGCCGGATTGCTCGAGTACTGGCCCGAGAGACTAAGCGACCGTCGGTTCAGTTTCTTCAGGCTGGCCATCGATCGTAGCAGATGCGCTGTCATATTGCACTCGTTCTTGGCGGATTTTAGATTCCCTTCTTGACCGTCAAGACCATTGCAGCTGGCTGTCACCCCTCTAGAGCACAACCACACTTTGCAAACATCCCACAGATCGTAACTCTGCTACTCACACCTCTAACTAAGACCATTAACTATGTGTGGTAGCTAAGGGACACCTGAAAGACAACACAAGACTGGCCATACAGCACAGGAACAGAACAAGGAAGGGGAAAGCACAAGAACAAGTGATCTCCTTAAACTACTGGGGTACTGGATTTATATTGGTGCAGGAAGAAAAGATAAACTGCGTTTATTTTTTTGCTGTTGACTTGATTAATGACAGATAGGAATTCTGACACTGGCTTCTCTAGCAGGTAAGATAAGACTTGCATTAATTCAATTTTGCTAATTATCCAACCACCCTCAAAATTATTGGTATTCAAGATAAATATAGGGTCAGGCTAAATGCACTCCAAAGTTTTACTACATGCACTCCAACTTTTTGGAGTGGACACTTGCCCACTCCAAAATAATTGGAGTGCACACTTGTCCACTCCAAAAACATTGGAGTGGACACCTGCCCACTCCAAAATAATTGGAGTGGACACTTGTCCACTCCAAAAACATTGGAGTGGACACTTGTCCACTCCAAAAACATTGGAGTGGACACTTGTCCACTCCAAAAACATTGGAGTGGACACCTGCCCACTCCAAAAACATTGGAGTGGACACCTGCCCACTCCAAAAACATTGGAGTGGACACCTGCCCACTCCAAAAACATTGGAGTGGACACTTGTCCACTCCAAAAACATTGGAGTGGACACCTGCCCACTCCAAAAACATTGGAGTGGACACCTGCCCACTCCAAAAACATTGGAGTGGACACCTGCCCACTATAAAAACATTGGAGTGGACACCTGACACACTCCAGTTATTTTGGAGTACATAAGATGTGCACACCAGAGGGAAAAAATATATTGGAGTGCACTCCAAATACTCCCAAAAAAAGCTGAATGCACTCCAATTTGTTCCTTTTTGTACTCCAAGGTTGAGCCCAGGACTTGAGGGATACTACAACATTGTTTTTTGGTGGGGGGGGGGAAGCTGACGACATGTTGTTATGTGTATGTATATCTCTATCTGATCTTAAAAAGTGTGGGATATGAGGTGATTGAGTTAGAATGTGAGCTTTCTGAGGGGGTGTTGGGATTTCCTGGCGTTTTTTGGGTGTAACTTTCAGTGGGTTTCAGGGTGCGCACTCCCTTCACTCCAAAAGTATTGAGGTATTGGAGTGCCCACCTAGTCACTCCATTTTTTGGGTGTGCACTCCAAAGTCATTGGAGTGCACAAAATGTACACTCCAACAAATTGAAAAATTATTTTGAAATTGGTGTGCACAGGATTTGCACTCCAAGAAATTGGAGTGCACAGTCTGTGTACTCCAAGCATATGTGGGACTTTGGAGTGAACACTTGTCCACTCCAAAAAAATTGGAGTGAACACTTGTCCACTCCAAAATGGAGTGCACATAGGAAATCATTGGAGTGCATTTAGCCTGACCCTAAATATATACAGATAATATTCTGTCCATCACCATCCCAGTGTCAACAATGAGAAATTCTGTTTTGATGGTGCTGTCCTGTGATTTAGAATCAAGCTGGAGGAGAAAGGAAAAGTCAGGAATCAGCTGAAACTTGATGAATTGGTTTTCTCTTCATAAATCTGAAGAGCTTGGTAACATGGAAGTTCATTAAGCTACTTTCTCATCTGTTCTCAGAATTATGGGTGGTAGTCATTGTCAGCTTTCCATAGTTTCATCAAGGCAAGTCTCTTGGGTGAATATGACTTGAATACTTTTTGTGTACTAACTTCACCAACTAGGTAGGTAAATACAGATTAATTTCTGTGAGACAAGAAACTGAGAGACACCTTAATGCTAACCAGGAGGAATACAATAGGTCAGTTCATGCACTATTAATTTGGCCTAAGTTGTGGTAATTTTGATCTTGCATATTTAAAGTTGAAATAGGTTTAGGTATGATGACATTGATAACACAAAATTTGCTTGTTGACAACCTCAATTGCCTAGCAGTGGCATCCAGGCTGACCCAAAAAAAAAAAATCAAGAGGATCTGAAAACCTGGCAAAATCAGTAGACTAAAATGTGCTGTACTGGAACTGGCCTAATAAAGCATCTCAGACTCCACCATCAACACTGCAAGAGTAAAAAAACTTGAAGGTTTTATTTCATCTCAGACAACTGATTTAGTAGAGTTAGTAGAAATCAATCACCAATAACACACACCTGCAAGGGAAGTAGTAGTGGCAAAGGATGGTTTACAAGTATAAGGGTTTTAGACAGTAAAAGGAAAAGAAAAGATGATAAAAATATGGTATGGGTTGGTCACAATGGGGTTTTGAATGGATGGGGGAACAAGAAATGTTGAGGAAAAAGAAAAAAGAAAGAGGTCTGGTGAAAGTATTCATTCAAGGTGTGGATTGTGTCAGAGAGAAAGGTATGGATTGCTTCAGAGAGAAACAAGCTGGGTATGTAGATGGATAACAGATAACAAAATGAGAAGAGAGTCAGTTGCCTCTTCTGTTTGGGTGGATATTCACCCAATTATTCTTAGTGCTTGCAGGAAAAGCCATGTATTGTTTCTCATTTGTCTGTCATGGCAGGTAACAGTGTGTTATTTCCACATGGGCTAGTCTGATTGATTAAATCCTCAAACACTTCACCTGGTTAAGTGGTAGTGTGGGTCAATGTTAATCTTTACATTCAACATGGACTGTTTTGAATCACATTTGTGGTTATAAACTAAGTACTTACTGTTAGATTATGAATCTGGCAGCTCAGGCTTTGTAGCTTAGTGGTAAAGCAAGCATCTAGAGTTAGCCCAACCCAGGTTCAAGTCCTGGTGGAGCCTTTTCTTTTCTGACACTTACTGGTGTTGATGGAATTAAGCAGGGTTTGAGAGGTTACAGTCAAACACATTTCACTAGACCCTGAAACCTAACAGACATGAGAGGAGCAAAGCCACACCTCTATGTGAGGGGCCTGGTAGAACGCAGTACTACCTGGATCTCAACAGGTCCTATATAGTGATAATAGGAAAGAGAATGATCATGAGAGATTTAAGGGAAAGACTTACTATTTTCCTTATGGAGTGCAGGAAGATTGGAGCTAGGAAGGTTCAGATTGATAGATGGGTTTGGAAAAGAGTGTGAGTTATGAATTCAGTTTAACCCTATTCCCGTAACTTGGGAACCCCAAGAAATTAAAAAAATTAGACTCAACCCAGTATCCCTAGCCTGCATCACATAAAAATGATGGAGGAGGTCCTCATTTCACGGCAATAGCGCCTCTTGAATCCACTCAACAACAACAAAACATCAATTAAAAAACAACTCAATTTCACCCTTCCCCATCAACTCGACCCATGCAATAAGCCTTGTCAGCACTGCCTTGTACTTCATTGGACGGAGGAAAGAACAATGCAAGATTCCAACAGAAACATACACTCTTATGTGATTGGAATTAGTGTCCACAATTGATCACAGAATACATGAAAAGATGCCAATAGCTATGCAACGGGTAAACCTGATCAAATATAAAGAATGTGGACCATTTGACTGGATAGATTTGCATAATTGTTTTACACTTATTTATCATAATATTCTTTGAAACAAGTGGTTAGGGTATTCAAATATTGGTTTGAGAAAAATTGCATCAAATCTTAAACACAAGATTTGGCTGGGACCTGTCAAGATACTTAAAATTAGATTTTATGATTCTTGACAGGTCCCTGCCAAATCTGGTATTCAAGATTTTATGCATTTTGTTTTCCAAAACAATATTTGAATACCCTAAGTGTAGATTTAAGGCCAAACCTCATTGTCATAAAATGTTGAGTGTGGAAGGTTTACATGTATCTCAAATACAATGAGACAGAAATAATGCATAGTTTTCCAAGTAAATGTTTCTAGACCTAACATTAATGGAGGTAAACATGAAGGCCGCAAAGCCGCCACTGAACTCTAGTATGAGTTTGCAGCCTCATTTGTTGTGATCACAACAATGTGGTCAGGCTTAAGTTTAAAGTCTCAATTGTTGTGATCAGGCTTGTTATCTTCTTTTGTGACTCTCTCCCTTGTGGAACTGCAATTTCTAGTCTGTTCTTCCCCTGTGCCTTTCACAACCCTTGTGAAAGTCATGTTTACTGATGACCTTCACCTCGGGTGAAATACTGATTACAGTAATCAGTACTGATATTGGAAGACTCCCCTTCGCCATCTGCAGCCCCTGCAGAACTTGATTTAGAAGTGGAATAGCTAAATTTTTGGCTTTTCAAATGCAAGTAAGCTCTAGCATCTGGCTCTACAGGGGGGGCTGTAGATCAAAGGGAAGTCATCCTTTTTGTGGCCTGGCCAAATGTCTACTTGGCTGCGGCTCTGTGCTGCGAGGTAGACCAGTGTCTGCCTCGTGGAGCCCTCCGTGATAGGATTATCATCGAACTACCTAAATAGGAGCATTTACCAGAACCCCATATTAATGCCCCTTTTCTAAGATTTGGGTCTTTTGTTAGATTTGGAAGTGTTGCACTTTTGTGATCCCAGCTACTCTTCCTCACATCCGGGAGTTTCACAATTTTCTGCGTCTGACTCTGTGTACATACCAGTAAAATGGTGCCTAACACTGTATACAATTTACCTGCGGCATGTGTTGCGACTCGCAGTGTCACAATATAGCACAATATCAAATCCCTCGACTAGACTCACTCTCCATGAGCTTGATCTAATCGCCTTGTCTTGCAGAATTAGCTTTTTTTTGGCGGACGCTACAACAAACCAGAGGTCTCACATCCATAATTAACCATGTCTGATTGGCGCTTCATAGTTGCGATGGCAAACCGGTCTATTCATAATGCTTGTGCTCCGATTGTGATTATGGCCAGTTTGTGGATCTCCTGTGTAGTTAGTAAGTTTGTTCAGGGTACGTCTATGGACGGACTGGTTATTTTTTGGAAACCAGGCGTATGTTGTTAACAGCAGCTTTTCCGAAACAGCAGCAAGTCCACCCCCAGGAAATTGGGAAGAAATCACGAATGCACAACTAACTTGGCAAGCTTCGAATACGGATGGATTGACACATGTGGGTCAAAACTTTCAGCAAGTCTGGCCTCAGGGATCGTTCGTGGCTCCTTCATCATCCGATTTCCCATCCTATCATGAGGAGACGGAGCCAGGTTTCAGAAAATGGGCCAGAGCGAACGGCAATACTCCGTCTGAAATTCCCGAAAGGCTACCGAAAGCTTTGGAACCAATCCAGGATACTCAGCACCCCCATTTTGGCGGTCTGGGATTTGATACGATTTACAGTTCATTCGCCGAGTGCTTGAACGAGCCTAGTGGAATGCCGCTTCGACATGAGCAGATACAAGTCGGAACAGACACGTTAAACAATGGCGGCATTCAAGGCCAACAACAAATTCCGACTGACGGCTCTTCAAGTTCGAACATAAGACCGATCACTGAATTTAGCTCTTTCGAGAAGTTGCGAGCAACACTCTTCGATGGTTATATCCCCCATCATCCGTCCTCCTTTGAGAGTGGGATTCCAGTTGGAAGTATGACACGGCCTGTTGGGAAGAGCCAACTTGATACTGTGGGGGTCCCCAACCTAACCAGTGATGGAAAAAGCAAGCATACTTTTGCCCATTCCTCTAATGATTTTCACTTGGAATACCTGAAAAGACAATCCAAACCTGCGCCTGAGGAATATCTGATTCGACTCGTGTTAAGCCACTATTCTCCGCAGTCTTTAGTTTGGTTTCCAGCTCGAGTTAGCATGAAAGCTTCGCTCGGTGCACATGCACTTGCATATCAGCTTCTTCTAGCTATAGACAACCTGGACATCAAGCAGCGAGTTGAAAGAATGCACAATTCGCATGGGATACATCTTCCATTCATCTACAACTTGATCCTTAAAGACTTATCAACACCACACTGGTCAAGAACAAAAGAAGTATGGAAATTCCTCTGGAAAAATTTGTCGCAATTGAAAAGGGTAGAATCAGATGAGGAGGTCTTGAGGGCCTTTGTTTGGTTCTCTGACTTGATTTCTGAAATCACAATCCCAAAGTTTTTCCCACCAAGCCTGAAATCACAGATAAAACGGAAAGCCTCTACTTACATCATCAACTGCCTTCCAGTTGCACTAATTAAACACATTTCAGTAGGAAGCTCAAACAATTACTATATTGAAGGTCATAGGGTATTTCTAGCATGTGAAGAAATAGTCAAGATTTTCTGAATAAAATACCAAGCACTTTGTATGAGCTGCTTGATCCTGTTGCTTTGCAGGTAGTCCACAATTATGTGTTGGAAAGATTGGGTTATATCAGTAAAGAAATAATCTCTGCATGCCCAGAAGACTTGATGAATTTTTCAACAGAAAAACTGGAAGAAATTGGGGACAAGTATTCTGAACAGATGCAACATTTTATTGTTGGAAACAAAAAAAATCATTTTGGAGATTGACTAAGACATATTATGCCTAAAAAACAACAACAATTACTCTAAGCAATGATCAAATTGGATTTGGGATCCTTTAATGGATATTCACACAATCAGGTCAAGGAAGATCAATTTCATGAAGTTTTCAATGATCTTGAAGATGAGGTCTTTCATAAACAAGGAATTGACTGTTCAGATTTAATCTTCCTCCCTGGAAGAATAAGGAATTTTTTCTTTCAATGTGGTTTGTATTATTGAGAAAGAAATGGTTGAACTCTTCTGCAGTAACATCCCAAGCAAATCACATATCACATTCATTGATTTTATGTCTAAAAAAGAATAAAGAAATAAAAACCAGAATACATCCATAATTTTACATGTCAGCTGACTCAATTTTCAATCAATTAGTTTTTTTCTTTGGGTTCTCATTTTTGTTTACTCCTTCATTATATTTCATTCTTTCCCATAGAATTCATCAATTTACAATCACTATTTTGTTTGCTAAAATCTCCAGTACTTCTGGTTACTCTAGTCTTGACCCTCAGACCCCTCAAACCTAATATTTCCTCTCTGTATCACACTTGGATCACAGTTATCTAAATGTGTGCCTGAACTCATCAATCCCCCTCCCTTCTCCAGGGAGCCATGTTTTTCATAGTCAATTTATCATTTTGCTACAGTCATCTCTGTCTTGCAAGAACCCAATCAACTCAACTGACATTCTCAATCTCAAAAGTATCAGTGAAAACCTTCTGCTGAGTTGGAGGGGTATGTGTGAGGATGCCTCTGCTGATCAAAATAGTAGACACTAAACAAGAATTTGTGAAGGTTGCTGATGGTGTTATGATGATGAAGGGCTGATGATTGTTAAAGATATTTTTGTTGTTATAGAAGTGGATTTGGATTGAGGTGAGTTGGTTTTGTTTATATTATTGAAGTTGTTAAGGTTTTTGATGGTGTTGTGATGATGAAGGGCTGATGATGATGAAGAATGATGGTATGGATGAGGTAAGGATAAGGTGGATGAAGAGGTTTGAGTGTGGGAGCAATGCTTCAACCAGGGATTGAACTCATGTCCTTTTGGTAGGTTTATATAAGCTCAAAAAAGGTGAAATTAATGAGCAAGGGTGAAGGCTCCTTGAGTTAGGTATTCCTTGACTGAGGATTGAACACATGAACTTGAGGTCAATATAATTTAATTGATGGTTATAACTGATGAAGGTGCTATCTCAAAACATAAGTGTGGTTATAAATTTGATAAAATGAAAGGGTGGATAAGGAAATATAAGACTAGGCTGGGGGAGCTTGCTAAGACCCTGTTTGGAACCGTCATAAGGATTGGTGTAATATTGTACATTTAAATCAATAAAAACGGAACTTTCCATACAAATGCAACAAAATTTGTGTAGAATCAAAGAAGGATACCTGAGCCACCATTGAAAAAAAAGAATCCATGTATTGACCCATCTCTAGCATCATAATAGCAATATCACCCTTTATATCTATTTCAAGTGTAATATTACTATTGAGATGCTTATTAAAGACCCACATCCTCATTCTTATGCCACAAATGATGAAGCAGGTAGCACTCTTTCTTTCTGTACCAGTTTTTTTATATTTGTGCCAACAGTTTGGTTTTTATTGGAATAAATCTTGAATATTACACCAATCTTTATCACTGTGCCAAACAGGGCCTAAGCTGAGCTGGTACAGTTGCGCGCGAAAGATCACTGTATGTGATTTGGGGGGTGTTGGGATGGTCTGGGCAAAAACAGGAAAAATAGCCCTCCAAAGCCCATAATATGGCCTTAGAGGGCAGTTTATAGGCTTCTTGCATGCCCTAAACCTCCAGAAAACGGGTTCAGGAGCTGCTTAAACCCATATCTATGTGCTATGGGGGTGCCATAAACCCATACTTATGCACTATGGGGGTGCCATAGACCCATATGTCCGAATACATGAGACAAAAAAAGTTTTTTTTTGTGGCTGGGCCGATTGCTTAGCCACAATAGATTTGAAGAGACACCACCCCAAGGACTCCAAAAATGTGGTCCTTGAGTGTGCTGGACCCCTGTTGGGGGCCTTGTGTCAGCCCGCAGGCAACCACGTACAGTGATATGCCGCGGTCTTGTACAAGAGATGGGTGGGCACTATTTGAAGGAAAAGGAAAGGAAAGAGATAGCTTCAAAGAGAGGACTGACTTTTTGAAGGTCTTCTTTGTTTCAAAGAAGAGTTACTTAGGTTCAGAGGGACTTAGAGTAGAACACTGAAAGGGTTCACAATGAGAAGGCTCAAAGAAGGCAGAATCAAGTGATGCTAAAACTATAATCTTAATTTGATGAGGAAAGATGGAAAGCATGGAAGCAGACAGCTTATATAGTAAATACAAGAATACAAGTGAGGCTACAAAGGTATGACATCGGTTTGAACAAGATGTGAGTTCATAGGGTCAAAGCAGAAGAAATGAAGAGAGGTCAAGCAACACCAAGGCGAAGAGTCCAGGACTGGAGGACCAAGCAGGGGTAAGTGCGATTGGTGCAAGAGTGAGTGAAGTTCAAAGTTTGAGGACTGTGCATCTAAGTTCGAAAGTTCAAAGAGGGAATGTGTGAATCCGGAAAAGGAAGTCAAGCACATGAAAGAGTAATGCCAAAAAGAAAGGAAGACCGGTGAGAGGGTTATTGGTCTTGCTTTTGTTTGCATAACTGAAAAGCAACGTGCTATCGAATCTTTGAAGGTTTGGAAAGTAACTTCAAGAGATCACTGAAGATTGCTGAGGGTGCATAGGTGATATCATATGCGACCCGAGGATTAACCAAAAGCTTGAAAGTTGCTGATGGCAAAAAGCATCCATAGCCAAATGCGAGATCCTGAGTTTGTTGTATGACAGCTGGAAGAGCTTGTAGAGCTAGAGGCAGGGACGCTAAGCATAGCAGTTGTATTTTCTGTCTGAAAACAGTGTAGTGTTAGCGGATTTTCTAGTATGCTGCGCTAAACAGCATTACAGGTGTTATTAGCCTGTTCTTCCACTAAAACAGCCAAAGGCAGCGTAGCGATGGCCTTTTTGAGGCCGGGGCGCATAGCAATAGCGCAAAACCCGCTGGCGGCCAACAGAAAACCCATTAGCTGTTAGCGTAGTTACATCACACTACGCTACTTCTACCTCTACGGTTAGCGTAGTGGGCCCACCGTTGCTGGATGAGCTGAGCTGGGATAGCTTGTTAGGATTTCAGCTCATGAGAATTTGTAAGAGGTGGTGGGGGACAATCTTGAGGGACTTAGATTGGACCAAGGAGCAAGAATAAAGGATGTGAAAAATATTATAAGGCTCAAACTTAATTTAAGCATATGCTAACAATGAAAATAGCATATGGAAGATGGCATTCTAACATAAAAATGGAAGACATGGGGCATTGTAAATTAAAAATGGATGATGAGCATTACAAACTGTAATGGATAAGAAGATGAGCATCAGAACATACTTATGGAAGAGAGAGGCATCACAATTATGATGGAAATAAAAGAAAATGTTGATGAGAGTGTGAGTGGAAATTTGACTTGAAAGAGCTCAATTATGATTATAAATGGAAGATGAGAACACAGCTTCTTCCATTTATAATGGAAGATTCTAGGTGCCACAGGTGCTCTTTGGTGCTAGCAATCCATCCCACCTTTGGACATAGAATCCTTTAACTGGTCCCTCAAGAACAATCAGTTAAGAGTCAAAAGTGGACTCTTACATAGCTCATCAATCTTCCAAAAATCCAATCAGGTGTTGGTATCAACTTTTCTTAATTCTTTCTCAGTTTGTGCCAGAAAGTGCTACCCTCCTGGTGGGTTTAACTTTGGACTGAGGGATCTTCAGATATCTGGACCCATGCTTGAAAGAGCTCAACGTTCATGTGTTCTTGATAGTTGGACACTTTTCTCCTTTCAGTAACTTTCTTGGCCTTGCTGTTTGTGGTGTCATATTTTTCTTTGACATCATTGGGTTTGGGTGGGTTAAGATCTAGGCCACAAGATATCAATAAAGGGTGATGGAGTTAATGAACAGAAGATATTGATAAAAAATATGAATGAAACAGACTTACCAAAGTCTTGAGTTGCCAATGATGGTGTGATTTTTAAGGGATATATTTGGGGATATTGGGAAGTTGCCAGAGGGGTATCAGGAGTTTGGATGTCTGATAGGACACAGAGTTTTAGCTGAATGGGGTGCTACTGGTTTTTCAATCTGGAGCTATGACAGCAGCATGGGGCCTGTTTCAATAACAGGAGCTCTTGTAGTAGCCCAGGTGGTGTGGCTAAAGCAGGTTTAGTATAGGACCACTAGTGGAGATGGTCTGAACTTGAAGTGTTGATGTTGTAGTGTATTTTTTATCATAAGGGGGGATAGCGGGTGGCTGTAGTTCACGGTGACAATTGGGACGGGTGTCCAACAGGCCCCACGTGCCCGGTTGGGTTTGGGCTGGACACAGACATTGATTTCTGATGATTTTCAAAAGTCAGCCCGGGCCTTGGTGGGCTAGCCTGTTGGGTTCCCGCGGGCCTAGGGGATTTCAATCCTGGGGAGGGTTTTCCACCTTCCCACTATGAGGTACAGAAACCTCATCAATTGGAAGGATTCCCTTCCAGCTGATGAGGTACAAAAACCTCATCAACCGGAAGGATTTCCTTCTGGCTGATGAGGTAAAAATGCTCGCTGACCGGAAGGATTTCCTTCCCGTCAGTGAGGACAACTCCAAGATTGGCCAAGTCTATTGCAGATTTGGGAGTCCGACTCCCGTTTTTTTATTATTTTAATTTTTTTTCTTTTTTTCTTTTTAGGAGAACAACTCCCACTAACTTTGGTGGGATTGGACGAACAATTCCCAGATTGGATGTCAACTTGGTCATGGGTGTTACTCTGGGGTCGTTTTTCCGACTCCCTTTTTTTTTAAACTGCAATACTCTACAGATTGAGGCGGCCTGTGGGCTGACCACAGGCTGCCCGCCAAACCCGCCAGCCTGGCAGCCCAGCAAGGTGCTGTTGGACAGCCCGTGTCTGTTTCATCATGGACACAGGTTTGGGCCAGACAGTAAAATTGGTGAATTCTGCCTGGCCTGGCTTGTCCACAAATGGAGCGGGTGAAGGTGGGCTAGCCAGGGGGCAGCCCAAGTCCACCCGATTGCCACCCTGAGAGTGATGTAAAGCACATCTGAAGAAAATTTGAACAAAAACCAGGCTGCTTGTTTGTATACCTTCTCACATCTCTTCCTCCAAAATTGGATAGCCTAGGCGATTCAGGATTCAAAGAAACTTCCCATATTGGAACAATGTCAAAATAGTGTGACACAGACCAACACCAATCCAGTGTGGAAGGAAAAAACATAACAGGATGGAGGTAATGAATTTCTTACAACCAAGCGCTCGACTCTGCTACACGCTTCTTCAATGAGATTGGTTAAGATGGTTCCAAGATATTGATGAATACCAAATCATCTAGTCCTCTCTGCAATTGATAGAGACAGTAAGGTACAGAAAACTCCACTTTTAATGCTGGTAACACCACACACACTCCATCCTTTGTTAGTAATTATAAGATTACAGATTGTTTTTTTTTCCCAAGGCAGTTCTGTGATGACCTCTCTCTTCCTTAAATCTCTGTCCCATCTGACTCTTCCACTGATCACACACATCTCTGCCTCCTCTCCACAACAAACCCAGTCTATTCCCACGCCGTGGATGAGCCCCAGCCCACCACACCTTTGGTTTGAACCCCCTCAACAACAAGCCTCTCCTCCAAATACCACCAAAAAAACTTTGTAAGAATTCAACAACAAGTGGTAACCAAAAGTAAAAAGGGACCTTTGTACTCTAGTAGGTGATTATTTCAGATAAGTTGATCATTACAATATATGTACACACACTCTCATCCATTAATCATACTCATTCTCAACATCATTGCCATTCTGACCATCCTCCAGCATAAACCCGCTCCACAACCAGCTAGTCCCCAAGCCGTTCTGTGCCACGTCCCAAAAGGTCTTTCCACTGCTTTTCCACCACCCTCACTCTGCGCATCCACTTTCCATGTCCTTATACATTTTTCCAACATGCTTGCAGACGTTGCTTCAAGTTCTGCATGGAAATGTATGGATGACTCAGACTTCATGTCTTCATGGAACGCGACTTCTTGCTTCATGCACTTCATTTGAAATGACTGCATCCTCAAGCTACATACCAGACCACTACAATACCAAGCCGCAATTTACCCTAAATACATGTTGTATGTATGTACATTCAGCTCAAACACTTAGGCCGTGTTTGGCAGCGATATATGCCGGGTGGTATATATCGCTGTTTTTGTGATAGCTCATGTGACATCTGATCAAGTCCACCAAATCTTGATCAGATGTCACAATTTTTGCGATTATACCGGCCGGCATATATCGCTGCCAAATACGGCCAATAATCATATATTTTGAACTAATTAAAATTACAAAAATATACAATTATTTACGTAGTTATTGACCTTTCTTTCCCATCAATCCGATTCCTATTCTTTTATTCAGTTGTTATCCATTCCAAGAACACCACCCAACAATTCCCCTTCCCCTCTTCTTCTTTTCCTTACACATACACACACATACCAAAAAACAACACAAAAAAAGAGACATGCTACAATCAGAAATTAAATAAAACAAATGTGTGTTTTTTCAAAAAAAAGGAAAACTCTATTATGTAGATAAGTATAATAAGAAAACAAAAAAGACAGATGACCAACACACCTCCCACAAAGTCTAATGAACCACACAAACGCACAAAAAAAAAAAGGGAAAACAAAAAAAAGGGAGAGAAGAAATTAATGATTAGAGAATTTAAAGTAACGAAGAGTGAGCCACGCGCCGACGACGCCAAACGACACGAGGCCGGCGACGATAGCGATGAACCACGCGTAGCCTTCGGTGACGTCTTGGCCCGGCACATGGACCTAACAATCCCTCGCCCTTCAGTCAGACCAAAGGGGGACACATGGGCGGAAGGAAAAAAAGACCCACGTTCATTCCCCATAGTCCCGTCACGAGGTTCATCGGCACGAGGATCGATCCTAAGGCCGTCAGTTTACTCAACACATCGTTGATTTGGTTGTTGGCATCTTCATATCCAAAAAATCCAAAGTTGTCAGTTTATACATCTTGATTGGTGGGAAGGAGGGTTGAGAGAAGCGGGCTATCGCGTACCGGTCATCTCGATCGAGATTTGGGCTAGATAATTAGAATGAGATCTCGAGAGGATTTTCTCGTAATGATTCAAGCTAAAAAAAGAAAGAAGATCGAAAAATTAGAGAAAAGAGAGAGGAAGAAGAGGAAGAAAGAACGAACTTCTGAGTCATAGTGACGAGATGGTCCTGGATATCCGAGAGATAGAGGCCGATATCGGACTTAGGAGCAACGAGCCAATTCTCGTTACAACGCTTAGCCAGGCCCTTGACGACGTCGGCCTTATTACCCATCAGCCTGAGCAAGCCCATGACTTTTTTCCGGCAGGTGCCGATCCGACGTAGCATGTCTGATTGTTCGACGTCTTTGAGAATCAGCACTAGCTCGTCGATCGAGTCTACCTCGTATTCAATCGATTGGATCAGCGGCCCAAACGCATCCGTTATGTCGTCTATCAACGCATACGATATCCAGTCTGATGTCACATTGATGTAGTCCTTCAATTGCTTGATTCGTCGTCGCACGTTCTGGGGATGTGGCGTCGCTCTGAAATGAAACTAAATTCCCCCCAACCTTTTCTCAGTATTTTTTTTTTGCTGTTGTGAGGGACTACTGACCGACAAGGTGCCTTCCCTAAACACAATGATGTATATGTTCAACGGTTCCAGGTAGGTTGGACTGTATGGATCCTGGTCGAACGACCGGAAACAAACCAGATAGTAATTCCGAAAGAGCTCGATTTTTTCGCGAGTTTCTTCCATCTGAATATCCTCAGTAGTCAATGGATGAATCCCAAAGACCTTTAACAAACGAATCAGTTTTGTTGTCGAAGGAAATGACAACAAAAAAATTTGGACGGACTTTACTGAGTAGTTTCATCTCTTGATCAGTGGGTGATAAGACGTCCAACCACCAGGTAGAAGCCTCCGCATCTTCGTCGGTCCTCAGAAGCACGCCAGTTCGAGGCTTGAGGCTCTTGGTTTCTGCCTGTTGGGAGGGTAGGAGTGACGTAGTGGAGTGTATGGGGCCGCCGGCGGAAGCGATTTGAGCGTCCGTGAGCAACCCAAAATCGTTCTGGTTAGGGATCGAGGAGGAGAATGCGTTCGAGACTTGGCTGGGGGATGCATGCAGAGGTTCTTGGCCAGTTGTTTTGGGTTGAGGGATGTCGAGATGGTCCGAGACGATCGGCATACCGGTCCTACGAGATGCACCATCTTCGCCTACGCGAGTACTCGAGTTACTCGTCCCTCGTCGCCCGATAAACAAGTCCTCGAACGTCTGACCCTCGCCCGGAATCTCAGCCAGACTGCGGGCATGAATCGTCGAGGGGAGCGCGTTGGAGTAGAACGAGAATCGGTAGGGTCGCTCGGCGTTGTTCACCCAGCGTACCTGCCCCGTTCGGTTATCCTGTGATGAGTGTGAGCCCGGAAAGGGGAACCGACTCGGCTTGTTGCCCAGTAAGGGCGCCCGACCGTCCGGGGTGCCTTTCATAGCCCCGCCACTTATCCCCGAACCTTCCGGCTGTGAACCAAGATTTAAGCCACTCAACAGGTTCCCGCCCGCGCCCTCAAACAGAGCCAACTTGCGCTTGGTTTGAGTTATCGGTCGGATGCTTTCACTCAGTCGTCGTTGGCTCAAGATACCCATTCGACCACTACTCCCACCACCAGCACCACCACCACCATCGTCGCCGTCCACTTCGCAACTGACAGCTAGACTCCCGTGGCGACGGTCATAGGACACGCCTTCGTTATGGCCAGAGGGCGGTAAGAAACCGATCTTGCGACGTCGCACGCCATCCTTAGCCATAGAGAGGTCTTCTCCAAGCGCGATCTGATCCTCTTCGGGAGATTGTAGGTCTTCAATTTCGGCGGATCGACCGAGTCGAGCATTGGGCAAGCCAGGCATCTGGGGTCCCGAGCCCCGGTAAGAATCCTGTAGCATCCTTCGACTCTTCATCAGGTCTAGCGTCTCTCGCTCGGTCTGGGCAAATTCCTCGAGAGCCTGAAAGTTGAACGGGAAGGGGAAGTGGGGTAGCATCCCAGCCATGGTCGATTGGGCTGGATTGGACAACAAAGCAGGGTCACCAATGCTGGGCAATCGTTGGTCTATCAGTGGGCGATCGGCGTCCAGTCGTGGGAAACATACGTCTTCTTCTGCTTGTGAGGGGCGAGGGGAAGTGAGGGAGGAGAAATCGTGACTGGATGAATGGAATTGAGTGGGATGGTGGATCTGATCGGATGAATTGGATGGCTTGCGATTTGAAATTGAGGGGTGAGAGTAATTTCTTGGGCCCATCGAGTGACTGAAGACAGGTTCTCGGTTGAGGGCAGATGTATCTGGGGAGTGTTTCCGGAGATGGTCACCGAGGGAAATGTTTCTGGAGGAAAGGCTAGGATCACTTCTTGGTCGAGAGGCTTGATAGAATTGGTCTTCAAGCCGGAGGTTGTTTCGGTCGATTAGGTTGGGGTTGGTTGAGTGTTGATGGGCTGGATGACGATTTGGATGTTGTTGTTGTGGTTGTTGTGGTTGATGGAAGTCGGATGGATAGCGAGGTTGACGATGATGATGATGATGAGTGTGGTGGTGGTGATTATGACGGTCGATTGTAGGACTGATGAGTAGGTTGGGTTGGATTGATGATGAAGGTGGTGGTGGGTTACTGTGAATCTGATGACGATGATCGATGAATGCGCCATGACTACTATCGAGTGAGCTATTAGAGGGAGATCGCCTTGAGACTAGAGGGAAATCGTGGGTGGATGAATCGATGTGATGATGGTGTTCGGTTGAGAGATCCATGAGGACTAGTGGTTGTTGGTTGTTGGGTTGTTGATCGTTAGTTGAACCAGTGAGTAAGTCTTGGTTTGACCATAGTTGGTGTTCTGGTGGATGGTTAGTTGGTGATTGAGGGCTGTTTGAGGAGATGTCGAGTGTGCCTGCTCTTGCTCGACTGAAGTGTAGTGCAGCTTGTACATCCTGGTCTAGTTGGTTGTTGTTGATAGTGATTCTTGGAGAGTGATCTGAGTAAGGTTCTAGTTCGTGTAAGTCGGTTGAAGGAGAGTGCCTCTGTCTGTGTTGTTGTTGTTGTTGGTTTGGTGGTGGTGTTGGGCTGATTGAGATCGGATGATGATGGTTGTTGTTGTTGTTGTTGTTGTTGTTGTAGTTTGTTGGTGAACTCATTTTTATTTTTATTTTTGAAAAAAACACTTTTTTAAGCTCGGCTGAGTGATCCGAGACTATCCGTCAATCTCCGACTGCGGATAAACTCAACAACATCTGTTCTGACTACATTTGATCCAACGCATATCTACCAACAATCGGCAGTCCACTTAGAAGGGAAAACTATCACACTCCTCAATCAATTCTTATCAAACTAAACCTCCCATAACAAATTGAGTTTAGTTTGGCAACCAGCCTATAACTTTTCTCTAGACATTCATTTGATCCACCCATCACCAGAAACAACAGATCTAACAAAACAAACAGGGTGCAGATAGATTGGTTAGTTTTCAAGAAAAGATGGTGTCACAGATAACAAGACCCACTAGGCAAGCCCCTGTGGAACACAGTAACCAAAATTCCCCTGTTGTTACAAAATTCATACATTTTTAGAGCTTATTCATACACGTTTTGTGTGTGAGTCCAAAGCTTGGCCGAAAAAAATCATACATTGCGGTGCGTACGTTGCTGCAAAACATCCAAAAGCTGTTGACTCAGGGGGGCGCAAAAAAAATTGACATGAGATGGAGTCATTATGTCGTCACTGCTTGCCCTAACTTAACAAAGTCCTCCCTGTGCGGGAGGTCGGTTTTGGCTTGCGCTTAAGTTTGGCTGGTGGCGAAGCCAGCCCTCCCGCAGGGAGGGACCTACGGTCAATGCGGCTTGTTTGGTGGGAGACCACTCACCAAGAAAGGCTGGGAATTCAGTTATTGAATTTTACCATCCTTAGTTTTAATGTGGTCCCACCCATTGTCAGAATGGAAGGAGTGGTATCCTTTGGTGATTTTTTAAGCTTATCACCTCACCATAATGTCCTCGAGTTTTTTTTTAAATAATTTTCCAAGCAATATTGGGATCAAAAACAGCTCTGGGCCAACTCATCGTATGTGTATATTCTTCTTTTTTTCATCTTGCCTTTTTCCTCCTCTTTTTTTCCAATCACCTTTCTTTTTTTCCAACCATCTCTCAGTTACCACTCAACGGCTCCTCTCTCCATCTTTCCATACCCCACACTTTACCCCAGACTCCGTTCGGTGTGCATATAGGCTTCAACTCGATTCACAAAACAATCAAATTTCCTTGCAACTCATTGTTCAGCAATGTCTCCAAGTACGGTCTCATCATCAGTTTCCAAGATCACCACGGAGGAAAGCAAACTCAAGCAAATTTCCGACCTGATCGAAAAGTTAAACTGGGAACCAAAAATCTACCTCGATCTCTTCCTGAATGCAAAATCAGCTGCCTCAATTGTCAAACGTCGCCTCTGGGGCTCACCAACATCTGGCTGGGCCGGGACAAGGAGGCTTCTGGACTCCATCAAACGTGTCGTAGGGAAGTACGCAGAAGGTCAACATCTTTGGGATGAATTCATACTGGAGGAGGTATGTTTTAGATTTGTTTTGGCCTTGGACACATTTTTTATGTTTATGTGAACTGAAGTTGTATGGTTGTGTGTGCGTAGGCCTCAACAATTATTTGCAAGCAGAAACCTAACAGTGGCTACTTTCCAAAAGGCGCATACTACTGCTCAAATAAACGAAGAGTCGCGGGCGGCGTTCGGAAGCCACTACGAACTCCATGCCATTTTTGTATGACTTACTCATGAAGAAGCTAGCCCAACCGGTCACTGGGGACCATTCGGATGACAATGAAGACAGTGAAAATGACACTTCCTACCTTTCACCTTTGGATCCATCTGTCCCAGCTCGCAACGAACCAGATGCACCTCCCCTCAATCACAATCCCTCGGAATCAGTGGATCCAAATGCCCAAACTTCGATTTCTTTGTCCGAAGAGGACGTGATGGAAATCGATATTTTAACATCTTACGCCCAAGTAACGACCCAAAGATTCGAAGACAGAAACAAAATGAAGATATGGCTCGAACAATCTGCTCAATGGTTGCGTTTGGACGAAACCGGCGCCATAAAGGCCTTCAAGTGACGAATGGTTGGCTATTTATTGCCTGCGGGGTCACCGAACGAGTGAATCGGTACCTTAATTACATTGGCATTTCGTGTTCTCGGACAACTGCACATCTTGGACTGGCATCACTTGGACGAGAAGCCAAAGAAAACCTGAAGCAAAGATTCTCCGATCAAAACTCCAAAATCTTTCCCCCATCAATCTGTATTGACAACTTGGATTTTCAACAATCCATCCACACGAAGTCTGTGGGCCGCTCAAGCACCATGTTTCATGGGACGTGGGGCTACATTCATCGCCTTCCGGCCAATTTTTTCGATAATCTTAACCATTCCGAACTCACTCTCACAGCCTTAAAACATGCACTCAAGGAAAGTATCAATCTTGAAGTTCATCCACGCCATTTTGGCCGAAATTTTACCAGCGATCAGCACTTTGCAGCAACCCACAAGTCTCAGATCGTACGGGTTCTCCTTGGTTATATCGGCTCATCAAGTGATAAACGAAGGCCCCTCAAAGATCACCCACCACCAGTACGACCAGTCAAACCAGATTAACCCAACCTGAGCATGTTGAAGCTAATGATGGCGTCCGACAATTCCTCTGAAGGCATTGGGGACGTCCTTACTAGTCTAACCGAACAGTCTGGCCTGACTCCTGAAAAATTTTCCAGTCAGCTGCAAATCCTCGAGGGCGACCTTGGGACTTGTATGAACGTTTTAAGTCTTCGTGAGCTACGAATTCCGGCATGCTATTCAAAAACAAGCGTTACAAACCTTCTGTCAATCCCTGGTGCAGATCAAACCATGTGGAACTTCGCCCAGTCCATCTTCTTACACCACTGGGGTGATCAGACCAATCGAAAGGATACTGGCGCTTGGCGAATCCTCAAGGCTCTAGGAATCCCGGCAGACAAACTTGTGACGAAGAGAGATTTCACACTCATGATATCAAACATGGAGAAGATACATGATGCTGATTTCATCTATTGTATTCTGTAAGTTTTTCACATCTTATGTTGGATACATTCAAAAGCAAGGTGTTGACTACTGTATATCGATACATCCTAACGCAAACAGAGTTGTAATGGAAAAAGATGGGGAAACCCTTCCTGAAAAGCTTCCCACGATGTCCCCATCATACATCGAAGAAATTGTCGAGAAGGTCTACGATCGATTCCTTTCAGGCGAGGCACTCGAGAATGCCATGGATAAGAAACAATCAAAGCTGATCAATCTCCTTCTGCGGCTCCGGGACTTTTCAACCGTGATTGAAGTAAATCGGGCAACCAAGGAAGGCGATACTGGTGGGCTTCTCTTCATGTGGAAACGATGGGCCGTTATGGGTCAAGGATTAAAAAAACTTGTCCATTATTCCCGTCACCTGCCACAACTAGTTCTCCTACTTGAAATCATCCTCCCGAAGTCCCTAGCTAAAGTGGTGGAAAACACACTCCTCTTATGTCCTTCTGGAAGAGAAGGACACTTTGTCGCCACTGACTTTTACCTTGAAGTTCAGAACTTTTGGCTCAAGTATTTTTAAAATCATTCCGGCATTGGAACCTCTATCGAGCGCTTGAGGGATGTTTTTTCAATCAATATCCCCATTGTAAGGTCCCAAATATCTGATTCAAACATTTAATTGCCATGCTGATTTCTTGGCGCATGTTTTTAGCTCAAACACCTGATGCATTTACTTAATATTGAGTCGGGCATGAACGTGATTCAACAATCACACAAAAATAAAATTAGAAATATATTGGTCAACTCGTTCATAAGCTTTGCAAAGCAGTACAATATCTGCATGGCCAACGAGAATCCTGAAGAATTCATCCCAATTCTAATTTCCGATGTGTACCAAAAAGGTGTCAAATGACATGGATCCAACTATTGGAATACTATTTTTCAAGAATAAAAAAACTATTCCAATAGTTGGAATCATGTCAATTGATACACTGGGGCCTGAGTTGTAAAAATTGTGTTTCCTACTCTGGGCCCCTTGACCTACAATCATACAACCTGAATAGCTCTTAAACTTTTGCCACATTCAAGCCTAAAAATCAACCAAAATCCTTTTTTCTATCCATCTCTTTTCTATGAAACGTCTACGACCGTTGACCAAGCTGATCCAAAGTTACATCCAACACTGTGTTTTCCTAGTACAGTAAGCCTTTTGGGCCAAAATCAAACAACCTCAATAACTCTTGATCTGCACAGTCAATCAGAAAAAAACCCAGTGAAATTCATATTCTATTTCTCTCCTTGCCATCAAATTTTTGTGACCATTGCACCGGTGGACCATTGACCAAGCAGATCCAAAGTTCCAGCCAACACTGGGTTTTCCTACTGTAAGGCTTTTGGGGCACAATTAAACAATAAACAGTTGTCAAATTTAAGCCAACAAAGTCAGTGAACTGCAGCTGAACTCTTATCTCTTTGCCATCAAATTTTGTTGGGTAGTTCTGTGTTTGAAACATCAGAAAGCTAAAAAAAATGCTATGTACACTCAGATGGTGGTGGGGAGTTAGAGTAGGAGCCTTGAAATTGATGTAAGTATGTGATTTACATCTGCAGAAAGAAACAAAAAAGACGGTCATATGACGCTTTTGTCAAAAAGTGTTCTTTAGTCATTGTCAAAAGGCGTCCTTTGGGCCCTTTGACAAAAGCTTCCAGCTGACGCTTTTTCCAGAAAGCGACCAACATGGACGTTTTTTGGCAAAAAGCATTCATCGGTCGCTGTTGAGATTTTTCCTCAAGCGTCCGATGGACAAATGTCGGACGAAGGCGTTCATCGGACGCTATGGAAGCGTCCATCGGACGCTATGGAAGCGTCCATCGGACGCCATGAAAGCGTCCATCGGACGCCATGAACACTATGAAAGCGTCACAGCGTCCATCGGACGCTATGAAAGCGTCCAAGGGACGCTTGCTGCGAAAAAGTGTCCAAGGGACGAGGGGGGTCTCAACACACCTGCCCCATGGTGTGGGGTGTGATGCACACCCGTCTTGTGGGTTTTGCATCGGCACCGGGTTTACACCAAGCAGGGTGGGGAGGGGATCTCGGAGATGTTCAGATTTGGGGGTGAGAGGTGTGAGGGATTAGGGTGGACCGTGACGGATCCGGACGGCCCGCGATTACTAATAAGAAGGCTTTGGCAGCCTCCTGCCAAAGTGTCTTATTAGTAACAATCATGTCGTCAAGGGTGGATTATCTTTGTCCAGCTCGGTTATCTCTGAACTTAATTGCATCGGCTTCCTTTAGCTTTTTGCTTGGATCGGCGGTATTATAGCCGTTTCAACATGTGAATTTTTTGCACTTTGTGCTGATATAGCTAGCGACGATCCGTCCATGTTGTTCGAAAATTGTTTTGTTGTCTTTCTCTAAAAAACAGTTGGTTGGGTACTTGTCCAACAAAAAGGGAATCGGTCACAGTACTCCAAAGTTGGATGTATGCAGCCGTTGGGCTTATTCCGCCGTTTCATCATGTACTTGTTATTCTCAACGTCTCAAGTGGTTCAAAAAGGACTTTACTACAAATAGAGGGTCATAGCGCCACCCCCAAATTCCTCCTAATCGGTTTCTTGAGTCTTACTTGTTAGAGTTGTGGAGTCTTGCAAAACCGACTCGACCGATGAACTCTCAGGATGCAAGCGCATCTTTCCTTGCGCGGAACCTCATATGTAGCTCGTCAGATGAGTGAGCTACAGGCTCTGGAACTTGAACCAGAATCTCACGAGATCACCCCCACTTAAGTGGTAAGTCCCTCCCTGCGGTCGGCTCCAACCTGCTCACCACTCAGCCCCGCAGAGGAGGGACTTTGTTAAGTTAGTGCTTGCAAAGCAGGGCTTGTGCCCAACTTAACTAAGTCCCTCCTGGCTTCGGAGGCGGGCGCTTCACGCCCAGGAGGGACTTAGTTAAGTTAGGGCTTGTACCAGCTTGATGGGCATTGGTTGCCAAGCTTACCAGCTTGACCAACATTGCTTATCAAGCTTACCAGCTTGACAAGCTGCTAAATGTTTTACCAGCTTGACAACCTGCATGTTTTACCAGCTTGAAGGGCAGCACTCGCTGAGGTGGTAGATCTTGTCCAGATCAAACACTCGGGGCTCAAGGATAATTCTTTTCTTTCTTGAATCCAAATATCTAACACTTCTTCCTCTTCATATTAAGCCAGGGGGCTTCATCGGTTCTCTGTCATATCCCCACGCGCGCCAAGTCAAGCAAAAACTTCCTTGATCTGAACCCAAAACAAGTTAATACACTGCAAGAGCTGCAAGAGGGGACCTGTCTTCATCTGAATGGATGGATAGGCTTGCCGGAGGTAGAGGTCCGACTTTGGAATGCCTGCTATGAATTTAATAGCGCTTCCCATCCACCTGAAAAGACCTACAACACCCCACGAAATGAACACCACATATATATATTATATATTATAGTCTTCTGGATAACTATCTTATCTTTTAATCAAGTGCTAGGTCGACCAGCTCTGTCTGATTTAAAATGTGAAACAATCGCTGCCACATCATCGTTCAAATCGCAAGCTTTAGAAGGTGACAATGCATCTGAGCTCAACACTATGTTAAGCCCCCCAGTTCACCGAGAAGTTCCTTTAGACCAGAAGATAACTGGTTGTTCCTGACTCTTGACCGTGACGAAATGGATGACGAACACGATGACCCGGCAACGCCGTATTCAGTCAGCGGGCGAAGATTGACTACTAGAACCTCAAGCTCCAGTTCCAGATCACTACCAGATGTTTATTTCTCTCATCGCCCACATCAATCCACTGACCTACGTGACGGAAACGAAACACCTGACCGGGCATCGCCGCATTCAGGCGATGGACCAAGCTCCAGTGCTAGTACCGATGAATTAAATATGAAGAATGTGAATAACAGACCGCAAGCTAAATGTCGTTGTACTATCCTTTGATTGGCTTTTTTTGCAATCAAAACATAATGATCGACCAAGCGTCAGTTCGATTTTCAATCAGCGAATGTCTTAGAAGAAGAAAGTACGGCTCATGTTGACTAAGACAATATTTCTTTCTTATTTGTTATTTTTTGTTTTTTGGTTATCACAAATTTCATTGGTTTGGACAAGACAGTATTTCTATAACCAAACGACTCACCAATTCTTAAAAGTCTGTTATTGACTTGGTTTCACAAAAATGTTGCGGGCGGTTCATGGAAACTTTTGAATGCTTAATCGAATATTTCAATTAGTAAACATCACAAGTATATCTCATCTGATCTCAGTAAAGCAAAGGCACACTTTTGGAAGAACCAAGAGTGGGGTACCTCCCCCCCCCCTTCATTTTGATTAAAAATCAAATCACGGCCACAAGTCAAGCCCCCGCTGTGCATCACACACAGATGCGGGGGCTTGACCGGTGGCCATGACTTGCTTTTTTGGGGGTTTAGCTCACAATGGCTGTCCACAGGTCTCTGTTTATAGACCTCCAGTCTTATGCCTCTAACCTCCAACTCAGGTCAATGGCTGGGTGCACCCAACAGTTGAGGAGGCAACCTTGCCAGTGGCTGGGTATACCCTGTGACACTATGGTGGTGCTGCGGAGAACTTGCCAAGAAGAATTGGTATTCAAAGGGGGCTAGTGAGGAGGATCATCAAGGGTCAAGTTGTGCTTATCCTCAGATTAGGTTTAGGTTTGTACTTAGATTTATTTCTGTTGTTGTACCATCTCTGTTTTTCTTTTTCTTCCTTTCACTCTCCAGGTGATCATTCCCTCTGCTCTAATCATCTGTCCTCCCATCATTGTCCTCCTTAGCTCACAGCGCTTTCTGGTAATGGTTTTGGTAGACTTGTGCAGCGGGAGGCTGTGATTTAACTCCACAAGCAGACTGACAACACAATTGAGGGCACACCTGAATGAAAAAGGAACAATGAAAACAGTGAGAATGAAATGAGAGACAGTTGCAGGCATACCTGTGGTCAAAGGTGTGTGGGATCGAGATAGGTTTAAATAAGTTTGGGCATGAGAATTGAATAACAAAAGTGAGAAACTGAGGATGAAATACAATGGTAGATGGATTATATGATCAGGGTTCACAGTTTGCAAGTATCCCTATTCAAGGTTCAAACCTAATTGATCTGCTGAGCACGTGAGTTTGAGCAGGATGCTGTAATGAGAGTTGATGGATCTGTATAGGTTAGGTTCAATACCCCCCCTGGATTTTCAGGTCAGTGATGATGTTCTGATGCTTCTTTTTGCCCAATCATTTTGTGCAAATGTCTGCCTTCATGTTGTGAGTTGATATGTAGTTGATATTGATGAGTCTGCTTGCATGAATTTCTTGAAGCCAGTGATAGACAATGTCTATGTGCTTCGTGTTAAGTTATGACCCAGAGTTGCCAAGATTGAATGAGCGGTGAATTGAATATGCAAGATGAATGTCAAACTCAAACTTGTGAAAAAGTTCCCCAAGTTCAAGTTGGAATCAGCCAAAGAACCTACCAATGTGAGACTGTTCAGGTGGAGGTATAGCAGCCAAAAATACCCCCTTTATACTCATTGCTAAACCCCCCTACTCCTACATAAGGAATCCTCTTTGGAATCTCCAGAATCTCTGCAATAAGACCAAAAAATCACCTGTGAGGAAGGTTAGGAAGTTAAGTTAGGGTTTAGGGTTTAGGTTTAGGTTAGATTCAGGGGTACGAATTAGGGGGTTAGGGGGGTTTTCTTTAAAAAGCCTTGAAGGCATCACTTTTCAAAGATTCTGGGGATTTTCACTTATATGTGACTTTGGTGGTCTAGTGGTGCTCACACACCACATTTTTCAACCACTATACCATACTCCCATGGGTGTGAAGAAATTAATTTCTCTCATTCTGTGGAACATATCAATCACACCCTTAATTCACTGCTCAATCACATGTCTAAACTGATGTTCACATCTGATACGGACAACTCACTCAAGACCATAAAGATTCAGGAGGAGCTAGGATAACACTACAAACATTAGTTGATGTTCCATGCGGAACATTGAAGAAAAAACACGGGACATCCGGAAAATCAACCAGTTTTTTTTTCTTTTTACTTTTCCTTTTTTGAGCTTTGTAATATAACTAATTAGTTTTACTATACTTTTATAATTATGCATGATGTTATGGAAAACTGAAAATCATGGCACTGAGGATTAAACCCAAAAAATTAAGAAACAAAAATCAGGCACAAGTAAAAAAAACCTGGTCGATGTTCCGCATGTCCCATGTTTTTCTTTGATGTTCCGGACGGAAAATCAACTAATTTTTGTAGTGTAAAGCTCAAGTGGAGGTAGTGACAAATCTCCCAAAAACTTTTTTCATCATTCCAGATCTAACAAAAACAGGGTGCAGATAGATTGGTTAGTTTTGAAGAAAATATTGTGTCCTATTGCAAGCCTAATAAAGCCTCTCTGGGGAGAGCCCAGAAAAGGGTCTCTGTCTCACAGAGAGGCTTATGACTAATACTGGAACTCTTGCGTGGATCCTGAGCAAAATATGTGCAGAAGACGGTCTTTCTGCACATATTTCCCAATGGCCACCCAACTCTCTAGCTTCAGGCATTGCACAGGGGATTCAATTGTAGCCCTTGATCTTAAGCTCAATTTGCCCTCTTCAGTTTTTTCTCAGGCCACCATGGGTGGTCACAATGGACCATTGAAAAGACAGTGATTTGCCTCAGTCCCCAGTTAGCAATAGCGCAACCGCTACCCTGCAGTTAGCAGTAGCCATAGCGATAGCGTAGCAGAATTGGCCATCCTCCGCTCCACTAAGAGCAGCGGTGTGAGTGTTCCACTAATTGCTGACTTCTCAGGGCAAACAAATAGGAGGATATTAGCGGCTAATCCCAGCCAGCCACTACTCTTTCAGCTAACTCCAGCTAATTAGCATGCTTTTAGCAACTTTGGGGGCGCTACACATGTGATGCACAGGGGAGAGAGTTTTGTGTTTATTTCTTTGATCTGAGCCTGTATAGATGTATATATAATGTAAGGAAGAGGGAGAAAAGAAAGTGTGTGTATATCTTATGTTTTAAGGAGAAGAGAAACAGACAAGGAACAAAAAAAATCAACCTAGTTAGTGTTACAGCAGACAGTATGTGTTTAGATCCTCATTTCTTTGGATCAGTGTTTTTGAACTTGGAGTTCTTTTGGGCGGCTTCAAAGACAGCCTGACAATCTTCAAAGTCACTGTGAGCCTCAACACCACTTCAAATACAGAGGTGACTGCTAATACATCATTCAATCGTTTGGGGTGCAAGAGAGCTTTGGCCAGTTGTGCAGATATCAGCAGCAGCTGAAAATGTGCGCTCCACACACGCTGAACTTCCTTCACAACCAAGGGAATGAAGCTGATTAGGCCTAGATTTGGTGAGATGAGCTCGGTCAGTCACCTCGGAGAACTAGTAAATATGTTTGAAAACACTTACCTTCCACCACAACAGGATGTCGCCTTTGATTCCTAGGGAATACTTGCACTCATGGTAATGATTGGGCTCTTCCTCACTATCATCAATGCCAAAAGTGGCTGGATAGAAATTGTATCTGTCGTCCTCAACGGTGCAGACCGAGTGTTTTTTTCTCAGGCGGTGCTGACAGTTTGAGCAATAATTGACGCTCCTTGAACTTCCATATTAGTAGATCTTGAGCTTCAAGGTGATGTGACTTGTACTTGTTGAAAAATAGAAAAAGTCTCCAAGCCGGGTGCAACATTGTGGCCATCAGGATTGGTTCGCTTTTGAGTGCAAGGTTTTGGTATTTAGTAGCTACTTTGATCATCGGATCAAACATGGCCTCAAGAAGACCACCCTGGCTAGACTCTTTCAGCTGCTCCATTGTATCTTGGAGCTTATTGTATTTGTAGAGTACCATTGATCAGGTTGGTCCATCTTTTTCCATACATTTTGTCAAAAGCAAGAATTCCTTTTATCAAAAACAACCACATCAGCTACTGAACTTACACTTACCAACAAAAAGTATACAGTCAAACAAAAAAAAACACCTTGAGAACCACATTCAACAATTTGATGTTCTCCCATTCTCGCAAGGTGAAATCTTAGCCCTTGAAGTATTTACCAGTTCCATTCACAGTTTCGTTGATCAACAGCTGATTGACAACCTAAAAAAGTAAGTAAGAGATTCAGTGGAAGACAACTATTGAACAGCTTACCTTCCTCACCTTGTACACTCGATTTCTGCTATTGTACACAATGTTCCACCTTATACCATACCCACCGATAATCCCAGGGCCTTCATACCCCATCTTCTGTGCCCAAACTTTGAATTCAGCTTGCTTAGAAGGCAAGCTGGAAATCCGACGACATACATAATCAATCTAAATAACAGAAAATAACATGTCAATGGATTTGTAGGTACACATTTGACACAAGCAGAATGAACAACCCAACTTTCCTTATTAAATATTAATCCAATGCAGCTCGTAGCATACTTGCTTGCTGGTTGCGTTTTTGGCTACATTCAGACTTTGATTGGTTTCTGAATCATCATCGGTCACATCCAATTGTTGATTGGATTTGGAGGCATCATTTGGGTTGACTTCTTCATCTGATGAAGGCTGAATGCCATCTTCAAGGTATTCACCTTCTTCGTCGATTGTTTCAAGGGTTGGAAATATTTCGGGCTTTCTTGATGTTGGACCTTTGGTGGTTGACAACTTGAGTGCCTTAAGACCAGCCCCCAATGTGAGAGCCAGCACATGACAAAGGCACCTCTGGTGGTTTCTAGAATAATCCCAGGACGTGTGGTCATGTTGCTTTATCAAACAAGACAATTCCTTGATCATGGTAAAGTTGTTAGAGCCCGGATCAGTTGTTTTGGCTAAAATGTAGAGATTGAGTTTAGGTTAGTTTGAAAGATAGTAAAAGTAATAAAAAAAATGTGAGTGATAATTATCTTTTTATGAAGATCATTCTTGATCAGAATTCTGGAAAAAATAGCGGCAAGATATGCTCCTTTGTGATTCCAAGATATATACTTGATTGAAAAGTGAGTCAATCAATACTCCAAATCCTTTGAGATACCCAAAAAGGCTTTGTGACCTCATTTGGTGGTCAATACATTGGAAATCAAGCTGATCATTGAGTCGGAAGCCTACAATTGGTTGGTATCAAAAACAATCAGCTTGTTTATATGTCTTGTAATAAAAATACCAGTGTTTCTATACTATAACTTTAATTACATATGTTATCAGACCTTTATCTCTTCCAAGACGCTTTTCTGAAGGGTCAGATATAGGATTTAGGTGGTGGTTGCAGCCCAGGTGCGTGAATTGAGCTTTGCATGGGAATCTAAATAGTTGATTGCAATAGAAAGTGTTTGATCCTCAAACCGTGTCCAAGGTAACGAGTGTCGAAAAATACAAAAAACCATAAGTTTGTTGAAAGTGTTGTTGTCAAAGCATCCTTTGGTTATATAAGTGGCCATCGTGTTAGCTGAATTTTTGTTCATTTTGGAATTAGCTTGAGCTTGTTGAGCGGCGGTTGAAAGTAATTTGTATCCAGATGCAATGGCTTTTGAGCGGTTTGGGCAGGCTGTAACCCGTTTGCGGGGTGCAGGGCATGACCCCAGGGTGTGGCGCTTCGGTACAGCCCTCAACCACAACCCAAAGCCCCGGGGTATACATCAAAATTCTTTGGGGAAGTATTTCTTCTTCTTCTTTGCATCCACAAACAAAATGACAAGAAAAATAAAAATAAGAAAACTGCAAGTACCAGACCAGCAATCAAAGCAAGCAGCTTGTCGGTTTGGTACTATTGTACCAGAGCAACAAGCAGTGTCAGTCTGGTACTGGCTGTACCAGCTCGACTGACAGGAAGACCTTGACCCAGCCTGTACCATGAAGTCAACAAGGAGGTCACACCATCATCACCTTACTCGCCGGGATGGCAAAGTCTGTACCAGACTGACAAGCAGGGGGTACAGTCTGTACCAGCCCGGCAAGCAGGGAGACCTCCATGTTGGTCAGGTACAAGCTGTACCAGGCCGACAAGCAGGGCTCCCTGCTTGTCGAGCAGGCACAGACTGTACCCGCCCTGTCATCTGTAGTCGGGGCATCCTGCTTGCCGAGCTGGTACCTGCTGTACCAGGCCAACAAGCAAGATGACCTGCTTGTCGGCCTGTTACAGGCTTTACCAGACCGACAAGCAGAAAGACCTGCACAAGGGCTAGTACAGTGACGAGGAAAAAATTACCTATTTTTTTACCGGGGCTTGGGGGGCCCCAGGGCATTGTAAGGGTGTGGGGTTTGGAATGACCCTCACACCAGGTTACACCCTTAGGCTGATTGGATAGTTACTTTGTTACTTGATCCGTCACGGTGAATTTTTAAGTTGTAGTTAGAGGTAGTTGAAGCCTTGACTACTTTTGAGCACCAGATACATTTGTAAGATACAGAATCTTCTATTTGTTTAAAGTATAACAGAACACTATTGGAGCCATCCTTTTGGGGTGCAACCTTTCTATCTGCCTTAGATTTGACTGAGCGTTCCTTGGCTTTCTGGTTTTCATCATCTGAATCTTGGGTAATATCATATATCTCGGTGGTGTTTACAGATCCCTGGTTTGACGTGGAGCTAGGGGGACAGTCCTAAAAATGGATAAATGATATATCATGATGATATGCACACAATTCCAGATTAGTTGGCCAAAAATGTTTGATTCATTGATATCTTTGAAACACATTTAAAAACTTACCTGAGAACTTTTCTGGGTGCCTGTTTCACTTGCGGAGATTTTAGCAGCACAATTATTAGTATTAGAAGAATTGGGTTGCGGTTGAAGTGCTCAGCGAGAATCAGGGTTAGGTGGTACAAATCCAGGGGTAGAAATGGGGTTTCTTTTTGTGGGCAGATTGACGTATTGGAATATTGGGGGGAAGAGAAGTTTGGGAAGGAGTGGTACTAGTGGTATTGAGAATCCGGGTATTGTCTGGGGTGGTGTCCCGATCAGCCATGGCCAAGTATATTTGGACTCAGGGTCCAGGGGAGTACCACCTTCTTGCTATATATCATCAAGAAATATGACACAGGCTGATTTGTGGGTGAAAAGCGCAGCACAGTGCCGCTACACTCTGGAGTAGTGGGGAAACCGCTAAAAGCACAGAAGAGCGGTCCTGGCAGCTACACTGCTAAAGCTGCGCTTTTCTGTAGCTTTAGCTGGAGAAATCCGCTACGCTTCTGTGTGAGGGGTTTTCCTGTAGCCACTCTGACACTTTGCTGGCACTTCCACTGCAGCTAACGCTATTCTGCTTCAGAAATAGCGGGATGTTGCTCCGCTTTTTGTAGCTTAGCGTAGCGGTTGCGCCGTTGCAGTTAGCCTCCAGTGAGTATGCACCCCAAACTGCATACTGTCAGGCATTCCGGGTTCTTCTAACTCATGAAAAGCTGGATGGAAGGCCTCAGGCAACTGGCTATCACCTTTGAATGAGGAAACCTACCCGGTCCAATTTTGATGTAGAGAAAGCAGAGATGCACAGCTTAAAAATGGTACAAAGGGTGGGGAAGTGGAGTTATGGGAAAGATGTGTTGAAATGAACTGAAGTTGTGTATCACCAAAAAGAACCAAAGGCTGTCTCAGGATCCAAGCCAAAAAAGGTGTATTACAGTGAAACCTGTCTAACTGCATACTTGTACAAGGGCATAAACTCCCATACCACATAGACATATACTTCCACCAAATCTTTATTTTTGCCCCAATTGAGACTTTATAACTGCATAATCCCCCTAACCACATAGCAAATTCTGTCCACCAAGGGGTATGTGGTTAGACAGGTTTGACTGTAGTCCCAAGTCCCTCCCTGCAGTCGGCGCTAGGCAATGTGAGGTCACGACTCACTCATACGCTAGCACAAGCTGCGCACAGAAGGGAATAGGGGCTTGTGTTAAGTTTGGTCCTGTTGTGTCACAGATAAAGATAAGATCTAGTCCGAATCTCATCTTCAACACAGCTATCTACAGGAAATGAGCAATGAAGTGATAGTCTTAGTTGAGATCAGGCTGTGAGCAGACTGAGCAGGTGAGGAGAGGGGCTAACTTAACAAAGTCTCCACCATCCTATGCGGCCGAGTGGTGAAACACTTGTCGCATTGCGCTGACCGGAGGGAGGGACTTATGCCTCATGTGACAAATCCCGCTGTAGCCTTTTTCAGCTTTGGCTGGTGGAAATTTCCAAACCCAAATAGCTCCGTACTCTTCGATCCCTTTGCAACAAAAAATCATCTTCTTGACTGCTCCAATCTTCTCTTTTTGCCTGTCCCGATTTGATAGCTTGGACACTACCATGCACTTTGTAATAGTTTTGCAAACATTGAGGTACTTGATCCAGCCTGCCATCTCTTGCTTTGACTTTGGTGTTTGAAATGCATATCTTCCAAGCTTCTCTAATACAGAAAGCTGCCTGCAGATACAGGAACCAGATGCAGTGAGAGCTTCCAAATATAACCGTACCCAAGCTGTTATGAATCAGTGATATGTACCATCCAAGACAGCATACTTGATTCAGGTTGGCCAGTCTAAAAGAGGTCAATCGGATGAGCTATTGGCTGCATCCAGATTTCAAAAAACACACTCGATCACTTCCACCAGATTTCAAAAAACGCACTCAATCACTTCCAAATGGCGGCCCCCAAACCTCAGATATTGATGGAAAGATTGCATCCAGACCTTTGGATTGACCCCCAAAAGTTTTATGAGCGCTTTTTTGGAGCACACAACCATCAATGCAGCCTTCCGGCGCTGCTTTTGGGGGTTAATTGAATGGCCTTCAACCCAGAGGTTGCTCCTTTCAATCAAAGCGCTAGTATGTGAAAAACCTGCGGGTAAAGTCAACTGGGAGGCATTCATATTAGACAAAGTTAATGACCCATGCCAGCTACAGTCCATCTGTGGATAAGAAAGATGACATGTTTTCATCTTCAGGCTATAGAAATTGTAAAATCACAGAAGCCTTGAAGTTCTGAATAGCCCTCCGGCGCATATGTCAACTCCAAAAAATTGACGGTCAATTTTTTTACCAAAAATGAGAGACTGGCGCGTAACTCTTCTTTGGTCAATCAGATGCCTTTCCTGTATCAACTGCTGTTTAAAAAGCTCCAAGGCAAGGATGATCTTTCTGGCAATGATCCTGATGCCGAGGAAGATGATGATATCCTGTACGAAATCATGGACAATGAATTCTTGGATGGCCTAGATAGTTCTAAAGAACAAGGTCCTTTCATCAATCCAAACCTTTCTGCAGAGGAGTGCAATTCTCCACCAGAAGAACTTTCCACCTCCTCACAAGATGACAGCTCTACTGCTCTGCCAGTGGACAAGTCCACTATTACACCAAAGGAAGGGATTGAATTAAGAGAGGAAGATATCAATGAGTTTGAAGGCGGATTCCTTGCCAGGTCGTCAGATCCAAAAAAAAGAAGACTAGCTAGAGTCGAGACTGTGAGGCTCATCTTGTCAACACTTGTTTTTTTGCCAACAATAATCTGACTTCCCTTGTTGACACTAGATTTCGCGAACAATTTGTGTGATGGTTGCGTTTGGGGACAATCGTCGCCATAATTGTTTCCAATTGGCAAACTCCTCGGTCTTCCTAGCTTCTGGTGTGACTGAGAGGGTCAACGCTTACTTAAACTACATTGGTTTAACCTTGTCCAGAAAGACAGCCCACCTTGCCCTCAAATCACTTGGCAAAGAGGCCGAAGCTAACTTAAAAAATCAATTCTCAATGACTCAAGGTCGTCTATTGGCTCCTGTTATCTGCTATGATAAACTTGAATTTCAGAAGAAAGTCCCCATGAAAACAGTATGCCATCAGAGTGTGGTGTTTCATGGGAATTGGGAGTACATCCACTCAATGCCCCCACTAAACTGTTTGGAACTGACTATTGAAGCGCTGAACAACGCACTTCATGCAGCCTCAAAGATGAACATTTGACCGAGCATGCTTGCACCCACCATGGCAAGCTCGATTCACTTTGAAGCTACTCTAAAATCACAGATTACTTCAGTTGTCCTCCAGTACATTGCATCTCCTACAGACAGTCACCCTTTGTTGTTCAAAGATCCACCGCCTGTGGACCCTTTGACACCTGATCTACCAAATATATTGATGTTAAAGTTAATTCTTGCCTTGGACAACTCGGCTTCTGGTGTGGCTGTGAATAATCTGATGAGGTGATGCAACACCTGATAGATGAAGAATAAAAATGAGAAATAAGTTATCGCAACTTATTGAGCGGGCCACTTCTGCTATACTGAACACACACCTGAGGAAAGCTGCGATAACAAGTAAGTATAAGGAGAAAGAAAGAGAGATCCGAAAAGAAAAGACTTACTATGTCAGGTCTCGCTTATCACAGTTTGTTGAGATAGAAGTGATAAGGAAGAATCTGACATAGGTGGCTGAGATAGAGGGCATCTTATAGTGAGAAGAAAATGATGATGACGACACAAAATGAAAATGAAATACAACCGCAAGAATGACACAATAAGATCCGATCTCTAAGCTCAGACACCTTGATGATTGAGACTTGAAGATCAAGATTGAGAGTGAGTTTTTAATGAAGATGCAATGGAATAACAGTGATTCTATTTGAATGCACATAAGAAGAACTTCATCATGGCTGATGTGTTCACCAGCTTGATTCAGCAATCAGGTTTATTGCCGGATGAGTTCCATTCTCCAGTCCAAGTCATTGAGGGTGATCTTGGGTCTTGTAATATTTTTGACAGTCTGAGGAACCAGCGGGTTCCAGCCCAAAGCCACGAAACATCCTTGGATAATGTGCTCCCTATACCTGGAGCCGCACATACTCTATGGAACCTGGCCCAAGCAATCTTTTTGAATCATTGGGGCAATGAGAAAAATTGGCGAGACACCGGTGCCTGGAGGACGCTGAAGGCTTTGCACATAACTGCGGATAAGCCAGTCACCAAGAAAGACTTCAACTAAATGCTTTCACATATTAAGAAAATACATGAAGCAACACTGATCTATTGCGTCTTGTGAGTCGGTCCCACATGCCTGATGATGCAATTATTAAAGCAGATTGGTACTCAACTATGAAAGTGATGAATTGGGAACGGAACTCATGAAAATGAGCTCCAAATCGATCCAGCAGTTGGTCAATGATACTTATGATTGGAGATGCTCATCGGAGCAAGGTTGCCAAACAGTCAGTTACACATTCAAATATGCTACTCAGAATCCGAGACTTTTCCACTATCATAGAAGCCAAATGGGAGATGAAAGCAGGTGACCCAGGCCGTCTGATCTACATGTGGCGGCGGTGGGCTGTGATGGGCCAGGGAATGCCTAAACTGTCTCATTACTCAAAACACTTGCCTAGACTCATCCTTCTTTTACAGCAGTTCTTGCCCCCATCACTGGCAAAAGTTATCCACAGCACCATCATGATATTGCCAAAGGGAAAGGAGAATCAATTTGTAGCCACCGACTTTTATTCAAAATTACTGGTTGAAATATTTCTTCAACCATTCGGGTATTGGAACCAAGATTGATCTTTTGAAGGATGTATTCTCCATAAACATACCAATTGTCAGCTCAACTTCTTCCCTGAAGGAAGAATGATGGCAAACTGCTGACACTTGGTTATTGCAGCTGCACTATCTAATCCAACTTCTGACGATAGAGTCCGGCTCAAATGTGATCCATCAATCCCACAAGAACCACTTGAGCACTGGAGCTATCAACAACTTTTTGTGAATGGCCAATAAAGAACAACTAAAACAATTCAATCCTCACGGGCTGGTTCTAGATCCCATATCTGATTTTTTCATGCTGGGAATTCAGAAAATACAAGAAGAATTTGACTCTAAGGGGGAAGTTTTGTCAAAATTCAAGCCGTACTCTCCAGGGATCTTAGTGCTAAAAGAAGAGATGGGTAATTCAATTGTGGATCACCATGAGAATTTGGATGAGCTCAGCAACAAATCCTATTCTGGTTCTGAAGAATCCAGCCCAGTTGCCAAGTGATTACTAATATGTAAAATGTTGTTTTCCATCAAAACCTTCTTGGTATCCAGCTGTGTAGCTAATTGGCAGGTCTTCTTTTTCTCCCAATTATCCTGATTTACTGCTGCTCTCTTTTTGTTAATCTCTTTTGTGTGCTTTCTTATTTGCTTCTCTTCCAGCTTGGTTGCAGCAATGGAGTCCCGTTCCCTTTGTTTTTCTTCAAAGTGCCTCACCTGTTCAGCAAAGCTACACGTATCGTTAGCATAGTGTAGTGTTAGCTTTTTAAGCTATGCTAACACACCGCTAATGTTAGCAGCACAATTCAGCCAACTAACACTATTTTTTGTTAGTTGGTAGCGTAGTGTTAGCTGGGGTCAGGAAAAAAAACTAACACTACCAGAAATTTGTGTTAGCAGTGTTAGCGGTTGAAAAAGTTACACTACACTTTTGAATTTTTCTTGTTAGTTGGTAACATAGCGATTGCTGGGGTCAGGCAAAAATTACTAACACTACCAGAAATTTGTACTGGTGGTGTTGTAGCGGTGTTATTAGTGCTAAAATAACAAGTAATAAACTTTTCTTTGGATTGGTGGATAACAACATTAGTACACAGATTTTAGATGATTTAAAGAAACACCCCCAAGGGGAAATGAGATTTGATTTCCAGAGTTTATATAAGCTATCTGGACTAAATATATACTTGGGTAGATAAGTAAGCCCACAAAGATAGTGTATTATGTATATACAAATATGAGAAATTATAAGATAAACTGTTGTAGTGTGACATGTCATGACAAAGTTGGCTCCAGATTTGATCGTATCCTTGGAACACCAGAGATGAGCAGTTTAAGTTGGGCTAGCATTATTCCAGGAGTGTTGAGGGTGCAAGTTTGAGTACAAGACAAGAAAGGAGAATAATGTTATGATCCCCCATTAAGCCCAACTGCCTTGCGACTTTATTACTTGTTCAAATAAGCCGCTTTGAGTTGGAAAGGGTGTCAATGGTTTGAGTAAAGATCATCAAGGTTTTCAGTCTTATACTATCCCAGGCATGAAATTTAAAGCTTTCTGAGTTCAAACTTGGTCCAATGGGTTGAATTAGATTCAGGGTCTAATTGATTGCATTGGACCAAGTTTGACCTCAGACAGCTCTAAATTTCATGCCTGGGATAGTATAAGACTGAAAACCTTGATGATCTTTACTCAAACCATTGACACCCTTTCCAACTTGTGACTTTACCAACTCAAAGCGGCTTATTCGCACAAGTAATAATAGTCGCAAGGCGGTTGGGTTGAAAACTGTTTGATTCATCTTTCAGTTGATTCATTTTGTGTCATTTGTGACATAGTTGGTGATTGCTTTGTTTTCCTTTAATCTTGAGCTCTTTTTTTTATTCTGTGGTATGATTTGATGACTTCTTATAACTTTATTGGTGGGGGGATGATTCATTGATTCCATGTTTTGTTTTATTTTTATTTAAATTCTGTGGTATAATTTGATTACCTCCCATTATTTATTGCATGGTGTTGTGCTATCTCATGTTAGCCTGACTTGCAGCAGGAATTTTATATGCTAAATTTTATTTGAAATCCCGCTACACTACTAATTTGGGAAAGTATTTTTAGTGGGAAAAAAACGCTACATAGATGAGAGAATCATGTTAGCGGTGGAAAAGCTACACTACTTGTTAGTGTAGCGTGAGATCAATTACAACTAATGCTACAGGATTTCTGGGGAAAAAAATCACCGCTACGCTACCTGTTAGTGTAGTGGTATGAGATTTCAACTAACGCTAACCAAATCCTGGGGGGAAAAACTCACCGCTACGCTAACAGTTATTGGCCATGCAGTGTAGCAACCCAGCGTTGTGTTCAGCAGCCTTTGTTTCCGCCACCTCCTCTGCCTTAAGCTTCTTGATCTTGTCTAAACAAGCCTTTTCTAGTTCCTTGGCCATAACGGTTTCCTCGGATTTATTTTTCTTCAATGCAGCAGCCTCCTTGGTATCCTTTTGCTTGTGTATTTGCACAAGCTCCTTATCCGCCTCCTTTTTCTTCCTTTCTAAATCTGCTGCTTTGGTCTTCAACCTAGATTTTTCCAGAACTGCTGCTTCGATTCCCTCACAAAGTCAAATTTCCTCTGAGATAATGAAGTCAACATGGGCTTGTTGTAGTTGTTTGTAAGATTTATAATAATCACCCTCAAACCAGTCCGTGATGGCCATGTTGAGCTGTTCCACTTGACCCGGGAAAAACTCGCCACCAATGACACTCTCTAGGGGCCTGAGGTCATGTGGCTCTACATTCCTGATCTCATTAAGAGATCCAACAACTGCCTTGGCTTACTTGATGCCAAAGAAATCTGATGGTAGGAATTCTTTCAAAGGGCCTAGGGCCTCCGCAAAAAATATCTCAAACTTGTTGACCAAGTGGTTTGATAAGATATCTGCAACATCGGCTGGAAGACAACAGGTGTGCTTGATCTTTTTCTTTCTTGGGACACGTTGCATTATCTTGATTGTAGGATCCTTCGTGACTGACAGTGGGTCTTGGAGAATGTTGTTGAAGTTGTCTATGGTGATCTGCTGAGCCAAATTGACAATAGCATCTGCCTCAAGTGGGTCACAGTTCAAGAACTTGCATGGGGCAAATCCAACTGGTGGCTCCCGATTTTTTTCTTCTATGTAGTTAGGGTTATCAACTGAAATTGGGATATAACCAATCCTATTTGTACACCTTCAATTACCAGGAATTCATCAGTTAATATTCAGGTGTTGAATCAATAGAACTATCCAGAAATCACCCACTGGTTATCTGTAGTCAGAGCAACTCTGAGGCACACAGGTGTGATAGCCAGAGCATCCATCCACGTGTCTGTATCCCCCAGATGCACATTTTCAAAGTCTTCCAATTTGTTCTTGCCTTTTTGCCTGGGAACGTTCCATAAATAAGAACTTCAATCCCAAGTTTCCGTCACACCCACATCGTCCAACCATCTGAGTAATGCATGCTGGATTTCCACATCCCATGTGATAACTGATCGTACACGTTTGAGGTTCTGACCAAGACCAAGGGCCATAGTTGCCGACATGACTGGATACAGATTTGCTACATAATCTTAATGTTTTCATTCTTGTCAGCTTCGCCAGTAACTGAGTGATATCAACGTATAAATTTCTCTTCTGGGTCATACTTGTGCTTTTTAGTATTGCATGCCTCATTGACAACCTTCATAACCTGGAAGGTGGCATTACGCGTTCCAGAGTAAATGATGGTAGGTACAGATTTCTTGGCAGGTACTCAGGAGTGGGGTGCATACATTCGGAGAAGGTCATTGCATGATGACAGAGTTGAATCCATCATTATTTGGATGATCCGGATTTCCGGTTGAGTGAGCCCGTTGACCATCTTCATGTCCTCCGGCTGCATCATGAGACTACTCCAGATGGCTTCGACAGCAACCGGACAACAGGTTGCCAAGAGCAACAGCAAGGGCACATTTTTAGTTGCCATTAAACGCAAGCCCATACTGCCATAAGAAGGCCGAAAAGCAGTTATATCCTGATGACGATCAAACAAAGAAATGAATTTGCTTTGACAAGTTGCAACCAGGCCCCATAAGTATATCATGTGTGCCTTGTCGATCACTATAAGGGCTAGCATAATTTGAAAATCGGAGGTGAAAAAAATCTCTGTGAACAAGGAGCAGTTCAAAAACACTTCAGGGCTCTACAACCAAACAAGACTGTGAGATCAATATAATACATTATGTTAAAATAAAACTTTAACTTACAAGGTAGACAAAGTTGTAACCTTTCTTGATTTTAAGGATTGTATCAAAATTCAGGGTCATCTTGTTCAAGTTGATCACACTTATGTTGACTAACATCTTTTCTCTGACCTTGTGTTCAAACACATTGTTTTCTCAACATTACTGTGCAACCAAATTGAGCAAAAACACTGTACCTGATCATCGCCTAGCCAATCCAAAGGATTCAATACCAGCACAATATGTAGACTTCTTCTTGAAGAGTTTAAAAAACATTTCTGATATTCACGTTTTCCCATAGCCTGTCCCTGCCCGCACAAAGCAATGGTGACCGCAAGCCAGTGCTACTACCGCTTCTACTTGAAGCTCTTTTGGCGAATCATGATAAAAATCCTCGGAGGTTTTGATTATGTGTTGATTGAGTCGATCATCATCCATTTTCAAGACATTCTTGGGTAATTTGATGGGCTTTGCCTTGAAAGCAACAACAACAGGCATTTTTGGTGAGACGAGTAAACCAGGAAGCCAGGCGATAAGACAGTCACGACTAAAGTGTATGGCCTTGAAGACTTGCTTACACAGGGTTGGGAATGAAGATATGTATTGAGATGAATCAATCACAAATTGAGATGAATTGAGTACCAAGGGTTGAGAACCTGAAACTCTGTTTTAGATACGTTATGTGGGATTGGACATCTGGGACATAACAGCTGTGAAGGTCTCAAATGATCCGAATATTTGGATGATTTGGTACTGTATTTGACTGTTTCCAGATTCAGCCGCAATACAGGTAGGGTAGTTTACAAGAACCCAGGAATCATCAGAAAAAAACAAAATGGACTGTTCTCAGGAGTCTAAGGCACTCAGAAAAATTTGGAAGACAGAAAATGATGGCCAAGACTCTTGCGCACATTTCTTTAAGCGGTCAAAATATCAAAAGTTCAAAGGCTAAAGAACTGTGAGCAGTGAAGGAAAAAGGATCAAAAATAGAAGTTTTCCTACCGCACGACTTTTGACTTAATGCATAAGTCCCTCCGATTTACATAGGGACTTAGTTAAGTTTAAGGCTGCGTCCCAAACACATGCCCCAAGGTTGCAACCCCAGAGTTCAGGGTTCAGGATGGACTGTCTGGCACACCCCAAACCCTGGGGTATACCAGATTATTTTAAATGATGGGACAACAGGGATTTATTGCATTTGACAGTTTCTCTTCACTGTGTATCTTAGTTATTTACAAATAGATTTGTTTTGTGTATAGAAAGAAAAAGAAAAGTGAGCTCACTTGGATTGTTCTTGTTGTCTTTGAAGTGTGTCCAAACCCAACTGTGCTTGAGGGATTGGGCAGGAGTGCAAACAGGTGATTCTTCGTTGTTGTTATCCTCGCTTGCGTCTTCATTGTCATCCACGTTGATTACAACTGGATCAGTGATTTTATTTGGGAGTTCAATTGCGTCATTGCTAGGGGGATTATCCACCATCACGGTGGCTGAGTTTTTGGATTTCTTGGTGGGTAAATTGTCGAGAGGCCCCTTGCGCTTCATGTTGTAGTGAAAAGGGGTGGATCTGGATGGTTGTTGGTGGATAAACGACCTGGTTAGGTGGCCCAAAAAAAAAAAAAAAATTTACCCGGGGTTCGGTACTTTAATCGGGCCAATCAGGGTTTGGGGTTCGGGATGGGCCTCAAACCCCGTCCCGAACCCCGGGACGCAGCCTTAGTTAAGTTAGGGAGAGGGGGGAGTCCAGACAGGTCTAGCTCAAACACTCGGGGCTCAAGGATTATTCTTTTCTTTCTTGAATCTAAATATGTATGTATGTAACACTTCTTCCTCTTCATATTTAAGCCAGGGGGTTTCATCAGTTCTCTGTCATATCCCCACGCGCGCCAAGTCAAGCAAAAACTTCCTTGATCTGAACCCAAAACAAGTTAATACACTGCAAGAGGGGACCTGTCTTCATCTGAATTGATGAAAAGGCTTGCCGGAGGAGGAGGTCCGACTTTGGAATGCCTGCTATGAATTTAATAGCGCTTCCCATCCACCTGAAAAGACCTACAACACCCCACGAAATGAACACCGCATATATATTACATTATATCATAGTCTTCTCGATAACCATCTTATCTTTTAATCAAGTGCTAGGTCGACCAGCTCTGTCTGATTTAGAATGTGAAACAATCGCTGCCACATCATCGTTCAAACCGGAAGCTTCAGAAGGTGACAATGCATCTGAGCCCAACACTATGTTAAGCCCCTCCAGTTCACCGAGAAGTTCCTTTAGACTAGAAGATAACTCGCCGCTCAGTCCTCTTGACCGTAACGGAAACGATGAACTGGCAACGCCGTCGTCATCAAGCTCCATATCCGAACCACCAGATGTTTATATTTCTCATTACGACCATCATGATCAATCCATTGACATAAGTGACGGAAACGAAACACCTGGCTCGGCATTGTCGTATTCAGACGATGAAACCAATACCGATAAATTAAGGCCCTCTACGATGGGAGAGCAAGCCGACTTGGCCAGCAGCTCACCTTCTCAACCTCATGTCGGGGATACGCTACCACATAACCCTGCAGTCGAGAATGCGGGACGTTCTCGTCAGAGTCCTAACAACAACAGTCCTCCTGCTATGAAGTATGTGAATAACAGACAGCAAGCTAAATGTAGCTGTGCCATTCTTTGATTGGCTTTTTTTGCAATCAAGACATAAGGATCGACCAAGCGTGAGTTCAATTTTCGATCAGTGGATGTCTTAGAAGAAGAAAGTACGGCTCATGTTGACTAAGACAAGATTTCTTTTTTATTTTGCATTTTTTATTTTTTGGTTATCACAAATTTCATCGGTTTGGACAAGACAGTATTTCTATAACCAAACGACTCACCAATTCTTAAAAGTCTGTTATTATAAACTTGGTTTCACAAAACTGTTGCGGACCGTTGATGGAAACTTGTGAATGTTTCATCGAATATTTCAATTAGTAAACATATCAAGTACATCTAATCCAATCTATTCTATCTAAGTACAGTAAAGACACGCTTTTGGAAGAGCCAAGAGCGTGGGTTCCCCCCCCCCCCCCCCTTCATTTTGAATAAAAATCAAATCATGGCCACAAGTCAAGCCTCCGCTGTGCATCACACACAGATGTGGGGGCTTGACCGGTGGCCATGACTTGCTCTTGACCGGTGGCCATGACTTGCTTTTCAACATATCATGTCTCAATAAATAAATTTAAACATATAAAATGTTTGAGTTAATATTTTGATCAACTTTTTACAACAAAAGCAACAAAAAAACAAAACAAAAAAACGAAGAAAATCAAGAAAATTGGAAAAAAGGCAGAAAAACCAAACAAAACAAAGATGGTACAAATAAAACCAACATTTATCAAATCCAGTCTCTATTTCAATTATTTCAGTCAATTCAAAACACCTTGAATACTTATCCCTCCACCACAAGGCCCCCGGTGCAGCAACCTGTTCCCAGTTCTTCTCCAATTGAGCTGCTGGGAATAAATCTTTGCCTGTCATCTTCAAAACCACGAAATGCTGGCTTTTCCTCAGACCAATGAAACTTGGAGGATTGTAAAATATTTCAGAAGTCTGAAGTAATATTTATTTCATTTTAGTTATTATCTAAAGTTTAAAATCTATTATTATAATTGTAAATGTTAAAAGAAATAGATTAATAATGTACCTGAAGGCAAAAGCAATTATGCTCTGACTTCTATCTAGGTAAGCTTGATGGTTGGTTAACATTTCTGTTCTTCTTTTCAGAAATAAATAATCATAAATGATTAGTTCAAGCTTTCTTTGTCATTAAACTATTCTTGTTTAGTTTTCTTACCGAGTGGTAATATGGAATCTTTGGGTTGAGTTCTTTGTGACAAGTGTGTTTGTACGACATAAGTTATCTGTTTCATATTGTTCAATGATCAGTTTTAATGTCTTTTGTCTAAATGTTTGATTCTCTTTTACTCACGATCATTCGATCGAGCTGATGCTGTTATGCTTTTTTCTATTTTGTTGTTCCCTGTTAATAATCCTGATGTTCTATTTGGTAACAAGCAAATAACAATTAGTTAAACTCTTTTGCTTTTATGCTATGTGGCTTGATTGTACTCACGATAAGTTTGGTTTCTTGATAAGGTGTTTGTCTTGGTTCTCGTCTGAAATGATCTTCGGATCATTTAGAGTTCCTTGACTGAACAGCTCAAAGCTCGGGTTCGGTCTCTTTTGAGTACTGTCATCCCTATCTATTTCACATAAAATAATTAATTCAATTATTTTAGTTCTTTGTTTCTTTTTTAATTCGTGTGTTTGCTAAACTCACTAGTTTCTGATCTCAGCTCTGAGACTCGGGGTAGTGGAATGCTATTCCAACAGATTGTTGGTTGGGGGGTGGTTGAAGGGAAGAATGATTGATTCCAAGATCTTCCGTAACAAAAAATTGGCCTATCAGAAACTTCAGCCCTAAGGTGCCCCATTGTTGGCATGATCCTCCAGTTGCTGAAATTGCAAGCGCCTGAGTTGTCCACACATAACAGTGCTGGTTTGCTATGCTACACTACAATATTTGCCCAAAATAGTGTAGCGTAGCAGCCCAATTTATTGTCACCAACACTTTAGCGTTAGCAACTTTGTAGTGGTCCTAAGGGCAGCTAGGCTGCGCTACAACCCATTGTAGCAGGTTTTTACCGCTAACATTGGCTGTAGCAACCCATTTTTGGGTTTGAAACACATAGCATTAGTGGTTAAATCACTAATAGCTACAGTAAGAACCGCTAGCTGCTAGCAATTATTGCTACGCCAACCGCTATGGGTAGCGTAGCAACCCACCACTGCACGTAACCTCTGAGCCATTTTGTTGATTTCCTCAAGGGAGCCTGGATTCAAGTAGAAGTGAGATCCTTATAAAGTTCTTTTTGGGCGTCCATGAAAGCTTCTTGACCTTGTCCCAACACCCTGGCAATGGCCCACAATCCACAGTGTCCATTGGGTTCAACCTCTAAGATTTTGCCAATATATTTGTGAATCATGGGAGGGGAATGACAGAGATATTAGGGAGATTCAGAAATGGGAGGAATTCTTCTGATTGATCTAGCAGGAAGTATTTTTTGAGTGGGCTGACTCTTGGCTTTCTTGGGATTTTGATCTTGCTTTTCAGATGCAATCTCTTTTTGTTGGAAAGATTCAAACTGGGAGGGTTCACAAGGTTCAGTTTTCAGGATTTTTTCTTCTTGGAGGCAGTAGAGGTTTGTCCTTGAGTAGTTTGAGGGCCTTTAGGTAGCTTGATTGTCAGGATAGGTGATGCCAAGGCTAGTCCTTCTAGCTACACCTCCTGCAAATAAAGATTAAAAATTATCTAAATATAAATATAAAGATTATTTTTGGTTGGTTTGGTGCGGTGAAAAAGGTGAAATGATTGAAGAAGATTTGGGAATGTGGTTTGGATAAAGCCTAAGAGCATCTCAAATGCGGGAGGTGCAGTGAAAAAGGCGAAATGATTAAAGAAGAGTTGGGAATGTGGTTTGGATAAAGCCTAAGAGCATCTACAACAGGGGAGCTAAACCCAGGTGCAAACCCGGATTTAGCTCCCTGAACCCAAAATTGTGTGTCCAACAGGGACGCTAAACCTGGTTCTAGATTAGAAATTGGGATTGCAGGAGCTACACCATTGCCAGATCTGGCAACAGTGTGAGAACTCCTTTTGGGATGGGATGGCAGTTCTGTGAGGGTGAAATAACAGAGGTAATATTCCTGGTATGTATGAAGCTATTACAACTGATACAGGTGGTTTGAAAGACCTGCCCCTCTATGTACTAAACAAGAGCTCACACAACAAATTATTTATTTATTGTAGCAGACTAATGATAGAGAAAACTATGTGTAGCAGTCTCTAATCAGACTTAGATCAACTTTTACCTTTGGATCTTGCAGCAACACCAGTGGAAAGGATGAGTGGATGATGAAAGATAAAGATAATGAAATAGATAAGATGCAACTAATGTAAACCTGATAGAGTAAAATATTTCTTAGAATGAGTTAGATGACAATACTGATGGGCGAGATAGATAAGATGAGTTATTCTTTAGGGTTTTTTATGTTTTAATAGATGACTAATAGGAAAATTGATGATATAAATGTGAACTATTCAGGATTTTATGTCCCTTTCCTTAACCTTTAGTCAAGAGGGATACCTGCTGTAATACTGGATTCCTTTATTAACTTAAAGGTATGAAAAGCTTTGATGGACTTCCCGATTGAGAATCACACCCCTTGGATATGGATGAGTGTGTTCTACAGCTACTACTACTTATCTAATTTTTATAAGTGGTGATGAGTATTACTTTGGATGTCTGATGGTTGACTAGTGTCTGGATGACTGGATGAATAGCTGGTGAGTGTCTGGATGGATGACTGGGGAATGTTGAGAGGGGAAAGAGGCCCTCTGTTTATAGTAAAATCTGAGGCATTTTTTGCTGGTGGTAAGTTATTTGAGGCATTTTTTCTGGTGTGTGTTTAACCATGAATTCTTGGTCAGGAAGTGATGGCTGAACCATGCATGCTGATTGGTAAGAACTTGATGATAATATTTGTGAACTGAACCATGAATTGTGATTGGTCAGAAATTCATGACTGAAAATTTGTGAACTGAACCATGAGTTGTGATTGGTCAGAAATTGATGGCTGAATCCTGTATCCTGATTGGTTGTGACTTTGTGACTGAATCCTGTATCCTGATTGGTTGAAGCTACTTATGTACTTAAATCTACTATCTACTATGTATTGAGACTATTTATTATGTATTTGGACTATGTTATATGTACTTAGACTATATGGTATGATATAATATGGGGCTTTGAAAAACGACACCTCATTTTTTGACCAACAACTCCCATGACCGGGTCGACATCGATTTTGGGAGTCATTGGTAGAATTCCGGCTGCGGGCCTGGGAGTTGTCCTCCAAATCCCAAAAAATAAAAAAAACGGGAGTCATTCTCCCAAATCCGCCAATAGACTGGGCGGATTTGGGAGTCACCCTCATTGACCGTAAGGAAGTCCTTCCGGTCAATGAGGCACAACAACCTCATTGACCGGGAGGATTTCCTTCCGGTGAATGAGGCACAACAACCTCATGGACCGGAAGGAAAACCTTCCGGTTGACAAGGTACAACAGCCCCATTGACCAGAAGGATTTCCTTCCGGTCAGGGAGGTACAACTCCTCATTGACCGGAAGGAAATCCTTCCGGTCAATGAGGCTGTTGTACCTCGTCAACTGGAAGGTTTTCCTTCCGATCGATGAGGTACAACTCCTCATTGACTGGGAGGAAATCCTTCCGGTCAATGAGGTACAATTCCTCATTGACTGTAAGGGTTTCCTTCTGATCAATGTAGCTGTCTTACCTCATCGATCGGAAGGTTTTCCTTCTGGTCAATGAGGTTGTTGTGCCTCATTGACCGGAAGGACTTCCTTACGGTCAATGAAGGCGACTCCAAAATCCGCCCAGTCTATTGGCGGATTTGGGAGAATGACTCCCGTTTTTTTTATTTTTTGGGATTTGGAGGACAACTCCCAGGCCCGCGGCCGGAATTTGACCGATGACTCCCAAAATCGATGTCGACCCGGTTGTGGGAGTCGTTGGTCAAAAAAAGGGGTGTCGTTTTTCAAAGCCCCTATAATAAATGCTTTAAATGTATATGGATATATGAGTGGGATAATTGATTCTGTACCAAATTTGATAATTGAACCAATTTGGACCACCACAACGGCATAGCTCCCGAGCCACCTCCCAAGAACCTGCCATCACACAAAATTTTGGTGATAGGCAGGCTACAAATTTTACCCATACCCCCAATATCCAAATCGGATATCCTCAACAATCATTTGCCAACATTGATCCAGTCAAAAATGGTGATATCAATCCGGGTAAACTCAGTTTTTCTTGCTTTTTTATTGTTTCTACAAGACCAACCTAATTTTTTGTTTGTTTGTATGAAGATCCCCCATCCCCTACTAGTTATGGGGGGTTCTCTTCCTGGTTTCTCTTCTCATGAAGACCAGGAAAGAGTCAGGATGAAAGTGGGCTGGGTTGTCTGGTGGGCGGCCCGGACCCGCATGTGTTTTGGGCCGGGTTTGGACATTCCAGATGCTCAAATCAGAGAAGTCTGGCCCACCGGGGCAGGTTTGGACAATTTTGATTTCCCGTGGGCTGTCCCACTAATGACATGCCGGCCCGCTTTTCTGATGTGGCGGCTGACCTTGCATTGAATTTCAACTTTTGGCAGCCAGCTCAACAGTCAACTTCAAAGTTCACCTGGGGATTTGTATCTTCAAGCTCCTCTACTGCCGATTAACATCATCAATTGGTGGAGGGTCAACTCTTTCTTCCTTTGGGAAGACAATCCTCATGGCCCCCATGATTGGAAGACTTCCCTTTGCCATCTGCAGCCCTTGCAGATCTTAATTTAGAAGAGGAAAAGCTAAATTTTTAGCTTTTCAGCTGCAAGTAAGCTCTTGCATCTGGCTCTACAGGAGGGCTTTAGATTGGAGGGAAGTCAACCATTGTGAAGGTCAAGTTTTGGTAAAGTGCAATAATGAAGCTGCGCAGATCGATCGACGTCCGCGTCGGCCGGTCGGAGGGCCGGCCGAAACAGACCGAAGAGACAGGGTGTGGGGCGGGGGGACGGTCCTGGTTTAGTCCGGTCGGCCGGGGCAGATCTGAGCCATCCACCGCGGCCACACCGAACTCTTATCAACAGTCCAACTATTCTTTTTTTTCATTCGTAAGTCTCTTCCTCTCTCAAGAATCATATAAACAAAATACTTATTGGTCTTATCTCCTTCATTCTCAGATCTACACCTGCTCATCATGTCTAACCCTTCCGAAGTGGCTACTCAGGTCTGTCCTTCTTCCTCCCCCCCCTATCCTATCGCCCCATCTTTTACTGATTCCGTTTTATCCTTCTTTCAATTAATTTGTCGGGTCCTTCAGTTCGTTCAATTTTAGTAAGTCTCGCTTTTCTCTTGTCTTACGATCAATGGATACCCAATTGACCTTAAATTGATTCCTTACTATCTCTCTCAAAATAAAAAATGAAATCAGTTATGCAAAGTTGTGAGTGTTAATTTTTTGATCCTGATAACGAATTCCAAGCAACTGATAAGCCCAAGTAAATTTGTGTATCAAAAGTGATTCGGACCGGAGTCAACTAGCGCCACTATACGTGAGACCCGACAAAGATTTAACCCAAGGCTGTATGAAGAAGAAGAAAAAAAACTGATTTATGGGTTTTTGAGACAGCGCGATCAATCGATGCTGACGTTCGAAGCCAACCCGTACATGGGGACAGCGAACATAGTGAAGAAGTTACAGGAATTGCCGTTTGCTAAGGTGACTCACCAAGTCCACACGCTCGATGCCCAGCCCTCGAACGCATCCAATCCCAGCATCATCGTCCTCGTCACCGGTGCCCTCCAAGTTCGCTCCTTTCTTCTCTCTTCTCTGTCCCCCTTTCCCAGTTTTTTGACCCCCCGTGTCCGTTAGATCGACGGCGAAGAGAACCCTCTCAGGTTCTCTCAAACCTTCCATCTCGTCCCGGAAAATGGCACTTACTTTGTCCTTAATGATGTCTTCCGACTCGTCTATGTCAGTCCCTGACAACCACAAGAGCTTCTTAGATTAATCGGCTCCCACTGACCACCTCTATTTATTCATTGATCTATCTCCTCTCTACAGGGTTGATCTGGACTGATGATAATGTCAGGAAATATTATGAAGTACACGGATGTCTGAATGAACTAGCCGCTTTTTTTGAAAAAACAAGAAGAAAGAAGATCACTTTTGCTGCTGCTACTCGGTTAACTGTCACCTACACCGCCATCCCACCCTGTGCACTACCATTGCTTCATTCAAAAAAAAAAGGCCAGAGTCTCGAAAAGAGACGTTTTGTGTGTCGATCGGTCGATCATTGAGACGCTTGGATCCATTCTCGATCCACAAACTGAGCATGAGTGAACATCTTGTCTAAGCTCTCTGGAATTCATCGACCACAAACCAAAATAGCAATGGGTGCGATATTCTTGAAGTTTCACGCTGTTTGCACACATGATCGAAAGATACGCACCGGCAGAGACCCGGTAAATTGTCTGGCAGCGCTAATTAAACCATCCGGACAAAAGAATCCTAATTGGTGCTAAGCTTCTTTTGGAGAGCCAGAGAAAAAGATGTGAGGATGAACAGGATCATTGTCAGTGTCCTTCTTTTGCAATTTGACCATCTTTTCCCAACAAATTGTCTGTACATGTTTGAGAAATAGAATTGAATGTGTTGATTAGTCAAACTGATGTTTCCAATGATAGCAATGTTTCAAGAGTTCTTCTTGAAAAGAAAGTGTCATATTATTAGTCCAATCAGTCTGAAAATTGTTGGGTTATTTGAGATTGTTTATGAATGGTTTGATTTTGATGAGAGATTGATTCTGTGTTTGACATGATGGTGAGCTTCAAACCAGATACCAATATATCTGAGAAATCTTGATCAAGAGGATCCTATTTTTGATTATCAGGAATTCAGAGTAGGTGATTGTTGGTTTAGAATAGGTGATCCAAGATGAGAAACCTTGGGAGAAAGATGAATGAGAGCATGATGAGATCACATCTTCTCAGAATAAGATAAAGACATTCTGGGTGGAGTCATTGGTCAGAGATTTCGGAAATGTCTGACATACAATTGATCTTGGTATAATTGCAGATCCCTCCCTATATAAATTGCAGAAAAGAATCCAACAAAACAAAAATAAAAATCCATTGTCAATGGTGATATGTAATGAATGAAATGGCATCACCACTAGAAAACCAAGGCTGAATTGATCTAAACCGACAAATGAAAAAACAGTTGAGAAGACAAGTTTCTATATATTGGTGTAGCCCTGGCAGCGAGATCTTGATGCAGCCCTTTACACACACACACTCATTTCCTCTAGGACCAACCGGTTTTGGAGGGAAGAGAAGAGAGTCTAACTCTCTTCCATTTCCTCTAGGACCCACCGGCCCCAAAGGAGAGGGAAGAGTTTCTTCTTGGCTGGGCCGGTGCCGGAGGCCAGGAGGGGATGGCCTGTTAGCCCATGTCCTCTAAGCCGGATGAGGACGATGTGAAGCGTGTACGGCGATGCACGCCACGGGTTGGGGGTGTGCCCGCACACCTTCCGATGGAGGCCCCATCGGACTTGTGGGGCTTGCATCGGCAGACACGCGCCGCGATTGGGGGTCGGGGCGGACAGCGCCGGATACGTCCCGTCGGGCATGTTGGCCGATGGACGCCCCGAGTGACGCGTGAATGATTGCGGAGCGTCCTTTTAATGTAGCAAAAGTGGTGTAGCCGGCCCCTAAGTTTATCGGCGTTGGTTGGCTGCTGCCGATGAAGCAAACACACTTTCTGATCCGTCTGCCAAGTTCTTAGAATCCGGCAAAGAGAATTATTAATGAGCCCCCTTATTTGGGTGCTCTGGTACAAGTCTTGTGGCAGATGAATAGTTTGTACAATACTGGAAAAGGGAAGAGGAAGTTATATCGTAAGAGTTTGAGTAAAGAGCTTTGTCGGTCGATGCCGGCTTGCGTCTTTCTTGGCTGTCGTGCTCTTTTGTGCCGTAAAAGGATATTTTGAGAACAAATCCAAGAAGCTTTTGATTCAATCAGATGGGAGTGATGTTGGTGGGATGCTGATGACCGTGTGTTGTGTCTCATTGGACCCTGCTCAGTGGTGTGGCTTAGTCCTATAAATTTCTGCTGCAAAATAAAAAAGTATTTTCAGGAAAACCGACGACGAACCACAATGACTGATCGCAAGATACTGGCATAGTAAGCACACACTTCAGAAAAAAGTCCAAATTTCAACTGACTGACTTGGTTTGTCTTGGACAGTCCTACGCCATCCAACAGTCCAAAAGAAGATGATGAAGAAACACAAGACTCTTCCTATCTCACCAAGCTATTGGAAGACACCCAACCAACTCAGTCATCCAACTCCTTGGCCGTACTCAAAAACAAGTTCCCCGTCGAACTGCACTTCTCCGACTCATTCACCCTAGGGCCAGAAACTCAAAAGGCTCGGCTATCGATGGAAAATCATGCGCGGCTATTCAACCAAGAATTCTCAGTCGATCAATCTGCTCTCAACCCCGAAAGATTCCCTGATCAACTCACTCTCCAATCCGAACATCTCTCCAAGTCCATCTCAAAAACTTTAGAGGCTTCCAAGGAAGAACATACAAAAACCACCACCACCACCACCACAACAACAACAACAACAACAACAACAGCAACAACAGCAACAACAGTACCATCACAAGACATCAATTGCCCTCCTCTACAAAGCACTCAACAGGATGGAATTCCTCAGTCTCCTCATCCTCCAGATGTTACCATCGAACTCGCCTTTGAGCAACTTCCAGATAGTCCCACTCAACCTCTCTCTACTTCTCTTCCTTCCCAAACCTGCACCAAGAATTCAGCCCCACTTGAAACTAAATCACCTCACACCGAAACACTTGAAAAATCTCACACGCGCATTATCCACCAGCAACCTTCACCCTCTTCTTCCCCCGATACTCCTGCTCATACCAACTCCCTTCTTGCAGGAACTTCCATCCAAAATCAATCTGTACCGATCATCCAGGATCTTCACCAATCCAATTCTCAAACAGCTCATCCAGATCAATCCTTAGAACCTTCTTCATCAACTTTACCTTCCTTGGCAGTCCCACCATCAAACACATCACTAAGCACTAATCACAGTCAACCTCAAAAAACTCTCTCTGTTCATGGCGAAAAAAGAAAAAGGTCTTGTTCCCCCACCCCTCTTTCTGATCGAGAAATGTCAAAGGGACCGCAATCAACTAACCGCTCGGAGTCAAGTCGGGAGGAAGGCTCATGCTCAGTCGAAGAAACCGGTGGAAAGGAAGGACAGCCAACCTCTCTCTCAGCTCCTGTCACAATCACCACCCGAAATCGAACACGGCAGAAATCTTCAACAGAGAAGACCCGCTCGGTTTCGCCCAACGTATCAGTGGTCGTTCCGCGGTTCCGGAAGTCTCGGGCGCCGGTGCCTCTGCGTTCCAAGCCGCCACCGCCAGCCGTCGTTGTTGATCAGCAGGTTTTTCCGGTGCAGAGAGTGTTGGGATATCGGGAAGAGTGGCAGGGGTTTGCGCCGGGAGAAATCAGCGCGGTGATGCCGGGCGACCAAGTGATGGTGAAGTTTGATGGCCAGAGTTCCGAGCCTCGCGATCTCAGTCAGCTTCGTCTGTGTCACATACGCACGGGCGATCTGGTGAAGTACATCGGCACCGATCTGGCCGGCGGCGAGTCTCAACGGACGACCGTCAGGGATCCCAAGCGAGTGGTCGCGATCGAACAGAGCTCGGAGTTCGTGGGCACGCCGATCAACTCTCGAAGCGACTTATTGGTGGTCTGTGAGCCCGCGGATTACGAGACTCTTTCTTCGAGGCCGTCCCAAGCAGCCGAGCTGGCCACCAACCCAAGTCTGTCGCGGTTCCTGGTCGAGGCCATCGTCGTCGTGCCTCCCTCTGGCACCCGCCGTCCACACACCGGCCTCAAAGAGCGTCTTCTGCCACAGGAAATCGTGGCCGGATTGCGCAAGTTGATGAAGACACATACCGGCGTGGGTATGCGCGCCAAACTGGCGGCCTCCAGTCGTCCGTCGACAACCGATATCTTTCACGGATTCGGCATCATCCTCACCGGCTCGACCACGAGCTGCGAACACCCATCCAAACCGCCCAGAAAACGTGCCGCGACGTGCAGTAATCATAAGACTGCCTCTTCTTCTCGCGCCTCTATCGAGCAACTCATCCGCTCCCATCACGGCACCCTCATCGACCAAATATCGGAACTCTATCAGCTCGTCGGATCCGACTTCTCGTTGCTCGATCATCCGTCACTCCACCAGTCCGCTCCTTTTACTCTCTTATCCGCCCCCAAACATTCCGCTCTCAAAAACATCATCCTCGTCGCTGAAACTCCGCTTAAAACTCTTAAATATTTACTCGCTATTGCGCTAGGTATTCCTTGTGTATCCACAAAATGGGTCACGGATAGTTGTCAAGAAGTAAGTTCATCTACTTTTTTCTACCCTTTTATGAAAAAGCAGTGGGTGTTTATAACTTTTTTGTTGCGGGGTTTTTTTTTTTTTTGTAATAGGGATGTGCATTGGAATGGCAGAAATATATGATCGGTCCAGGTCCTTCGATCTTCTTGAACGGGATCCCGTCGTTGATGAACCTCCAAGTGCCACTAGTAGAGAGACAAGCCCACGACCTGGACGCGATCTTCACATGTCTTCCGCACATTCAACTCTTGACAGACTCCGCCATCGTCTTCGTCTCCTCTTCCGTCAATTCTTCCAAATCTAAAATCGAGGTCAGTCTTTTATCTTTCTGAGAGGGGAGGCCAACGGGGTTGATGTTTTTTTTTGGGGTTGGGACTGTAGTGGAACTCTACCGTCAAACCGATCTTGGCCGCCGCTGGCGCGACCCGACTGACCCGAATCGACCTTCCCAAATTCCTCTCACTGATCAACAACGACGACACCGAAAACCAAGAAGAAGACACACGCAATGTGATGAACCAAGTCACCTACTTCGTCTTCGAAGACCATCTGATTCCAGCCCCAACAACCCATTCATCAGCCCGACTTCTTTTCGCCCAATTCTCTTTGTTAAGAGGCGGAATGCCGCCTTTGAGAGACTCTTCTAAACGCAAGAAAGGCGATCAACAGGGTCGTGGTCGTCGTGGGCCTTGGGGCCCTGCCCTCGTTGTCGACTTCGAATGGGTCAAACAGTCTCTTATCTTCGGCAGGTTGTTGGATCCTCAGTTCTTGGCTTCTTCTTCTCGTTAATACCACACTTTTTTTTTGGGGGGGCGGAGGGCTCATATTTTCTTGAGAGTCGGATATCTTCTTCTTTCTCGGGGGTAGACTACATATTTATGTTACATATTGATTGTTTTTTCGATCTTGTCAAGTTTTTTTTTTTTTTGCGGTTTCTTTTATCTGTTTAATCTGTACACATTTCTATAGAAAAAGATGTCTTGTGATCAATCCGTCACCACCAGCACCAACACTTAGGCCCTGTTTGGCACCGTCATAAAAATGGGTGTAATGTTGAATATTTAATTCAATAAAAGCCAAACCGTTGGCACAAATATAACAAAATTTGTATAGAAATAGAGAGTTCTACCTGCCTCATCATTTGTGACATCAGAATGGGCATGTGAGGCTGCCATTAGCATCACAATATTAATATTACACTTGAAACAGATATAAAGGGTAATAATGCTATTATGGCACTAGAGACAGTCCAATACATTTACTCTGATGTTTTCAATAAAGAAGCAGGAAGCCATTTTTCATTCTATACCAATTTGGTTACATTTGTGCCAACAGTTTGGTATTTATTGAATTAAATGTCCAATATTACACCCACTTTTATGACGGTGCCAAACTGTCAGCTGGCAAGTAAATCTCAGTCACCCCTAGACTGGCCAACTCATCAATTTACTACACCATCTGCAATCTTTTTCAACTTCTTTTATTTCTTCTTTTCATTTTCCTGTTTCACATTCATTTCACTGATTTCATTATTAACATACTTTAGATATGCTTGTATCTAGTCAACTGTACAAGCCAGATACTTAAAGTTGTACTTACTGAACTCTACTGCTCCCTAGACTTTCAGAAGAGATGAAAATAATAATCACCTTATTTACTAAATTCCTCTTGAGCTTGAAGATACATCAACACATCACTACTTTAAGCTAGCTTAACCCTCTCAAATCAACACATCACTGTCTGGATCCTCGAGCCTGAACTTCTCAAATTCATCACCGGCTGGGCGTGAATTCCTCGGATTAGAACTCTTCTACGACTTGGAGCCACTGGTCAATACCAGTCAACTTCCTTCGAGCGGACTTTGATCTTACTGGAATAACCCACCACCGACACAAACGGGGCCTTAACTTATCCAAGTCGGCCCCGGGCCCCGGAAGGTCTTGCCTGGGGGACATGCGCCTTACCGAGAAATCATGGCTGATGAGAGTCAGACGTTTGAAAAGTCTCGGGGGCAGAAACCTACTTTAACCACACCTTGCAGAGTCCCCACAAACCTTGAGAATTCATTCATCTCATCTGCTTCTTGCGGGCATCATTCTCTCCTAAATCTGGCCCTCCAAACTCACTTCGTGCGGTTTAATTGCGTGTTGAAAAACTCCATTTTTTCTGGAACCATCGTCAGGCCACCACACCTCCAAGCCTGTGCACGGTCTATTTTTTTCCATTTTATTGCAGGAATAAAAAATGAGGTTTTTTACACATTTTGTTGGGTTTTTATTTATCTTAGTTTATCAAAGACAGACAAACACAGAACTCAAATTCGTGGGTTCCCCTTACAATTACTGCTTAAAACACCGGCAATCTCTCAACCCAACCTACTATCCATGCCCGTCTAGCGGGGTTGAAAATAGCAGGCAGATGACCCCCAGCGCGCCGCTAGGGCGAATTATGCAAGGGGAGGCCACCAAATGTTACCTTGAAACTGTGCAAGTGCTACAGCGGAAGGGATAATCAAGTCGGCTGGAAGTTCAGCGCTCGTCCGTCAACCACAATGTGAGTGAGCCATCCACTCGCTCCTTATATCACTTCCCAGTCTTCTCCTCACACCTCACCTCACCACATCAACGTTCCCCTGACGCCCTGTCCTTGGCACTGGTAACACGCCTTTCCACCGTAAGCATATCACACTTGGACCCTTCCTACCAGGCATCAACTACCACTAACTTTTAATCTTCCAGGTTACCTACTCCACGACGTACCACTTGCCATCAGTTTCGTCTGCCTACTGCCGCGTGATTGCGATCCGACTCCAGCAATAACATGTCCCACGCCACAACCTCACCGCGCCACCAACCTTGTGGGGCTGACCAATCTGTTGGCTGTTTCAGGGCACTTTCTTTCGCCTCATTTCAACTGTAACGAACCATGCTCCAGGGTCCGACCAGCCACACCAACGTCACCATTGATCGGGACAGGCAACTTTCAACTTCAACCAACACTTCACCCCCACCATTCCGGCCATCTTTTGCCGTAGTGATAGAGCAAGCCTCATTCTAATCTCACTCTTTCCTTTTATCCGTCACCACATCAACTATTTTCTAGCCTTCAATCTCACCTTTGACTTTCAACCCACTCATAATACGCCCGCAGCGTTCTCCCTCTCCGTGTCAAAAAACTCTTTCTGTTTATACCCTTTCCGCAATCCTCGATGGCATCCAATCGCACACCTAACCACCCTGTCTCTTTTTCTGCTCATTTTGAGCCGCTCACCAATGTATGACATCGTTTGATCATAACGGCGCTGTTACTGACATGATACCAACATGACAATGCTATCAGTCCACATTTGAAACAGTCCGCGCGAACCAATAGCGCTTTGTGAGGACTTGCAGCTTCTTGTCTTGTGGTGGAGTCAACGATGACAAAGCGGAAAATTTTGAAGTGAACCTTGTCATCAATGTAGCTATGACAAATGTCATCAATGTAGCTATGACAAATGTCCTCGAATCTGAGTTCATCTACGCAATCAGCGGCAAGATGTTATCCACCAACGATGGCGTTCCTCCTGTCTTCACATACCACCATGAGAGCGTGAAGCAAGTTTCAGCTTTCGGCTCCGACCAACCGAACTTGACAAACAAAACGTCCGCCACCTCACTTGGAATTATCACCTCGCATCAAGAAATGGTTGTCGAGCAGTCCGAAGCAGGACTAAAACTCGAAATATTCATTGCACATTCCGACTGGGATTCCGAAGTAAGCCATTCACTTGGATGGCTTGCTTGTCCATCTTACATTCCTTCCTTCCACCTTCAACCGGCTCAGGATCAGAAAACCAGACCGATCAAACTGAGCATAAAGACATCGATATCCTTTTTGACCGATTCTGTAAGTCTAGCTCGTTTCATTCTCATCAGTTAACCGGAACTTACTATTCTTGATTGCGCATTCAGTCGAATACAGTCTATCACTAAAGTGCTTATGAGAATCTCGCCAGACTAGGGACTCAGTAAGATATTCTTACTCTGTGAGATTCTATCAGCCTTAATCCATCCTCCTCATCATACACGATTTTTTTTTTTTAAGCAAGTCAAATGAGTCGATCAACATTGGAGGACATATCCCAGTCCCTTTGCGTGAAGGCAATCAGGTCCTTCCCGAGGGTGGCTGGCAATTCAGCCGACGAAAGCGTGCTGAGCACGCGCAACCCTACCCACAGCTCGCAGCCTTACCCCGCTCAAATTCTTGTCTGCCTACTGAATTCGGGTCTGGTGGAACAAAGGATGATCTCTGGTGGTGTAGTCTCTGCCCTGAGACGGACTGGTGATGCAATGGTGGTTGAAACAGCACTGTCCCGGCTGTATGATGTCAATGAATTCGAGTCGGTCGAGACCGTTTGTTCTCATCTACTGAGACTACAAATCACATTCCTCCTCCTAACAACCCGAGCTCTCCCGTCAGATTTCTACCCATCAACAACGCAGCTCAGCCGACTCAAGGGACTCCAATCAGCTTAGACGCTCACCAACTCATACCAGGGTTACACCAATCATCACCAGCACCAACAGCAAGCTAACTCAACCACATTCAAACTGCCTGGCCGGACATCTGATCTGTCTGACCGGTTGAACAGGCTGGTCAGCCTGTATGACCAGTCAGACAGGCTGGCCAGCCTGTTCGACCGATCAGACCGTTCAACCAGACAGATAGGCGCACGAGCCTGTTCGACCGGTCAGACCGCTGACCATCTTGACCGGCCAGACCGGCTGACCAGCCTACTCAACTGGCTGATTGGCCGGCTAGAAAAGGCTGACTGGTTGGCGGGCTGCAATCCTTGTTTCGGATCGCACCCAAACCGACAGGAGGACCGTGGAACGGTACCAGTTTCAGGTATTTACCTCTGCTTTGACTTAGTAGCACACTATTGTGCACTACAGCCCCGCTAATTCAGCGCAAAGCACACTATTGCGCTGAATATGTAGTAGCGCGCTAGCGCGACTGGCCCACTGATTAGTTCTGCTGAATAGGTGTGAGTTTTTTGAGAATCCAGGTAGTGATATATAGCAATAGCCGCTTCCCCAAATCCCCCTATGCTGCGCTAGCAGTAGCATTGCACTTTGACCGTTGCTGTTGGTCTTGGAACAAACCTCACCTTAGGCCCTCATTGTGAAAACCTTTGGATTGAACTGAAACCAGGAAAGTGGGCAAAGAAGTATGTGCTTATGCCAGATAACGGAGTCTATCGGTGTTCAAACAATAAGGTGATGACGACCACTTTGATCATGAACTTAACCCCAATCTCAAGATTAAATTGATAGTGATAGTATATGTATGTATGATTGAGTAAGTTAAACAGAGTGCTGAATGGTGGGTGGATATGATTAATAGGATGTGATGAAAGTTTAAGTACCATGGGTCTCTGATTAAGTGAGGGGTAATACCTTGACATAAAGATGGGTTTGGGGGTACAGGAAATCAAGGGTGCACAGATAGTAAACATGTTCTACTAAACCTTGTGTGGGGCCTTGCAGCGGCGAAGCCGCCTTGGCCTCTAGTTTTTCTGAAGTATGTTCTGGAGGGTAGAGCTGGATGGTAGAGGAAAATTGGAGCATAAAGGATGGAAGATGATTACGATGCCTTTCTTGCCATGTGGTTCATTTTTGAAGGGGGAGAGTGTCGAAAGGCAATACTCTCAGCCCAGAAAATGGTGTTGAGGGGTGAGTCACTCTGGACTTGAAAGCCCCCTGGCAAAGTCCTTGCAGGACTTTGATAAGTGAGACACAAACATAAAAAGTGTGTGTTGGGTGGCACATAGTTGATGATATACTGTCACATTCAATCAAGTCAATGAACTACATAGCTTGTCAAAGTAAGTCCTGCAAGGACTTTGCCAAGGGGTACACACATTGGGAGTGACTTACACCATAACACAATTTTTTTGGCTGAGAGTAACACATTTTTTGCCACTTTTCCCTTTTTTTTTTGTGAGGGGGGGTTCAGCTAAATGCCCATTCTACTTTTACTAAACACACCCCAAAAGGTGTGGACACCTCAAATGCCCCCAAAAAGGCCATACATGCCTGTGCACATCTCCATACTTTTTGCAGGACCTACCACTTGGGCCTGGCCGGCTTGGGACAAGCATATCCCAAGGACGCCTTGGCTTGTATAAGATGAGGGATCCTTGGCTGTGCACATTGGGGTACCAGTTGGGCTGGATGGGGAGAGGAAAGAGGACTCTTTCCTCTCCATCCAAGACCAACTGGTTCTGGAAGGGAGTTGCATACCTCGTCAAACCTGCATCAACATGCAGGCATTCATGGGGCTGTAACCCCCCTCCACACCCTCCAAGTTGTATGTGGACTTTGAGAGGCTTACACGCCAATGCATGTCATGGGTTGGGGTGTGCCAGGGTCTGCCCACTTGGGCTCATGGAGCTTGAAGTTGCATCAGCAGGAAAGCCCTGTGATTGGAGCTCAGGTTGCCACTGGGTCGGGTATGGGTCAAAAAATGCTGCCCAAACCTGACCCCCTGCACTATGCAGGTCAGTCCGGGTAATTTCCTTAACCAAACCCGAACCCATTTAATAAATGGCCAGGCTCGGGTCAGGTTGGGTAATTTGCGGGTTGACCAGGTTTTGTGATTGAGAAAACATTAAAAAAACTGTTTATATAGGGTTTTTACATGTATTTATCTACTTACTTGCTGTGGACCATTGGGTCACCAGTCGACCCGATTAGCTTGACGGCTGCCCAAACCTGACCCAAGACTGAGGCGGGTTGGGTCTAAAAATCCAAGAATCATCTGAAAGGCTGCCTGAACCCGACCCAATTAGCACCGGGTCATGGGTAGCTCGCGGGTCGGCCCGGCCCAGTGGCAACCCGAATTGGAGCGGACACTGCCGTCTATGTCTTGTTGGGGAAATTCACAGCCTGAATTTCCCATCAAGGGCCTACATGGCTAATTTATTAATTTATGCACCCCAAGTGAGGTGTCCATCATGGCTGCAGCACTTTTTGGGGTGTAGTTTTACTATTAGCACAAGTGAGGCTGGCATTAATCCTGCCCCTATTAGTATTTGTTGCCTGCTTTCATCACACACCTATTTTGAAAATAAATCACATTTCAAAAAATATGTGATCATTGGCTTTCAACCTGTATGGTTTAACTTTGTCATACCCTCCAGAGTGATTTTTGAAAAATTAATTAAAAAGAAGAAATTCAAAATTAAAACTTGTACTTTTTTAGGCTAGAAAATCAAAACTGACTGAACAAGTGAAGCCTGAAATGATCTTGAGAAATCCAAATAGTTTTGGCATTGCCTAATGCCGCTGTGTCAGTACTTAAATGACAGAGGTTCCAAGTAAGATATCAGAACTTGAAGACAAAGCGATTGATCACTGTTGATCTTGAGTTTCTCCTGTATTGTTGTTGGGGCATGCTTTCCCCAGAGTCTTCATTGTCAGATGCACAGTTTTTCTGGAACAAGCCTGACCAAGTACGCGGAGATGGTAATTCACTTGTTCAGTAACCTGCCACTTGCAAGGAAAGGAGGAGAATTGGCTAGAGCATAAAAGTTGCAGCTTTGATTGGCTACTAAAAAGACCATCAAACAAATTTATGTTGCAATCTGTAATAAAACCAATAGAACATGTGTCAATTGATTTGACAAACTGATTAGTCCCCACAAGAAAATACTTACAATATTCAATTCACCACAAAAAAACTGCAAAAGTCTTGCTGGCAGTTGACATGCGCTATTGAGCCATGTCAATTAAGTTGGTGCAACTTAAATCCCAGCAAGCGCTCTGATTTTTTTGTGGTGAGCTTGGTGCTTTTTTTCAATTCGCTTGTAGCTGTGTGTCATCATCCTCATCCAAGATGCTATTGGATCTGGAGTCTAGGGAAGATTCATCAGATCTTCCATTTCAATTTTCATGATTATTGGGAGCGGCATCTATATTTATTTGATTATAAGTTGGAGTTTGAAAATTTCCCACCAGCCTGTATCTAAGATGCTTGTAATGAAATGGAAGGTTTTTGAGCTGCTACCTCCAGGAAATCTGGAGTAACTTTTTTGCATAAATGTATGTACAAGCCTGATCTCTAGGACCCACACAATCTTGGGCCTGTTGCAATTCATTGAAGATTGATAAGCACATTCATTCCAAATTCACAATTTTTTTGAGCTCACATCTCTGAGGAATACATTCTCCCATCCTTTGTGAAATTTTTGATCATGGGAAGACAGATCCAGGAAGCAGATTGGGATGAGAATGTCAAGCATAGAAGGCCAGCCAAATTTGTTCTACTGTGGATTTCAGGCATGTGGAGCCGGGCTTGTATGTTTGGATAAAGTATATTGTCCTCATTTTTGCCTTCTTCTTGATCCTGCTGATCCTGCTTGTCCATGCCATCAGAGAATCCAAAAAGTGCAGTAGTTTGAGTATTCATTGTGTATGTATATTACAGCTTGGTGGTAAATTAATCAAATAAACTTGTGGCATTGATTGGAAATATATGTGTTGTGTTAAAAATACATTTTTTTAGATTGAAAATAAAAAAATACAAAAACCAAGGTGTGGGGTTGACAGATCAAACACAGAGATGTGGTGGTCTGAGAGTGGTTGCAGAAAATTTTACTTTATTGAAAGGAAACAACAACCCAAAGAATTGAGGCTGAAGTTTCAAGTTTTGGAACTTGCTGCATGTTGCAGCACAAAAAACCCTTAACAATCTTGTACTGCATGTTTTTGATCTCTATATAAGTACCAGAGCTTGAAATTGTCCAACTCAATGCCGTCTGACGCTCCAAAAAAGTTCCATTTTTTGGGCTCCACTGGGCCCAGATTCATGAAATCATGAACTTTACAAGACTTCCAAGATTGATATGGAAGCCTTTCATGAGATGTTGATTTTGTGAGAGGAAAATGGCACAGAAACCATAGGAATCTTTCCCACACCAAAAGGCAAAAATTTCTCCTCCCACATTGTGAACCTTTGTGAAATTTAGCTGCACTTGCTTCACAAGTGGCGGTGGTATCCAATATAGCACATGTCACCGGCCCGCTGATGGAGGGGCCTGTGCTCAACTAGATTACAATCCTTGCACGCCCGCGTATGGATGAAGGGGATAGGCAGCAATTATAAAAAGCTCAATGCAGGCCACTTGAACCATTTTTCATAGTTTCTACCTTTCACGCTTGGTTGCAATTAAAAAGTTGCGTTGCTAACCCAAACTCTCCCTCTCTCTACATAGCTCTCTTTATCTCTTTTGTATGTATCTCCGTTGGTGTCACACTCTGTTGTTCGCACCGGTGGCGGTGGTTGTTTCAACTTGTTCGGCCAGTTCAAGCTGTAAATACACAAAATACAGCTGACTAACGGAAAAAGAAAATGTAATTAGAAATAATCATGAATGTGAAACAGAAATGGTCCACCATTTAAAGTGAGAGAAACGATCCGAAGGCTACCTCTCTATATGGCGGATTGAATCTTCAAGTCTTAAATAAGCTTGACCGTGCCTCGGAGCGGATAATCCAGTCAATCGACCGGGCCTGTACTGCATTGAGCCAACCGCATATCCAGGTTGATCTAACTACACACACATTTCGAGACTCAGTCGGATGTACCAAGCACGTAACCAAGTTCTGGCGAGGAGAATAGATGAAGGTTGGAAGAAAATTGGATGGCGGGAGGGGTCCCATCGCCGGTTGGTTCCTCCATTCGTGTGACTTTTGCATCACGGCCTCATTTCCTTGGACCGACGGCGGCCACCAAGCAAAAGCGCATTGTTGGATCAACTCCCATGTTTTGGTTCAATCAATGTTTAACTGGTCCAGCGGTGTACCTCACCATATTATGTAATTCGGAGACAAACGCCATTTAATGCGTTCCGTAGCGGCAGTCTTCCTTTGGAACTGAGCTGGATCTCATAAGCACCACCCCGGCGCTAGACACGACCTCAAAATAGCTTCGGTTTCAGCTAAGATGATTTCTTGAACATATCTGACCTTTGTAGTTGCCTAGATAAAAAACAATCGCCTTTTATTCCTTTGTTCGTACAAATCCCACTCTCCGCCTACTTTTCTAGCTTTTTTCGTGTCGAAGAGCGTTTTTAACGATGGGCGGTGAACTGCATCTAGAGTGCTAAGCGTCTCTTCATAACATGCCGATGATTCTGTCTTTCAATCCTTACTCTCTTTCCTCACCAGCATAACCTTCATTAGAGTCAGACCACCAGAAAAAAAAGAGGATACGCGAAATTCTAGGCGCTTACATCATGAGATCGTCAACAAATGCACCAACCACCTGTTGTTAGTAAGTCTCACCAGTTCCTTTTTACCGCCAGTTACCCCGGAAAATCATCGACCGCTCACATCCATTTCTGCTGTGTGGGCGATCTCGATGAGGCCTTATAATCTGTAATCGGTGCGGTAAAAAAAGCTGGGCAGGATGCGGTCTTCACATCAACGAAGTCATGAGAGGCGTGAGTTTTCACTAGGCTGGCTCTGCGCCGTGTTCTTGTTAAAAGTTTTACATCCGCTGCCAGATACCCTATGAGGAACGTTGCCGCTGCCACAACAATCCAAGAAAAAGCCAATAATGGTTCGTTGGGCACCTTCAACTTCAGAAATGCTTCTTCAAAGTCGACATTCAACATAATTCTCCAAAATCAATCATCAAATCTCCAAAATCAATGATCAATCCGATTAAAATCGACTATCATCTCGACCCACTCTTAAAAAATCGACCACCCATCCAAGTTCGAAAAATATGCGGAATTAAAACTTTAATACTTCTTTTTTGATCAACTTTCAAATTTTTGACTCCATAGACTAATTAGACTTAGAACCAGTGTTAATTGATATCCAGGACCGTTATCTATTTCTACAAATTCTCTTGCCTCTAAATAAGCTGGTAAAGCATAAAACTAGCTTTCTTCGACACCGTGGAATGAAATGGAACGTGATGTTTTTTGTTTGTTTGTATTGAAACCTGACCGAGTTGCTATCAGTTTTTTTAAGATTTCCTCACACATCAAGTAATACTACATTGGTAGTTTCTTTCACAAGTTTGCTCAAAGACTTACTCAATCTAAGATGGCCCAATTGAATGGATTCAAATCAAGCCTCTTAATCATATTTTTGGATCAATTTTTCAAGAATTAACTGAAAGTTTGAAGTTTTTTGGATGAATTAGAAACATTTCTCTCTCATAAAAGATTGTGTGTGCTTTTTGTAACAGACATATGGCAAATTTATGAGTGGTCACTGTTACTTGAAATCCTGTCTTATGGGTAAATTTCCCCTTCAACCTGTATATCCTTACTCCCAAAAAATCCAGTCTTGGTTATTAGGGTAATGTTGACTTCGCCTAACAACATCCTGAATTCCTGCAGTTGTGTTGTTTTTCATTTCAAAAAGGACGAGTGGTATGCTGAGATAAAGGCAAAATCTTTGTCAATTTTTGATTGGTATTTGACACACAACCCACCTGCTTTGAAGTTTCAACCAAGCCGAGGTCGCTGACTTCAATCAGACAAGATTTCGACTTCAAATGATGGTCTACTGGAATTTCTGATGAACCAGGGTTTGCACCTCCAATTCTATTGCTGGCCAGATGAGTTGCACATCCAAGACAACCACTGCCATCATGGAGGAATCTTGACAGACTGGCAGACTGGTATGGTCTGTACCAGCGGTCCAGCTAGAATTACACCTTTTACAAAGGTAAAGGTGGTACTTGTGGGTAGGTACCATCTGTACCTTTTTCCAATGATAAGTCTTTCTTGGACAAAAGTACAGACCATACCAGCTGGCCACGGAGTAATTCTCCTTGGCACAGAAAGAGGTATGTGTTAGATTGAATGAATGCCCCAAAGTGTCTCAAAATTCCAGTGTTGGTATTCATATGTTTTATCATTTTGAATCTAGTACAATTTTTCATAGTGACTTTGTTGCAGTTGAGCTGAAAGAAAATAAATATCTGATTTGCTTCCAGTTGGCTCTAAAGCTTAAATATGAGGCTGCTGCCAGTAAAACTAAAAAATATTAAACTGAAGATTTTGTTATGTTCTCTGATCATTTTTATACTATTTCTGGTCAAAGCAGAAGAAATGAAAGGAGGTCAAGCAACACCAAGGCAAAGAGTCCAGGACTGGAGGACCAAGCAGGGGTAAATGCGATGGGTGTGAGAGTGAGTGAAGTGAAGTTCGAAGTTTGAAAGTTCAAAGAGGGAATGAGTGAATCAGGAAAAGGAAGTCAAGCGCATGAAAGAGTAATGCCGAAAAGAAAGGAAGACTGGTGAGAGGGTTAATGGTCTTGATTTTGTTTGCATAACTGGAAAGCAATGTGCTATCGAATCTTTGAAGGTTTGGAAAGTAACTTCAAGAGATCACTGAAGATTGCTGAGGGTGCATAGGTGATATCATATGCGACCCGAGGATTAACCAAAAGCTTGAAAGTTGCTGATGGCAAAAAGCATCCTTAGCCGAATGCAAGATCCTGAGTGCTGAGTTCGTCGTATGACAGGTTCCCGGGGTATAAAAGCGAAGGTCCCAAGAGCAATATGGTCCAGAAAACCATCCACAATCATCTATCCCAACCATCCATCTACTACAATCCACATATCCATCAACCACTCCTACTACTACTACTACCAAAACAAGAATGTCCAACCACACTACCCCATCCAGTCCACGACTCCAAAGCCGTCCTACTACCTCATCCATCAAATCACTCTGTTCGAAGGGATTTTTCCCAAATATCCAATTCCTCCCTGTGTGCGTGTACTGCAAGAAGAAGGGTTTTGTATGCAGACAGTCAACAAAGGCAAATGGGAAGGGAAAAGCGGAGAAGTGCAAGCTGTGCCGGGTTCGAAACACCAAAGAGAAAGGTCCGGGATACGGGAGACAAGTGTGGGCCGACCCGAAGACTGGATACACCAGTGAATTGCTGTATCACCGCCGGTTTTGACGGTTCCAGACAAAGAATTGATTGGAATCAAAACATCAAGAGTTGTTGAGGAGCTTTGAAACTGGGTTGAGAAAATTGATCCAACAGGTGAGTGATGGTTCGAAGAATGAAGAAAGGAATTGATGGACCGATTTTTTTTATTTTAAGGGGATGATGCGAGAGCTGAGACAGAAGAAGTGAAAGAAAGAGAAGGAACTAGAAGGGAAGAAGAGATAGACGAGGCTTAGGAAAGCGGTGAGGAAAGTGAGGAAATTGCAAGGGAGCTCGAAAATGCGGAACGGGGAGAAAACGTTGAAGGATTGGCACAAAAAAGGTGTCGAAGTTCGGACGAAGACAAAACCGAGTCCGTTGAGGTTGTTGCCAAGAAGCCGAAGATTCAAATTCTGGTGTCACCCGAAGTCAAGAATTCTCAACTGCAACCAAAATCGTGTGAGATCTGGTGGGTCTTTCCAGGGGGTTTTTGGTAACGGACGAGTTAGAAATTGACGAAGGATTTCCAAACCATGAGCAAGAAGTAGGCAGGTCAAAGGAGAAGGGAAAGGGGAAAGAAAAGGAAGTGGAAGTGCCACAGGAAGAGGAGGGAGAAGGGGGGGTGAAGTGGTCATTGGACGGCGAAGAAGAGGTTGAAGTCAATGGTGGAAATCAAGGCCGAGGTCGCAGGAACAGTGGCGGCTCTGATGAAGATGGTGCTGAAAGGGGCAAAGGAGGAGGCGAAAAAATTAAGAGAGGGGTTAAGAGAGAAGTTTGAAGGATTGTCAAAGAAAATGGGAAATATTATAGAAGAAATGTAGATTGTTTATTTTTTTATACTATTTATATTATTTTATTTTTCTTGTGAATATTTGAATTTTATTAGATTTTTTATTTTTTATTATTATGAGAGAAGAGAAAGTGAATCAAAGAAAAAAGAGAAAGTGAGAGAAAAAAGAGAAAATAATGTAAGAAAAAAGGAGAGAAGAGAAGGGAAGATTATGGTCAAGGTTTGAGGGGATAAGAGGAGTGGAAAGCTTTGAGTAGGTCAGGACAGTTCATGAGATTTGAAGCTGGTTCCCACAATGTGCGATCAGTGTCCTCCATATAACCAGACCATTCAATTAAGTATTGGATTTTACCACACCTTTTCCGGGAGTCAAGAATTTTGGACACTTCCCATTCAAGATGATCTTGAATTTTGACAGGCTCTGGAGGAGGGAGGGATTTACCAGGGAAAGGCAAAACAGAAGGGGAAAGAAGAGAGACATGGAACACTGGGTGGATGCGAGACCGAGAAGGGGGAAGCTTGAGTTGAAAGGCATTCTTCTAAACAATTGATTCAATTTTGAAGGGGCCGAATTTTTTCTCTGAAAGCTTCTTCGAAGGTCGGGTTGATCTGATGTTCGAGGAGTCAAGCCAGATGAAGTCGGAGTGGGTCAGCGGCAATCTTGTATCGTTTGTTGGTGGTGTCAAGATTCTTCTTGATGTCTTGCTGGGCAGAAGTGATTTTGGCAAGGTAGTCGGCAGCGGGCTTCGAATTGTCCATCTGGATGTCGTCCATACAAAGTGAAAAAGGGAGATTACTTCGTGGCCAAGTGAGTCGAATTGTTGTAAGAGAATTTGGCCAAAGTAAGACAGGAACTCCAGTCATCCTGCTGGTAGTTGACCACCATTCGAAGATACTTCTCCAGGATCTGATTGATTCTTTTGGTTTGGCCGTCTGATTTGGGGTGATATGCAGTTGAAAGATTTTGAACAATCTTGAATTGATCACACAAACCAGACCAGAAGGCGGAAACAAAAAGGTATCCTCTATCCAAAACTATGTTCGAAGGCAGGCCATGTTTGTAAAACACAAATTCGACAAATAGATTAGCCAAGTCTTCAGAAGTGGCTGTTGTGTGAGTTTTGAGAAAGAGGGCCATCTTTGAAAAGCGGTCCACTATGACTAAGATTGTGTCAAAGCCATTTGAGAGAGGCAACTGCCAAATGAAGTCCATTGAGAGGGAATCCCAGGGCCGAGGGGTTGGAGAAGTCCGAACTTCTTATGACGAGGAGTTTTGTTTTGTTGACAAGTGTAACACACTGTGATGTAGTCTTGAATCTCTTTGGTCATCCCAGGAGACAAGTTGTTTAGTTTTGTCTTGGCCGTGATGACCTGCGAGGGGAGAGCCATGGCAAGAAGAAAGGATTTCAAGCTTCATGTTGGTGTTGTCAGGAACATGCATTCGCTCATCGTGGAGAAGAAGGCTGGTTTGATCATCCAAGAAGAATTTATTGTGATTTCTGCCTTTCTGAAGGTCAAGAATGATGGATTTGGACTTGGGATCACTCAACTGTGCAAGACGAAAGGTCTCTACGCGGTCTCCCACCTCATCGGTAGAGATGGTAAACAGGGTCACAGATCCGTCGGGCTGTTCTTTGAAGATTTGTCAGACATTGTCTGGGTTTTTGTTGGCAAATGTCTTCCCTTCAGTAGGGTAGACATCCTCGCATCTGGCAAACTGGAAAGGCGTCCGAGGCAGAAGATGATGACGAAGTTGAATTGACCAAGGAATTCAGCCCATCTGGCTTGGTGTGGGGTGAGGACCTTAGTAAGCATGAAATACTTCAAGGAATCATGATCTGTGATGACTTCGAAGGTAGAAGAAACACTAAAAAGATAGGTGCACCATTTCTGCAAGCAGAAAATAATGGCAAGGAGCTCTTTATCATGAATTTCATAATTGAGCTCGGCAGCCTTGAGTTTGCGGCTCTCGAAGGCAACAGGGTGCTTCGAGGAAGCCACTAGAGCTTCGGAAAACTGTGATAGCATAATCGCTGGCATCAGTTTCCACTAGGGTGCGGAAAGAACTGTCGAAGTTTCAAAGGATAGGAGCAGTCGTAAAACAATGCTTGAGTTCTTAGAACTCTTTGCGCGCTTGCTCAGTGAAAACATAAGGAGTATCATTTTTCACAAGCACGGTCAGGTTCGTGATGGTACCAGCATAATCCTGAATGAATCTGCGGTAGAAGTTGGCAAAGCCAAGGAAGGATTGAACAGCTTTTACTGAAGTGAGATTGGGCCAATCCAGAATACGCTGAACTTTGTCCTGGTCCATGGTAAGACTGGAACGGTTAAGAACATAACCAAGGAAGGTAACTTTGGTGGCATGGAAAACACACTTGGTGCCTTTCGCATATAGATTAGTCTTGTGAAGTCTTCGAAGGACTTCCTTGACATGATCTACATGTTCAGTGCAAGAGCGTGAATAAATGAGGATGTCGTCCAGATAAACAACAACACACATGTTGACCAAATCTCCCAAGATTTCATTCATCAAGGCTTGGAAAGTGGCAGGAGTGTTGGTTAAGCCAAAAGGCATTACCAAGTACTCAAAAGCACCATCATGGGTATTAAACACCGTCAAATATTCATGGCCTTCAGCTATCCTGATTAAGTGATAGGCACCTCGAAGGTCGATTTTGGAGAAGACTTGAGTGTCAACAAAAGTGGTGAGAAGATGGGACATCGGAGGAATAGGATAAGAGTTCTTTCTAGTAACCGCATTTAGTCTGCGGTAATCCACACAAAGCTGAAGGGAACCATCGGCTTTGGGGACGAAGAGAACAGGAAAACCAGTTGGTGAAGAACTGGGTCAAATGAAACCTTTTTCTACATGCTCTGAAATGTAGTCTCAAAGAACTTTGTCTTCGGGCTCCGACAGGCGGTAAATAGTACCTTTTTTAGGAACTGGTCCAATGAGATCAATGTGATGATCACATTTTCTTCGAGGAGGAAGTTTGTTGGCCAGAATGGAAGAGAACACTGATGCAAATTTGTGATACTCAGAAGGGATTGTTGACAAAATGGTTTTGAGATCTGCTGGTTCTTCGTTGAAGAAGTCGCCTTCAAAGACTTCTTGACGGGAGCCAGTAGTGATTCTTCAAAGTAAAACTTCTTTAGTTTCGAAGAGAAACAAGTCAGGGGAAGAATCATACAAAACAGATGATAGGAAGGTGGAGGGGTTTCCGGATGAATGCATATCATCAGGAAGAGAGCCATTGCTTGACAAGGCAATGAGAGACATCAGGCTGACGTGGTCCTGAAGGGAAGAATAAGGGATTTCACTGGGACTGGGTAAAGGTTTAGTTCGAGGGTTAATTACTCCCTTAGACCAATCAATATCTGGGTTCCAGTGCAAAAGAAAATCATGACTGAGTATGGCGTCATCCTGCCCAGTCGCACCTATGATTAAACATTCCCAATCAAAATTTTGATAGGAAGAAATGGTGAAGGTCCATGTAATTTTCTTTGAAAGAAATTGCATGGGTTTCAAAGAAGAATGGGTTTTTCCAAAGGAATAGTAGAAAGGGAAAAGGAATCTATCAAACTCTGGCTGACAAAGGAACGTGTAGCTCCAGAATCAATAAGAATAGAGTAAGGTGAACCATCTCAAAACAGAATCAATCTGAGTTGATTCAAGACAAGTGTTCTCAAAGAACAGATTTTGGACTCAAAAGAAAGAGGAGAAAGTGGGTCAATTGGGTCAATGGCACTTGGGGTTTCATAGTAGTTGTTATTACCATTATTGCAACAACTACTCAAGCTTTTCCCGACTGACGGGAACACTTAGGACAATCATCTACCTTATGAGGACCACCACAATACATACACAAACCATTCTTCATCCTCCTTTCCTTCTCGCCAGCCTGAAGATGTCCATCCGTCAAAATTTTGGTGAATTCGGAAGGGAGCGGTTTTGAAGAAGATTGCCCGGGGTTGTTGGAGTTCAAAGGTCAGTGAGAGCCGTCTTTCTTTGGTTGAGCGGGGTGAGAGTTTTTGTGCCCTCTTTTTTTCTGACGTTTGTGGTAGCGCACGTCGATGTGAAGTGTTGCATCAGTGAGATCTCAAAGACTGAGGATCTTGTCGGCATTGTTCTGGAAGAGGAGGTTGAGGATGCGGGAAGGGAGGCCTTTGCAGAAATGGAACATCAAAGGTCGGTCACCCCAACCCGGAAGACGAGATTGGAGGGCTCAGAAACTAGCAATGTAGTTCGAAGCATGGTCCGGCTCCTTCATTGACAGATTTTCAAGTCAATGCTCAGTGGCTCAAAGTTCATTGGGGTTGCCGAACAAGGTGGCAATTTGAGCTTCGAACACAGCCCAAGAGTTCATGAGGGAGTCTGGGGAAGAGTCTTCAAGAACCTCCAGATAGGGTTGAACCCAGTCAAATGCCTTGCCTGTAAGGTAAGAGGAGGCATAGATGGTGCGAGAACGGTCATTGGGGAAAGTGTGAGGGTCATTCAAGAAGATGAGTTTGCATTGCTGCAGGAAGATGCGAAGTTTGGCAGGGGAGGCGCCATCAAAGGAGTCAGGCTTCTTCATCTCCGGAGTGCGGAAAGCGGGTCGAGGGGCAGGTTCTGCTGGAAGGGGAACTGCGGTTTGGCCCACAATGGTGGCCAGAAGTTGGATGGCTTTGGCAGTAGGGGCCAAAGTGTTAGCAGCAGGTTTGGGATTAAGGACATTCTGAGGACCCAGAGTGTTGAAGTCCTCATCATCCGGGAGATCTCTGTTGTCCTCCTCATCTTGGCCGGATTGACTGCGAGAGTCTGAGGAAGAGGGAGGGTTCTGGCTGTCGGGGCAACGGCCATGGCCAGTGTTGACATTGGGAAGATCCAGAACAGGCGCGCCAGGATTGATGTTGGAGCTGGGAGTCAGGTCAATCCTTGATCGAGAGGAGAACTGTCTGTTCGGAGAGCAAGGAATGTTGGTCATCTTGAATGAAGAGAAGTACAGGGAGAAAGAGGGTTTAACGACTTAAGTAAAGGAGTAAAGCTGGATCAAAATAAGATACTGTCACATGGCCTCTTGTACAAGAGATGGGTGGGCACTATTTGAAGGAAAAGAAAGGAAAGAGATAGCTTTCAAGAGAGGACTGACTATTCAAAGGTCTTCTTTGTTTTGAAGAAGAGGGACTTAGAGTAGAACACTGAAAGGGTTCGCAATGAGAAGGCTTGAAGAAGGCTGAATCAAGTTATGCTAAAACTATAATCTTATTTTGATGAGGAAAGATGGAAAGCATGGAAGCAGGCAGCTTATATAGTAAATACAAGTGAGGCTACAAAGGTATGACATAGGTTCAAACAAGATGTGAGGTCATAGGGTCAAAGCAGAAGAAATTAAGGGAGGTCAAGCAACACCAAGGCAAAGAGTCCAGGACTGGAGTACCAAGCAGGGGTAAGTGTGATGGGTGCGAGAGTGAGTGAAGTGAAGTTCGAAGTTCAAGGACTGTGCATCAAAGTTCGAAAGTTCAAAGAGGGAATGTGTGAATCCAGAAAAAGAAGTCAAGCGCATGAAAGAGTAATGCCAAAAAGAAAGGAAGACCAGTGAGAGGGTTAATGGTCTTGCTTTTGTTCACATAACTGGAAAGCAATGTGCTATTGAATCTTCAAAGGTTTGGAAAGTAACTTTGAGAGATCACTGAAGATTGCTGAGGGTGCATAGGTGATATCATATGCGACCCAAGGATTAACCAAAAGCTTGAAAGTTGCTGATGGCAAAAAGCATGGTAGAAAAGCATCCTTAGCCAAATGCAAGGAAGATCCAACTGCAAGATCCTGAGTTTGTCGTATGTCAGAATCCAACTTATTACCAGCTTGGCATTCACAGGACCCAGCAAAAATTTCAAGCAAATAGCTCTTGTCAATGATCAAGTGTTTTTTTGGGTTAACAATTCCCAAACAAAAAAATCTGAATTAGATCAGCCACTCCTAAACATTACGTTGCAGGTGTTGCAGATACAATTCTTGGGAGTCATTTAACCAAGGCCCAACTTACAGGGCTCAAAATCCAGCCCAGTAATTGATTTGAGAGTTCTTTATGTGGGTTTCCTCCACCAAATTTCAGTTTTTTTCTTGATTTTGGCCTGAATGGAATTGTGAAAGTGGACATCTATACACAATGCTACTGCCTGCATTATTAGCTGGGTTGATGGTATCTAGGTTTAACTGGGATACACTCAACCCAGTTAAACTTGGTTTCACTCCACCCAATGAAATATAAATCTAAGGTAGCTGCTACCTTGGATTTATATTCCATAGGTTGGAATCCAACCCACTTTAACTGGGTTGAGTGCATCCCTGTTTAACCAGGATAACCTCAACCCAACCAACAATGTTGGCAGTGATTAAGTAAAGAGAGATAAGTTTTATTTATTTATTTCAGAAATTGTATTGAGATAATAAACTGAAAGTTCAACAAAACAAAAAAGGGGTGGAGGGAAGAGACGGGAAGAAAGAGAGGGATTAAAAAAAGGCACCAACTGATCGAGTCACAAGAGTCAAAAAAAGGGAAAATCAAAGTTATAACCAAACAATAAAAAAAACTGGTGAGGATATGTGAAAGAATCATAAATGAAGAAAGATCAACTTGTCTGGTTTTGGATATGAAGACAACGATGAAAGAAGTCATGGACATTCAAAAGGGAAAGAGACAAAGGTAGAGAAGAAGACATCGAGCGCGTCCAACACCTGCCGGACTTTCCCATGAATCTGACTCCCATTCGACAAAAAGAATGTGTTGAAGGGAAAGGGTGATGTAATAAAGACAGTGATCTTACATTCAAGTTCACCGTGTCGCTGTGCCAAAAGCATGAGAAGAGAGAGAGGGTTTTGGTGTGATGGGTGTTGTGATTGTGAGGCTGGCCGGTAGCCTCAGGGAGCCACGGAGTAGTATGAGAAGAAGAAAGGGGAGAGAGGTCGGTCACGGAGATCTGGATGGAGGGTAGATGGATGGAGGAAGATCGGAAGGGACAGAGCGTGGTCGATCCACGTCGGCTTCTGGACTTCCACCAAGCTCTTGGTAATTTTTTGTGGACATGAGGACCGCCGGACGGTCGGTTGTCTAAACAAGACGACCACGAAGTCGAGAGGAGAGGAGAGATGAGCGCGAGTGCCTCCGGGGCAAAAAGGAAAATTGATGGGGGGAGGATCGCCAGAAAGGCTCAAAAGTCGGTGATAGAGCTACTCTGCATCGATATCAAGCTCCGCGCATCATCGTCGTCCCCTCGATAGTTCTTGCTTCCACCCACGCCGACCGGTCCGGGTCCACCAGGAACGCGATAGTCCATGCCAGTGCGGTCGTTCCGACTGCGTCCCGTCAACAGTCGGTCGGCTTGAGAATAGGCAGCCACACTGTCGGCCATACTGTCAGCCACCGAGCTGGTGTCATCGCCGCCTCTCATGCTCCTCGAATCTTGGGATTGTAAATCTTGCGAGATCATCGACGAGGCATAACTGCTTCCCCCCACCCCCACGCTTCCCAGACCCCCTCCAGCTCGCTTGCTTCCATTCGGATAGCCCATACTCCGAGAGATCGGAAGGCTGAACGGCGGTAAGCCAGATGCATAAGTCGCTTGGGATCGAACGGATTGAGCATCGGATGGGATCGAAAATGAGTCAACGGTCTTATAAAACGATTGATCGAAGCGAGTGGGGGTACTGGCGCGACCTAAACGAAAACATTTTCATCAGCTTTGTGCCCCGCGCTAAGTGATAAGCATCCATCAATTGAATTTACCATTCCTGCCATAATTAAGACTTGGAGGTTCTCGCGGGTTAGGCTCAAAACGATTGACAGGAAGATCAGCCCGATCGAGCGGTTTCCTAGGTTTGGAAAGCTGGACCAAGCTGGGTTGGAGGTTATTCAATGGGCCTTCGACCAAGCAAGACTTTTCCTTGTAAGCGGTGAGAAGGAAATGCCAAAGCGCATGCTACAGATACCACCCAAAAAAGAATCAAGAGGGAAGTCACTCAGATACACCTTTCTTCCTTCTTAGATACAATGATGGATTATGTGCATACCTTGCTCAACACTTTGGGATTGCCTAGAACAACCACACCATACTTGGCTCTCGTGAGTGCAACGTTGAGTCGCCTGGGGTCATTGAGGAAACCAATTCCTTGGTGATCGTTACTTCGAACGCAACTGAGGATGATGTAGTCCTTTTCTCGGCCTTGAAAGGCGTCGACACTGGCGACCTCGATATCTTTATAAAGATCCTTCTTCAAAGTTCCATTGGTTTGCATGTAGGTGACGATGTATGAGCGTTGGCCCTCGTATGGGGTGACGATCCCGATCTGGCTCGGAAGAACGCCAGCTTTGAAGAACCGAGTGACAACTTTCTCTACATTAGATGCCTCGGTTCGGTTTAAGAACGAGGTACCAGAGGATGATATTTCTTCCTGGCCCAAGTTACAATGGAAACACATCGGCGTAGCCGGTTGCGGCCAAGGAAAATCTACGTTTTTCTTGATTCGCTCGGGTGCAGTGACCCCATTCTGCAAGGAGCCTTCATAGAACATGTTCGAGGGAAACTCCGAAAGACAGGGGTGCATTCGATATTGGACTTGCAGCCTAATGGGACGATTACCCAGCAGCACTAAGCGTTCAAACATCGACTGAGTCAACCCAGCCCGCGCCGCTTTTTTGTTCATGATCGTCGGCCCGAGTTGTTGATGATCACCGACCATGACGACTTGTTTAACTCCCAGAGTCAATGGAATCATACATTCCGGTTCAGTCTTGAGTGACAAAATAAAAAGGTGAGTTTGAATGAACTGCTGCTTGTGTTGAAAAATTTAATCAATTTTACATACCGCTTGAGTTGCTTCATCTATCAAGACCGTCCGGAATTTCATTTTGGCCAATCTAGGATCACCTGCTCCCACACATGTACAGAGAATCACATCAGCGGTGGCCAAGATTTCCCGTTCGCACAACCGTGTAAGGGATTTAAATCTTCGTTCATCGGTACTACTCAATTCTCCTTGTTCAGCTTTGAGCTGAATGAGTTTTTGGAGATCGGGATGAGTGTCATTATTGGCTACTTGCTGGTGAAGGGTGAGATATTGAACAGAGCTCTCGATTGCTTCACGCGATTTGGCTTGAACTCTGACGACTTTGAGGCCAGTCATGTGTATTTTTTCAGTTAACTGATCAACTGCCACGTTAGAGGGTGCACAGACAAGTACTTGACCCGGATTCATCTTGCTCAAATGGTAGACCACCGAAGCTGAAGTGACGGTCTTGCCCGTACCGGGAGGTCCTTGAACTAAGCTTAAGGGTTTTTGTAAAACACTTTTGACAGCACTGACTTGTGAGTGGTTTAGCTCTGGAAGGTTGGGGGCGGAAACCCTGAGGAAGAAAAGGCAGGCTGATGAGTAACCTTATGCCACCAAGCAACGACTGATAGAAGTTTCTCACCGTTTGGGCATCTGGGTTCTGAGCACTTGGGGGACGGGGGCTTCATGTCCTAATAACTTGCGATATATATACCCACTAACACTTTGATCATCAACTGCAAAAGTCTTCATGGCCATCTGCATACGGTCGAACGATGTTGATTTCCAAACAAAATCGACCGAAAAGTTGACGGTCAATTCATGTGGCACACCCTCGTTTCGTCTCAACTCAAGTGCTACTTCATCAGATTGATCTAAAAAGAAAAAGAAAAAAGACATCCTGCATCAATGCGATTGTAGAAAATCACCAGAAAAAAAAGTAGGAGGCAATTCGTAACCAACTGTTTGGGACCTTGATTACGTGACCAGGGCCCTCCCAGGCTTGCTGAAGCTCCCCAGAATATCGTAAACGCAGTTCATCGCCAACGGCCAATCTGACTTCCCCACTTTCTAGTTTGGGGAGATAAAAATATGCAATCCTGGTATATGTAACAACGGATCAGCGCATGAGAGTTCAAGAGGATACAGAAAGAAGGAAAACCGAATTGACAAAAGATCTCTGGTAAAAGTTTTAGTTGGCGTACCTTTTTTGATTCAGACCCATGTCCCATCGAACCGTGACATCATTCTGGGTGAGACTTTCCTTCAACTTCCGATCGTAATCACTTTCGATCTTGACGAGTGGACCAAAGATGTTTTGATACTGATAGGCATCTTCGTATCTTAACAGGATGGGCTGAGGTTCACCCTCGCCGAGTGTGCCGTCCCGTTCCAAGTCGTCTAAGGTGGCCATCGCGTTCTCCTTCCACATTTCCTCAAGTCTGGTGATTTCACGAAAGCCGACTGGCTTGGAGCGGACCACCTCTTGCTCGTCGGGAACCTTGACTAGCCATGAGAGGAATTGACGATCTTCGATAAGCGGGGACCATTGGGATGTATCCCAGACCAGATCGCTCTTCGATGAAGGTGTCGAGGCACACGGCTGGCGACAGAGTAAGACGACCACCGTATCTGACTTGGCGGGAATAAAGCCTAGGGTAAAAACGTTCTTCGATCCACAATTATAACACTCTGGTGTGGTTTCACCTAGTGGACCATCCGCATGAAGGGTGACCTCTTTATGTTTTGCCCTTACGAGATGGTTGACGATGTGGGATCCAGTTGAATGAGCACCTGGTCCGCCACGCGAGTTGCAGAACCACTTGGAGCAAATCAGACACTTGACAACCGACGAGGGGGAATGAATGCCGCAGTAAGCACAGGCATGACTGGGCAGCTCTCGATTGAGATCGTCCAACACATCTTCAAAATCAGGCTCGGCCTCGGCCGGGGCAAAATTGGATGAAGGATCGGCCGTCGAATCTGAGTGTGATTGATGGTCATAATTGGAAGAGTTGTTGGCATTTTGACGGTTTCGAGTAGGTTCTGGATTAGCATCTAGCAGACTGAGTTCGTCAAAGTTGATATCATCGATCGTCGATTGGCTATCACCTCCGACTTGGAGTCGATTCACTTGAAGGGCTTCCCGAGTGCTACCAGAGGCAAGGGACAGACTGTCGTCTTCGTCGTGGGCTGGGTTGTAGCTATATTCACTAGCACCTTGTAAATGTGAGAAATTCTCCATTGGAACAGATCGACTTTAGAATAGCAACTATAAATAGTCGAATGTAAGTGAGCCTTCAGGATGTTTTGGAGTGGTAGATAGCCAGAACTGGAAATGGTACTCAACTGTTTCAGTATGTTTCAGTTTTGTTTCTTGAAAATCAGTAAACACGCCTGTGACTAAGGCTGCGATCCGGCCCCCCGGGTCCGGGTTTGCCCTCTCCAGAGATCCGACCCAAGCATATCCGGCTCCGATGCCGGGTATCCGTCAGATCTTCACATCTTTTTTGAATTCTGCGCTCCTGAGCAAGTACTGAAGAAACAAGACTCCCGGAGGCGGTAGGATGTGCCTTGCAAAGCTTCAAGTGGTCGACGAAAAAGGACCCACTATGTAAGATAAGAGTATGGCCAATCACTTGTAGCGCTGTCATTGGATAAGTGAAGGAAGGTCAAATACCGGTGCAATCACAAAGTTCTTACAGAAGGGAAAAGTCCCAAAAAAATGACTGCAACTCCTTGACCTCTGTAGTTTCTTGCCTTTTCATGATCTATTGCAACATCCCTTTCCATGGCATCATTCAACATGAAGATTTTCAAAGACTTCTTTGTCTTATCAATCAAGACACAACATTACTCCTTAGTGGAAAAGATACTCGTGCTGCATTCATATGGCAATCTTTCCAGAAAGGACAACAAGTTATCTGGCATCAGTTCTGTGGACTTGAATCTGGAATAAGTGTGAAATGTGTTGGAATATCATTTTTTCTGCTGCCAGTCTAATATACCGCTTGTCTAGCTGTCTTCTGGCTGTCTCAGCCTTGTTTCTCACCTTCTACTCTGATCCAGAGTCTATTCCCTAATTCTGTACCAGCATTTTCTTTCTTCCAGCTGTACTGTTGAAATTAGGAGTCAAGAAGGGAAAAAGTTGGAAGAACCAAAGTCAGAATTATCTGAAGATAAGGACCATAAATGTATTCAAAGAGGCCAATGTGTCTTTGTGAATTATTCACTGAGGTGGCTATGGGGTCGCCAAGTGGAAATGTCTGGTCAAGAACAGATGATTTTCCTTTCTACTCAGTCAGAGACTTTAAAAGACTCCATACAAACGGTTCAAGAAGGTGGAGCAGGACATCATGAATCAAATAAATCAATTTTTATGTAAGTGACTGGAGAGATAGAAGAAAAGGGGAGAGACCATAGAGTGAAAATTCAACATGTACCAACATTGCTATTGATTCCATTCTGCTGATCCAGAATTCTTCATGCTTATACTACCTATATATTATGCTTGTACCAATCAATCTTGTCACTCCCATCTTGCCTCTCTTGTATATCTTTATTTAGTCTGCTGATCTTCTGACTGTAATGAAAAACTTATCAAGTTTGAGCCTCTCAAAATGTTTATTAAAACTTGCTCTTGTGTCCTGACAGGTCCCACACCATCAGCCCCCTTTTCTTGGTCTCTCTCTCTCTCAAAGAGCTGAAAATATGCCAACATGTAACACTAGGACTTCTCCTAGTAATCTATCTATCTATGTTTGGATTTACTGTACAACACAAGATCACAAAACACTTTTCAATCAACTCAATGATCTTGGTTGCAATAGCAATTGAAAGCCAAGCTAATCCTGGAATCAAACTGGGAATTCCATCATCTAGTTGATGTAATCAAGATTTTTGGAATTTTACATTAAACTAAAAGGGAGCCAAGAAATCCCTGAAAGCTTTGCAATGACTAAATTTTCATAATGTAATTAATTGTATGATAACATGTGCATGTCACTGAACAAGGGCCAATGTCCCTTTTTTCAAAATTGTCAAGTACAGGGCTCCCCAAATTTTTCTTGGTGGCAGAGAATCTTGTCTCTGATAAGCACCTCTATATCATGGCTACTAAGATGTCTAACAGTGAGACTCATTTTGACTCCATGATCCTTTTCAGCTAAAGGGAATGTTTGATTGGTTACATGGCTCCTCACAATAAATCCTGCAGCTCAAGCTGGAATAAAAGCTTTCACCAAATGTTACCACCAATGTTGGAAAAAACTAAAAGTCTGCTAGGTATTCTAAACAATCAACCATCTCTAGTTGCTGTGTCTTTCACTGCTTTATACGTCAGTGGCTTTGAAACCTTCCTCAAGCATTCGCTACAAAAAAATCAGAATCCTTTGGTGGAATGGTCAAAGGAATCCTTGGAAAAAATGTCAATGATCTAGGATGTTGTCACAATATGGAATTCAACATTTGACATGCTTCAAAGGGCTGTGCTTGTATGGGTTTTTTTTTTTTTTGGGGGGGGGGGGGGGGGCAAACAATGTGAACAACTGATGTGGGCCCTTTCCTGATGGATGGGGGAAACTCAAACGAATCTGTAAATCCATTGAACCTCTTAACAACAAAAGAGACTGAACCCCAAAGAAGATCTTTTCTCTAATCTTTGGAGTATCTGCTTGATACAAAGCCTGGATGGTGTATGTACAAATTTTGATCACTTTGCTTACTTCATGATTGACATCGTTTATACTGTAAAAAATCTGTGTGGTTTTTTGGTATTGTGGTACTCAAACATGCCTTTACAAAGTATTATGAGCATAAACTCATTCCATCTTCCAATGAGATGCTCGATAAGCTGAGAGGTTAATTTGCATGCTTCAATGAAAAACAAATCAGTGTATGCCTATGCTTTATTCTTGTATCAAAACCACTTATCCCTGAAGCAAAGCCCTCAAAGTAATAAAGAATAGCAAGGGATTCATTCTTTGATAAGTTATTTTTTTGACAGCAATCTTGCACCAGGACCAATCAGTAATCAGTTGATTGCAAGTGGCATATCAAAGTAGGAAATACAAAGACCCCTTGGTACTGTTGGGTGTCTCTTGGAGTCATGTGATCTTTGATTGGTCCTGGGGTTAGTTGAGTCTCAAAATGATCAAGAGAATATAAGGAGAATTGGTGCTATGATCTGGTATCAAACCATTCTTCAGAATGAATGAACGGATATAATAATACACTTTGCATGTAGGTAAACACAGTCTGAGCACTTCAATTAATAAGCTACCAATTCCAAGTGTTGTATTTATGTACAACAGCTTCTTTACCATGGAACTTCAAGGAAAAAAGCGATTTTTTGGTACCTTTATGGTAGATGTTGAATCTGAGTTTATGTAGATGAGAGGTATGGTTGGATTAATTGAGATAACAATGAATAGTTTCAAATTACAATTAGTACATGACAAGATGCAGAAAGGTTTACATCAGGAGACGAACATGAAAAAATAAAAGAGTAAGATACATGAATAACCGGTGCGAGAAATGTGGGAGAAATGACTAGAGAGAAGCGCGAGAACGGGAGCAATCAATCGTCGAAAGAGGGCGCGGGAAAGGTGAAGCGAGCGGCCACGAAGTGGTGGACGATCTCGTCGACGAGTGGGCTCGAAGAAGCCCCAAGAGTATCGGCGTGAGTGGCCATCATAGGCTCGGGCTTTAGGTTGGTCGGGGCGCGGGAAAAGGTGCTGAAGAGATTGGGCGGGGCGAGGAGTGGATACGGGTGTCGGAAGGCCTGAGAGATAGTGACGAGTGAAGTGGACTTTATTAGTTTATTTTATTTTTAAAAAATGTAGCTTGGTCAGGGTGTGTGTGTTGTGTAGATGGACTTACAAAACTGCGAAAAGCGTTGGGAGCTGGTGATGGAAGGGTTAGGCCACTAGTCGGGACAGATCTGAGGGGATGGAAGAGCCCGGAGAGGATGGTAGACGGAGGGGCGTGATGGCGGGAAGTGGAGAGGATCGGTGTGTATCTGGCTGAGGAACCAGCCGTCAAGAGAGGCCTGAAGGTGTTGGTGTTTCGAGCGACGACGGACTGGGGGATAAAAAAGAAGGTGAGTATGATTCTGGTGAGTTATTTGGAGATGTGTCTGGGCTCACTGAGATCCGACGTTGGAAGAAGCGACAGGAACGAATCAAGGATGAAGCGATGGAAGCCATCGATCGAGGTAGTTGTGTCAGTGTGGTTGGTTGGAGAGTTGGCCTTCACTGTTCAGAGGGTGTGATGGTTTGGCTGGCTGAGGACTGGCTGTCACAAGGATGTCAGTAGACTGCTTCTGTCACAAGGCTGTCAGTGGAATGTCACCGGTCTCACCCAAAAATAAGCCAGCCTGACTCAGTGCATCCGAAAACCAGAACACTGATGAACACATTCGATTCGATCACAGACTCACAATCGATCATCTCAGCCTTCGATGACATAGAAAGCTCAGAAGAAGCAAACCATGGACTACTGCACCAACTCAGGAACTGGATGAACGACCCGGATGGTATCCTACCTGAATCTAAACGGTCTTTGCTCGTAAGACATTACATTGAGTCTTTTTGACTGCACAGGAGACTAACTAGTCTTCTTTTCACGCTTGTATAGGCCGACTTATCATTGGACCTCCCTTCCATCATCATAAATTCTATCATAAATTCATCCACCTTAATACTGTCGGGCCCACACCAACTGATCTCGGATGCTAAATTTTGCTTGGATCAACTCGTTCGATATGGAAACTCGAAAGAGATATTCATGGCTCTAACCACTAACATCCTCCAACTCTTGAAAAAAAACTCATCCTCAATTTTCTCCCTCGATCAAACCGAACAATCTGTCCTAAATCATCTCCAATCATTAAGTCATGCAACAAACTTTCAACAGGCTCCCACTGAGTGCTCATTTCTGAGATTCATCCTCGCTCCTCTCTCGACCGGTCAGCACTGAAATCCTCTCTGTAACTTGAATCGCCCGAGTAAACATCCGATGATCGTCGAACGCTAAAGCCTTACATTTACTTTTTTTATCTCTCTCGCTCTTTCGATACGCGACATCATTCCCGGGTGAAAAACGATTGTGGAATGTTACTTGCTGGGGATGTTTTGATGGAACCGGGTGCGTATTTCCAAATTCGTCGCCCATCTTTGCTGGCTTCTCTCATCGATCTCTCTGTTCCGTTTGTGTGCGTGCACCAGTCCTGCTCAACATCCTGCTCAAATCGCGCAATCCATCCGGATTTTTGGATACGTTCTCTCAGTCGCTTCTCGGCCTTTTACATCGACATGGAGGGACACAACTGGCTGACGAACTCGGGTTGGCTCTGGAGATATACCGCGACATCCTGCTCGTTTGTCAGAACGCGGTCTCCCTCAATCACGGGCTTCAGGACAAAACTTGCTTGCTTCTGGCGTGTGCTGCCTCCTTGATCTTCGCTCACCCTTCCAATCAACTACCCCTCGCTAGAGCTTACCTTTGCCATCGAGATCCAAAATGGGTGTCCAGCTTCTCGAGATTTAGTAAAACCCAATCCTCATCGAGAAAGACGTTTGGATCCTTCATCTTCGACCAGGTCTCCAATCCACTCACAAAGATTCAAGAAACTATCTCGCCGATTCTGTCTGATCTGAAGTTGTGTGTTTTGGAAGAAAAAATCACGCAGGTGGTAGAACGTTTGAATACCACTGATACTCTGGGGGCAAATAGTCTAGTGGAATCATTGAATGAATTTGGTTACGATACATTCAGTGGTCAACAGCTCCTGCTTGAGACACAGCAGGGCGCGTTGATGATCCGTGCGCTCGACAGATTCATGAAAATCGGACAAGAAAGATATTCAGATAAGTCAAAAGAAACTAAAGCCACTAAGGAACGAGTTGAAGAACTGTTATCGTCTTCGTTTTTAGAGGCTAGTCTGTTTCTGATTATGTCTGGCGACCATCCGCTTACGGACGAGCTGGGTGGGAAGTTGATCGGGATGGCTTCGGGCGAATCGAACGAGACGAATCGCTTGCTGATCTTTCGAAGTCTTGGATGTCTATTCAACGACTTGGACGGCTGCACCACCCGATTGCAAATCATTTCCAACCTCATTGTCCAACACTCGGACCACCCTAATATCAAGAGCGCGTTGACCAGTCTACTTCGAGAAACCCTCGCCTACCGATCTAAGAATCTTCTCGACCCCTCGTCTTTGTTGGCGGCTTCTGAGCGCAAGATCGGCTGTCAACTCTTGCGCGATATCCTCTCTAAACTCATCGATTCCGTCCCGCTCGACTTGTCTCATGTCGACCATTCATCCATCGACCCTCGTTTCCCATCACCCAATCCACCCGTCGAGTTGTTGTCGTATCTGGTCGAGCGCCTCAATCTGGTATACCTACTGCTCAAGATCGACTCGCACAATCTTGTACGTCTGTCGCCCTGCCCAACCCCTCCAAAAACACATACAAGTAATCACGCATCGTGCGTTTCACCCCCCTTTTTTCTTTTGGTTGGGCTTTTTTTGGCTGGGGTGTGTAGACCGGGATTATGAAAGGCGAATTGAATTCTCGAATCAAAGACCTCGTCATCACACCCGTGTTTCGTTGGATCCAAGACGCCCACTCCACTCACCTTGGAAACTCGGCTTTTGGGCGCTTGGTCGGCTCGGTCCAGTTGGTACTCGACTTATGTATCCAGATCATTAACCGTACTTGATTCTTTCTTTCTCGATTGTATGTATGTCTTGGCGTATCCATCGGTCCTGTTTCTTGTTTCCTTTTACGGAGTTTTATCATTGCGTTTTTTTTTTTTTTTTTTGAGAGAGGGAGAGATGTTGTTCTGTTGGTTAGTTGCATACATCAACATCGCTAGGGCTTTGTTGATTTGTATTGAGAAGTGAGGTTTTTCTTTCTGGGGTGGTCATTGCTGGAGGACTTTATGTGGCCTTAGGCTTCTGCAGGGGCTGCAAAGCCTTTATGACAGGGCTATGTGAATCCAATCTTCCCTGCCAGAAAAATAAAGGCCCCGTTTGGCACCGTCATTAAAATGGGTGTCATATTGAACATTCAATTCAATAAAAACCAAAATGTTGGCAAAAGTGTAACCAAATAGGGTTAAAAGTAAAGAGTGCTGCCTGCTTCATCATTTGTGACATCAGAATTGGGCATGTGAGGCTGTCATCAGCATCACAATATTAATATTACACTTGAAACAGATATAAAGGGTAATAATGCTATTATGGCACTAAAAACAGTCCAATACATCGACTCTTTGTATTTTCAATAATGGAGCAGGAATCCCTTTTTCATTATATACAAATTTTGTTACGTTTGTGCCAACAGTTTGGTTTTTATTAAATTAAATTTTCAATATTACACCCATCTCTCTTCACCCTTGACTATGTGGTGTGAAAAGGTGTTTGATCGTACCCATATGTTGTATCGAGGTGCGACCATGAAGCAATTGTCCGCGTGAAGTTGATCAGCGGGCTCCTTGTGACGTAAAAGCCAATTGGGGGGAACGGCGACATCTGATGATATCTCTTCTTTGGGAGGATCTCCTGCAAGGGGATGTTGCGCCTCGAACCATCTCCATTGTGTCATTGTTGACTAGGATGCTGGCGATTAGTGTGTCTTGTGCTTGGGGGCCATTTCCGGTTGGCTTTGGGTTCTCAACAACTCTCTTTGCTTTCGATCTCGTCTTGGATGGTAGCGTCTTTGCTTTGGCTACTTTGGGCAAGGACGTGACTGGTGTTCCGTCCTCTCCGGTACCTCTGTTGGGGACCAGGGCAGACTCCACCAAAGCTTCCTCTAATGAGTCTCCGGCGCTAACTGTATCTTTGGTAAGAAGATGAAATTCATGACTATTTAGCTTATCGAGTTACGAAGACCTACCTCCGGTGAAGGAATGGTTAATTCTGTTAATACGCATGGTTGAGTTGGTATCCATTGTTGTTGCTGGGAGGGTTTATGTCTGGTAAGGACGTTTAGCACCTTATCATGATTTGACGAGATCTGTCTTATAAGGACTGATTATGAGTTTGTCTGCCTGATACTTGAGTCTGTTTGGAGTTACGAGACAAGCAAAAAAGGAGGTCCAACCGGTGGTACACTCAAGACAAGATGCTAGTACTTCCCAGAATACATGAGATAAGCCTTGAACATATGAAAGTAAAACTAAATCTAGTAGTGATTCGAGCTTGACACAAGTCCTTTGTCACACCCGCGGTCGTCGCAGGGCGCCTCTTGCGAAGCGATAGGGACTTGCGAGTTAGCAAGATTTTTTGCCTGAGAGCCCCCACCAAATTTTGGGGTCACCCACAAATAAACTTCTGCCATTTTTTCCACAAGAGAAAAGCAGCCCCCCAGCAGAACACCATGATAGGCCTTGATCTTGTGCACAAAATGGCCGAATCGCCTAATTTTTGGACCTCAAACCAAAAAAAAAACTCCCTAGATAAAAAATCCTTCCCCTGAAACATTTGCACCATGACACAGTTGTAAATCCATAACTTCCCAATCGGTCAGTTTTTTTTATGCCAGCTCTGTTGATCCCCCAGCACAGATATTTCTTACGACAAAGATCGACATGGATTTAGCTACACACTTGTTTTGGTGGTCTTCATTGACAAATCTGGCGACACGGTGGGAAAGCAACTTGGAGAAGGGGGGAAGGGGTTCTTGGAAAAATTATATAAAAAAAAACAAGAATGCCACATGAATTTGGAAGGCGGCAAAATGCGCACAGGATGCAGCTAGCGCATGCCTGTTCAATGGGATGTGGGTGGGCGGAATTGTGGTGATTTTAAAAAAAATTAAATGGTTTCAAATGACCAAAATATCGTGTTTCTCTCAGGCAAACATTCGTGGATATCTCATAAGCCCCTGCGGGGACTTTGTCCCCCAGCAGGAGCTATGTTAATATTGGTAGTGATTAAAGTTCCTGAGCAAGAAATTGTTTGAGGAAGAGATCATGATCGTACTTCATTATCAATAATTAGTACTATAGTATTGTTATTATTGTCATTTTATATAATAAATATCACTGGGTTGTTTATCCATTGTCATCAGAAGCTGTACAGGTCTACAAGAATATTGATTTGATTGATCTCAGTCTGATTAATGCTACTATACATAGTAACTCAATCTTGAATTTAGCCATATCTTCATAAATATTGATTTTACAATCCCTTCCACATTTGTGTAGTACTTTCAAACTATTTCTAATTTATTCCCCCTTCAAAAGATCTTTTCACCAAATAATATATTTAGTTTCCCACAGAGTCCTGCTTTGTGTTCTGCTGATTTAACTTGATTTTTACTGTTTGAAGCCGGATGTTAACCAAGCTGATAAATGACATAATTGTATCTAACACAAGATAAATTTGTCCCAACATACAAAACCATATTTTCAAACACAGTCATGCATGTATAAGTTACCAAATGATTTATAGAAATTTAGCAATTCAATGTGACATATTTATATTTTGACCAGAAATTTCCCATAACTTTGAACTTTGACAAAAACCAGCACTGGGTTGCTACCCAATTTGCCAAAAATAGTGTAGTGTAGCAATTTTCTTTTTCACCACCAGTGCTGTAGCGTTAGTGGTCCTAGGAGCCGCTACACTGTGCTACAGCCCTTTGTAGCGGGTTTTTAATGCTAACAAGGGCTGTAGTGCAGTGTAGCGACAAACTTTTAGGGGTGCCAGCACTTAGCAATAGTGCTTGAACCTTTAAGAGCTACGGCAAAACCTATAAGTGATTATTGCTAGGCTACCTGCTACTGGTAGCGTAGCAACCCACTGTTGGGAAAACCCAGAATTTTAATTCATTTTCATGCAAGATAAATTACGTTATTTTAGCAACACCACCACTTGATTTTTACTCCTTCACATAGTCCATAGTTGTTCAACAGACATTTCATTACTTCCCTGCTAGTTCCAAACAAAACAGTATGATTCCAGCCATTCAAAATGGATATGCTAGGTTCAAATGACTTGGTTATACTTACAAAATAATGATTACATCATTTTAACCTTGTTAACATGTACATTACATTGGTAACAGGTGGTAACCAGTGATGTGTGGCACCTTTTGGACTATTGTAGTGTAACTACACTAAAATAGGATAGGCCCACTTGTCAAAATGGGTCTCAATGACCTAATGACATTTAGAACAAGTCAGAAAAAACATATAATAAGAAATAGAGCCCCTTTTTGGACTGGTGATACTTGTTACCAATTACTACAGAAACCAAAAGGATTACTTCAGTTAAGTGAGGAGACCAGCAGGGGTTTCTTGGTTCTCCTGCAAAACCAAGCCTCTGAATTGGCACAAAGGGTGTATAATTGACATAAAAGGACCAGCTTTTTTACCACCAATCAACACTGTCTTTATTCACATATAATTTCCAGCCATTACAAGCCTTACAACTATCACCACAGGTGTTTGCTCAGCACCTGCTTGCAAGTGCCATTGCTGAACCAGTTTATAGAGTTGGTTTGGACCCATCAAGATGTTGGTTCCAACTCAGTTGTAATACAATTGTATGTCTGTCACAAGGTGACCAGAATAATACTGTATCTTTCTTGTAGAAATGTATCCCATACCAATACAAAAAATCCAATCATAATGTCTCCTTGATCCCCTCTTTTTTGCCAAAGTTCAACCAGTTTTGACCATTAATGTAGTTTCTGACCTCTGTGTAAACCCATACCCTGTAGGCTGTGCAGAAACAATTTTTTTATTTCATTATGTGTGGGCACAGAAGTCAAAGGGAATTGTGTGAGGTCAAAGATGTTGATACTCCTTTTTTTCTTGGCCAACCCACAATTTTATTCCCAGTGTTTCAAAATTATGGGGATATTTTAACTGACAGAAACTGTCTGCCTTTAAGACAACCTTCTGCCACATAGTTATTGCCAAACTCATGAAAATTGGCCAGGTTTTGATAATAATGTCTCCCTCAAATTGATTTAACACAAGTTATTCTTTTTATTTTTTTCTCTCTTCCAAAGTTTTTTTTCAGACTTTGCCAGCTTGCCTGGGAGCATGACACACAAACATGTCCGCGTAGGTTTGTGTCGCTTACAATGTTTTTTTTATTTATTTCTGACTTCACCAGCTTGCCTGGGACTCGGGAGCATCACAAACAAACGTTCGTGCGTACATTTGCATGTCATTTTTTTTTTTTCTTCGTCTGACTTTGCCAGCTGGCTAAGTTAGAAATAAAAAAAAAACATACATATTAAATAAATAAAAAATAAAAACGACACACAAACGTTTGTGTGTCATGCTCCCGAGTCCCAGGCAAGCTGGAAAAGTCAAAAAAAAAAAAACTTTTGAAGAGAGAAAAAGAATAAAAAGAGGAACATGTGTTAAATCAATTTGAGGGAGACATTATTATCAAAATCCGGCCAATTTTCATTAGCTTGGAAATAACTATATGGCAGAAGGTTGTCTGACAGTCAGAAAATTTCTGACATTCAAAATTTCCCCATAAGTTTGAATCACTGGGAATAAAATTGTGGGTCAGCCAAGAAAAAAAAAAAAAAGATAACAAATGATCATTATAAAGATCCCCTTTTTTTTGAAGTTTGGCATCAGATTAAATCTGCGTCAAATTCTGCATTTGGAATTCATGCCTAGTGTGTTTGAAAAATGATGAATCCAAATTCTGAATTGAATTAATCCAGTTTTGCTTTTGAAAAAGATGTGTGTCCAGTGAGAGTTGGAACTCTAGGTGACTCAACAGCGTGCGTGCACCCAAGTTCTGCATGACTTTTGCCCACCAAAAAGATTCCATTTTAAAAAATTTTCTTGGAGGAGCTATTTAGGATAGAGAAAAAAATTAAACAAATACCTTTCAATCTTCCAAAATTCACATGATAAGTAATAAAAATTTGATTGAACTACAATAACTTACATTTTCTTGGTAAATTATTAAAATTACATGATCATCTCATTCATGATCAACTTTTCAGTCATTTTGTTTCAAAAACTTCCCACATCTTTATGCACACATCTTTTGAGACACAGCAACTGCTTAAAGTATGTCAAACAGGGACAAGGATAGCAAATTTCAACTCAAAATTTCATCTGTGGAGAGATATGAATTGAAAGGAACACAACAAATCAAACTTGGAGTATGAGAACCAAATTGATTCTGCCTTAATTAGTTCATTAGAGCAGGCTTTAATCTTTTTTGATTGTTTCCTGTGTAAATTCTCATGACCAAAGCCAATTATACAAGACCAGAGAAAGATGTTAGGGAAGATCTTGTCACAATTTTTGACACATACTTATATCATTATGATTACTACTGTGAGAACTTATGATGAATATATTAAGAACAAAACCAATAACCCTTGACCTGACGGGCTCAAGCTCAAGACAGCAAATATGGAAGTTCCCCCATCTTTGAATTACCAAAAGGATATATGCTCTTGAAAACATGTATTATTTCATCAGAAGAATGATCCATCATGCCGGTGATCTGATGTATTTTGGAGTCATTCTTCAACTTCTAGCACATTGGAGAAAACCCAAGATGATGAAGCTGAATGTTAGAAAATTCAGAATGGATCAAGTCTGTGCATTGAAAAATAATTCATGTGAGTCTCCTTGGTGAGAAAAAAATTATTCTCATGAAACCTTGCAATGCTGAATTTCAGAAACATTGTTCATTTGTTATTTTCATGGATCTAAAAAAGAGTAAAATTCTCTTAAATAATACACCAGTTAATCTAATCCATGGTTGACTACTTGAAGCATGCACCAGAAGACCATACAAATATATTTTTTCTTGCTGTTTCAAAGTGTCACAGGGTTGAAACCAATATTTATTGACATGTGCTTGTTTATTGTGAAGTTTATCTATTCATGTCACAAGTTATGAAGTCAGAAAAATGATTGATTGAGCTTATGCATGTTCATGACACAAGAAATTCATCCAATATACAAATTTGATTTTGATATATTCAAATGTATCCTGGAATTTTTGGAACATCTTATAACCCCATGATCAATTAAAACACATTATTGCATTGAAAAAATCTTTGTTTCTGCCAAGCAGTTGACATTGCTTTGCAATGAGGTTGTACATGTGTTCTGGAAGAAGTTACACTACTTTATATGGTCAGGGTTGGGGTTGGTTTCAATTTGATATCAGACCATTTTCAACATGACTTCAGAAAGATTCAGCACCAATTCAGCATCCTTCCACAGCCAAAAATTACTATAACTTTGTATGACATGGGCACAACATCCTAAAGGGTTCTGAAAGAACCTGCTTGAGGGCACTTGCATGCAAGTGCTGAGCAAACTCCTGTGGTGTATGTAATGGGCAAAAAGCCTATGCACCAGAATTAAAGCAAAAGAGGTTGTGAGAGTGTGACGAGTAGTCCTAGCAGACTGGTTGAGTTTGACACAAGCACACCTTAAAGCAAAAGAGGTTGTGTGAGTACAAAGAGCAGTCCTAGTAGACTGATTGAGTTTGACACAAGGGCACCTGTGATCCGAGAGGAGAAAGGTGGCTGAGTTTGAATTAAATGAATGAGGGTGAAAATGAAACCATGAAAGAAACTGGGATAAATACAATAGCGGACCTTGAAGCAAAAGAGGTCGTGTGAGTACCACAAGCAGTCCTAGTAGACTGGCTGAGTTTGAAGGAAGCACGTCTAGGATAAAAGAGATTTGAGATGAAGAACACAAACAACAAAGTGAGTTTTGATGAGAACTGAGCTGAAACAAAAGCAAAGAAGAATGTCAGGCATGCCTGTGATCCGACAGGAGAAAGCTGGATGGGTTTGAATTAAATGAATGAGAATGAAAATGAAACAAATAAAGAAACTGAAAAGAAATACAATGAGGAACGGAAGTTGGATTGCGTCATCAGATTCTCAAAGTTTGCGAGTCTCATTAGATTGGGTTCAAACCTAACCGGGATTCTTGGTCATGATGCCGTTGGTGAGAGTTTGTTGAATAAGGGAGCTGAATGACAACCAGCCCAATCATTTGTTTTTAGACCAGGTTGGTTCCTTTTTACCTTTGAATCTTTTCAACTTGAACTTCAGCACTCAATTTTAATATTTGCTTCTATCACCTTTTGGGTGCCTCAACACCAGTCCTGCCCTTCCTGAAGTTCCCTCAGTCTGGAAATTCTAATTGTAAGTTTGTTCCCTTTCTTACAAAATCGCATTGGGAAGGACAAGCTCTTATAACAATTATGCACCAGGAATTGTATTGCCAGTAGTGCCTCTGATATCAAACAATAATGATTTAACAATGCAAAGATGAAAGAACGATTAAGGCGAGTCTACAACAAATGTGAAAAAAGTAGTCCGGAAAGTCTTCATAAGGAAATTATAAAAAAGCGAAAATTCACTGGAAAAAGAAAAGAGATGGACTGTGCGTGTGGCACAAATGCTTGAAAGAAAGATAGATATCCTTGATAAATAGAGATTTACTGCGTGAAGTTCTTTGAGAGCGATTGTATCAAAGAACGTTGTGGATGGATGGATGCTGGTCCCGGGTCCCAAGAATTGCAACCTGCGTGGGTGGGATAGCCGAGAGTTCCAGCAATTGGACCAGTTGGCTCAAGAGAAAAGTCTGCAATCATGGAGAAGTAAAAAGAAGGGGGAACACGATTTCAGAGACCGGCCAATGATGATAAGGCAATGGATGACGGAAAAGAAAAATACAGGGACTGACCATATGAGCCCAACAAGGAGCCGATGAATGAGCTCTCGACTATCCTCTACGTTCAAATGGTGTGTTGACCTTTCTTGAGGATTTGCGTTGTGATGGACGCGACTGATTGTATCTTTCTCCTTCGGGTGGTAAGCTGGCAAGTCGGATGAGTTTGTGGAACTGTAACTTTGGCAAAAAGGCGCCACAATTCTCGGCCGAAACGTTTGGCGAAGCGGGAGTGGTTGGGATGCAGCATTGACTTTTCAGAACGGCTCGTGTGGGGACGGCTTTGGATGATTTCTTCTTGAAACTACAGGTCTTTTTCAGCCTCTGGGATCCCCAGCTGCGCTTCGTGGGTTGAGCTGGGATCTGCGGATACTGTGCCACTTGGATCTTGGCGGGTGACGACGGGGGCAGTTTGAGGTCGAGGTTCAACAGTCTTCCATCAGAGTCAAGCCGGGCGAGAGACGAAAAGAAACTCTAATCAGACTTTCTGCTGACCTTTTGGCTATGAGAGAATGAGTTTTTGGGCGCTGAAGAGTATTCGCCTGCAAAAGAGCGTACTGGCCGAAGAGTGTTAGGCACGTGAAAATCACTGAGTGATGAAGGGCTAAGCTCGACTAATTGGCCCTGAATGGTTGATGATGGGCGAGGATTAGAAACCGTTTTTGTGGGTCGATGGCAATGTCGTCGATCAGGTTTGTCAGTATTGGCGGTGCCTGAAGCCTTTAGTATTATGAGCCTGTCAAACTCAGCAGATGAGTTTGCTGAACTCAGACATCTTCCACGACCTAATGGATGTGGCCGATCAATCACACTTGGCTTCCTGGAAAGTGTAGTTTGTTGGGAAAGATTGTCCAGATTTAATTGGGTAGTTTGTATGGATTCAAATTCGCCATCCGTGTGAACCTCTCGGGTAGAACTTGACGGGCCGAAATCGCCTTTGGATAGACAAGAAGCCTCGCACGACGAGGGCGGCCTCTTGGGACGGCAATGTAGCGAAGCAGATCTCGGTGGGGGTATCACGCTGGGTATTGTCTGGGCGGTTTGGCGTTGCCTTGAGGAATTAGACCAGTGGTAAATCGGCTCCTGTCCGGGACACTCTGGCGCGTTAAGAAGTTGGCTGGGTGGAGGTGAGTTGGTGAGGGTAGGAAGATCTGGAGACTGTACCGAATCCTCAATAGACTGTGGGTTTTCATAGGAGCTTTTGACCCGCGATACGCTTGGTGAGCGACTCCACTGAGCATGCGGTCTCTGAGCAAGGTTTGTCCTCAGTTTGTAAGATATCGGATATCTTGCACAGTTGGATTTGGGCGCCTTGGAAGGGAGCTCTTGGGATACCATCGGACGGAGGTACTGGGCATCATTCCCCGGGCCCTGAGGGAGACGGGGCAGAGTTCCCAAGTGCTTCTTGATTGACCGGGAGGATGAGCTGACGGAGCTGGTAGTGCTTGCGGAGCATGGCAGTGGAATACTTTCATTAGTCGGAGTGAATTCTCGATCGATAGATTGACGTGAGGTCAAGTTGAAGTCAATGGGCTGATGATGCTGGATTATCGAAGCAGAACGGACAGGTTTGTACTTCATATACTCGGTATTGTTGCCACTGGTTGGAGTCGTTGGTGGGAAGGGAAAGGTGATTAGATCGGACTGGTTGCGAATACAGCCAGCAAGATGGTTGTCGCTGATGTATACTTCCATGATTCAAGAAATGAAGTGTTCTTCCGATTCGGCTGCCACCACCAAAGAAGATAAACTTATATATACTCAACATAGACGTAAGAGGTCGGCAACAAGGGCGCTGCAAGTGAGATATTCTCCGGACTTACCTGGCGAGATGGAACCAATCACTTAATCTTCGAGTAGCGTTTCGAAGAGGCCAGAGGAGATAACTTGGACAAAAAAGAGGAAAGTGTTTAAGTTGGCACAAAGAAGAGATCGGATTAGTCTCTTAGGTCCGAGTTGGGAGGGAGACTGACTAGACTGGGCACATGGTTACTTGACAGACGATTATTGACTGGCAAAGCTTCTACAATATCAGCCAGGATAAAGTAGAGAGCGGATGTTTAACCCGAGACTGGTCGAAGGGATGAAGAATACGTGTAAATCACAACAAAGAACGACGCAAGCAAAGCAGGGTGAAGGCAAACAGCGCCGGCAATAATGGCCAAGGAATCAAGAAGCAAATGCAAGGTTGTACTCGGGACCTCACAGAGAATCTTTCCCAATGTGCCATTCACAGAAACCAATCAGTTCATGAGTGTCTTCATTCAGCTCGAGTGGGTGCAGGCGTCTTTCGGGTGTGAACAATAGATCTATTTGAAAGCAATACATACATACACATTCAATAAATTAACACGTGCTTCCGGGCGGCACGACGCGCCGAGTCAAAATGTCTGGAACCCGGCCCCGCTACCCGGGTGCACTGATAGCCTGTGATAGCACCTGGAATATGGCTGGATTCAAATGCCACTGTGGCCCTGGTGAGAGCTTGTCAAGTTAACACCGGTGCAAGTTGGTGGCAAGTAAGCAGCTTCTGAGCTCGCCCTGTAGCTAAATTTTAAAAATACTTGAAGCACATCGTCAGCATCTTGGCTCCGATTACATAGCTTCGCGCGGTTTGCGGTCATCAGCGCTGATAGCCTGATTTTCTTCATTCAGCTGGTTCAGCCATTTGTGAGATGTTTGGCATGTAAGCCCTTCTGAAGATCTCGCTCAGCTCAAGTAGCGTGTAGTCTACCGAAGCAACGTGATACCGTCGGGTGAGGGAACGCGACGTATGAGTTGCCTCAATCATCAGACCCAAGGCCAACCAATTTGGTGGTGAGGAACTTACAATAATCCGAGACCACCACCGCTGGTTATCAAGCCAAACTTCCAAAGCATGGCAGTGGGGACAAGGACTCACAAAACGCGTTGAATTACAGCACTATGGCTGAAGAAGCAACTTCAGGGCGGAAGTGTCAACGAAATCCAACCATCGCCGGTGTGGTACTGCCTTCTCTGCGAACTACCGGCGGACAAAGCCAGGAAAGCGAAAGTCGGATTTCGCCCGAAAAGCTTGTGAAGCGGTGTCCGTCTCCGGGCTAGTGTAGGCCTGTCACTCAAAAAAGGCAGCCGCCGCCTTGAGAGCTTGCTAAAAAAAACTAGAAAAAGGCGCGGGTATACAGAGACCAATGGCCTCAGCAAACTCACATCCGTTGTTCAACAAAAAACAGTCGAAGGAACGGTGAGCACTTGTAGCCCAAGCTCATCGCTAAATGGAATCCCTCAAAGATCAAGTTGGTAGGAAAACCAACCCTTTGTCCATGCGACCTTCCAGCTCAACATTTGTCGCCCTTTTTTTCTAGCGGTTGACTAGAATCGCTCTCCGAACCAACATAGTATGTTCACTTTTTCCTGTTCCTGTTTACTTCCAGAGCTTCAACAACGCAGTTAACTTTTTTTTTGGATTATTATTATCTTGCAATAAGAATGACAAAAATTGTAAACCTTCCCCAAGAGATTTTTGAGCTCATCTTTGCACACCTCACCACCACTACTACCCCATGGGGTCACCCGTTGCACCGGGCATCCTTTGTGGCTTGTACCGCGTCTCACTAGAGATTGGTTTGCCGACTATGGGCGGACTGGTTATATGAGCATCATCTATACCGCTCATTGACTTTCGACTGTGCTTCTCGATCGCTGGCTTTTATCGACTTCCTTGGCAGACGTCCAATGATTCTGCCGCGTCCCAAATGTCAGTATTTGGAAGTGGATTCCCTTTGGACTTCTGGACATCTTCCTCTTTTAGGTCAACGAGACATGATTACTTCGGATATTCTGGAAAGCTTGCTTGAACTTTTCTCCGATACTATTATTATACTCGACCTCAAGTTTATCGATTTCTTCACGCTACCCAGCCGCACCATCAAGGTCATCGGGGGAATCAAACATCTGTCTAATCTTCAACTCGATCTATCTCGATGGCCGTCCGGCGACCTGGCCTTAAATGCGGCACATCCATCTTGTTTCAACTCTCTGATTATGAAAGCTCAAGGGTTGAAGTCACTTCGTCTGGCAATACCTGTTTCGCTACCGTACAAACCTGGTGAGATGGCTGACATTCAATATCCCGCAATTACTCATCTAGACATCGAGGTGGCGTATCAAAGTCCAGATGTCATCCTAGGCCTCTCGATTGCACTCAAGCCTAGTCTCAAGTTACTTTCTGTTCATGATTTCGGTCGGAAAACAGATGGTCAACTGCTTCTACCCGTGTACGAAACGCTGAGAGAAACAATCGAGGGCCTCTCTGTGACGAGTACGAGCTCTTTAACACCAATCCTTAATCTTAGCTTCCCAAAACTGCGGGTGTTTGCAGTCTACGACTGGCGCGATTCGGTAATCGAGTTGCTGAGCTAGGAGATATTTTCTCAATCCCCAATCGAGATCATTGCTATCGGCTCAGACTCAGCAAAGCACCGCTGCTTTTGCCGTCAACCCGTTTTTAAATTTGCCTCAATTGCAAAAATTGGTTTTTATGAACGCTCCATCGAATTATACTCCAGCACCAATGTACCTCAGGGCCTGTGAAGCTCGTCACGTGCAATGCTTATACCTTGATCATGGCGAGATGCCTCCGTTGATGGTCAGTCAAATCATCTCAAATTTTTATCGCCTTTTTGAAGAATATCATAATTACCAAGTTCTACACTGACACAGCTCAGCCTTTTCGAGTCCAGAAACTATGATTGTTGATCGACGTTTCTTTTGGCAGCAATTCTCAATTCCCTTATTGCATAGGTATCCTTTTGCAAAGTATTTGCCTTCTACAAAGATTTTCCCCCCGTAATTCAAATCCCGTTGTACATACATACATACATCCAGCAGTCTCCCTCAAGTGCCTTTGCAAAGTGAAGTTCTAATACAAAGGTTTGTAGAAGCATTCAATACTTACACCCGATTTTTGTTGCTTTAGGAAACAAAAGTGAATGAGTTGATGTTTTGTTACCTTTCATGAAGCCTCAGTGGTTATATCATGGATGCAGCATTCCAAGGTAGCTGTTGAATCTCTGTGAACTCATCTCTGTCACTCACCTGTCACCAATATCCTTTTACTTCTTTATTATCTCTCTATCTCTCATTCACATTGAATTCAAACTCAATTGACTCAACTGCCAATCTCTTCAACTTAACTTTCTAGTTGAATTAACTTCTTCACTTCTTTTCCCTCAATCTCAATCCTCAACCTTAAATCATCCTATCTGTCAAATCCCTTCTCTTCCTTTCTTTATTCATCTCTTCATCTTATTCTCTCTAATTTAATAAGTCTCTTCTGCCAAGTGAGATCTCAATCATATTGTTCTACCTTCATCTTACTAATTGATATCTCTTCTCTCCTTCTCATCTTCTAGTCATCTCTATCTCAGTCTCTTGCCTTCATCTCTTCTTTATCTTCTTGCTTATCATCATGTTGGTTATTTCTTGTGTTTTGTTTTTATGTTCTTCTTTCTCTTTCTTCTGATTATTTTGTCTCATTGATATCTTGTTTTCTCAGTTTGGCTTTTGTTAGCAAAATTGGGAAACTAAAATACCCTGTGCTTTTTTTTGGAAAAAAAATGCAGTGTAACGGCCATCCAGTCTGGCTTTTATTGGGCAATCCATTATATAATTAAATTTTTCTAGTAGCTACATAGCATGGACTCAGTTTAATTTTGAAATTATGCAACTTTCCATTGAAGTCATGTGTCACTAGGGGGAAAATCTATAGCATTTAAGAACCAACTTGATCAAAGTTTACTGGGATTGACCATTGGCTTGAAATTTGTAGATGGGTTCCAACCGGCACTACACATTCCCTCAAATAGACAATTGATTTTAGTCCCTTGAACATGATATTTGTTAAATATGCACCGGCAACCAAGTTCATTGCAGTCAAATTACTGATTCAAGGTCAATCACCCAAGTACATCAACACAGTGGATGATTCTCAGATTTCAAATAAATCATTTGTCCGATGCAATAATCTTTGGACATCAACCAACTCTGTGATTCAAGAAGATTCAATTGTACTTCCCTCATGGCCAAACCCTAGCAGTCTCTGTCAAGGAGCAGGAATATGTTGTGAATCTTATTGACCCAAAGTTGTACCTAGAAAAAGATCTGAAAAGCACTCAAGGATGGACCCGGCTTGTTTTACTCCCCCTCCACATACACATCAAAACACAACAAATTGAAAATCTGGCTTGGCTTGACCTGTAAAGTGGCCTGCCATGTCCACCCCAATCAATACCCACTCAGGAAAGTCCAGTGGTTGTTGTGGGTGGTGTCATTACCTCCCAAATTTTGGTATTTGTTGGTGAGCCTACTGTTTTGTATCCACTCAGTGCAAAACAGACACATAACTCACTGGGAATTCTTCATTGCAGATGAATCTTCAATCTACTGCAACACACAGCACCAAATCATGGGCCACTCCCATTGTGGATGACCTACTCATTGTGTTGCATGTGAATTCAGCTGGTCACAAGCATGTAATTGGAGTTCATTTTGGTTTGAGGGAGATTAAGAATGGGGTAGAGCCAATAGATAGCTGATGAGGAATATGTGGGTGGCTGAGATTGGTGATAGCCACTGGTGACTTTGAGGCTGGACAGATGGCCAACCATTTCAATTATCACAGACAGTGGTGGCTGGTGCCGGTCAGATAACTGATACAAGTTGGAATTTCTTAGGAAGATTGGTGTCTGGCTTGGCAGTATTAAGCTGTACATGCCTGACAGAAAAATTACTTGGGCAAACATTGCCCTGTATTTTCAGCAGAAAGACAAGCATCTGAACAAGTAATGTTGGATTTATTTTGTGTGCTTCCAGTCTTTCATGTACATGTCACAATCTGTCAAAATTCTCTAGGTACATACCTAGCTCAGCATTCCAATGTGGAAGGATTTTTCTCGTCCTTCCAAAACACTCTGAATGTCTGATCAAGGTAAGCCACACATTTCTAATTTTCTTTGTTCTGATTTTTTTTCTTCACTTTTTTCTTATTTCTTATTGTCATGGCAAGAAACTGATCCTTCCACAACACTCTGAATGTCTTATCTATCTCACTGCAACACGTAGTTTACGGCTAAGAAATGGTTGAGCAGAGCAAACATGCATGCATATGCATGGAAAGAGACTCTGACAGGCAACATAAGTTGGACAAGAACTGAATAAGCAGCTAAGTTGGACTGTTACACAACACGGACAGAGGAAAAACTTGAGTTAGACAGAATAGAAACAAATGCAAAAGAGCTGGACATGATGTGACTGTAGTTTGACATCCAACTAAGATGGAAAATATAAAGGGAAACAAATGAAAATGGAGGTATTAAGGAAGATAGACTGAGAACAGAGAATTAAAAATGACCAGGAAATCTGACATGAAGAAAAAATGCCATATCCAAAGTTTGTACAAAGCAACCGCTTCAAGAACAAGTGTTGGCTCTTTTTTCTTCCAAGTATACTGACCATGATTGGCAATGCGGCAATTCTTCCAGACCCAATGCATACAATCAAGGGATCCAAGGGATCCCATCATCCCAGGAAAACCTCACTGTTCCACAAAATTCAGCAGTCTTGCTGCATCTTATTCATTTGGCTTCCTCAAGTATTGTTTGGTGTAAACTAGAAAATTGTTGAGCAGAACTTTTTCAAGCATTTGATGGCAGTTGTTCCGCCTTTGAAGGGGATTTGCAAGCCAGCAAATCAGGCTTTCTTTGATTAGAAAAATGGAAATTCACTCACTCATAAGGAGGTACTCATCAAGAGAGTCTCCACTGCATCCTGAATATTGCTACAGTTGCCTTTTAAAGGGCTGAAAAGCCCAACTGTCCTGCCACATTGGGCTTTGATACAAAGTTTGGGTTGGCCTGTTTGATATCTTCCACAATTCTTCAGAAAGAGACTCACCAGAAATAGTTAATCTGACTTCTTTAATCCTGAATGAAATCCTTTCCAAAGTGATGGTGTATTCCCAAATGAAACTTCTGATTTCAGAGTTTTCTGATGATTTTTCTTTGTTTTAATCACTTTCAGGGCCTTTGATTCATCATCAATGATGATTCCTAAGTTATGAGGCAGGTCATCTTGAAGTATCCACATCATCTGGGCCTGGTTAACGGCAACTGAATGGGTGGCCTCTTCAGGTAATCTGGGTCTCAAAAATTTCCAATGATGTTGATTCTGAAGCTGATTACATTTCATTGCATCCTGCCAATATATCACCTAGTCTATAACAAGCTCTTCCAGTAAATAATTCAATCAATTCCTGAGGAGAAGGTGGTCCCCACCCAGTTTCCATATTACCAGCTTTTCAATACTTGTATTTTATTTTTTGTAATTTGTTTTCTCCGCAGTTTGATGTGTCTCAGATTCTCTCAGATTCTTGTGTGCAATGCCAGTGGCATTGGCCAAATTCCATTTTGTTTTAAAAAAAGGTCGAGAACCTGCTTGAGGCTGCGGCGGATAGACGGTCCGGGGCTGCGGTGGGCGAGTTGCGGCCCTGGTCGTACTTGTTTTTTTTTCCGGAATGAGAGAGAGTTCAAGACGAACCGCCACGACGAACTCACCAATGGCCGAGCCGGATGAAGTACCAGCAGAAACAAGGCAGCCGACAGACCCTCCGTTGGTTTCAGAGGACACGCCGAAGAGTCCGAAGAATGGGAGCAAGCTGCAGAAAACATGGGGACGACCGGCCGATTCGCCCGATGTGAATCTCTCCAAGACTCTCTCTTACATCCTACGACATGGTGCGGTCAAGGAGAAGCTCGAAATCAGAGAGGATGGCTGTATCAGATTAGACGCCTTGGTCGGTCTTTCTCCGTTCCTCCTGGAAGGAATATAATATGATGCGGAATCTCATTGATTAATATCGGCGCTCGTAACCGCGCTTTCAGCTCAAACGTCCCAAGCTGAAGTACCGTACAATCGACGATATTACTCGAGTGGTGGCTGACAATGACAAGCAGCGTTTTTCAATCATTGAGGAAGAACAGGCCGATGGTACCATCGTCAAGTTCATACGAGCTAACCAAGGGCACTCCTTAAAAGTGACCATTCTTATCCTAACCAATATCATCCCTTCCTTCACAAATTCACAATCATCTGTTGAATCGGACAGGTTAAACGGCCTGATTGGAAACTAGTGACTGATCCCTCCGAGCTAACACTGGCGATACATGGCACATCTCCGAAAGCATGGGAAAGTATTGGTAACTATCATTTCATCTCCTTGACGTGGGTGTAATTTCAAAAAATGAATTGACTTTTTCATCAATCCTGGCCTTGAACAGCTCAAGAAGGCATTAAACCAATGAGACGAACACATATCCATTTTGCCAGGGGATTGCCGGGAGAAGAGGGCATCGTCTGCGGTAAGCATGTGATCGATTGAAATCCTACTTGATGCGCTGGTTTGTTATCTGACCGCTAGGAATAACTGCTCATTATACGCGTTTTTGTGATTTAGGGATGCGGCCAACATGCGAAATTTTCATTTATCTGGATATTGAGAAATGCTTGGAAGGTCGGAGTACTGATGTCTCGATAATCAGCTGTTACCAATCCTCTGACAAACCAACCGGGATCCTCTTTTGTTTTTGGTTTTTATAATAGACAACATCGAACTTTTTATTTCCTCCAATGGCGTAGTTTTGAGCGAGGGACAGCCGGGCTCGAAATCGATCCCTATAGCGTATTTCAAGAAGGTGATATGCAAGGACGGGACAGTACTATACCCCCTCAGCTAGCGAAGTTGACCCCCAAAAACAGCAGTAGAAAGTAAATATTGACGTGGCTGACTCATAATCAGCCGTCCGCTATATGTATTAAGTTTCAATGACTGCAATTTCACTGGACATACATACATTGATTCCTAAGGGATACTGTTGATTCCGGTACAAACTGTGTGTTGACGAAAAAAATCTTAGTCATGACACCCATGCAGCTCCCGGGGGCGGACACCCATGGAGCTCACAGAGGCGATCCAAGTGTGATAACTGCAAGTGTCCGTTGATTTCTTCGGAATGGTGCTTCAGCCAAGGACAGCCAGTCGATTTAGTATTAATCCACTCTCCCAGTCGTTCTTGACCACGACTGGGCTCATGAAGATAGCAACAGCCCGAGGAAAGCATACTATGTGAGAAGATTGCAGTACCTCCCTCATGTACGCGTTACCATCCACGCTCATCACTGGTTACATTGGCACTATGAATTAAGAGAGAGACAAGAAAACAAACGGTATTATGCAAGCGGAGGTGTTATACATACAGACGCGAGTTCAACAGGTTGCGATCTTAAGCAAGGGTTTCTCGTGTGACAAACGTATGGATGAGAAAGATCCGAAACAAGCTGATTGTAAAAATCTCTAATGTCAATGTCCACATGAACTTGACTAGCCACCATTTCTTCAAATTTGCTTAACTGCCCTTTTTCCTTGGTCGCATTGTTATTGATGGCCGATGAAACAGTGGAACTGTTGGGTGTACCAGTAGTCGAAGGGTTGGCACCCTGCGAAGGAGTTGAAGGCCTTTTGCGATAGAGAAAGCGTGGTATCAGCGGAGGACATTAGGAAATATGTCTAATTGGAGTTTTTGATTGACTGACCCGGCTTCATAAATTAATTTCGGATTAATCTTCACTCTGGCACTAGGATCCACTTTGACCGCCGCACCAGATTCCAAAGCTTTCATCTGCTGTCTGCGCAGCTCGTTGGCTGTTAGTTCAGCCCTGCGAATCTCCTCACGGTTTGCTTTTCGGTTTCGCTCGTTGAGCTCAGACATTACCGATTCTGTCTTGACGAAGGCCCCAGATGCCTGCTCCAGTTGTCTAGTTAACTGAGCAACTAGGTCCAAGTTGCCCAGAGCAGCCGCCTGATCTCGTTCACTATCCAATCACAACCTTTCAAATATCGTTAACGTCGTTGGACCGAGTCCTTGGGCACGCATCTCTTTTTTCGCTTTGACTTGAGCCGTGATGTCACTCTATAGTGATCGAGAAATAGAGTTGGGTAAGCGATCAGCAATCAAAAGTCGTGATTCGAATACAAATGTAACTGACCTCTTCTTTTACCCAGTCCTGATACTTTTCAATCATTTTGATTTTTCGAGAGATTTCTTTCTTTGTTGGTAGTCGGACTGCGTGCTTTTGACATTCACCAACAACAAATAACCATTCATTCTAACAGAGCCAGTAGATGAGCAAATCTGAAGAATATCGAGAATCAAGATCAAACAGACCTCTTGGATACTTGAGTTGGAAACAACATCGAGCAACACAGTCTTTTCATCTTTTGCGAGGACTACAACAAGCGACACTTTAGTTGCTTGCCCCTCCACTTCGTAATACTTCCTGTGCTGGATCACATCTGCTCGGTTCATCAGCTGATGGATAGATCTATTATCAGTTAAGACCGATGAACATTAGGCAAGACGTACTGGTAATTTCGCCCACTCGGTATTTGACCTCTCGCTTAGGGTCATCTTTGGAGAAACCAACAGATACTCTGACCCACATTCCCTTGGCGTATTCTTCAAAGAATTTGGTCGAGCATAGTTCGGCTGCTCTTGAGCGAGTAAGCATGACGGATCGGATATCATTCAAAGTTCCGTTTTCTTCAAATTTTCTGGCGGCCTGCTCTGCTCGGGCAATTTCTCGTTCTTCAACAACATCAATTTCTCCATCTTCAGATCCATCCAAATCACTCCGCTTGCGACGGTGTTCAGTTGAATCAGCATCGTTGGGCTAACATAAATAAGGAAAAACAGCTCAGTTCGTGAAGGCGAATCCCACAAATCACTTGCTCACACCTTCGGTCGTCTTTCTTTGGCCTGTCGTTTCTGTTTTAGTTCATCGGGCTTTTGAGCCTTTTCAGAAGTTACCCCACAATCCGGCTTTTGTCTCTTGCACTATATCTTTTGCCAGATGCTTCGTCCCTAGCTCGAACCATATTCTTGATATTCTCGCGATCTCTAATCTGCTGTATTTCATCTTGACGTTCTCCTAAGATCGCTTCACGGTCTAGCTCGGACATGCTCTGAATTTTGTGCTTATCTGCGGCATCCTTATATATTCCTTCATATGGATAGAGATTACTTGATGTCACTCGGCTTGGACCATCATCATCCTCTGAATACTCGAACCATTCATGGAATGAGACAAGTCAAAGAGCGAATCAGCGTCACGTAAACTAGTTGAGCGTTTCGTATTAGCTTAAAACCTGACCTTCTTTGGCCATACCAGTAACGGAACCTGACGACATCTCCATGTCTGATTCGGTACTGCATAGAATGAATTGAGCTGAATAAGCCTCTTGAGCCATTTGAGCTGACGAGAGAAAGGCTCCCCAGAGGACTTACTCCATCTCCATAGTTTTCCTACGTGTTGACTTTCCAGACATGCTGCTGCTTTTCTTGGATCGTTTCATAGCACCATGATGAGTGGGTTGAGGGTTTGGGAGGTGTAAGTCGGCCTGCGAGATGTCGCCTCCGGCGAGGGCAAGGAGCTCATTATCGAGATCAGACATGGTATGGTTTGCACGAGACCGAGGGGTTGTGAAGACACGTGTCCAGTGATATACGACACGAGTTGAGCTGGATCCTGATGGCTTGAAATGCGATTCCAGTTAATCGTTGGGAACAGTCTATGTATAGCGGTATGAGAGACGAGGTGACTCACCTGAAGTTAAATGCTGGCGAAATGTTGAGTGAGGAAACTACATAGCGTCCAAGCCAAGTGAGCAAACTGGGCTGGACAGAAGTGTCACAGATGTTTCTGGGGGCTTGGCCTTTCACAGAGCCTGAGAGTGACATCCCTTAATAATCACTAGAAAGCAATGACACATTGGCACAGTCATAAATATTGGTGTAATATTGAACACCTAAATCAATCAAAACCAAACTTTCAATACAAATTCAATGAAAAATGTGTAACTTCTCCATTGACAAGAGAAGGATCCATGTATTGGGACATCTCTAGCACCATAATAGCAATAGGGGCTTCGAAAAACGACTCCCGAAAATTCCATCGACGGCTCCCGCGACCGGGTCGACGTCGGTCGAATTCCGGCCGCGGGCCTCGGAGTCGTCCCTACAAAACCTTGATTTTTTTTTTAATAATTTTAATCATCCCTGCGGGAGTCAGAACCATAAAACACGACACCCACAGGGGTGTCGATTCACAAACTCCAAACCCAGTTCGGAGTTTGCGAGTCGCGTCCTCTCAACTACACAGCCGAGCGAGCCCGACACCCTAAGTTCGATTATCGGCCGCACTTGTGACTGAGCCAGAGAAACCCGTCTAAAGTAGGGCCTCGGTCAAGCCGTCATAATGACCTCTGCCGGCAGGGCTTGCGGCATGTGACAAGTGCGTCTCATGGGTGTGCCTGACTCGTCTGAATGACGAGCCGCCACTGGTTTGGTGAAGCCGCAATGATGACCCCTTGGGGTGGGGCTCGAGTGGGACAATGGCTTCAGATGGTTTCTCAATGCTGAGCCACAGCTCGGCAATGTAGTCGGGGAAAATCCATGTGTTTTTCGCAGGGAGGGGTTCTGCTCTGGGGGATAACAGAGCTACAAAAAATTGATGTGACGACGAGATTGGAGTCGAGGAAACGAGCGATTGGGATCAATACAAGTACAAGTAAAAAGAATAAATAAATAAATAAATAAATAAAAATTATCATGCAGTGGAAAAAAGACAGTCAATCAATCAAAGCAGCCCATTTATCAGGTACCTCTTGGTTGATCGAGAAAAAAAAATGTATTTAATCCTTTTTTCGGATGGATCGTTCAAGTGGTGTACAATTACTGATGATGAGTCAAAGGGGGGAGTGAAAGTTCTGGACGACTCACTTTTTAAGCTCGCAATGGATTACTAGCCGGGTAGTTTTGAACAGGGCTGTTGGGTAGAGAGTAAGTCACTCAACATGTGTGAATGGGGGTTTTGGATGTGGTAGAATATGGTGAGGAGGAGAGCCGGGCAATCTCCAACATTGTTCAATTTAGGATTGTTTGCAATTAGACCTGTGCAACCCTCCAGCTTTATGTGGGCAGCGCAGACAGTGCAGCGGTCAACTTGTGGGTTGATCTCAATGCAGAAATTTTGCTGTATTCGGTTTGGTCAAACCTCTGGTGGACCTTGGCGCTTGGTTATCATCCCAAAATGGACCAGGTGGCTCATACAGTGAGCAGGCATGGCAGCTATAAGATTTTAAGGTGCCTCAGGCCCACCCCGGGTAGGGGTTGCGTCAGTAGGCCAAAATTCTGCCATACTGGTCTCAAAGGGCGTTGTGTGAGGCGCTGTAAGCGCGGCATTCTGAGGGTCAGTCATGAATGCGCACTTGCGAGTCATGCGTGGTCGGTGGGACTGCAGAGGACTGCAGGGTCCCGCCGCCGGTTTCCAAGTTCAGCTTCTAGTCCGGCTGTGTACCAACTTCCAACCAACCCCCTCACAACCCCAATCTCCTCCAGCCCTTCCAGCTCAACCTCAACACGAAAAAATCGAAAAAAATCCGAAAAATGAAAATGAAAAAATTGAAAAAAATGAAAAAAATGAAAAAAATGAAAAAAATGAAAAAAATGAAAAAAAAAATGAAAAAAAAAATGAAAAAAAAAATGAAAAAAAAAATGAAAAAAAATGAAAAAAAAATGAAAAAAAATGAAAAAAAATGAAAAAAAATGAAAAAAATGAAAAAAAATGAAAAAAATGAAAAAAAATGAAAAAAAATGAAAAAAAAATGAAAAAAAAATGAAAAAAAAATGAAAAAAAAATGAAAAAAAAATGAAAAAAAATGAAAAAAAAATGAAAAAAAATGAAAAAAAAATGAAAAAAAAATGAAAAAAAAAATGAAAAAAAATGAAAAAAAAATGAAAAAAAAATGAAAAAAAAATGAAAAAAAAATGAAAAAAAAAATGAAAAAAAAAAAATGAAAAAAAAAAAATGAAAAAAATGAAAAAGAACAAAATGAGATAATAGAGAAGTGCCTCCAACTACTAGATGAGAAAGAAAAAGAAGATCAACAAGAACAACAAGAAAATGAAAAAGAACAACAACAAAATGAGAAAGAAATAGAAGAAGAAAAAAATGAAAACCAAGATAAGAATGAAGATGAGAAAAAAGAAGATGAAGAAGGAATAATCCCAGCCCCACCGCCTGGAATATGGGAGGATCCTGAACTTCTGAAGACTTCAATCAAAGAATTTGCTCAGCTACATGGCTATGCCATTGTGATGAAGAGGACAGTCATTGCCGAATTGGCACTGGAATAAGTGATCAGGGTAGATGGTCGCCTTGGCGTTGGTTGCAGTGGATTTCTCTTCTTCCAGCTGTTGAACTTAAATAAGTTGAACCACCCCATTTTTTCTTCTCTTTGGTTTTTGTTAGCAAGGCAACAGTTGTTTGCAGGGAGGCAAGACCATTGTCATTGTCATCCATCCATTGCAAAATCTGGTCCATGGTGTGAGGTCAGAGTAGAAGTTGTGTGTTCTGCTCATATTGCCAGTCCACAATTGGAGCAGACTGGTGAGACCAGTGGTCCTGGGTCTGTAAAAGGGGGTTTATCAACCCCGGACCGCTGGAGATGCTCCCCTGGGCTGGTGCAAGCACCCCTTGCGTCTCCTGCGGAGGGTCCCTTCAGACCATATATTGCTAAACAGCATCCCTCAAAGACCACGTTGGTAGGTAAACCAACCCAGCTCAACCCGTGTAGCCCTTTCTCCGAGTGGTTGACTGCAATCACTCTCCAAACCAATAGAGTATGTTCATTTTTCCTGTTCCTGTTTACTTCCAGAGCTTCAACAACATGGTTGACTATTTTTTGTTTGGATTATTATTATCTGCAATAAGAATGTCAAAAATTATAGACCTTCCCCTAGAGATTTTTGAGCTCATCCCCGATATTTCCTCATTGCCTCACTTGATGTACCGGGCAGCCATTGTGGCTGGTATTGCGGCTCACTTGAGATTGGTTTGCCAACCATGGGTGGACTGGTTATGTGAGCGTCATCTATACCATTCATTAATTTTCAACGGTGCTTCTCGATTGCTGGCTTTTATCGACTTCCTTAGCAGACGTCCGACGAATCTCCCGCGTGTCAAGTGTCAGTATTTGGAAATGGATTTCCTTTGGCCCTCCAGACATCCTCCTTGGACAGGCCAAACAGAAATAATTACTTCGGATATTCTGGAAAGCTTTCTGGAACTTTTCTCTGATACTATTATCACACTCGACCTCAGGTTTTTTGATTTCTTCACGCTACCCAGACGCACCAATAAGTTCATCGGGGAAATCAAACACCTGTCTCATCTTCAACTCCATCTATCTCCAAGATGGCCGTCTGGTGACCTGGAATTATATGAGGCAGATCCATCTTGTTTCAACTCTCTGATTATGGAAGCTCGAGGGTTGAAGTCACTTTGTCTGACAATACCTGTTTCGTTACCGTCCAAACCTGGTGAGATGGCTGGCATTTAATATCCCACAATTACCCATCTAGAAGTCGAGGTGGTGTACCAGAGTCCAGATGTCATCCTAGGCCTCTTGATTGCACTCAAGTCGCTTTCTATTCATGGCTTCCATCAGATTCATGATGTTCAACTATTTCTACCCATGATGAAACGCTGAGAGAAAAAATAGAGGGCCTCTCTGTGATGATTACGAGCTCTTTAGCACCAATGCTTAATCTTCACTTCCCAAAACTGCGGGTGCTTGCAGTCTACGGCTGGAACGATTTGGTAATTGCTTTCTTGAGCCAGGGGATGTTTTCTCAATCCCCGATTGAGATCATCGCTATCAGCTCATACTCAGCAAGGGGATCCACTGCTGCTTTTGCCGTCAACCCGTTTTTAAAATTGCCTCAATTGCAAAAATTAGTTTTTATGAACACTCTAGCACCAATGTACCTCAGGGCTTGTGAAGAACGTCACGTGCAATGCGTGTACCTTGAACATGACAAAATGCCTCTATTGATGGTCAGTCAAATCATTTCAAAGCCTTATCTCCCTTTATCTGTGAACAATATCATAATTACCAAGTACTTCACTGACACAGCTTACCCTTTGCGAGTCCAGAAACTATGATTGTTGATTGACATGTCTTTTGGCAGCAATTCTCAATTCCCTCATTGCATCGGTATACTTTTGCAAAGTATTCTCTTTTTACAAACAGTCTGTCCCCCTGTAAATTTTAATCCAATTACCCTTGAAGCTATACATACATACATCCAGCAGTCTTCCTTAAGTGTCTTTACAAAGCGAAGTTCTAAGACAAATCTTTGTATGCAATACTTACACCAGATGTTTATGATTTACTCTACACAACAAAACTGAATGAGTTATTTTTCGTTACCTTGTACAAAGCCTGTGGTTTATACATAATGATTGTAGCATACCAGAGTAGCTGTTGAATTTTTGTGAACTCATCTTTGTCCCTCACCTGTCACCAATATCTCTTTACTTCTTTGTTTTCTCTCTGTCTCTCATTCACATTTCTTCTTATTGATTTCTTGTTTTCTCAGTCTGGCTTTTACTAGGCAATGAATTCTAGATTCACAATCATTTGGTCGCTAGTTATATGGGCTCAATTTAATTCTGAAATTTCTGAAATTATGGGACTTCCCATTGAAGTGATGTGTCACTAGTGGGCTACTCTGGAACATGTAAGAACCCACTTGATCTAAGTTTACCTGGATTGTCCAGTGGCTTGAAAGCTGTAGATGGGTTATAATTGGATCAAAGGGTTTCACACCCAGATAGTAATAGGTTTTGAGAAATCCCAGGCTTGAGGATCCAAACAGTAACATGTTGATTTGAGAGGGTTGAGCAAGCTTGAATTAGGGATGTGTTGATGTACCTTTAAGCTCAAGAGGAATGGTTAAATAAAATGAGGTTCATTATTATCTTCTCTTGTGAAAGTCTGAGGTTAAATAGAAATCAGTAAGTAGAACTTTAAATACCAGGCTTGTACATACAGCTGAATACAAGCATATTTAAATCATGTTAATAATAAAATCCATGAAATGAATGTGAAATTTTAACATGAATTTCAAAATGAATGTAAAATTCAAGAAAAACTTGCAGCTGGTCTAGTAAGAAGATAAGTTGGCCAGTGAAGGGGTAAATGGATTTAACTCTCCAGCTGACACAATGCTGCTCTGGAAACAACATGAGCATAAATAAATATATCCAATAAGATTCATACTGTGTGCACCATGAATTCTTGACTACAACCCCCAGCAAAAAATAAATAAATCAACACAGGGTGAATGTTCAGGGGCCAGGTGTGTGCATGAAACCCCAAGCGCACATTTTTGGGCTTTCCAGTAGTAGTAAAAAACTAAAGAAAACAAAGTTAACATGAGAATATTAAAAGAAGAAACAATGAGACTGATTTTTACCTAGATGAAGTTCTTCTGATTTGAGTTGACAGACTATTTGAGAATGGCGATGAAGTTGAGAAATAGAAAAACTATAAAATAAAGAAACATTGATTTATTGAATCAAAGAAACTTGAAGGAAAAACAAAAGCCCAAGTAACTATCCTCCTCCCCCTGAACATTTATTCCTTGATGACTTGGCTCTGAGTGGAAAACAATTGGTGCACACTGATTGTCAAATTGAGTTGTTGAAATAGGCAATGGTTTCAAGTTATTTGATATCATCAACTTTTGGGTGTTGCTTGAGGTGAAGACTTCTTGCTCGCTGAGACTGAGATCAATGGTTCTGATTTCAATTTCTGAGAGAAAATTCTGGAATTGAATTTGGACTTTGAGTGGAAGAATTCCCTTTGCCATCTGCAGCCCCTGAAGATCTTAATTTAGAAGTGGAAAAGCTAAATTTTTAGCTTTCAGCTGCAAATGGAAGAGTTCCCGTGGCCATCTGCAGGGGCTGCAGATCTTAATTTACAAGTCAAAAAGCTAAATTTTTAGCTTTTTGACTGCAGATAAGCTCTAGCATCTGACTCTACAGGGGAGCTGTAGATTGAAGGGAAGTCCTCCAATAAGCTCTGGCATACAGGGAGGCTGTAGATGGAAGGGAAGTCATCCAATTGCAGAGTTTGACATTTGACATGTGATAGACATCTCATACAACAAGTAGCTGTGGACCCTTTCCCAAAACATGCAGAATTTTTGACCTTCCCCAACATTGGTATACTTAATAGTGTTGAGCCAACTGATGCACAAGTTCTTTGTCTTCTTCAATGTACCATTTAGGATTCTTTGTCTGTTTTTCAGTACTGATCTTCATTATTTTCATCATCTTTGTCCACAGTCAGAAAAGAGTGGCCATGTTTGGGTTTGGTTGCAGGTGTTTTTGGTGTTTCATGGGGGCTGGAGGAGCTGTTGGGTGGCAATAGCTTTCCATGGATTGGAGAACTGGGTCTAGATTCATTGTCACCATGGATGATTTCATGGCACCCATCAACAGGTGCCATTGAACAACTCATACCTTCTCAGTGGTTTGAAGTGTGTTGAAAGATAGTCACAAAGAAACTGTGTGTTCAACTGAAATTCAGTTCCAAGTCACCTGGAATCACATAGCTTATGTTGCTTAATATATACTTGATGTTATGTTGAACTCAAGCCAAAATCATGAAGCATAAAAAGCTGAAATGATACCAAAACAATCATGGTTCTAACGTTGTCATTATTATTTTAAACCTGTACACTTTTTTTGATGATAAAAGTCAACAAAATTGTTTTTTCTTTAATTTTATTTGGGGAAACAAAACCTGAATGAATACACTTTGGTTTTGCCAAAGAACTGAATTCACCATCTATCATTTTTGAGATGACACAATTCATTGTGGTTTGTCCCACAATTTATCGGAATTTGTTCTCAACATACCCCCATATGTGCATTTCTTTCCTAGGACCAACCTTTTCAGCAAAGGATTGCTCGGATTTGTGATCAAGGTGTCCCATTATAACCTTTTTGTGGTTGAAACAGCACAAACAGCCTTCCAAAACTGTCACAGGCCTGTAAATAATTTTTAAATCTGAATGTCCACTCTATTGTACGGCCACACAATAGAGTGCCATCCAGATGTCACAGAATTTGTAACGAGCATGCACCAAGCACCAAAAAAAAAAAAAAAAAGGTGACCAATGGGAGTTGGTTTCTGGCAACTCTGGCACAACTGGTGGCCCGAGTTCACTATCAAAATAAATGAAATCTAAATCATGTTCAATGCACAGTGACTGTGAAAAAATGATCTGGCAAAATATTGAAGTCAAAATTTAATGAAAAGAGAAGTGTTCCGGAGGCCAACTGCTAGCAGGTATCCTGCTCATTCTTATGAAGAGGGTAAGAAATCAGATTTCTTGAATAAAAACTGGATGGTAGACTGTTTCCAATGAAAATTCAATTTCTTTTGGTAAAAAACAGGAATTCAGAAAATCTACAGACCAGGGGATGTATAAGATTATGTAAAACATATTCAAACTTAAACTGCTGAAGGAAAGTGAAGTTCTAAATTTATGTCAGATATCCTAAATAGGTGATTGGAATCCATGTGATAAATACATCTCAATCATTGAATTTCAAAACAAAAAACATTTCAAGATAGTCAGATGAAAAATCAGCTGGAAAGTGCCATAAAATCATCATGATGGTTGGTATAGACTTGTTGATCAGCACATTTCTGAATATGATGATGAATGGAAAACTTTGTGTGAAGTTATTGCATAAGATGTTACACAATGGACCCATGATGATTGGTCTACATACCAATTCAGAAAATGATGATATAGAATTGAGCTCAGCATCAGTTCTACATGTTTTGTGGAGTCAATTATCATAAAATTATAATTATGATCATTTGGATATCAGTTATACTTGTGGTTCACTTCAGAACATGTTGTCCACAAATCATTACCCACATCACCATTATTTCATGTAGAACATAAGCATCACATGTAGGATGCATTCTGCAGGGTTCTGGGAAAAACACATGCAGTGGCACTTGCATGCCAGTGCCATGAAATCATCCCTGGTGTGTGGTTGTGTTTTGTGAGGAAGATGGATTTATGAAAAAAAGAAAGAAGGGCAACAAAGATACTGTGAGAATCTAAAATAAAGGTGTTACTCTTCAAGATAGATTTGGTGGGTGGTGGGTCAGTTTGGGGTAGTTCAGGTGGAGGGAGCAGTCAGGTTGAACCTAGAGTGAAAGACAAATAAGGAGGAAAAAGGATGAGAAAAAGAAAAGAAAGTACAAGGCGGGCGCGGCTAGACTAGGTACACAAGGTTTCACACGTATTACACAAACATAACTTTATGTTTCTTGCAGATACAACAAGTGATGAGAAAAAAAAGAAAAGCAACAAAGAGATGACAAGAATGGCCTATACAAGGTGTCTGACTATAAGTATAGGATGGTATTTGTCACCAGTAGGAATGAGAGATGGGATCAATCAAAGGTCCTTCAGAAGGCCTGCTGGAACATGATTGTTCCGCCCAATTTGGCTACAGGTTGTGTGGTTGTATCTCTACTGGAGATTCTCTATTCTCTTGTGTGGTTGGGTCCAACACTCACTAGTAGCATGCTTTTATTGAATATATAAAAGCCTCCTACCTGGAATGGCAGTGAACTTTTCCTCATCCACTGGAGGACTTCCTGTCAATCTATACAGCCCCCCTACAGAGTCAGATCTAGTCAGATGCCAAAGATTACTTGCAGTCAAAATGTTGAAAATTTCGCTTTTTGTTATGTAAATTGTGATCTGATGCCCCTGCAGATGACTACAGGAAGTCTGTGATTTTGGAGGATGATCAGTAAATGGAATGTGGTCAATGGCAAAGCGGGGTCTATACTCAAAAGGTGCACAGACGTAGTTGGAGATGGAGTGTAGGATATAAGAGCCTTTAGCCCTATCTCTCTCTTTCTCTTTTCATTTAATTGTTTTCTTTCTTTCTTTCATCTCATCATCTCCGACTCAAGCAAGAAATGTTTTCTGTAGATCTTTATATCTATAATCTTCCCTACTTCCTCTCATGTCTCGTCGCCCACATAGAGCTCCTCGCATTCTCAGAATTAGATCTTTTTAAATTACTCCAATGTTTACCACCGTCATTCCAGGCAAGTCTTTCTTTATTGTTGTTCCTCTATTCTCATCCTTCTCTTCTCTATATTTCATTGTCTTATCTCTGATTCTTTTTAATTCTCATGAAATTTTATCCAACGTTTACCACCGTGATTACAGGTGAACGCTAGGAGCATATAAGAGTAAGCAAGGTCACATCAATAAGAACTATCCTGCCTCTATCGGCCTTTTTGATACTCGACGGAAGAGGCTTAAGCTGAAACCCTGTGTAGTTTGCCTTTGGGATGGCTGGGTCTAGGAGGGAACCGGTGTGTCCCATGAGGAGGAAGACACAGAAGTTAACCGACCACATAACCCGCAACGTCGGAAGATGCGAAGTCCTGTGCCTCTTTTTTTTCTCGACGAGGAGAAGAAGTGGAGAATTTTCTGCCTTATCTTCGCGACCGACTGGCCTAAGTCGAGGGAAGAGGTGGAGAAGTCCACTGACATCTCTCGGCAAGCAAACAAAGAAGCAGCGGGTAGTTTACACGTCTGAACGAACGCTGATCATCTCCACAAAGTCACAAAGTGGTACCATGTGGGCCAGCGATGCGCTGGAGATTTTCTAGTCGGCCTGATGCTGTGGGCCGGAGATGCTCTGTGTCGTGATTTTTCGATTCAGCAATGGCGAAGAGTCAAGACGCGGAGAGGGAGGGCACAGCTTTGATATTTTGGAGGTCGACGTACTTCATAGCTTTGTATTCCACCGTGGGCGGTGCTTGCTGCCCAGCGGCCTCGCCGCTGTCTCTATTGCTTTCTCACCGGTGAACGAGTTCCTGCGATCCTCTTGCAGAGAGCGTCGCGTTAAACAGCAAGTCTGAGGCCTCGTAGACTTCCTTCGTCTATAAAAGAAGCGTTGCAATGGTTGGGATTGTCGACAGCACATCACCACTTCTGCCCTAGAACCCCATCCATCACACTTAACAAAGGTCCAAAGTATCTTCAGCTTGCCTTTCGCATCTCCTTGTGAAAAAGAATTCTCTGCCCCTCTGATTACCCTTTCAAGTTCGCCATGGCATTCTTCAACCTGCGCACCAGTGCTTTCGCGGCTACTCTGCTATTAGCCTTGCTCTGTTCTACAAGCTCAGCCGCGAGTGTTACCCTTGCGCCAAGGCAAGACCAGTGCAACCCAGTGAACGAACATCTGGTCGCCCACGACTGCAATGTGTAAGTTATTTTGGATCATTTGAGCCCATTCACCTTGCCTTTCTATAATTGACGCTAGGGAAATCACTGTGGCAACTCAATCAATGTAGCGCTTTCTATAATCTCGACTTTAAGGGCCACAACAAGATTCTCAGAGGTCCAGGGGCTGTTAATAGTGCTTCTGGAACGTGCCGAGTATGTGCAATTTTTTCAATTTTACTTATCAAGGAGGTGGAAAGCGTAGTTTGATTGATACAAGGTCCTGATCCAAATGCCCACTCTGCCTTGATTTAGGTTATTGTCGACTGCCCGGGTAGAACCGAAGTGTGAGTACTACATAATTCACACAAAGGATCAATGAGAGATCGATACTTAGCATTAACATCTTGCTCCCAATCTTTCGATTGAAATCACCAAACAGCTCTGCCGGTCGATTGCTGAACATGCATGGCGAACCCGGAGGATTCACCCAACTGCAACGCATGTGTACCAACCAGGTAAGGGCTTCAGCAAGTGCACAATATGTAGAATCGGGAAATGCCTAACAGTCCGTCAATTTATTTTGCTTCTGCGCTCAAAAGGGAAAAGCCGGACAGATCTTTGTCGCGGGAGGTTGCCAAGTCAGGACCGAAAAAGCTTGAATAACCAAGAATACTTTTTACAGACAGTTTCTCAATCATCTATTTTATTTTGTGTTACAATACTCTTTAGATGTCTTCATCAACGTTTTATCCGTTGGAGAAGTTTGTTTTCTTACATGGAAGCACTACTTGAGAAATTCTAAATGAGAGAAATTTACAAAGACACACCACATATACATCTGGTCCAGGTTTGTCTGACTCGGAGTCATATGCGCTGCACACAAGTAAAATAAAAGTTTCGTATTAGGTCACAGTCCATATAAAACTTTGTCCTGGGTTTCTACACAGGCCGAAAAATCCAAACTTCAGCGAGAGAAAGGCAATCTACTTGTGACAGCAACAGCTGATGGAAGTAGAAAACAAGACAGGAAAGGCGGAGGAGTACTTGAGATTAAGAAATGTGAAAAAGGTTGCTAGAAGAAACAATGTAACGTCGACAAGAGAGTCTTACTTTGAAGGCAGCAGAAACCGAACCTCAACCATCTTATCTCACAAGGATTTTTCTCTTATCCACTGAGTATTATCTGTGGTGCAAATTAAACTGATCTGACGAAGTGTTCATCTTTCATAATGTAAAAATAAAAAAAAACAATATCTTTTCTCCTCTGTTGCAGTATTGTTAATCACATACTTTTGAATTCAAGTATTCTAATGTTTTAGCATTTTCTTTTTTTCAAAACCATTAATGACCATTGTGTTGGCCAAAGAAATACAATTGAGTCTATCCTTCTCAATTAGCCAAAACTAGCTGCATTTGTTGTCCTTCTTCTTTTGTAAAATAGTTTTGGTATTAGCGTCCCGGTCTTCAACTCACCCAACAGTTTGGCCACACAATGATAAGTTTCATCTTGATTCTGAAGTTGGATTCCAAAATAAATGTCAGATCCAAGGGAATTTAGAAAACTACAGCAACATGAGCCCATGATCAGAAACCTGGCGGAAAAGCTTTTCAGTTTACACTACATGCAATTCTTGATAAGAAATATGTTTTCATCTTCTATGCAGTTGGTGTTTCTGATAATGAAAGATTTTTGAAGATCAAATTATCAACATATAAACAAAGAAAACTTCTTTTTATGATTTATTTACATAGAAAGATTTCCATAGGAATCCAGAGATATCAACAAACCCCAAAAATTCAAATGAGATTTATGCCAACATAAGTCAACAGAAAAAAAAAACAAGATATGGATCAAACATTCTCCCCACTTGTTTCTCCACTACCTCTACAGGCCCAGGGCAACCACTTGATTTTTAACTGCTTATGTGGTTCAGTGAGCAAATTGGAACAATTCTCATATTAGGACCAAAGCTTACATGAAAAATTGTTGTCATTTACATTTTTATTACATTTATGACAATCAAATAATAGTTTCCTTTTTTTTGTGAGTTTCTTCTTTAAGAGACTTTACAAAGTAGAAACAAAAAAGAAAAGAGATCGTTGAACTTGAAGTACATAAATAAGCAACTTGAAAGCTATTCTCAAAGTTATTTTTGAAAGACAAACAGACGGATATGAAAGAACAGAGAAAAGGCGGAATGGACGAGGCGTCCAAATGAGTTCTTCAATGGCCTTACTCAACACGAAAACCATCTTGTGCCAATAATGATGAATGATGTAATCTCCATACAATAATCCAATCAGTCGCAAACCTCCTTGGATTCACTCTCCATCCTTCACACAGAACCAGACAACATGTGTAGCTCAAGTGTATTCAATCCTTTTTTTCTTTTCTGTTTTGATGCTTGGAGAGCCGAGAAATTTATCCGTTACGGAAAAGCAGAAAGTAAAAATATATATAAAGTAGCACAATTAAATGAACCGAGCAGCCTTGGGTAGACTTTGAATTCTTGGCATTTTCTCCCAAGCAAGCCGCCGATATTTTATAGGGTTGTGCAGTAAAAAAGAAAAGGTAAGAGAGACCATATGATTATCCGCGTCGTTTTTTGGAGTCTTGGGTATCCTCGTCCCGGGTCTTGGAGCTCCCACCAGTCGGTTCCAAGCCTCGCTTGACACCCTTCTTTGCCTCGTCTAAGAAGGCATCGATCGCGAACGGATCTGAGGCCATCAAAGTCGTGTCTCTTTCAAATTGAACAGGCCTGTGAAAATGACAGGATAACGAGAAAGTCAGATTAGAAGCTGGTCAGAACGAAAAAAAAGAAAGAACCTCGAGCATGAATGAAAAGAAACGCGAAACTTACCCGTCGCGTGTCTCCTGTAGTTCGGCACCTTCGAAACCTTTTCCAGCCACACCCAGCCCAAACCGATCATTGCGCATGGCATGGCTGATCCCTTCGTCAGTCCCACCGCCGTAACGTTCGTCGGTAGTCCCAGCCGGCTCATCATCCGCCGCGGCCCCACCACGTTTGTATATCGCAGCGGCAGCAGAAGAGCCCGAAAACAGAGGACGATCATAGAGGTTGTAAGAGTCTTCATCGCCGAACGAGCCATTCAGTTTCTCTTGGTTGAACAGCCGGGAATCGACCATCGACTCCTTTGAGATCGTCGGCTTAGCCAAGCCCAGGGCGATCTTTTCACCAATGTCACGGTTCTGGCTCTTAGCGAAATGTTGGGCGCGTTTCTCATTGCCCATGTTGTTCATTCGCATCTCTCTTTCCCTCTCTTTGCGTCGCTCCTTCCGTAGTTCATCCCGGGCACGTGCTGCCTCATCGTCGAGATCTTCGCTGCCTCCTTCCGACCCGTCTTCTTCGTTAGCCTTCTCCGATTGCCGACCTCCACGCTCAGATCCACCACGAGTATCCGAGTCCGAGTCACTCCCGTATCCCGCGAGCGCGGCAGACATGTTGTTACCACCCGATGTCCCAGCGACAACCCGCGAAATCCCAGATCGTTCTTCTCGTGCTCGTTGGGCGAGCAGGCGCAAGTTCTCCTCCTTCTGCTCCTTTTCCTTTTGAGCCAAACGTTGGTTTAGCAATGATCGTTGCCGGACATCCTCTCTCGCAAGGCGATCCGCAACATACAGCGATTCCGATAGTTGGGCGAATCTATCGTTGATATGTGTCTAGAATGTTTCGGATCAAATAAATAAGTGCATTGATATGGTCAGTAGGTGTTGGTGGGGGAAGGTCAGCATAAACGGCTAAGAGGAACATGGTGAGTTGAAGGAAGACATAGGTCGCTTACATCTTGGAGACCTCTTCCATCAGCAGCCAAACGCTTGTCAAGGGGAATAGTGTAACCTTTGTTGTTTTTCCAATTGGAAATACAGGGGGGGATCATCCATTGCTTCTGTTCTTCACTGGTGACTTTCCGGGGAGGACTTCGTAAGATGGGAGCCGGTGGGCTGGGGGGTCCACGAGGGATTTTTTTGTGTTTGAAACGAGGGGGCTCGAGAGGATCTTCTACGGTCTCGACCATCTTGATAATCCTTTGCTTGCCCTCTTCGCCATTGGGGGTGTATCGGACAAAGCTGACGCTGCCGCCTGTCTCAGGTACGTGTTTTGGCTGAGCAGCCTTGATCCGAGTGTTGGTTCTCTTCTCGAGTGCCAAACGAGTGCGCTCAGTGGTCGATTGGACCTCTTCGGCCGAAGGTCGCTCCATCTCACGTGCCGACTCATCCAGATCGGCTCGATGAGCAAGAGGGACTAGATCCTTGAATTGCGCTTGGACATGTCGGCCATCCCGATGTCCTTGCTTAGCAATCTTGGTGTAATCGATCTTTCCTTCTCCATCGACTGTCAGAGCCAATGTATTTCCAACGGAAGTCTGGCGTTGAATTGCAAGATCATCAGCTCGGTTGTAATAGATGGGATTGGTCGGAATCTCGAAGTCAACCGGACTTACATGTTTCTTTCGGCCCATCTCCAAGGGGTACTGGGCCACGTGACACTCAGGGTAAGCTCCACCATCACCAAAGCTGGATGTCGATTTTTTATGCAATGTTGCAAGAAGAGAATAAGGATGGTTAGTACATCTTCTGTTATACTGCCGAGTGGATAAGCGATTTGGTTTGATACTCAACTGGTCAGGTAGTCGAGGTTTCCAGCCCTTTCGAGCGCCATATAAAGGAATTTGAACGGGTTGGTTGGTTAACGTTTCATGATTCGATGGTTCTTGCTCTGGCTCCGGTTCGTCATCCTCGAGCGTTGGATGGCTGGGTAGTGGGAGTGTTTGTAGCAGGGTGGCCATCTTGGTTTTTGGTGTGGCTTCAAAGAATTCCTGGTGCTGAAGTTTTTGTTGTTGAGGTGAGCCTGTTGACCGTGGCCTGTTGACGAACGCGTGACACTCACAGGACAGCACAGGACCTGGGATGTCACTCCCTGTGACACTCTCAATTGCTCGAGAAGGTTGTCCTCCAAAGCCAGAGGGTTTAAGAAGTACAGCGGAGGGCTAGGGCACCACAAATATTTGATAATAATCAACAATTCAATTCAAAAAAACTTCACAACATAGAGTCAGACTCACAGTGATGTTTCAGAAAGGAGGCCTACCCTTGTTTTTTGAGTACAAGTTGCCAACTGAAACACTATGAATCTAAGAAACATCATAAACCATCAAAAGAAAATAAAAAAAATAAAAATAAGAGACTGGAGTTTTGGAGATAGCGCCCCTTAGGTATGGGGTCGATCACTAGAAGCTATCTCCAAGGCAAATTTTGATGAAACCTTGTCCCTTGCTTCATGCCCTATTCCCCACTTCCTTGCTCTTCCTGTAGTTTTTTCCCCCTCATTTCTTGTTCAACACTTCCTCCAGATAATTGAGTATGATTTACCACCAAGTACCACAAAATGTTCTTGAATTGCAAGAAAAATCTATTACAATGACCTGGATAAAAAAAATTGTTTTAACTGAAATGGTTATGGTAATAATCCTAGTTGAAGATAACGAAGAACCTGAAAGACCTGTCCATGGCAGGTCAAGGCTAGGGTGCCATCCAAACATAGCTACAGAATTTGAAGAGGGGTGCTAATTGTCTAATTATGATCCCTTTTCCTTTTCCTACTCACTCCCAAGTTCACATCTTGATTGTCAGCCGGCGTCTCTTACGTGACGTCCGGTTGATGTTTTATCACTCCTTTTACAGAGGAAGTTTTACCACGCCTTGACACTTGTTAGCGGAGGGGCTGGCTTCTTGACTACTAAGGTTGAGTGACGTCTGACTCTCAAAGAGTAGCGCCGGCTCTTCGTCAATTAAGGACGGTTAAAGGCTGTTTAAAATATAATTCTAAGCTCTTAAAGAATCCGTTTGAGTATTAAATTCGAACCGAGTCGAGCAAGAGAGTAGCTGAAGGGTTTTAGATAAGTTGGAGAAGAAGGGTGAGAGTTGGTTGACATAGAAGTAAAGGGCGGTCGGTTAGATGAGAGTCGAGGGAGAATGGAAGGGGTGTGAGAGGAGTGTCAGAGTTATAGCGTTCGAGATGTTGAAGAATTAATATCCCCAGTTACCTTTGTGAATAGTGATACTTATTCTAAAGTGTAAGCCTTCCAGGAAGTAGCCTAGAATATTTATCGCGGGTTAGGTAAGGATCTCAAGAGAGCCTCTCCTTATACTCTAGTACTAAAAATTCTTGGTTTCTTCCGGCATGGTTTACAAAACACGTGAAAGCATTCTTTCATGTGGAATCAAGATTTGAGTTGAGAAATGAGGAATAATTTACCCGATAGGCTATTTAGCCTATTGGGTAAATAGTCATAGCTTTAATCTTCCGTTATTGATCACATTTATTTGTGAAATATATTTGGAAGATTAATTGAATAAAAAAATAGAGAAATCTAAACAAGTAATTCTAAGGGGAAGAGGAATTAAACTCTTGTCTGGAAGTCTTGAGCTTTGAGCATTCTTAAGTGGTGACTTACCGACAGCACTACAGATCTTTTTGTGTCGCAGTCATGTGGGTTACCTATAATGTAACCTCGGTGGCTGACATTGATCATTTTTCCAAAAGTATATGCTAATATTAGGGTGTGTACCATACCTTTCAAGTTTCAGCGGATTTTGAAATCGAATTTTCCGCCCCGGAAAAAAGCACTTTGGCTTTCTGCGGATTGTGAGACAAATGTAAATCTGTGTTTCTCAGAAACCGTACCATAAAAAATCGATTTTCCCCTCTCATCCAGCTTCGCTCAACTCCAACCACAACCACCACATCCAGCAATGCCCGAAAGACGCCTTGTCCTCCGAGCCACACTTGGACTCCTTGGTATACTCCTTCTCCTTGAAGTCTGTGAGCAAGAACCCAGTCCTTACTACGGTAATGGAGGACAAGCATGATATGCTTCGCTCCTCCTTCAAGAAGCCCGATTGGAACTCTTTCGAGAAGTCACCTCATTGGAACGAAGGACTTTTGATCATCTAATCGACCAACTTACCACCAAAGGGTTGCTCGAACAAGGTCAATCCGTTAGTGTGGAGGAGCAAGTCCTTATATTCTTGGATATCGTAGTTCACAGCAACTCTATGCAACAGACTGCTGTCAAGTTTCGGCGGGGCCTCTTCACGGTTCAACGGTATGATTTCATTTATCACCCCCTTCCATCGATTGATTGCTAACTTGTCCTACGTTTTTTTTAAATCATGTAGGTATTTCCACCGGGTGCTCGATGCACTTGTTGCTTTATATCCCAAATACGTCACCCTCCGCCCCCTCGAAGAAAAATGGGAACGACTGAAAGATCCTAAGTACGAGGCATTCAAAAAATGTGATGGGGCGTTGGACGGTGTCTTGATCCCGTTAACCTTACCGCTTGAGAAACAGAGGGCCGGAAGGGATTTGTGTCTCAGAACGTCATCGCCGTGGTCAACTTCGAATTCCAATTTGTGTACCTCTTGGCTGGTTGGGAGGGCAGTGCACACGACTTGCGGGTATTAGCCGATGCCTTCACTAAAGGCTTCAGCATTCGGCCGCATCGTTACTATCTGGCCGATGCAGGATATTCCATCCAAAAAGGCCTACTTACGCCATACCGAGGTGTTCAATACCACTTGAAAGAGCAAGCGGCAGCCGGAATGAGGCCCGAAGATGAGAAACAGCTCTACAGCCTTTGCCACGCGTCACTCAGAAACATTGTTGAGCGTATCTTTGGATGCCTCAAAGCGAAATTCAAGATTTTGACTACCCCTGTTGAACATGCGCTCAATCGACAAGTTCAATTGGTTTATGCCCTTGCGAACCTTTGGAATTTCCTTCGCCAGCACTGAAGAATTTGAGAAATAACTGAAGTGTTTATTTCATTAATATTAATTTAAATACAATTTTATAGATAATTCTTTGAGGATAATAATGAGAGAGAGAATAAAATTACCTGAAGGCAGACTATAATCTAACCTGCTTATGACTATGAGAAACTTTGTTCGGCTTAAGATAATGGCTAAGAGTAATGATAACGGTTTGAGTTGGTGACTGTTATGATAATATTTTATTCAGTATAATTTTCTTGTCAGTTATTTTATAAATAAAATATTAATTAAATTATAAGAAGTTTTCTTACCATGAAATTTTCAGGTAATTCTTTTTCGGACTTACTTTGCGCAGCGGCAGCAAAAAAATCTTCGCACACAGAGCCGACCGCACCTTGACGTCGCGAGTCCTGTGCGCGCAACCTGTAAAATACTTCGCGCACAGCGGCATCCCCCAAAATAAATATGAGACTTTTACCGAATATTATTTGATAAATCGAAAGATAGGGTCCTTGTTAGCCTCCCGAAAAAATATTCGAAGGTTTTAGACGCATCTTTATGATGCCAAAATTTTTTGAAATATTGCCTCCATAAATTACAGCTGCGGCCCTGAATGGCATGTTCCCATGACCCAGTTGCTCCAAAAATTTGATGGCATCATTCTGCATGACAAAATGGCCTCCCACAAATTTTTCAGAGGTTTTGGGTGCATCCTTATGATGCCAAACAATTTTGAAATATTGCCGCCATAAATTACAGCTGCGCCCCTGAAAGGCATTTTCCCATGACCCAGCGGCCCCTAAAATTTAATGACATCATGCTGCATGCCAAAAGGCCCAGTGAGAGAATTTTGAGCCACTTTCACAGGGGGTTGTAAGAATTCTACAAGACCACAAGTGGTAGTCACAATTCTTCTTTTTGAAGGTGTTTTTTTGGCTCTCTTTTTGGCATGGAAGCCTTGGTAAGATTTGATTTCAATCCACATCAGCTTGACCGGTCAAACAGGCCAAGCCAACTCTGACCGGTCGAACCAGCTGACCGTTCAGGCTGTCTGACCGGTCAAACAGGCCGTTCCGAACAGTTCAGCCTGTTCGACCGGTCAGACAGGCTGAACAGCCTGTTCGACCGGTGGCCAAACAGCATGTTCACCCGGTGGCCGAAGTACGGCCTGTTTGACCGGTCAGACAGGCTGTTCAGCCTGTTCGACCGGCCGAACAGGCCGTTCAGCCACCGGTCGAATCCCCGGTGACTGACCCTCGTCAAATTCTAGCTGCTTCTGGTTCTGTGCGCGAAGTATTTTACAGCTTGCGCGCACAGGACTCGCGACGTCGAGGTGCGGTCGGCTCTGTGTGCGAAGAGTTTTTTTCCGCTGCGCAAAGTGAATCCGTTCTTTTTAATAATGATGACGAATGCCCTAACGATGAGCTTCTTTCAATTCTGTTGCATTAAATAATAACAGTGAGGATAACAACTTGTTAACTAACAAGTTGTCTTAGTGTTTCTTTCTATTAACGATAGAACTTACTGATCGTTAATGTTTAAGTTCTTGTTGATTTCTTTGATCGTTGTAAATGAGTTGTTGCTTAACGATCTGGAGAGTTTTAAAGTAAGATATAAGTTTTTATTCTTAAAAGTTTTGATGAAGTTTTAATAAAAGAAAAGTAACTCACGATTCTTTAGATGGTAGTTGATGATCGTAATGATCGTTTAGAGTTTTCTTTTGTGACGTAATTCGCTGCTGAAATCAACTTAGTCTTGAGTCATTTCGACCTGATTAATGAAAAAAAATATTGAATAAGCTTTATTCAATATCTTATAAAAACTGCTAGCTTAGCAGATGAGTTGCTAACTCACTAAAAGGTCTTTTGTTTTTATTTAAAGAAACACAATTCCAACAAGCACCAACAATACGATGATGACGAGTCACTTAGACTAGATGAAGAAAGTGTGATCTCCCAAGAAAGCAGTGAAGATGAAAACGTAGAGAATAGCGATAACTACACAGGCCGACCAATTGCCCAAGATGATCAACTCATGATGTGGAAGCGTGATCGAGTGGCAAAGCGTCTATGGACGCAATACCAGTCCTATCTCACTGGTAGACCGTAGTTTTTTTTTTTTTTCGTTATCTTCTTGTTTCTCTTGCTAAGCATGTTTTGCTTGTTCAAGAATGAAATAAAAATAAATAAAAATGATCCTAGTTTTGTTTGTGTGTGACTGTTTTCCTCCATACAAGATTTTTCAATATGAATTAATTCAAAGAGAAAAAAAGGAGTAGAGCGAGAAAACAAGAAATAAAAAAGAATATCCTTAGAGGCCAGAAGAGTAAGTCTCCTCAAGCCAGACTTTGCAAATGTCAGCGTTGGTCGATGAAGCAAGTGCAATAAAAACCTCGGCATTTGCCTCACTTTAGACTACTTTGATGTGTTTGACGTACTCAAGGGGAGGTGTGGAAATAAGGAACATGGAAGCGATCATCTTGATGGCCTTCCCAGTTGCTTTCGGGTTGCTATCGTCATTGAGAGGCAGTTTGGATGGCTTGTCCGAACTCTGAGCGCCGGTGTCACGCAAGACGTTGATGATGGACTCGACACCTTGCTTGATATAGTCGTACTTCGTCTCACGCACTCGCTTCTTGGATGCTTCTTTGACTGCAGCTGGTGAATCGGGGCTCTTCAGGCTGGATTTAGACCTCTGAGTAAAAGTAATAGAAGTTGATTTCTGAGAAGATAATCTGAAGAGGGAAGACTGAGCGAAGCTTTACAAGAGAAGCCGGTATATCTATCGGCTTCGAAGGAATGTACTAAGAGACTAAGAAAGGGACTAGAACATAATACAACGGCTGCTAGTCGGCAAGGAGTGACTTGAAACAAAGGGAAATATACTGAAGTTCGGGTTTCATCCCGGATTCATTAAGAGGGCTGCATAAGCCACCTGCTTCATACAGGGGCTTGCAGTCTTCCTCTAAGGTCGTAATACCGTAGCCCGGCTACACTGGTATGACTTCTTCATCGGAGGTGAGTTCAGCAAGCTCTGCCTTTTTTGAAACCAATCGACGCTTTAGTGAAAAGGCCGAAAGCCCCGACAAGCCAGAGGGAAGGTCATTGTCACCTATTCTTGACTCGGTGTGCTTTGATTCAGGGACGGACCCAGGTGGAAGGGCTGTGTCGCCAGTTGCATAGGTACCGCCAAATACTTCTTGGCCTAGTCCAAACCAGTCAATCAGATTGTTACGAAGGGTGGCATATCATTTTTTGGGGTGTGCCTGTACCAATATTATAACATGTGATAAAACCGTTGGATTGGTTAGATAACATCAATCAAAAGACAAAAATGAAAGGATGAAATGCTTACCTCGCACAGCTCCTTCCAGTTTCCATCGTCCGCTGTGACCATGCGAGTTGCCGGATTCCATCCAAATACCGACTGCTCAAGGAGGAACTTCATGTCTATGTAAGTTTTTCGCATCACACCCTTCTGGTTCTTTAATTGGTTGCAATCAAAATCGATGTTGAATCTGTCCCTCATTTGCTTTGCAACTGAGGACCATCCTTCGCTCTTCAAGTTTCCGTTATCGGTAGCTTTCCCATTCGCATATTGATCCAGGATGAACTCAAGTAGGGCGACCTTTTGGTCGTTCGTCCAGGTGTGGTTCGGTTTTCTTTCTTCTTTTACATCGTGTTTAATGCTTTGAGCGGCTGACTTCCCTAATTTGCTAGCAATGCTGGCTCGTGACTTCTTGGGGACTGGTGGCTTTTGTGTGACTATCGGGGTATCAGAAACGGAAGAATCGGCATCGTCGTCATCGGATGGAAATTGGAGAGCTTCGAGAGAAGGATCCAGGGGTATCTTCTTGACTTTCCTTCCTTTAATATTGGTTGGATGAGTTGAATGGAGAGGAACAGTGAGACAGAGGAGCGGTGTGATGGAAAAATTCTTTGAGAAAATTTGGGTCCGCCCTGATTTTCTCCATCGGATGGTTGGTCCAAATTCCGCTGATTCTGTGTGGCAGGTTTAAAGGGTATGGTACTGTGGATTTCAAAATCTGCGGATTTTGGGAAAAAAATCAAAACTCGCGCGGAATCCGTGGAATCCCCGCGCTATGGTACAGACCCTTATATTGAACTGTGGGAAATCAGTAGCATCTACAATCTGAGTTACCCCCATATCATAGTCTGCTAGTCTTTACTGTTATGAATCTTTCTGCATCTGTCCTTGTATTCATTGAACCCTGGCATGTAGGCCCTTGAATCCCTCATTTAAAGCATATCATCTTTTTGTGTCTATGCACTTGATTTCTGGGATCACTCTATTTTCTTGAGACTTTTCCATTATTTTTGAAAACTTCTTGTTTTTTTTATTTTTATTCCAACCACTTTTTGTCCCTAGTTATTTCAATAACTTGGAGTAAAACTGGCTGTGCATACATTTACTTTTGCCCCTGGTTATCAAAATAAAAAGGGGTAAAGCTGGGTGTCAATGCCTTCCTGTGGTGAAAAATAGCTTTTGGCAAGCTCTTCCCAACAATAAAAAAGTAAATTCCATCCCCTGATACTTGTAAACCCCCCTCCCTCGGCTGGGTTCATAAACCTCTCATTCACATGTTATGCGGCCCTCCTTGTCTTCATGGTCCAGTTTTCCCTTCCTGGCTCTGCAGAGATCTGTTCCTTCCATCTCTCTGAGCCAGTAATATAAGCTCCACGTGTTTGGTCTTAGAACATTTTAGGCTCATCAGCCCGCCCCACACGCCTTTCTCTGCTCATCTAGTGAAGGATATCAACAGTCCTTACAATACTGTACCAGTGAAAAAAAGGAAAAAATGAGCAAGTGTGTTATAGTAAAGAAAACCCCATTACCAATCCTGGTACTATCTGTTAAAGTATTTGGCCAAAAGCATCTACTATATCGTTAGGGGCTTCGAAAAACAACTCCCACGACCGGTTCGACATCAATTGTGGGAGTCGTCGGTCGAATTCCGGCCGCGGGCCTGGGAGTCGTCCTCCGAATCCCAAAAAATAAAAAATAAAAAAAACGGGAATCGTTCTCCCAAATCCGCCGATAGACTGGGCGGATTTGGGAGTCGCCCTCATTGACCGGAAGGAAACCCTTCCGGTCAATGAGGCACAACAACCTCATTGACCGGAAGGAAAACCTTCCGGTCGACGGGGTAGAACAGCCTCATTGACCGGAAGGATTTCCTTCCGGTCTGTGAGGTACAACTCCTCATTGACCGAAAGGAAATCCTTCCGATCGATGAGGTACAACTCCTCATTAACCGGGAGGAAATCCTTCCGGTCACTGAGACTGTTGTACCTCGTCGACCGGAAGGTTTTCCTTCCGGTCAATGAGGAGTTGTACCTCACTGATCCACCAATGACCAAGCGTTGGACTCAATTTTAAAAGAGTTGCTCAGAGTAAGCAGAATGCAATACTTTCTGCAGCAGTACATAAATTAGATACAAGCTACTATGGCGCAATCTAGTATTGCATCTATCACATATTATCATCTTCTTGATTGAGTCACTCTGCAGTGTTTGCTTTCTCGGTTTTTCATCTTCTTTCGTTTATTTTTTATTTTTTTATTTTTGGTTTTTGGACTGAGACAAGAGCAAAGGCGGGAAGACAGATGCGCGGCGAACACTCAAGTGGGAGGGCTTTCTGGATAGAAATCCGACGACCCCTCGGACCAGTAATCGGCGAACGCTGGATGTGGGGCAGAGAAATTTTTACAGTATCGGCACGGGTAAGTGGTATGTGATAGCGGATGTAGCCCATCGCACATCCCACAAGCAACTACAGCCCAGCGGCGAGTCAATAGTCTACAATGCTCACATGGGGCCTCGTATATGTGCCTGAAGGGTGCTTCAAAGCACCGTTGAGACGTTGAGTGTGTGTGCCAGAACGCAGGGTCCGCAGGCTCCGGCTCATTTTCCCAGTGTTCAAGTTCCGATTCCCAGTATGCCGAGGCCGATTCGAGATTGGCCTCGTCCAGCTGCCAGTTTGCAAAGATTGTGGCCCACCTTGGAAGAGCTTCGGGTTCGACGTTTGCAACGTTTGTCAGCTCCCCGCTCGATGTTGGTGGAGAGTCCCTCCGCGTATCATCGTGGGGGGGGGGATTGCTACGCATTGCGACAACATTTGCCCACAAACTCCCGAATGTATCTGGGTTATTGGTCCTCGGCTACGACACTGCTGGCAATAGTGATACATGTACATGTTTTCGATCGGCTCCCCGCAATTACATTCGCTAGATTCTAGTTTCAAGTCAACAGAAGGCCGGGTGCAACTTGCGCTATGAACGAAGTCCATCCCAGCTGTCAGTGCAGCAAGGGTAAGAACAACGGCCGTTGTGACGATGGGGGCGCCGAAACGCATGGGTGTATGGTCGCCGGATTGTGCATAAGTCACAACTGAACAAGTTGTGGCCGGAGTCGAACGCTTGGTATGGAGATTAGTCGAAGGGGAGGATGCTTGTGGGTTTGGTTATCCAACTGAGCTAATGGGCTACGAGGCGCCGGGCAGAAGAGCTCTATTTATCTGGGGGATGGATCACGCAGTCTTCTGTCATACAGAAATTTCAGCGGTGGGACTTGAGGTCAAAAGTGGCTGTGAAATTTTGGCTTGCTGGCCGGCGACGAAATCAAGTGAGGAGCGGTTGCTTTCCCTGTTGGGTACGTGAAGAATCTTCCTGACTGGAGGTGAAGCATCCAGGGCAGATAGCATGTGGGCACCTTTCGTGGTGGATAGATGCCAAGATAGATGCCGAGTTTCAAACTCAAACAGATTTACTGGCGCAAAGTTTTTCTTGATGGGCTATTGGCCCTATTCCATCTGTTGTTAGAATTTCTGAACTTATCCAAGTCCCCCGGGCCCCGGATGGTCTTGCCAGGGGAACTTGCGCCACAAGAATTCTTGCCTGAGACTTTTGAAAAGTCTTGGTGGCAGAAACCTAATCTGACCACACCTTGTAGAGTCTTCACCCAAAAACCTTGAAAATTCAATGATGCCATGATCTGCATCTTGCCGCCATTCACTCCAAAATCTGGCCTTCCAACCTCACTTCTTTGTGCGGTTATTGCTTGTCAAAAAAGTCCATTTTTCTGAAACCTGTGAGCAACGGTGGGTCGCTACGCTACGCTACAAGGCCACTAACCGTTAGCGTAGCGGTGAAATTTTTCACCCAGGATTTGGTTAGCGTTAGTTGAAATACCATCCCGCTACACTAACAGGTAGCGTAGCGGTTTTTTTATTTTCAAAATCCTTGTAGCGTTAGTTGTGGAAAAGCACCGCTACACTAACAAGTAGTGTAGCTTTTCCACCGCTAACAGGATTTTTTCAAATTTGTAGCGTAGCTTTTCCACGACTAGCAAAATTTTCCCAAATGAGTAGCGTAGCGGGGATTTAAATAACATTTAGTGTAGCAAATCCCCGCTACAGGTCAGGCTAACATGAGATAACAGGTGCGCTAAAATCAAATAAAACTCAACTAACAGTCACGCTAACATCAAATTTTCCCACTTAAATACATTCATTACAGCAGTCTCATGCTGTCAATGAGAATTGAACATATGACCAACACTCAAAAGTATTGCATGACTCAGTCAGGGATGTTACTCCCCGACTGAGCCATAGGCTACCCTTCTTATTTCAAATTTTCCAGGTACTTAACCACACCAACCATCATCTATTGTGGGCTTAATTCCCTACATACACCACTTTTTTCCTCCCGCCAGCTTGATTCCAACCTCAATTCACCACTTTTTTGTTTTTCTTTTGCTTTGTGTTTCTATTTGTATTTTGGTCGGACTGACCCTCCAGAACCTCTTCCTTATTAACTACCAGCTACCCTCAACCACCACGTAAGTCCCTATGCTACCCCTCGTTGACCACAACTGACCCCTGCTACCCTTTTACCCTCTCCACTTTAGCTACCCACCCCCCACTGGCCGAAACACAAAACAACTTGCTACCCTTCATCACGACAAACCGTGCTACCCTCTCCCCACCCCAAGCTGCTACCCTCCCCTCACCATCACTGAGCTGAGCCAAGCTACCCTTTGAAAATTGATTGCTAGCCCCCCGTCGGCCAAGCCCAGCTACCCTGGTGAGTTCCACCCACCCTAGACTCACCGACTGAGCCATGCTACCCTTCCCCCTCACCATAGCGCTACCCTGACCTACCGAGCCAAGCCAAGCCAAGCCGTTTGCTACCCTTCCCTCTTCCCCTCACCACCACTGAGCCGCTACCCTCATCCTGTCACCACCACCACCAAGCCGAGCCAAGCTACCCTGGTGAGTGCCACCCACCCGCCTATGCTACCCTTCCCCCTCACCATAGGAGCTACCCTGACCTACCAAGCCCTTGCTACCCATCATCACCGCCGCGCTACCCTGTCCTCATCCGCTCACCACCGCCAAGCTACCCTTTGACGCTGATTGCAAGCCCTGCTACCCTGGTGAGTACCACCCACCCGCCTATGCTACCCTAGACACCTTCCCCCTCACTGTATCAGCTACCCTGACCTACCCTCCCCTCCCCACCACCAAGCTACCCAGCCGTGCTACTCTCCCCACCCCACAGCCAAGCTACCCTCTCCCTCTTCCCCTCACCACTATCACGCCAGCTACCCTCCCCCCCTTTGAAGCGACCACCCCCATTGCCGAGCTACCCTGACCAATCTACACAAGCTACCCTCCCTCACCACCTCCACTAGCCCCTGCCACCATCCACTAAGGTGGACCATGGCTCCCACAAATAAGGGGTACTGTGATTTTTTTTTTTCATTCCACATACACTGACATGTTTTTTTTTTCCCTATGTGATATGATGTGATGACCTTCCTGATACTTTATCAGCAGGGGGGTATGATTCATTGATTATCACAGAAAGAAACAAACTAGGAGGCAAAAATATAGGCTATGTTGAAAGCGAAAGGAACATGTGGATCTTATGGAAGCTACACTTGGGGAAAATACAAAGAAAGTTTTCTGGCACACCCCATACTTCAAACCTCTCGAGATATACACAACCATCCCTCAGAAACAGGTTCCAAACCAGAAGGAATATCAATACACGCGCCCTCCTACACCTGACAAGATCTCAGATGTGTATAAGACAGTGGGCAACTTCTTTATGTCTAAAAAAGGCTGATGTGTAGTGCAAGACGTCAATTATTGCCATAATTGAATTCATCAAAATGGAAGACTTGACGGATGAAGAAAAAGAAGAGCTCAACTTTGTGTCCACTTTTCTCCATCAATCAAAAACCTTTATCAGTCCCGTCTCATCTGAGCAAAGATCTTGGGGCGGTTAGATGTGGGCTATTGGATGGCGAAAATCTTTGTGCGGCAATCAAATTATTGGATGGTACATCAAGCAATTTACTCTAGCTCTCGCTCAAGCTTTTGATCTACATTATCAACAATCAGCCCATCTAGGTGCAATAATTGGCAAACACTTCAAGCAGCTCGGTGAAATCCCATTCAGTTCCAATCAAGAATTAATGATGAAAAACCACATTCCTTCTGTTGCTCATTTAGAAGCTGGTGAAAAACTTACTGAATCCGATTGTGGTCCACATCTAAATTTCACCACCAATGGTTTCTTCAATCTGCCACACATCGACAAAAAGGACATTCCTGAATATGCTTTTGTTCTGTTCCTTCCAACAAAAACTCAAGATGGCTCTTTGATTACAAACCCTGCTGAGTATGACATAAGGTCTGGTCCCTTTATCTTTCCGGACCATAAATTCGGTATAAACTTTGATAGTCAGTTTGGAATTGTCAAGATGCTTTGGAAGGCAAACCATCAAAAGCACTGTACAATGCCCTCCTCTATTAGTCAAACTTGTACACGACTTGGTATGTCTATTCAAATCAACCTTTCACTTTTGAATGCCTGTGTTAGATATGAACAAGGCAAGTACCCTGTTGCTAGTTATTTTGGTGGTCATTTATATCATTTGTATTGTGCTTTGTATAAATTAGCTGTGGTTGTTTCTAAATTAGCTGTTCTTACTTTCATTTTATTTACTAGTTTCTTGTTTAGTTATTAGTAGCTTTGATATTCTTTTCTTTTTGAAAAATATTGAATATTAACATGTTCATATTTTCTGCAAATCCATCCGGTTTGTTTTGTGTGGATTTTTTCCTGTATCAAAAATTTAAATGCAAAAGTATCGAAAACATACATGTGATGAGTTAATACAAAATGATGCTGGTGGTGCATTTTCGGACAAAAATTCTGTTGTATTTCACAAAAAAATTAAAAATATGGTTATACACAGCTGACAAATCTATTTTATTCCACGTCAACAAAATATTCTTGTACAGGAGTGGAATAACATGTCAAAGAGGGGTGTACTTGGGTGCTACGTGTCCAATAGTCATAGACTCTACATGTTACACTTTTGAAAAAACACCAAGTACTGTGACTACTCTCAATCAACCTTTAAATATGCCAGCCAACAAATCTGTTCAAGATCTCTTTTCCAAAATACTTACAGTATCTCAATCAGCGTCTCAGATCCCTCAAGCCACCAAGAATGACTCAATTTATCTCCAACTATTCCGGATGATGATGAAGACAAAGGAATGTGGTTTGTTGTCAATAAGAAGATGGATTCATTATTTGGTGTCGAAAACTTCAAACAAAACGTTCAAAGAGGCAAGTTTGGAATCAAAGTGGTGATTGACTACTTGAAGAGAGCTCAGGAACACCCTTCTTGGAGCGGTGATGAGCTTGAACACATTTTTGAATGCTTCAAAGGTGAGCATTTCTCTTTGCTAATTAATCTTTATCTTAATAGTCATCTGATGTTCACATACAGATGCCCAACCACATCCGGATAAATCAAAAATAACAACTCAATCAGCCTACACTCCAAGTATGAAATCCGCTTCCCAGTCTCAGTCAACTCAAGCTGGCCCATCAAACCTGAATGGGGGATTGTCTGATACATCCGAAGGACAAATATGCCGTTCAAAAAGAGTCACCACTCCTGTTAAGAAATCTGGGATGGTTCAGCCATCACCAGATTCCCGACGCTCGATCACCCAATTCCTCCCAGCTACATCCCAAAAAGCTCTGGCCCATATATCGAAAAAGCGAAAAGACCTTTCCTCAGACTCAGAGCCAGAACCCAAGGCCAATTCACAATCAGCATCCAATCTTTCTAAGAAAAAGAGTCAATCAAAATTCACCAAATCAAACCCTGTCAACTCTGAGGCACCAGATTCTCAGGCTGTTGACCTTGCTCACCACTTGGATGAAGAGAATGCCAAGGCCAAAAACAAATGCCAAAAGGTTAATCCAGAATTTGATGATGTTAAAGACTTCTTTTCTGATGCATTCCGAAAAAAGGATGATGTGTGTGAAATTATTTAGCCTTTTTATTTGAAGCAATGGCTGATTTGTCTTTTCAGCCAATTGATGAACCCGCATCAACCTACCGTTGTGTGTGGTGTAAAAAGGAAGTCAGAGTTTCTGGCAGTAGTTATTCTAATCTACGAGCTCATCGGGATGGCTCACGTCAAGCTGTAAGGTTCTTGAATGGCTGCCCAAAGCGTAAGGAAGCTATTTCAGCTGGAGCAAAGATACCTCTGACATCCTTTGAAGAAAGCAAGCTCAAGATTAGTAAAACCAGTGGAACGATATCCAATCATTTTTCTCAACTGGGAAAGTTTGATAACACGTTGTTCAATCAAATCATGATGCTCTGGCTTCTTCGCCAAACCATTCCTTGGAAATGAGTAGAAGACCCTTATCTCCAAGCAGCCTTCCACTACTGTGAACCAGGATCCCACTTGTATGAACAGAGATGGGTAGCTGATTCGGCACAAGATGCGTACTTGGAGTTACAAGAGGCTATGATAAATTGTGTGAAGGTGAGTAACCTGTTCTCATGAGTTTGTACATTGAATAATAATTCTAATTTAGCTATTAATATAAACAGGCATCAAATAGCAGGTTCAACCTCATACACAATGTATGGACAACCAAAGGAAACCGATTTGGATTTATTGGTGCTTCAGTATTGTTTATTGATAGTGATTGGAAGTATAATGTGCTCCATTTAACCCTCAAGCTAGTCGCCTGGCAACATAAGGGTCACATGTTGGCAGTACCAATTGTGAACACGTTGAAGAAACATGGGCTCCAAAATAAGATATGTATTATTTTCACCTTTTTATTAACAAACACAACAAAGATAATTTCTGGCTCTCTCCAATACATGCCTTGCCAGACTACTGATTCCAGTTCCAACAACACTACTTTATCTGCATACATGCACAAAGACTTGCATGATGTGGCCAATGAAAACAAGTCGGGATACTCTTGGCACATCAAGTGTTTTTGTCACAAAATGGCATTGGTTGTTAATGCTGGATTGAAGGAATTGGGACTCGATGCTCCACCACCCCCAAAGTTAAAGAAGACTTTCCTTGGTTCTTTTCCTTATTCAAATCTCAACATGGAAGTGATCGCCGAGGAGGATGAATTGAAGACAAAGAGAATTCTGGTGAAAACATGGTGGAAGATGACAAATCAGATCCTGAACCTGACCCTAACGAAGTTATCTTGGAAGGTTCAGATGATGATAACGATGAAGATTTCAGTCAAAGCTCAAGGACTAAAAATCAATTGGCAACCAATCGCAACTCAGTAAATGAGTTGACCAAAATGGTGAGTTTTTTTCCTGCTTGTTTGGCTAAAATTGAACTAGTCCGCTGACCACCTTTATTTTCATAGCTGGATTTTGTGGTGAAAAAAATCACTGGCTCGTGTGTATGGCGACTAGAATTTGAACGGTGTGCAGCAGGGACAAACTTGAAAAACCTGATTGCTGGAACATCAAATATCAAAGCCGAAAGTGTACCTTCAAGGCAAGAGAAGTAAGTGCTTTACTGTGTATTTATACAATACTTTTATTGACATAAGCATGGTAGGTTACCGATTCAATACTCAAAGATGAATATGAGAAATATGAAGATCAGATTCAATGTGCAAGGCATGACGAAAAGCAAAAGAAGTTTGGTCACTTCAATGAGATTCAATTCAGCAAACGGGACTGGATGCTGATCAACGAACTGAATCTGGAATTAAAAGTGAGATATTTCCTCAAATCATTTATCTTTGTAATCAATATGATGCTGAATTTCCTTTCAGCCTTTCAACCGTCTCACTAAGATAATGGAGGGTGATGGTCCTACCAAATTATTTCTAACTCATCATGGATTTGAAGAAGAAGGAGGCAGGTGGGAGTCAAGGAAACACTTTTTATCCAATGTATCATAAAATGATCACAAAGCTCAAGGGTTATCAAGACGAGGCATTGGAATATGAAACACTACTCATGGCTACAATGCTTCATCCAACTTTCCGGTTGAAATTAATTCAGCACTGCTGGCCAAAAAGAGCAGAGAAAGCCAGAGAGTTACTTGAATCACATTTCAACAAACGGGAAGCAAGCTTGAAAAATGAAAACGATGGTGTCGAATTCTTAGAAGACAGTCGAATCTGATAACATATTCGAAATATTCAATGCCCCACCACCTACGGATGAAAGCAAAGAGTTGGAAGTCTATATCAAGAACATGGACCGACTTCCACTACCAAGTGCAAAGGATGTCAATAGCATTTTGATATGGTGGAAGGTATGAAAGTTTGGGATTAATGAAATATCGTTCCAGTACTTACCAACTGATGTTTCTTTACTTCCAGGACCATTCACAGACTTACCCAGTCCTCTCATCATTGGCCAGGGACTACTTGGCATTCTCTGCATCATCTTGTGCAGCAGAGCGCACCTTTTTATCAGCTGCCGACGTCTGCTCTACTGGCAGAGGAAGCTTGAAACCATGTACAATTGAATGGTGTGTTAGTAGCCACATGTGGCTGAAAGAGGGTATTAAACCAAGTGGAAAGTTCTCCAAAGCACATGATTTTGTCACTTCATATACAGATTTCTCTACAAAAAAAGCAATCGATAAAAAAAATAAGGAGCTCATCTCAAAAACAAATGTTTTCTTTTTCCATGTTGTAATTTTCAGTCACATATTTTGTTTTCATTTAATCTGAATCCATTTCTTCAATATGCTAAATCAACAAATCCATCATCTTATCTAATATTTAGAGCAACTCCACCAGCTACGCTAACTTGTAGCGTAGTGGGTCAATAGATTATGCCAAAGTGTAGCGTGACTTTTGGAGCCGCTAATACCGCTACACCACCTCTAACACAGATTGCTGGTAGCATTAGTTGTTTCTGCCTGACCCCAGCTAACGCTACGCCACCAACTAACCAAAAAAATTCCAAAAGTGTAGCGTAGCTTTTTCGACCGCTAACACAAATTTCAGGTAGCATTAGTTTTTTTTCCTGACCCCCAGCTAACAAAAAAATTTTCGAAAAAATGTTAGCGTTAGTTGGCTGGATGGTACCGCTAGCGTTAGTGGTGTGTTAGCGTAGCTTAAAAAGCTAACACTACACTACACTAACGATACGTGTAGCGTTGCTGTGAGCCTGCTCCTCACAGGCACACACAAACATGTCACAAGATTACATAAGCCAGTTTAAACTCATATTTAGTGTCACGCTTTCCCTTTACCTATACGGCAGAGATCTTTCTCTCCTGTCTAGGTAAGTACCATATCTCCCTTCATTCTCTTCTCATTTCCTTTTCTCACTATCACTCAATTGTAGATACTAATGAGAAATCTTTCTCTCCTGTCTAGACTTCAATTTATCCCACCTTGGTACTTACTACTAGAACTTCTCCTCAGGAGCTATTGAGCTCCTTTGTTAGTTCCAATCCAACAGACAGTGAAGGATCAGAACGTGATCCTTACAAAACCACCCTCAGACCACCACACCTCCAAGCCCTTGCACGGTCTAACTTAGCTAAGTCCCTCTATTGGAGGGGGGACACTGTCCTGCAGGGACTTATGAGCTATGTGGACCCCGCGGCCTGAGAGAATTTCAACTTTTGGTGGGGACTTTTTTAAAATCAATCTCCTGCATGAGTCTCTGCGCCATTTTTGAAACAGTTTTCATTTCTGGGACAGCCCAAGCTGTCCTCATCTTTCTACTCTTTTTTTACATCCTCAAACTCTCTTGTTGAGCTACAATCAGAGTTGTCATCCACTTCTTTCAGCCCTTGTAAAATAAGGAGCTTGTAAAAACAACTCCCAAATCTTATACAAGTAAGTAAATCCCATGACCAAGTTGACACTGTGGTGTTTAAATATGGAGGTCTGAAGCTTTGGGGTCAGCATAAGCTGAGTCATCCCCTTTGATCAGAAATGCATGGCTTTTGTGTTTGCATCTCAAATGTACAGAGCTTAGTCAGGAAAACTTCAAAAAAGCAGCAAGACTTTTTTGAATATTGCAGCAGGCAAGCATGGGGAACAGCAAATTGCGGAAAGGGCAGATTGGAATGGTAATCCGAGGGACTGACCAGATGGTAGGTTTTTGAGATCAACAATTTAGGGAGTTGGAAAAATGACTCCAAGAGATTGGACAAAAAACTCCCACGACCAAGTTGGCGTCCAATCTGGGAGCCATTTGTCCAATTGCACCACAGGGATTGGGAGTTGCCCCTCTAAAAAGAAAAAATGGGAGTTGATCTCCCAAATATGCCATAGAATTGGTGGATTTGGGAGTTGTCTGTCCTCACTGACCAGAAGGAATTTCTTCCGGTCAGTCAGGAATTTGTACCTGATCAATCAGCAGGATTTCCTTCTGGCTGATCAAGTACAACAGCCTCATCAACCAGGGTATTTACTTAAAGAATAACCTCAAATCATGATGTAGTCCACACTCATGCTGTTTAAGATGAATAGTAAGGGTATTATAAAACAGCTTGGATAAAAAGTTAAGCTGTCTATCTTTGCTTAAGATGTAGTATGAGAAGGCAATAAACAATGTCAAAAGGGTTGAACTTAAGATCATTAAACAAATGCTCTCAATTATGGTTAATGGGGGGTTCATGTAGGGCTTTGGTCAGTAAAAATTCAACTTGATCAGCAGAGTTCTGATTATATATAATTTAGTCATATTACCACCCAAATTATCCGCCAGTAAGCAGGGCTTCGCATCAGCATCAGCAAAAAAAAACCAATGTGAAACCCCCTAATTTTTGAAAAGACTTAAATAGTGATTGAATGGAAGACTAATGACAGAAACCAGTTTTGGGAGAAACATAATTGTTCAAGCATGATAATTATTTCTACTAATTTCTCTTCTTGGTCACACCACTGGGCAGATTTGTTATGTTAAGTTACAGCATCTGGGTAATTGGAGAACATAACTTTTTTAAAGACATCCAATTTTCTGATTTTTGTAATGTAGCTAAAAAAAACTTGTAATTTCAAGTAGCATATCTCTTCTTTGAAAAAAATTGGTCACACAACTTTTTTTAGGGTGAGGTAGTGGTTAGAAAATAAAATCAAAATTCATATTGTATATAGCTTTGATCAATGGTAAATCAATCACTCATGGAGGGTGCCAAAGTTGAGGTTGAGAGTTCAATCCTCACACTGAAGCAGTTTTGACCTTGCTTGCTGTGGAGGGACCTGTCAAATGTGATTGTTTCAAATTGAGCACAATTCATCTTGCTCTTATTGAACATACAAATCAAAATCTACCACCCCTCCCCAAAATTTACTGTTAAGTTATCCAACTTCCTGGTTTTGCTGGAACAAGGTGGAAACATAACTTTTAGAAAGCAGGGCTTTTTGCAAAACAGATACAGTAACTTGACTATAGATATCTGTAACTGGCAGATAACATAACTGTAAAGGTTACGTTACGGTTAGAGTTCTCCATTTGGAGAATGTATCTGCCCACCGGTGTTGGTCGTCATGCTTAATATATATCTTAATCTGGAAACTTCTGTATCTAAAATGTGTGGTCTAAACCTCCCTTTTGAACACCATACAATGTGTATTTTTTATTCTTAATCATGTGATTAACCATGTGCTCCATTAATTCACATTTGTAGGATTGCATGTATTGTTCAATTGATTTGATTATGTCTCTGTAGTTACTCATGAGAGAGGTTCAGTTTCTCTCACTAATAATTACAGAGAGATAATATCTTTATTCAACAATTGGAATAATCAATCCGCTTGTGTTTTGTTTTATTACATTAAGTTAGTCCAACTCCTAGGACAGGAATTCAGCCTGTGATAATTATTATCCCTGCAAGAGAAACTTCTTCTACTTGAAGAAGTTGACATGCAATAGTACAAAGGCCCCTTTGTAATATTGAATGTCAAATGCTTCCAGTTGAAGCAGTTTTTCTTGTAGTGTATATCAGTCTGTGATTCTGGTACTGGGGCTGAAAACGTGCCAATTGTAAGCTGGATTTTTTTTGTGTGACAGCCCAAAACAAGGGTGATTGCACTCTTATGTTTGTACCACTAAAGAATTATGGGAGATACAACTATAAGAGAGAAGAGGATAGAAGATTAAGGTTAATAAATATAGATTATAATTGCCCAGGCATTTCTTACAGATTTTTGACCACACACCATTTTTCCAACTTTGACCTGTTGCAAGGGTTTTTGTAGCTCCAGAAGACCTCAAACCTACCCAACTCCCAATTTCTATGTTTTTGGTGTATTTTTTGTGACAGAAGGGGGTGGGTCAAATTAGAGCAGATCTGCTATAATTTGATCCCAACTGGCTATTGGCCCTTGGCTTTTGCAGCTCTCTGAGGCGCTGTCATAGGACAGACTCAGCTTCACACTCAGCACTCAGGATCTTCCTTTCATTTGCTAAGGATGATTTTCTACCATACTTTATGACCTCAGCTACTTTCAAGCTTTTGGTTAATCCTTGGGTTGCATATGACATCACCTATGCACCCTCAGAAATCTTCAGTGCTCTCTTCAAAGTTACTTTCCAAACCTTCGAAGATTCAATAGCACATTGCTTTCCAATTATGAAACCAAAAGCAAGACCAATAACCTGTCATACGACAGACTCAGCTTCACACTCAGCACTCAGGATCTCACAGTTGGATCTTCCTTGCATTTGGCTAAGGATGCTTTTCTACCATGCTTTTTGCCATCAGCAACTTTCAAGCTTTTGGTTAATCCTTGGGTCGCATATGACATCACCTATGCACCCTCAGCAATCTTCAGTGCTCTCTCGAAGTTACTTTCTAAAACCTTCGAAGATTCAATAGCATGTTGCTTTCCAGTTATGAAAACAAAAGCAATACCAATAACCCTCTCACCGCTCTTCCTTTACTTTCAGCATTACTTCTTCATGCGCTTAACTTCCTTTTCTGGATTCGCGCGTTCCCTCTTTGAACTTTCGAAATTCGACACACAGTCCTCGGACTTTGAACTTTTCACTCACTCTCACACCCATTGCACCTAGATCATCTCTAGTGGACTTGCTAAACCAGGGCCCGTGACCCCAATTTAGCGAGTCGCAGCAAGAAACGTGGTCCAGCAGCCCCGCCAAAGCCATCCAGGGTCTTTGGGACTCGCCACAAATCCCGGCCTCTGGAGGGTTTGCCCCTTGACTTGCTACATCTGATTTCGTTGGACATTCGTCACCAAAACACAAAATTGACCAACTACATACATATATCCTCGAGCAACTACCTCCCATTTCCTATCACTTTTTCAATGAATCCTCCAAATTCGACCTCTACCAACAAACCGGTCCCTGCTCTTTGCAGCATTCGATGTGGATTCCTTGCAAACCAACACCCCACCCGCTTCAAATTCCAATGCCAACATGAAATCATCGACATTGAAACCCGAGATCAATCACCAAGAAATCCAAAAAAGTTGATGAAAAGAAAGACAATAAAAAAATAGAAAAAAAAGACGATGAAAAAATAGAAAAAAAAAAGATGAAGACGAAATCAAAAATGACAATGAAGAAAGTGGCAACAGCGAAGACACCGAGGTAGAGATCAAGCCATCCACCCCACTTTTTTGGGACTAGAGGAGATTGATGAGGTATGTGTTGATTTGCATTGCGTTAACCAAGTCTATGTCATCGTCAAAGAACTGAAGTACCAGCTTTTCCATTGTGGTACACGAAATAATTTGCAAAAGTAGATAGAAAAAAAAATTAGTATCGCTGACCAAGTTTGGTTGAGCCAACAAACATGACTGGTCATGTGTTCTGGCAGGCTGCTATTTTTGGCGAGTCCGCTGGGGAGCTTTTAGTGACAGGCCTGTGCTACCCTGTGATATGGGGTCCTGGCCTGCCAGCCGCAAGCTGATCCATGGCCGATCCACTAGAAATGCTCTTACCCTTTCTTGGTCCTCCAGTCATGGACTCGCCTTGGTGTTGCTTGATCTCAGAAGCTATGACCTCCCTTTTCATTTCTTCTGCTTTGACCCTATGACCTCACATCTTGTTAAAACCTATGCCATACCTTTGTAGCCTCACTTGCATTTACAATATAAGTTGTCTGCTTTCATGCTTTCCATATTTCTTCATCAAAATAAGATTATAGTTTTAGCATAACTTGATTCTGCCTTCTTCGAGCCTTCTCATTGCAAACCCTTTTAGTGTTCTACTCTAAGTAACTCCTCTTCAAAAATAAGAAGACCTTCAAACAGTCAGTCCTCTCTTTGAATCTATCTCTTTTCCTTCCCTTCCTTCAAATAGTGCCCACCCGTCTCTTGTACAAGCCACCGTGTGACAGGCGCCTTGGAAAGCAATTGCAGGTGAGAGAGCAGGAAATCCCTGAGAAAGTGAATTTCAGCCAGCTAAAAACCACTCAATCCATCCTCTCACTGCTGGAGATGCTCTTATGGTTCTGCATAGCTTGAAGTGCTGGAGAGGGAGAGGGTCACAGAGGCTCAAATAAGCCTCTGATTTTTTTGAAACTTTTCTGACAAAATGGGAGAGTTTTTTTTCTTCAAATTGAATCAATGGAATAATTAAGTTTTATTGTTGGAAATCAATCAATTTCAACTCTGATGATCATTACATTTGGAAAGAGGTTGAGATATGTAACACAAAATTCCTTGATGATTAATAACAAGCTGGAAAAATGAGAGTTTTATACACAAATAACTACTGCTTATTATATGATAGAATTAAAATCTTGTTTACTATTCTAAGTTGATTATCATACTTAAAGTGCAAGAGAAATTAATCCTTGAGGATCATCAACAGTCGAATTGATAATGGTCAATCATGATTGATGGTGCACATTTCTATTTTTTGTTTTTGGATTTCCCTAGACCCTCGGGATCAACCCCGGGGGGTCCATGCCATGTCTTGTGGCAGTGGTGCAGTTGAGACAGAACCCAAGCAAAGTGAAGAATGAATTTCCTCGTAACCAGGTCCACCACGAGGACTTCGATCAAGACACTAGCCTTGGCAGGACTGGGGCTGACATCTAACAGGAAACCCGATGGTGAGTGAGCAAGCAGAGGCTCGGAACCAATCAAGGATGACGATAAGCTCACTTCGATCGGGTCGATAGTCCCCGAACGCTCTTCGCGCTACTTCTCTAATTCTCACTCTCGCCATGATTATCGAGAGTCCTCTCGATCCGATAGGAAGACCTGGGTCGTAGGCTTGCTCTCTTCCGTCGCTGTAGCCGCTTTCTCTCTCGAAACTTATTCAAGAAAAGTCGGTCAGTTTTTTTATTTTTCTTTTAGTTCGAATGGTTTATTTTCCTGATACTTCATCCCTGACAACTTGTCTTTTCTTTTACAGCCTGTTCAAAATAGCAGTGTTATTGATCAAGAAAAATTGGTAAGCTCCCTACTTTTCTTAATCGTGCCACAACTCATTCAGACTCTTTTTCCCTTTGAGGACAATAATAATAACCCCAAAAAAAAACTTCTTCAAGAATAGGTGACTGAAGAGAAGGTAGATCGAAAAACGAGAAAGGAGCTGGAGGAGAAGATCGAAGATGGCAAGCTACCGATGCGCGACAGAATGTCGGCATATGTCGAGCTGCTACAAATGGAGATAGTTGATGGATTATCGAGTGTGGATCCGAGTACGAGATTCCGATGGGATCACTGGGAGCGATCGTCGGGAGGCTCGGGTACGTCGTGCATCTTACAAGAAGGGGCGGTGTTTGAAAAAGCCGGAGTGAATGTGTCGATTGTGCATGGAAGTCTGCCGCCGACGGCGGTGGGACAGATGCGGCATAGACTGGACGAAGACCGGTTTGGATGGTGGGACGGGAAGAGCGATTTGCCGTTCTTTGCTTGCGGCATCAGTCTCGTCGTACATCCCCACAACCCGATGGCCCCGACTGTCCATCTCAATTACCGCTACTTCGAGATCCTCGACCCGGCCGCAAAGGACCAGACGGCCTCACCCAAGGTGTGGTGGTTCGGCGGCGGAACGGACCTGACGCCATCCTATCTATTCGAAGACGACGCACAACACTTCCATCAAACCCTCAAAACTCAGTGCGACAAACACAACCCACGCTTCTATCCCGACTTTAAGAGCTGGTGCGACCGCTACTTCCTCATCCCTCATCGTAATGAACGTCGCGGGATCGGCGGCATCTTCTTTGACGACCTCTCCGGTGAACCCCATCAACTCTTCGACTTCGTTCGTGACCTCGGTCATCAATTCTTGCCCAGTTATCTGCCCATCATCGAACGTCGTCAATGGATGAGATTCTCAGACCACCATAAACAATGGCAACAACTGCGTCGGGGACGGTATGGTGAGTCGGCTTCGATTCTCCCAGTCCAATAATCTCTCATCCATCAAAAAAAAAACATTAACATCTCCATTCTCCCTTTCTTAACGTTTGACCATTCAGTGGAATTCAATTTGGTTTACGACCGAGGGACTAAGTTCGGATTAGCGACACCAGGAGCAAGGATCGAGAGCATCCTGATGAGTCTGCCATTGACGAGTCGATGGGAGTACATGAGTCCGCTTGGCACGGAGGATGAGTCGGCGGAAAAGGAGTTGTTGGAGGTCCTGAAGAACCCGAGAGAATGGGCCTAAAATCTCCTTCGCAGCCTTCTTCTCTTGTCTTATGAACACACGCCCTCCTTGTCCCGTCTTGATCATTGCTGTCCTTTCTTCACGTAAACCTCACATGGGTTAACTTCAAGCACGATTTGTTAATAAATCAATACCCAAAAAAAAGCCCGACTGTTTCAATTAAACATAATCACATCTCTATGGGGAGGTTATGTCTGTTCTCAAAGGGTGGCGTTTCTGTCTTGTTTTGGATGGTCTTTATTATTCTTCAAACGCTGGATAACAGTCAAGATTTTCTCTAACTTCTGCGATATCTCTATTGCACTTGTGAACAGTTAAAGGGATTGAAATCCAAGAGATGAACACAAAAATGGTGATTTAACAAGCACGAAAGAAGGTACACAATGAACAACAAAAAAAAGGGCTCGAAAAATGTTTTCACAACATCTTGCTGACATAGGGGCCGTCGAGTTGGTATCCTAACCGGCCGTACCAATGCCTAACTCCGACGCCAGAAATTACGGCCAGTTTGACACTCCCATGTTCTTCTTTGGCGATTCGCTCTGCTTCTTCCATTAATAAAGTACCGAAGCCTTGATGTTGAAACTGATAGAAAATACATAACGTATTAGGAAAATGGAACGAAGGTCAATATGAAAGGATGGTAGGGGGTAGAATTTGACTGACTTTGGTTGGGTCACGGCTGTGGAGGGGTATAGCAGTACCATAGACATGTAGTTCACGAACGATTGAAGTAGGACCGTCGGCGAGTAATTCTTTGCGGAATGTGCCATCGGTGGAGCATTTTCTGAGACGAAGGAGGCCGATGAGGATATCGCGTTGAGGGTCTTCGTACGAGAGGAAAGTTTCCCAGCCACCGTTTGCGACGTAGTCGCGTCGGACGAGTTCAACTTGGTCTGGCCGGACCTTGAAATGGATCTCGTGGATGCCTACTTCCCGGTGCCGGATATCCCGACATACCGCCCCGAAATCTTTCAGTCTTTGTAACGCTAGCTCCCGCAGATTCCCATTCTCTACCCCCGACGAAACTAATGGCATCGGAATGTCCCGTTGGACCCGGTATACTCGCGTCCATGGTGGGATTAAGGCTAGGATTCGCGCTACTATGTCCACCAGTGCATTCGGTGTGTAGTTCTTGTATCGTCCCGTCCTCCAAAGCTCATATACTCCTACATGACACATAGTCTTTTGTTTAATCTTCGACTGGTTGTCATACAATCTGGCTCCTTCTTACCTGTTCCTCGAATCACCAACAAGGGGTAAATCTTCAAGCCGTCCGACCTGAATGCCGGATTTTCAAAGTATTCTTTAAATTGTTCCAAGTCCCGCTCGACTCCCACGTTAGGTAAATCGGGCTACATCAAACTGACTTCAGCTGAGAATGCGATTGTTGAAATGAGGTACCAAGGGTGGACGGACCATCATGTGAGAAACGACCTTGAAGCCCGCATCTTTGGCCTTTTGAAAGGATTCACAGGTCGCTCTGACGGTATGACCACGATTGGTATCTCTGGCCACGTCCTCGTAAACAGACTGAACGCCGATCTGGTAAGCAGAAAGAGAGAGAGGATAGATGAGCGGCATAGGAATGGAGTTATGGGAGGGGAAAGGGAGGTGAGACTGACTTCGAGCCGGGTGCAGCCGTACCTCAACATACTCGTCAGATGGGGCTCAAGACAGTAATCCGGCCGGGTCTCGATCGTGATCCCGATGCACTTCGTCCGAGCCAACTCGCTGTATTTTACCGCCTCGTCCAGATCGGTGCCGGTGAAGCCTGACAAGGAGTTGTGTAACTGGGCTATAAACCCGTCCCGATAGCTTGCCGGCAACGACATGAATGTACCGCCCATCACGATAAATTCAACCTTATTATCAATCATGTCGTTGAGTGATCATGTTGAGTCTGCGATGTGATTGGGGGTGAGAAAACTTGGTGGGTTGAGGGACATACTTTATCTACTGAGTGACCCAACTGACGCAACTGCTCCACCCTTCCTTGACTCTGCTCGTACGGGTCGTAGCGGGCCCGGATGGCACGCATACTGGTAGGCTAAAAAAAGCAATTCGGAGGGTGAGACTAGCAACAGAGGATGTGCTTGATGATAACTTACTTCATAGCCGGTGTAACTTTGGGTTGAATATTCGAAGTCCGAGTCTGGGCCACCGGGACAATATCTACAAGATGTGAAAAGGAGCATGAGGAAGGAGGTGTGGGTTCGTGGCGAAGGAAGAGGGGACGCAGACTGACACACAAATGTTTCCTGTCATGGCGATGTGCGGACATCGATGGGGCTTGCTCATCACGGCAACCACGGCGATCCCAGAAGCGGTCCTGATGGGTTTGGCGCGCAGCTTGGGAAGAAGGATCGGCTTGAGATCCGGCGGGACGGCGGCAATGATGTCGACTAGTCTGGGCAGTTGGGAGCACTATCCATGAATCCCAGTCAGATTGGTCGATCGCTCTCAAATAGGTGAGCACTCACTTTGTTTCGCTTGGCCACGCGTTGTCGGACTGCGTTCAGGTTCACATCCTTTCCTGCTTGGTGTGCCTCGACTAGCTCGGAGATGATATCGGCGCAGGTCTTGATTAGTACCGACATGGTTTCTGAGAAGAGTGCTCCACTGCGAAAGGTTTGTGTGAGCTGAGTGGGGAGTGTCAGCCGAGGTTCACAGACCTTTCACAGCCCAAGTGGTCAACAGGCTACTTTCACAAAAAAAAGAAAAAAAAAAAATCAATGAGCACTACTTCAACATGAACGATCAAGCACCACAACTGGACTACATCTACCATCTCTTCAGCAAGAACCAAGCATTCAACCTCAACGAAGAATTCCAAGATGACAATCAAGTCTCCCTCGTCAAATCAATCCTGATCATCTGGTTACCATTCATCCTACTGGCCATCAACCTACTCTCACTCTTACCTCTATCACTCCGCTGGAATTTCTTCAGCTCTTTCATCTCAATCAACGACCTACCCGCCGACCAACTTGTCAAAATATCATCGCCAGAATGGAAACAGATCTCTCTCCTCTCCCTTTCCGCCGCTCTCTTACCACCTGCTTTGGCCGGATACAGTTACGAAATCATTCAGCAATCTAACTTATTCAATTCTCATTGTGTTGCCGCTCTCATCCCAATGTTGGTCTGGGTACGTCTTGAAATATAAGCCGTTTAAAGTCTGTTTTCATCATGACGGGCAAAAAAACTAATTAAATACATTTTGATGATTTGTGACAGTTATACTCTTTAATCTATTTATCCTTGCGTACCATCACTCGACCGGTCTATCAGCTCTTACTATTGTGGACATCTGTGGCTGTGGCACAAACCACCAAGATCTGGATCTCCATTGAGGCCGATCAAGACCCTTCAATATTCATTATCATCTGGAGAATTTTGACGGTCATCGTGATCATTGGAATGATTTATTTAGCTGGCACTTATCCGATCTTGGACGTCTTGCCTTGTCAAAATGTTGCCAAACCAGGCTCAGTTGAGTTACCAATCAATCAATTTCCTTTCTTTTTTTTTCTATAGACACTTACCGATTTTTTTTTCACCCGTTTTCTTGGTTTCAGTTGCCAACCGCTCAAGAAAATTGCCCAGAAGATAACGCTTCATTATGGCAATGGCTCTCTTTCTCTTTCCTTAATCCGCTCTTGGAGCTTTCTCGACAGAGGGCTCTCAAAGAAGAAGACGTCTGGAAATTATCCCATTTCTTTCAGCATCGGATTTTGTTTGATCGTTATCTTCGGCTGATCAAGTAAGCGATTCCCATCCACTGAAGAAATGGCCATCTCGAAATCACCTGGCTTACCTTTTTCGAGATAAAAATATAAATCCTTCCAGAGAAGAATATCCATCAGAAACTCGTAAAATAAGTTTGATCTGGGTCTTAATCCGATCGAATTCTGTTGACCTGACGATTGGCTTACTCGTCGAGTTATGGTCAACTGTCGTCGGATTCGTTTCCACTTATGCAATCAAACGGATCTTAGATGGACTTTCATTTGGTGATAGGGCGCTGTCATTCAAGTTTGCAATCTTACACTTTTTATGCAACATGAGCTTTGCCCAGTTCGATCTATGTGGAAAGTGGCACTCCAGGTATATTCTTTCTCATCTCTACAGCGTCTCCAAAGAAAAACTCCCCACACTCTTCCTTGTAAACCACTGACTTTTAACTTGTCTATGGTACTTCAGGAGGTGCTATGAGAGAACTCGGGGTCAACTATTCAACATTTTGCATGACAAAGCCCTCAGAAGAAAAGACATGAGTGGCGTGGCTTTGACTAAAGCTGCCGCATCTGAATCAGATGAAGCGGATAAAAATGATCAGAGTCATGCAAACATCGGAAAGGTGATATTTCTGTTTCGGATCGGAAAATTCATTCTGGCCCACAATCCAAACTTCCATGGCACGGAGATAACTGATTTTAAAATGGTTGACTTCTTTCTTAGATTTCTAACCTCATGGCCGGTGATTCTTATCAAGTTGCAGAGCAGTTTTGGCATTCGTCAGCCGTTGTCACCAGTCCATTGCGATTAATAATCTCCCTAGCGTTCCTATACAAGTTCAGTAACTCAATTTACTACAACAAACAAGTCGGGGTCTTCCCACCAGGAAACTAACAAAACGTGGGTTGTTGATTGGGATCATGTCCCTAGACTACTCGGATGGAGCGCTTTTTTCGGAGCCGGAATGGTGGGCTTGGCGTACTTGTTGAATTGGCCACTCATCAAATTTGATGTCAAGGTATGTGTGCGGGATCCTTCAAGGAGGAGACAAAAAAAAACACCTTCTGGCGCTGTACTAGAATACTCAAATTGGGTATCGCTATTGTCTCGCAGTATTCTCGGGAATACTCGAACGCTCGCGATAAAAGGATGACCATTGCTACCGAAACCATTCAGTGTGAGTTCGCATCTTTACGCGCTTTTCTCATTGAAAAATAAAAATAATTAAATATTTGTATGGTTTTCGATACAACTAGCGATTCGATTTTTGAAGTTTATGGGATGGGGTCAGTTGTATCCTTAGGAAGCCAAATAGTGACAATTGATTGACGTAACAGCCTCAATAATTTTGCAAAGAAAATAAATGGGAAAGCAAGGTTCAACGCTCAAGACAGGTAGAACTGTCACTTCGGATCAAACAAATGATACTTTCGGCGATCATTTCCTTCATTTGGATTTTTGTACCCACAGCAGTCTTGTTGATCTCCTTCTGGGCCTTCACCACGATTTTTCATCAACCGCTTACCGTCAGCATCGCCTTCACCTCGATCTCTCTATTTACTCAACTCCAATGGGCTCTTCAGGAGCTTCCAAATCAAATCACTTCTTGGTTGAGAGGTTTGTCATCAAGTTTCCCCATGTAAATCCTCTCTCTACATCCCTTGATCCCTAACTTCCATTTTTCTTGTTTGTCTGCCGCTAGCTTTGGTTTCTGTTAAACGAATCGAAAAATTCTTAGCTGAGGAGGACGTACCTGCTTGGGTGACGAGTCTTAGCCGAGCAGAAACCACTGAGGGTGACCAAACGATCCCCGAACCCGGCTCGATTCGCTTCGACCAGGCATCTTTCACTTGGCCTCAATCTGAAGAATCAAGAAAAACTGAAACATTCAAGTTAGGACCTGTGCACTTGGAATTACCTATCGGTAAATTGACCATCGTCACTGGCCCCACTGGGTCTGGTAAAAGTAGCTTCTTGTGTGCTATCTTGGGAGGTCAGTTCCGTACTCATATATTCCGTTTGCTTTCATGTCGTTCTGACTGTTGTGTCTTTTGCCTGGCTCAATGATTCCTTCCTGTTTCAGAAATGGACTGTATCGAGGGCTCTGTTCATCTGGATAAATCTAATGGGAAGGTGGCTTATGCCTCTCAGACCGCCTGGCTAGAATCCGCAACTATTCGCGAGAATATCATCTTTCAGAGTGAATTTGATCAAAGTCGATATGGTAAATCTTCCGTGACCTTGGAATGAATTCAACCGGCGACTGATCAATCGCGTTTCCTGTTGAATGCGTTACATAGACGCGGTAGTTGAAGCCTGCGCGCTAACCCAAGACCTTAGCATCATGCCCCATGGTGACACGACAGGTAAGTATGTGGTTTGTTCGAGTTAATTTATTCCTACGAATTGAAAATCTTCTCCCATCTTACATAGAAATTGGCGAGAGGGGCATTAGTTTATCTGGCGGTCAAAAAGCAAGGTACGTCGAATCCAGATCAGAATGCCTCCTGGATCAATTGTCTCTGATGTGAAATGGAAATACACAGGATATCGTTTGCGAGAGCAATTTACTCCAAAGCAAAGGTCAGTTGGGATTCACCGAAAACTCACCCCGTTGTCTGATTGTCAGGGTTAAGTATGAGGCTGCTCTCTTCATCATCTCAGATATTGTTGCTGGATGATCCACTGTCGGCGGTTGACATGCACACTGCTCGAACATTGGTCGAAGGCCTACAAGGCGATCTACTACGAGATCGAACAGTGGTCAGTCATTACTCGTAAACCATCGTGATAACAGAAAAATTCTAAAACTTTTATTCAAACCTGCAGGTGCTTGTTACACATCATCTAGGTCTTTGTCAACTAGCAGCCTCACTCCTGATTCACATTAAGAATGGCCAGGTAGATTATGCGGGTTCAGCCACCGAGTTTCGAGTCGATCCGGCGGAGCTCCTCGATGATCCTACTACAGAAGTCACAAAACCAGGATCGCAAGCCGAATCCACCAGCACGAGCAGTCAGTCGATATCCCCCGAGACATCCAAATCGACCGGGGTCAATGAAGGATGCACCGAGGGTGGCGGTCGACTGATCGAAAAGGAGAAGTTACAAGAAGGAAGGGTTTCTGGCTCAACCTACTTGAGCTATCTCTATGCTGCTGGTTGGTTTAATTGGGCTTTGTTGTTTGGATTGATGATCTGCAGTCGACTTTCGTGTCAGTCTCCTTCCATCTTATTGACCTCAATCAAACAAGCTCTCTGAAACTGATTTTGGGTCGTACTAAATAAAACTCTCAACCTCGGTATCATAGCCGTTGCTTCTCAATGGGCCTTGAAAGTAAATACTTCCTTTAATTCGTTGTTTGTATCAAGTGTAGTTGATTCCAATTGGTGTACATCTTCTCTGCTATTCTCACAAAAAGCTTTGGGGTGAAGCATATCCCCATCCGACCCTCGCGCTGCTTGCGATTTACGATCCTACCAAAGGATTTCCGAGGCCTGATGTGGATGTGGCTCCATGGATCAGGTTATACCTTATGATCGGTTAGTGATGGCGACAGTCAATCACATGTTTGGTCACGAAAGATTTACGTACCTAACCTGAAGCAAGAAACTCTTCTATTCATTACCCTTACACACAGGATTGACCACCGGATTCATCATCCTAACTGGTGGGCTTCCCTCTCATCTAATATTACATACATCTATAATGCAAGGGACTAGTTACTGTCAGGGCTCTTACTAATCTTGTGCTACTTCTTCGTTTCCAATTCTTTAGGCTTGGCCGTCGGAAACTTTGCTGAGCTGAGAGCCTCCCGAAAGCTGTTTTCGGCTATGCTGGAACGCATTGTAAGGGCGCCGAGTCGATGGTAAGTGAACATTTTATAAAGAATTCATGAGGTTTCTCCGATCAATTCTAAAATATGTTCTCTTATCGTTTGCGTTCGAATCAATTAGGTATGATGTCACCCCGGTGAGTGAAACCCCTCATTACTTGCTTGGATCCTAATAAAATCCAGGCTTATAATTTTATATCCACTGTCTATCTCGATATTAGACTGGAAGGATTCTGAATCGACTTGTGTCAGACATTGACACCGTGGACTTCGCTTTACACGACACTTCGGTTGGGGCGATCCGCGGTAAGGGAATTTTCTGGATATCTTCCAAAGAATCTGAACTGATTTATCATGAGCTTTTACGACTTCCACAGGGACCATTGCTTTCGTTATCTCGTTCATTGTGATCATCTTGGTAGTGCCAACGTTCACTCCAATCGCCCTGTTTATTGCCTGGTTGTATTTCCGATTGGGTCCCAACTATATCAAAACTTCTAGAGATCTACGTCGGTTGGAATCGGTGTCCAGGTCTCCGATGTTTCAAAATTTCTCCAATGTAAGCACGGTTTCTGGACCTTTGGCACCTCAAGAGTAATTGTTGAGATCAATCTTGATTCTTCGTTTCTTAGCTCTTGTTTGGTATCCAATCTATTCGGGCTTATGCTGCTGAAGATCGTTATCAAAACTTCTTCTTCAACTCCTGTGACACTTTTCAAAGTTAGTTGAGACCGGCTTGGATGCACTCTTTCGGCATATTTTGACTTTGTTTCCATTTGTGTTTGTGGTGTGATCATCAAAGCGATGGACCACCATTATTGGCTGACCAACTTTTGGCTCATGTGGCGATATGATTGTAAGTTGATCGGAGAAAGGGAAAGAAAAACGAACCTCAACAGAGAAAACAATACTAATCACTAATCACATCTTTTATCAGGTTTGGGATCAGTTGTCGTATTCTTGACGACTTGTTTCGCGCTCTTGTCTGGCGTCAGCGAAGGCTTTGCGGCAATCAGTGTAGTACAAGCCGAAATCTTTGCTCAAGCTACTAGATCATTAGTCTCGGTTTTTGCTCAACTCGAATTAGATTTTAACGGTTAGAGAATTTTTCCCTTATTGGAGCTGCCAGCTCACTTGATCAACGGGTTAATTGCTGATCCTGAATCGATGGATGGCATTGGATGTATTTTGTTGCAGCTGTTGAACGGATTACCGAATACTTGAAAATCCCCCAAGAAGCCCCAGCAATCATCGAAGCGTTTAGGCCGCCGGCTTATTGGCCATCCGATACCTCTGGCTTGATCGTTGAGAACCTCGTTGTTAAATATGCTGATCACTTACCGGCCGCACTCAAGTCGATTTCCTTTGAAATCAAGCCGAGAGAAAAAGGTTGGATATTTATCTTTGTGACGCGATTGTGTGCGGATTAAGTTGACTTTTTTGCGCAATTATTGTTTAATTTGAATCATTAGTCGGTATCATTGGTCGAACAGGATCAGGTCAGTTATGGATTTACTACACGATCAACTACAATCCATCCGCTGATCCTCCTCATTCATTTAGGAAAATCTACATTGGCAATGTCCTTGTTAAGAATCCTGGAAGCAACAGAGGGTAGGATCATATTAGATGGAATAGATATAAGTCGAATCGGTTTGCAAGATCTACGAACTCGTATTGTAAGCGAAGTTATTTTTTTTTACTTGGCTGATATTGAAGCCTATTGGGATCGATAGTTTCTAACGAAAATGGGAGATATGATTTGTTTTTATAGACGATCGTGAGCCAAGATGTGACACTATTTGAAGGCACTGTGCGAGACAATTTAGACCCCTTACGGATCCACAGCGATGAAGAATGTTGGCAAGTTTTGACGAGTTGTGGACTGGCAACCAAGTCGGCGATCTTTGGGGGTCATGAATCCTCAACCACATTATCCTCGAGGACGATGGGAGAAGAAGAGCCTTCAAAGGGCTCGGCTCAATTGGCGGTCGATCATCCGGGGAGAATCTCATTGAAATCGCTCGATATGAAGCTCAGTGAAGGCGGTAAGAGCTTCAGCGTCGGTCAACGACAGATGCTGGCCTTGGCTAGGGCTATGTTACGGAGATCCAAAGTGATCATTATGGATGAAGCCACCTCTTCTATTGATATGGAAACCGATGCTCAAGTAAGCACTTTGTTTGTTCAGTTTTCATTCCCTCTCTTCATCTTGGCTGATCCTTCCAATCTCTGCTCTTTAGATTCAATCTACTATCAGAGAATGTATGGGCGATTCTATGGTGATCACGATTGCTCATCGGTTGTTTACAGTCGTAGGTTTGTAGATTTCAAATAATAATCACCTCAGTTTGTCTGACTGGAGAAAGAGAACTAATGATCTATTTGCTTAATGGCTGATATGATGATGATGATGATGATGATGATGATGATGATGATGATGATGATGATGATGATGATGATGATGATGATGATGATGATGATGATGATGATGATGATGATGATGATGATGA